>OU343225.1:133729578-133823305 GCA_910596185.1 Chrysanthemum makinoi
GATCTTACAGAGTACGGAGTTGAAGAAGCACCATAAGTGTTGGGATATGAAAGTGCTGAAGATATCAAAGTACTAAAGATATCAAAGTACTGTAAGTTGCAAAGTACTGGAAGAAGTTAAAGACTCAAAGTACTGTTAAAGACAAAGTCAAAGTACTGCAATATGAAGTCAAAGTACTGCAAGAACAAATTTCTTTGAGAACTGTTATATTCGTATATGGAAAGAATTGTATTCTATGTTTAGATTACTTGTCGTACAAGGTTATCAATTGTAAACCGACTAGGATATCCTTGAGCCTATAAACGGACTCCTAGATTGGCATTAGAGATATGACTTACGATTTTAGAATTAGAGTTTTAGAGAAAAGTTCATTTATCTTAGAGTTGTATTAGAGTATCTGCATAATAAGCAGATTTAGAGTTTATAATAAAAGGTTATTCTTCTTAGCTTTGTTAAGTAAATTCCGCGTACTTAATAAAGATTGCTCAGTGTTTCTTTGTTAATAACTTAGGATTTATCCGAGGTTATTAAACCTTACAAGTAGTTAAGATATTTGATTAAAGTATATCGTTCCAACAAGTGGTATCAGAGCTTGTGTGGAAACTCTGACTAGGAAGAAACCCTACTTCAACTATATTCAAGATGTCGACTGAAGCGTTCCACCACCCTCCATCACCTCTACTCAGAATTCCAATAATCAAGAAGGGAGAATATGATCTCTGGTGCATGAAGATGAAGCAGTACATTGCCATCACAGACCATGCTCTTTGGAATGTTATTGTGAATGGGAATGAAGTTGTAGCAGACCCATCGATATTCCTGGACAACCAAAAGCACCTAAACCAGTACTACCAGCAGCAACCTTAAGGAATCAAGAGAAGGCACTCAATTCTCTTATAAATCTGCCATCCCATTGGTCATCTTCTCAAATTTCATGATGCTAAAGATGCTAAGCAGCTCTTGGCTGCTCTCAAGACCAGATTTGGAGGGAATGAAGCCTCTAAAAAGATGCAAGAAGTTTGCTAAAGCAACAGTTTGAAACTTTCACAGTTGGTGAAAGAGAGAGTCTTGATGTCTGCATATGATAGGGTTCAGAATCTTCTCAACATGTTGGAGCTATACAAGGCAGAAGTATCAGTTGAAGATGCTAACTTGAAGTTTCTAAGGAGTTTGCCATCATCATGGAAAGTGATTGCTACAATGATCAGAGGACAACAAGGTTTGGATGTCATGGACTTTGATGATCTATATCATCAACTTAAGGTGTATGAGCATGAGATGAGTGGTCAAACAAGTTCTAAGTCTCACAGTATTGCTTTCTATCATCTGAAATGAAGGCCAGTACTTCCAAAAGTACTGCTTCTCCTCAAAGTACTGTTTCTCAAAGTACTGCTGTCTATACACCCCCCTCATATGTTCAACAGGTCCCACCAACTACCACTATGGCCTCAGATGGTTATGTCTCCTTCTTAGAAGAAATGCACAACAAGAATATTTGGTTCTAGTTTACATGTCACTTATGATTTATGAAGTGCTTCCGGTTATCTAGCACAGATTGATGAAGATGCACTTGAAGAAATTGATATCAGGTGGCAAGTTGCTATGATCACTGCCAGAATCAAAAAGTACATGAAGAAGACAGGCAAAAGCATTGATTTCAAACCCAAACAGGCATCACTTTTGACAAATCTAAATTGATGCTTCAATTGTCAAAGACTGGTCACTTTGCAAGAGAGTGCAGGTTTGCTAAGTATCAGCAAATAGGACATCTCGAGAGCCAAACTTGAGCTTAAGGAAATTCCCATTATTGAAACAAAGGCTTTGGTTGCTCAAGAGAAGGAACAATTGGCATCGGTTGACTGTTGAGAAAATGTTTACTGGATGAAGAGTTTGATGATGAACCCGGTGACTTTACTGTATGGTAGCAGTGGAAGCTATGCAGTTCACTTTCTGAAGACACAGACGTGGCATTGGACTGGAGTACTGCTTTTGATGAAGTATCTGAACATGCTACTTTGGAATCTGATGATGGCTTTGGAGGATTTGACTAGAGCAAGGAAAGTGAAGATGATCCTGTTCAACTCGCATTGGTGGCTACTTCACCAAATCAATCTCCTATCTCTGAGGTATGCTCAAATTGCTATGATTTTTATCATAAATTGCTTAGCAGTTATGTGATTGAGAGAGATAATTGTGTTAAGGCTAACCATGAAGGCTGAGGTAGCAGGTGATCAAATAACCTTAGAATCTATGGAAGCCAAAATTTTAGCACATGAAACTAATGAAGTAGCTTGGGCTGAAAAATGTACACAGGATTACCAGTTAAAGCTTAGTGAATGGAAATTAAACTGTAAAATTTCTGAAATTGAAAAATTGACTAAGGAAAGAGATGATTTGTTAGCTAAGTTTGCTGCTTGGGGTGAAGCTGGTTTGTCACATGTTTCTTATGTTCAAAAACAGCAAAAAGCTTATCTTAAAACTGGATTAGGTTTTGGTATGGATTTTAGTAAGATAGAAGAAAACCAATCAAGTAATCAGGATGAAGGTGAGTATGAGGATATAACCACTAGTGATGAAGAACTCATTAATTATGTAGATACATCTAGTACTGATGGTTCATTAAGTGACTCACCTCCTGCATATAAGAAAGCTAATGATTATCATGATGTTCCACATCCTACTGGCATTCATCAACCCCTTAGGCCTGATGTTTCTCGTTTTGGAATAGACATTCTAGAGTTTAGGAAAAAGCTAGTTGCTAAATCTAGGTCCGAAACACCCAAAGAAACTGTTGAAAACGGTGTTCAAAACCAAGTAGTACCTTTAAATCAAAGTACTGCTTCACAAGCAGTACCTTCTTCAAACCTTTTCAAAACATACTTGCTAAACCTTTTTGAGATAATTTTGGTCAAAACAAGTTTAATCACTCACCAAGAAGGCAAAATAATTTTGGGCATAGACATAGAAATTGTCACTTTGACAGTATGGGTCAGAAACTGTGTTTTGTGTGTTTCAGTCCTACTCATCTAATTAAGGATTGTGAACATCACTCGAAATACCTTAGAAAATTTCCAAAGAACAGGAATGCCAACCAGAAACCTAGAGAGTACAAACCAGTTTGGACTAATTCAAATAGGGTCAATCACAGAAACTTCACATCAGATCTTAGATACCCACAACAGAGAAGACCTTCAGTATCTCACAGTACTTTCCAAAGTATTGTTACCTCTGGCCCAGTACTTTCACAAAGTCTGCTTAGAGACAAGGTACTGATATAAATGCTTGGAATAGGTATTCTAGGAGATCTCACTATCAACCTAGAATGTATCACAATTCATATAGGGGATCTTGATCACAGGAACCACCTGTTAAAACTGAATGGGTAAAAAGGGGAAGTACTGGTAAGGGACACACAGTACGTTCAACAAAAAGTGAATCAGATGTTTGTGTGACACAAGAAAATGCTAATAAACTGGTGAAAGAGATTTATGTTGAAAAACCAAAAAGTTTTGAAAATCCACATGCTAAAAATCAAAAGATAATTTTGGATCATCATTTGAAAGATAGTGGGAATTACATTCTCAAAGAATTTGAGTTTGTAACTCCACAAGGGGAACACAAGTCGATGTGGCTTGGGTTCCTAAAAGTTTCTAACTCTTTTCTTTATGTGCAGGGCAACCCAGAAGAGGAGCTTAAAGATCATCTTATTGTGGATAGTGGTTGCTCTGGAAGTATGACAGGAGACAAAGAGATCCTGTCTGATTTTAGGAAGATTAGTGGAGGAAAAGTTGCATTTGGGAATGATCCCAATGGAGGAAGGATTACTGGGAAAGGAACAATTAAAGCTGGCTGAATCATAAGGACCATCAAACCTGTTTATTTACTTGTTTCATCTCTCAAGAGGAACCCAAGAATATTGCTCAAGCTTTGACTAAAGATAGCTGGGTTGAAGCTATGCAGGAAGAACTTCTTCAATTTAAACTTCAAGAAGTTTGGATTTTATGTGATCTTCCAGATGGGAAGAGAGTTATTGGAACCGGTGGGTTTTAGAGTTAAAAGATATGAAAGAGGCAATGTTATCAAAAACAAGGCAAGGTTAGTTGCTCAGGGTTATAGACAGGAGGAAGGGGTAGATTATGATGAGGTATTTGCTCCTGTAGCAAGAATAGAAGCTATTAGAATATTTCTTGCCTTTGCTTCTTATATGGGCTTTCAAGTTTACGGATGGATGTTAAAAGTGCATTTTTATATGGCAAGATTACAGAGGAAGTTTATGTCAAACAACCTCTTGGTTTTGAAGATCCTAAACATCCAAACAAAGTCTACAAGGTTGTTAAAGCTCTTTATGGCCTTCATCAGGCACCTAGAGCTTGGTATGAGAGACTCTCCACTTTCTTATTGCAACATGGATATAGAAGGGGAGCTATTGACAAGACTTTGTTTATCAAGAGAGACAAGAAAGATATCATGTTAGTTCAAGTTTATGTTGATGATATCATCTTTGGGGCTACCAAGCAGTCCATGGTTAAGGAGTTTGAGCAGCTGATGCAGAAAGAATTTCAAATGAGTTCAATGGGAGAGTTGACTTTCTTTTTAGGCCTTCAGGTTAAGCAGTCAAAGGAAGGTATTTTTATCAGTCAAGACAAGTATGTTACTGACATACTTAAGAAATTCAATTTTGATGATATGAAGGCTGTTACTACACCTATTAAATCTATCAATTTATTGGGTAAAGATGAAGATGGACACCCTGTTGAAGTCAAGCTTTATAGATCAATGATTGGCTCTCTTATGTATCTTACTGCATCTAGGCCTGATATCATGTTTGCAGTTTGTCTATGTGCAAGATATCAAGTCTCACAGAAGATCTCTCACATGAATGCAGTTAAAAGAGTTTTCTGTTATTTGAAACAACAACCTAAGTTGGGGTTGTGGTATCCTAAAGAGTCACCTTTTCACTTGGAAGCTTTTTCAGATAGTGACTATGCTGGTGATAATTATGATAGAAGATCCACAACTGGTGGATGTCAATATCTTGGAAGAAGGCTAGTCTCCTGGCAATGCAAAAAGCAGACAATTGCAGCAACATCATCTACTGAAGCTGAATATGTAGCTGCTGCAAGTTGTTGTGGTCAAGTTTTGTGGATGCAGAATCAACTCTTGGACTATGGGTTCAATTTCAAAAATACTCCTATCAATATTGATAATGAGAGTACAATTTGTATTGTTAAGAATCCTGTGTATCATTCCAAGACAAAGCATATTCAGATTAGGCATCACTTTATCAGAGATTGTTATGAGCATAGGCTCATCAATGTAGTTAAGGTTCACACGGATGACAATGTAGGTGATTTACTCACAAAAGGTTTTGATGTGTCACGATTCAATCACTTGGTTGTGAGCATTGGAATGATTAACTACTAAGCTTCGTTTAAGGGGAGGACTATACGGTGTTAGTATAGTCCTGTGTATTGCTTGAGGGGAGGATGTTTGTTGATACTTAGTTTATATGAAGAAATTTTGGCAAAGTACTATTTTTACTGAAAGTACTGCTTGGTAAGTACTGCTTGGGAAAGTACTGCTTATGTGGAAAGTACTGTTCCAACGGTAATATTGATGGGTAATTGATAATAACGGTAACTTTGTTATTATAGGCTGTGATTTTTCAAATCCTACCTATAAATAACTACTTTCCGATTTTCCCTCTCATATTATTACTTTACATCTTTTCCATACTTATCTCCCGATCACCATCTCTTTATTCTTCAATAAAATCTTTATTGTGCTCACTCATTCAACAATGGCGAATCGTTTAACTGTTTCTAAGCACAATATGGTGGCTAATTTGGACAAGACTGAGGCGAATATAGCTTTTTATGATATTGTTGATTATCTTACTGGGTCGCCTATTAGTTATGCTCTTTTAGTTGAACCAGATGTTATTGAAACATGGATTCAAGAATTTTGGGCTAATGCTAGAGATAACATGGAGGAGGATGAATATTATATTAGATCTACAGTTGTTGGACGGACTATCAAGATTACAGAAGCCTCTATTCGAGAAGATTTATTATTTGGAGATGAAGATGGGGCTATTCGATTTGACAAGCAACTGATTTGGGATACTTTTAGGAATCTTGGTTATGAAGGATCTTTAACAGAACAAACATTCAAGAAAGCATTATTCTGTCCTCAATGGAAGTTTTTGATTCATGTACTGCTTCATTGCATAAGTTCTAAAAGTACTTCTTGGGAGCAGTTTGGGTCTAATATAGCATCTGCAGTGGTTGGACTAGCTACTGACAGAGTGTTTAATTTTTCAAAGCTTATTTTGGATGGGATGCTATCACATATATCCTCTGGGTCAAAATGGCTGATGTACCCAAGGTTTGTACAGGTTTTCTTAAACAAGCAATTGGCTGATGTTCCAAAACCTGCTGCTTTGTTACCTGTTATTGTGCAACAAGCCAAAATCTTTACATTTATGGCTAGGAGAAGTGCTTTGTTCAGAGGTGGAGATATTCCATTAACTTCTACCATGATGGAAGTTGTTCAAGCTGTACGTAATGAAGCCGGAGAGGATGAAGAAAGTGAAGGTCCTGATTCTGTTTCTCCAAGATCTGCTTCACAAAGTGCTGACTCACAAGGTACTGCATCTGAAAGTACTGCTTCTATTGAAGGTACTGCATCTTTACAGGGTACTGTTTCTCCAAGCCCTGAGGTTCAAGCAGAGATTGAAAGAACACCTACTCCATCTCCACAACATTCTGTTCCTGTTTCAGAAGAACATTCACCTCTTCAAGGTGATGATCATACTATTCCTCGTGAAGGTTTGACTTTAGATAATTATGCTTTGACAAGGGAGCTAGTTAGGTTGAATAAGACTGTTGAGTCTCAAGCTAAAGCGCTTAGGAAGTTGAGACGTAGGTATATCTGGTTAAGGAATTTTATTAAACCCTATATTCAAGGTTTCAATTTATGGGTTAAAGAGGAAAACAAACGTCGTAAACAACTTCGAAAGGAATTCAAACGAAAGAAGGTTCCTAAATCATCTTCTGTCAACTTGGGGAGGAATTTAGAAAAGGAAAATTTGAAAGAAGATGTTACAAAGAAGAAAGAATCTGTAAGTACTGCAGAAAAGATTATTTCAGATTCTGAGGAAGTGCAAGTTCAAAGTACTGATATTCAAAGTACTGAACATCAAGGTACTGATGTTCAAGGTACTGATGATCAAGGTACTGAACATCAAAGTACTGATTTTCATGATACATCTAGGGAAGAAGTGATAACTCCAAGGGTATTGAATTTTGAAGAAGAAGTTGGTCCTTCTACATTTGTTATAGAAGAAGAGGAGGAATCCACATTCATACCTATTCATTCTGCTAGTGATGATGAAGTAATTGCTACAATATTAGATTTATCACAACCAAGAGGAGGGGTTACTATTAGAGATGTACAAGAAGAAGAACAACCAAGAGCTTCTCAACCAGTCATTGATCCTAAAGACAAAGGGAAAGGTATTCTGGTTGAAACAAAGAAAAAGAAACTCACTTTGGCAGAACTTAGAGCAATTGAAGTTGCTAGGAATGAAGCTGCAGCTAGAAAAGTTCAAGAAGAGTTAGATGCTAAAGATAGAAAAGAACAGGAAGCTCAAGAAGCTCTGAATAGAGAAGCAGCTCAAAAGGTGCAAGATGAATTAGATGCTGAAACTACTGAACCTTTACAGTCCCCTACACCTGTTAGATTTATGCCAAGAAGACCTAATTTAGCTAAGGACAGGAATGCTATGATGGCTTATCTGAAAAGTCAAGGGTATAAAGGATTACAGAAGTTTAATTATCTTGAGATGAAAAGATTATATGATGCTACTAGGGAGGATTATAAGAAGAATGTTGCAGGCATCAAAGATTTTAGAGAAGAAGCTACCTGGACTGAAACTGAAAAGAAGAAGAGTTTAAAGAGAAAAAGAAAAACTGAAGTTACAGATGTTCAGTTTTCAAAGAAAGAAAAGGTAGAATTAAGATCGGAGACTAGTGATGAATTGAAGAATTATCTCAGAGTGGTAGATTTTGATTATTCAAAAGAAGATAATGACATGAAGATGAATAGATCAAAGATCAGTGTTTTTAAAGTTGTAAAATCCAAGAATGGAGATTACATGATTTTTCATAAAGAAGATGAAAGCTTCAAAGTTTTCAAAAGGCTATGGGATTTACTTCATATTATAGATAGAGTAGACTTATTCTACTTATATCATGTTGTGAAGGCTTACTTTGAAAATAATCCATTGGAAGGGATTGGTTTGGTTTTACATGGTGATCTCATAACTATATGGGAAACTGATGAAGAGAGCACTGATGATATCTGGAAGAATCAAGAAAACTGGGAAATAGTTTGCTGGAGATTCTTTGAAGAATCTGGAGTTCATGTTTTGGAGCTAGAAAATGGAACAATGATACACATGTTTGCAGAAAGAAGATACCCTCTCACAGTTGAGCTCATGAGAAGAATGCTAGAGCATGGATTGGAAGTAGAAGAGGATAATGAAACTGCTTGCATGGTTATCAACTTGTTTATAAACTGGACTACCATTGCTGAGGATGATCAATAACTGGTATGAATTTTATTTGAATAAATACTTTTTGATATATCAGTACTTTAATTCAAAGTACTGCTGATCAGACAGTACTTTCATCAAAGTACTGTTTATTGAACTAAACCAGTTAAATAAATTTTAGAAGAAACCTTGTTGCTAAGTAATAAATATTTTGAAATAAAGGTTTAGTAAATGGTTTTTGTGATGATAACATCAATAGATTATCAATCCACCATGGTTACAAAAGGATTGACTAATCCATGAGCAAACGGCTCTGGTAAAGATATATCAAATCCGTTTTTAGTTGACAACTTGCTAATAAGTTGGATGGTATTCAACTCACCATATCAGTAATGTGAAGAGTTGGCTAGCCCACAAGAAAATGGCTTGTGGTAAAGGCGGTGGAAAAACCATTATTGGTAATTAGTTCACCATTAGATAGAAGAACTAACTAGTCCAGAAGGGTACAGCTTTTGGTAAAGACAAAACAAATCTGTTGATAGCTGGTGGTTTGCTAAAAATCATATGGTTATCAATGTACCATGGTCTTACACACCAAAACATTTGGCTACTCCAGAGATAATGGCTTTGGTAAAGAGTTCTAAATCCATTAATTTTTCAATGATTCACTTGAAAGTGATGAGAATAGTATGCAACTTAAACTGAATTAAATGTACAAATTGTCATATGTTTCTGAAAAGATGGAGCTTCTGGATCTGCTGAAAAGAGAACAATTCTAAGAGATACTTTGACAAGAACAGATGTTACAGAGATAAAAGCTTAAAGATTAAGAAACAATCCGTCTTTAAAAGATGAAGTTGTTAAAGATATATTCACAAAGGAACTTGAAGTCAAGCAAGTAGAATTCAAGTTAGGGGAGGATTGTTGGGATATGAAAGTGCTGAAGATATCAAAGTACTGAAGATATCAAAGTACTTGTAAGTTGCAAAGTACTATAAGAAGTTAAAGACTCAAAGTACTGTTAAAGACAAAGTCAAAGTACTGCAATATGAAGTCAAAGTACTTCAAGAACAAAAGAACTGTTATATTCGTTTATGGAAAGAATTGTATTCTATGTTTAGATTACTTGTCATACAAGGTTATCAATTGTAAACCGACTAGGATATCCTTGAGCCTATAAAAGGACTCCTAGATTGGCATTAGAGATATGACTTACGATTTTAAAATTAGAGTTTTAGAGAAAAGTTCGATTATCTTAGAGTTGTATTAGAGTATCTGCATAATAAGCAGATTTAGAGTTTATAATAAAAGGTTATTCTTCTTAGCTTTGTTAAGTAAATTCCGCGTACTTAATAAAGATTACTCAGTGTTTCTTTGTTAATAACTTAGGATTTATCCGAGGTTATTAAACCTTAACAAGCTAGTTAAGATAGTTTGATTAAAGTATATCGACCCAACAATAAGGCATCGGTTGCAAGTTGTTTCCGTGTGGATACTGGACGAGAGGGATTTCCAATGATGTTGTCTAATGGATGATCGTGAGTCCATTTTCTGAGGTATTCATGTGGCTGTTGTTGAGGGACTGAAGTAGCAGAGTCGATGTCTCCTGAAGTAGATGGTTCTGATGATGATTCAGGAGCAAATATGTTTTCAAATGGAGCACCTTCGGGAGTAGCAAAGGGATTGACTTCATCCTGTGAATCAGACGCATTTCCATGATGTACACTTGATGATTGAAGATTTGTTGATGAAACAGATTGGTCAGCACCAGGCGCTTCTGGGCTTAATGACATAGAAGTTGAAGGGTTAATTTCATTGAAAGGGATAGAAGCAGCCTCTGTTGATTGAATTGTCATATCATTGTTACTTGGCTCAAATTGTTCATCAAACATTGGATCAAACAGTTTCTTTAAATCATCTTCTGAGGGAGGTACATATGGAGTTGCTGATGAGGAGTTTGGTACAAGACATGAACCAATGGGACTGCTTTGAAGTGCGGGTCTTGAACTGGATTGTCCAGGAGCCATTTGACCAGTCAGCTCATCAAACGTGACGTGAATTGTTTCCATGATATTTCGGGTTCTCTTGTTGTAGATTCGGTAACCTTTATTGTTAGGTGCATAGCCTACAAAAACTCCAATGTCCGCTTTAGCTCTCAGTTTTCCTAAATCTTGACCATCATTAGTTGGATAACATAAAGCACCGAACACACGAAGGAATGAAAGATCAGGTTTTCTGTTGTGGACAAGTTCATATGGAGTTTTTCCATGAGCGGTGTGAATCAGGGATCGATTTTGGGTGTAGCATGCAGTGGCGATGGCTTCACCCCAGAGAAACATTGGAACTTTTGAGTAAATCAGCATAGTCCTTGCGGCTTCCACAAGAGTTCGATTTCGTCTTTCAACTACACCGTTCTGTTGAGGAGTTCGAGGAACACTTCTTTGATGACTGATTCCAATACTTTCATAAAACTCACCAAGTTGTTTGTTAACAAACTTAGTTCCATTGTCTGTTCGGATGATTCTGACCGTTTTGTTAAGACGAACCTGCAGCTGTTTGATGAGTTTGATGATGATATATGGAGTTTCATCCTTTGTCTTTAAGAACTTTACCCAAGTGAATCTAGAGAAATCATCAACCACAACTAACACATATTTCTTCCCAAAGATATTCTGCACCCTCATGGGTCCACATAAGTCCATGTGAATTGTATGGAGAACTTCTGCGACTGAGTTTGTAGGTTTGGGTTTATGGGCATACTTCTTGCTTTTTCCCAATTGGCATGCTGAACAAAGATGATCCTTTTCATACTTAAGTCTAGGTAGACCTACAACTAAGTCCTTTATGGAGAGATCATTGATGGTGCCGAAGTTTAAGTGATTGAGACAACGATGCCATAACCATGACTTTGTTTTAGACGCCTTTGACAGCAAGCAAATTAGAGAAGACTTCATCATATCTTCGATAGAGATGGTGTATAGATTTGAACCACGTGAACCTCTTAAAACTTCCTTACCATCAAGTTCTCTAACGAAACAAGTATGTTTTCTGAATGCTACTTCTAGATTAGAATCGCAGAATTGACCAATAGAGAACAGGTTATGACCAAGACCTTCCACATAATATACCCTGGAGATAACACTTTTTCCTACAACATAATCTCCATAACCCTTAATTGCACCGAAATGATCATTCCCGAATCTAACTGTCACGATGAATTTGCTCACGAAGTTCATGAGCCGCGACCGGTCTCCAGTCATATGCTTGGAACAGCCTGAGTCCAAGTACCACAGAACTATTTGAACGATCAGCAGTTGAACACAAACAAGAATGGATAACTGGATAATTGGGATCCCCATGCAAGAATGGGTTCCACTTGGTTAGTCACAGTAATTGGAATACCCACATCAGAAATAGAAGCATCCATATCAGAAGTAGAAGCAATGGAATCATTGGGAATAGATGCAATGCTGGTGTTTGTATTTGACCTATTCAAAGTATGTTCACTTCTTAAGGGAATAGTTCTACCAGTAGGCATCCATTTTCTAGTGGGCATAGTCTTAGCAGTTTGAGGACAAAACTGATTATTCTTATGGCCAAAAGGTATCCAATAATAACCTATCTTTATAAATGTTCTTCCTGTGGGTTTCCACTGTTTTCTAACAATCTTTCGTCTTTGCCTTTTAGCCTTCTTTGCACGATTATTAGCATTAACAATTTAACTGGGCATTTGACAGCATTAGACAAAGCATTCACACCACATTCATGATTAGCAACAGAATTCAAGCAGACATCATTACAAGGTTTGCAAATAGTATCAGAATTCGAATTAATTACAGTACGCCTATGGCTAATACTAGAATCAACACGATTCGTTTTATTCAACTCAAGCTTAAAGTTCCTAGATTGGTCTTCTACTCTCTTCCAATGCACATTCTTAGCTTGCAAGGTCCTATCATTCCTTGTATTGTCTTGAGACTTTGACCTGCTCGCTTTAATGTCACTGATTACTCCTGTAGAGGGAATGGGAACATTAGTTGGTTGATCTAATTTTTGCATTCCTGAACTTGATGTGCAAGGATCTGAACTACTAGAAGGCACATTAGTGTTTACTTTCTTAAGACTGTGATTTGAGCTATTTGCAGGCACACTAAAATTCACTTTCTTAGCACTAACATATCTGGAATCTGAACTACTTGAAGGCACCTTAAAGTTGACATTCATAACATTGGGCATAGAGCGGATTTCATGCTTGGCACTAGGCATAGAACAAGGCATCACAGCTTTGCCTTTTGCACCTAAGGATTTTGGACATGTTGCAATTACACATTCAAGCAGCTCTTGATATCGTTTGGCCTGGAGGCAAGCAAACCTAATTTCTCTATCAAGAGGTTTATTAATGAAATCCTCTACAACAATCTCACGGAGACATTCTAGAATATCCTTAAGGTGAATACAATAGTCATGAAACGCAAGTTCATTATTCCTAAGATGAGGAGGAATATATTTAACCGTCACAGTGTATTTGCAGTCTAAGGGTGACTTTGAAACAACATTCTTATTAAAAACAAGTGGCAGTTTCCCATTTTCCTGACTTCTCAGATTCTCAATTTCCTTTTGTAAAGACGTTATTTTTTTTGTTGTTTTGGTCACGAGTGACTTTCATTGAATCATATAACTCTTTAAAGTGTCTTTAACTTTTTCATTTTCTTCTAGAAAACTCTCGTTTTCCTTTTGTAAGGCATTTACTAAGTTTTGAAGATGAAACATTTGAGAATTCTGAGAATCTAAAGGAGGAGGCATTTGGGATCCAGTCACATTGTTCTTTTCACCCTTCAATTGAGAGATTTGGGCTTTCAACTTTTTGATCGTGTTACAATGAGCTCGAATCTGTTCATCACGTTTGCTAATTTCAAAAACTGCATCAAATTCAGGAGCATCCAAGGATGTCTTGATATTTGAGGTTTTAACATTTTCTTTTAGATGTTGATATTTTAGTTGTAAATCAAAATGTTCAACTTCTAGTTTAGAAAGATGTTTTACCAAATTATCGTGATCATCGTGATCAATTTTCTCATTAAGTTTAGAATTAATCTTTTCAAGCTCAATGACACGATCATGGGAGACTTTCAGAGCAACAGATAATTCATGAAATTGAGAAGCATTAATGGAGCAATTCGTAGCAGTGTAAAACACATCTTGAGCAATACATTCAGAAATAAGATTCTCATTCAAGGTATGCAAGTTCTTCCTCTCAATCTCATTATATTTTAATGCTCGCTCATAGTCACTAACCTCAACTATCATTGCATCAAATTCCTTTTCCATTCCTTTAATATCTGAATTTATCCCCTTTTTAAGACTCTCAAAATGATCTTTTAGTAGTTTAAAGAAAGGCATGACCTCAGTTAGATAGCATTCTTTTGTTTGCTCAAAACCCCTTTCCCCTTCAGTTATCCCAGTGGGTGTGATCCTTTTCTTACAAGTTTTCTCAAAATCGACAAATAGTTGAAGAATAACATATTGGCTGATTAAGGTCTTGCTTTTAGTGGCAATAGTTCTAGGAACTAAATGCATTGGTGTATTTGGAGGATACACAGTCGCTGCAGGCATTTTCCTAAGGGAAGGGTTTGTTTCAACAAGATTTTCAGCTTTTAGCTTATCTAAATCCTTTTTCCAAAAAACTTGTTCAGGTGTTAATAACATTTGAGGCTTAAATTTGGTTAAGGAGATCCAGATTTCCTTCTTGTAATCATGGGGTTTGATCGTGATGTTGTTCTTTTTACATTCAGGATCTTCTAGCTTCTTATTCATTTTCACCCTAGATGCATCATCTAATATTCTATCTTCCTCAGAGCACTCAACGCAGCTAGGTTTCTGTCTAGGTTTAAGAATCTCATTACCATCATAAATTACATTTTGAGCCGCCTTAGCTAACTTACTGTAATCAGGGCTGGGTTTATCTATAATGGGAACACTATGCTTATCGCTTAAAACTCTATGCTTAGTGACCATGTGAGCAGTCTGAATGGTATTCCCTTGTACGTACAACTTATTTTCAAGCTTGTTCTTCAAAGTTTTTAGATTAGAAAAATCATTCAAAAGTTTTGATTCCTTGGCATGAAATTCTTGCTTAAGCACTTTAACATTTTCTTGAAGTTCTTGTTTTTGCTTAGCAGTTTTTGAAAGCTTTTCTTGTAAGGAATTTAACTCTTGTTTTAACACTTCTTCTCTAAAATTACTTTTTCTAATAATTGTACGCAATTTGGTTATCCAATTCCTGCTCACGAGTAGTTAGCTCAAACTTAGCACGTTGTTCATAAATAGCAACTCGTTCTTTATAGGCATTAAGTTCAGAGATAACAGAATCATCAGAGGCACATGCAGTGTATTCATCAAAAACATAGTCATCGTTGACTGCAGAAGATGCATCACTTGGTACAATCACACTTTCACTTTGTTTCACATATTGATCATATGGAACAACATTGATATTACCCATATTTTCAATATCTGACTCAATGATTTCAGTTGATTGTATTTCATTATGTATCTTTTGCACATCAACTTCATCATATAATTTTAATACCTCTGAGATGATTTTGTCTTTGGATGGTCCAGCTTGTGGTGAAGAAGAGACCTTAGGAGAGACCGTTGGAGAGATGCTAGCCATGAAAATTGTTTGTGCAGTAGGTCCATCATCAACATCAGAGTCGTATGCATCACATCAGCTTGGAAAGGCATTCGATGATTGTGACCTATCTCTTGAATAGGTTGCTCATCCACATCTGCATCATATGTCTTAGCATTCCCTTCAGCAGAAAACAGCAACTCCTTTTCATCCAAGGTTGCTCCATTGTCCTGAGCTTGCACTAGCAACATCTTATCCTGAAGTATTCAGATTCTCAGGACGTTTTGGAGATGTGGAATTCCTTGCAATGTGTCCCTCACCACCACAGTTGTAACATTTGACTGGCTTTGCTTGTCCTTGATTTCCAGTCCTTCCTCGGTTCTGATTTCCTCCATAGCCTCCACCTGCTCCACCCCTTCTCTGATCGTAATTCCTTTCTTGGACTGGCTGCACCATAACCTTCCCATCTCTGATAGTGGCTTGATTGTGTGGATTGGATGTTGTTCTGAGGTTTTTGTTGGTGTGTGGGAGAGTGTTCATGTTTTGACTGATCATGAGAGCTAGTTGACTAATGAAGTTTCCTACAGATGCATCAGCATCAGCTTGTTTGAACATTGGATCTGGAATGAGTTTGTGAGTTCCATCACCTATGGGTATAACTTGTGAAGCTTTAGTGGTAATCCCAATGTTTGAGTAGAAGCAGTTGAATCATTTGATGAGCTTGTCTCTCCTGGAGTTGTTTTGAATTGTTCAAGAATCCTCTTTTCAAACATGGCATGTCTCTCATTAGAAGAAGGAAGGCATAAAGCTGCTCATAGTTTGTATTCTTCAATCCTTTGGTTAGCTTCACAGAGGTGACAAACTTGTGCCATTCGGGATTCATGTTGTTCACAAACTTTGAGTTCAATGAATGTTTGGCATAGTCATTCTGATGTTCCTCATGTCATTAACAAGCTTGTGGAATCTCACGTAATACTCATAGACACTCTCATCTGGTTTCATCTTGAAGTGCTCAAATTCATCATAGAGTTGTGATTCTCTGTCTTCCATGGTTAATTCAGAACCAGAAAGAAGCATCTTGACATTATCCCATATAGCCTTTGCTTTAGTGTTGTGATTGATAAGCATGTAGATGTCTTTTGGAAGACCTTGCAATATGATGTTAGAAGCCCTGATATCCGCATCGAATCTCTTCTTCTCCTTATCATTGAGCTCATCATACGTCTTTGGTCTGTCTATTCCATAGATCATTGTTCCATCTTCAGCTGTATCAATTATGTCTCTAGTAGTCTCAACTCTATACGGTCCTTCATCAATTGATTTGAGAATGTTGACCCCATTTTCCTTTCCAAGACAGTACAATCTGATTCTTTGAGCCCAAGAGTCATAGTCAGTTCTGTCAAGCATAGGTGGACGAGTATCTGACCCTGCTGCTTGAACGTCCTCAGCTACGGAAGAAACAATAGTAGGAACAATGTTTGCCATGATTACAAGTTCTACGGGATTTTACAATTCTTAGATTAAACCGGGAAATTGATTCTTTCACGGGATTTTTCTAAACCAAAAGAACAACCGTAAGAATGTATCACGAAGAAGTGACAAGTCGAAAATTAAACAAGTGGTAAAACACACAACTTACTTAGTTATCAACTCGCTAAACACCCAACTCGCTCAAGGAGACAACTCGCTTAAGGAATCAACTCGCTAAATAGCCAAGTCACATTAGCATCATCTCGCAACACTGTCAACACACTTAATGAATCAAGTCGCTAAATAGCCAACTCGCTTTGGTATCAACTCGCAACACAATCAACTCGCTTGAACACGAAGTCGCTTAAATTAACTCGCTAGCTTTACAACTAGCTTAATAGCTAAGTAAACGCTTTAGATCTCAAAGTCGCTTAAAGAAAAAAATCGCTTAGAACCCAAGTCGCATAAAAATCAACTCGCTAAACAGCCAAGTCGCATGTACCAACTCGCATCCAATAACAAAGCAACTCGCTTTGAAGAAAAACTATCCGAGACACAACTCGCTTCGTACAAACTTCAAAAATAACCACTTTATCAATCAACAACAACCAAAACACAATGATTTAAGCCTTCCAATTCAAAACATAAACACATATGATGATCCTAAACACAAAAGTACAAGCAAAATTCAAACTTTAACACTAGAATTTGTCCAAATGAATCAAACTCTCCTAAACCTTTAATACCCCAAAAACCTTATGAAATCCACCAAAACAAAAAGCATGAAAGATGAGTGATCAAACCATGGCTCTTGATACCAATTGTTAGATATAGGATTTCACAAACACACTAAATCATGATCAAGTGGGGCGTTAACAATGTTTAGAGAGAGAAAGTTCTAGTGAGAGAAAGTAAGAGAGTTGGGAACTATGTGAAACAAAGAAAAATGGTATTGAAGCTCCAACCATCTACCTTGGGAGGTAGAGGGTATTTATAGTTTCTTACAAACAAACGCCACCTACGGGCTGTGGATCAGGCATAGAATGGGTAAAGACCCGTCCGTCCTCCACGGTGTTACTTAACTAAATACTACTTAACATAAAATAACTACGACTACGAGATTTCTAACGATTACATATACTTGAGGTGACCGACTCTTTAATACCTGGAATTTCTAATTCCTAACACTGAAGCAGTTAACACTGCATGTTATGTGCAAAACAGGGTTTTAGTGGTAATGACAAAGAACAAGACACCTTATGAATTGTTTAGGGGAAGACTACCTATCCTTGACTTCATGAGACCATTTGGGTGTCATGTATCTATTCTCAATACCATAGATTATCTGGGTAAGTTAGATGAAAAGGCTGATGAAGGGTATTTTGTTGGGTATTCCATGGTTAGTAAAGCTTTCAGAGTATTCAACTTAAGAACCCAAAAGATTGAAGAGAATCTGCATGTTGAGTTCCTGGAAAACAAAGTCAATGTCAAAGGAACTGGTCCAGAAAGACTGTTTGATCTTGATACTCTAACAAATACTATAAATTATGTGCATGTTTCTACAGGAACATCTTCTTTTGATTTTGCAGGTTCAGAAGAGTTTCTTGATGATGATGAACCAAGCAAAGAGGATGCAGATGATCAAGATGAATTCAGTCTACCTCTTTGGGACTATGCAGATAATAATGATTTACTGAAAACTGGAGTTGCTCATCCTTCTAGTGATTTGGAAAAAGAAGGAAATAGTAATTTGAATGCTGATAATTCAGAAAGCAGTGGAAATTCTGATTCCACTGTTCGGCAAAGTGTTTCCACTGCAACACCAGATGTGGGAATCACCACTCCAGTTACTATGGAAGCTCAAGCCAATGATGTTGAAATTTCAAATATGCCAAGTGAGATTGCAGTTCCTCAGACTCCCCACACTTCTATTCATAAATCACATCCTCTTGAAAATGTGATTGGGGATGTCTATTTACCTGTAAAGACTAGAAGAAAAACAAAGTTGCCTGATGTTCATGGATTCATAAGTAAAATATATGAATCTAAAATACATGAAGGCAAGAATGAATGTCTATTTATGTGTTTTCTGTCACAAATGGAGCCAAAGAATGTTTACAAGACACTTGAAGATGAAAGTTGGGTGGAAGCAATGCAAGAAGACCTGCTCCAATTTAAGCTTCAAAAAGTGTGGGTGCTTTATGATTTACCTTCTGGCAAGAAGGTAATAGGTACTAAAACAAGAAAGATGAAAGGGGAATTGTTATCCGAAATAAAGCTAGGCTTGTAGCTCAAGGATATACTCAAGAGGAGGGTATTGACTATGAAGAAGTGTTTTCCCCTGTTGCAAGGATTGAAGCAATTAGGTTGTTCTTAGCCTATGCATCTTTTATGGGCTTTAAAGTCTATCAAATGGATATAAAGAGTGCTTTTCTATATGGGCAGATAGATGAGGGAGTTTATGTCTCACAACCTCCAGGCTTTGAAGACCCTGAATATCCTAACAAAGTTTACAGGGTAGTTAAAGCTTTGTATGGCTTGCATCAAGCACCAAGGAAATGGTATGAAACCTTAACTACTTATCTTCGTGCAAATGGGTTTCATAGAGGCAGAGTGGATCAAACTTTGTTCATCAAGAAAGACAAGAATGATATCTTGCTTGTTCAAGTTTATGTTGATGATATCATTTTTGGGTCTACAAAGACAGAGATGTGCAAAGATTTTGAGAAACTGATGAAAGAAGAATTTCAGATGAGTTCTATGGGTGAACTCACATTCTTTTTGGGACTTCAAGTACTACAAAATCCAGATGGTATTTTCATTAATCAAGATAAATATGTGGCTGAGATACTAAGGAAGTTCAAGTTTGCTGATGCAAAGTCATCCAGCACTCTTGTAGACAAGACTACACATCTACTTCTTATGAAAAATAGTGGTGAAGCTGTTGATGTGCACATGTATAGGTCTATGATTGGTTCTTTGATGTATCTTACATCATCTAGACCAGATATTATGTTTGTTGTGTGTGCTTGTGCAAGGTTTCAAGTTGCTCCCAAGTTCTCTCACTTGACTGCTGTGAAGAAGATTTTCAGATATCTTAAAGCATTTCCTACTCTGGGATTGTGGTACTCCAGAGATTCTCCTTTAGATCTGGTTACTTACTCAGATAGTGACTATGCTGGAGCTAGCTTGGATAGAAAATCTACAACCGGTGGATGTCAATTTCTTGGCAACAGGTTAGTGTCATGGCAATGCAAGAAACAAACAATGTGGCAAATTCTTCAACTGAAGCAGAGTATATAGCTGCTGCAAGTTGCTGTGCTCAAGTTCTATGGCTTCAGAATCAACTTTTGGACTATGGGTACAATTTCATGAATACCATCATACATATTGACAAAAGCAGTACCATTTGCATAATAAAGAATCCTGTTCAACACACAAAGACCAAACATATTGAAATTAGACACCATTTCATTCGTGATTGCTATGAAAAGGGACTAATTCAAGTTTTCAAAATTCATACTGATGACAACTATGCTAATTTATTAACAAAAGGTCTTGATGTGGGAAGATTTCAGTACTTGGTAACAAGTCTTGGAATGCTAAATCCATACATGTTTTTCTAGTGTTGCGGGGAGGCTATAGGGTAATGCAGTTTTTGTATGAGTTTGTATATCAAGTTTTGATGAGAAGTTGGAGTTAAAAGGTGTATATCTGAGATACACAACAAATGGTTATTGATTCACCATGTCTAATACACATAAGAATCAACTAGTCCAGCAAACGGCTCTGGTAAAGACTTGACAAATCCGTTTATGGTTGATAGTTTACAAAAACTATATGGTTATCAACTCACCATATTCTTTATGATTAAGAGTTGGCTAGTCCATAGCAAACGGCTCATGGTAAAGACATATCAAATCCGTTGATAGCTGATAGTTTGCTAAAAACTATAATGGGAGCAGTATTGTTTTCTAATGATTTTATTTTCCACTGCTCTTTGAAATTTTTGTGAAAAATTACCACTGCTAGTTCACAGTTTCCACTGACAGTGTTATTTTACCACTGTTGTTCTAGTCGTTACAACTGATTATGTCAGTAATTTATTTTTTACTAGCCGTTGAAAGTAACCACTGATAGTTATATATAGGGTTAAAATTTTAAGTAAATTATCTTCTTTCTATATTATCACTACTTTCTAAAGATAATTTTACTTGCGCATCACTTCTAAACCCTAACCCTATATATCTTTTTCTCTCAATTGGCTAGTCATTACTTCAATTCTTACTGACATAATAATATTTTTCATCAAAAGTTTCTATGGCTTCTTTGAAATTTGCAGATGAGCACAACCTAGTGGCCTACCTACAAAAGACTAACGAGAAGAGTGGCCCTGTTTTTCATCAGATTGTGGACTTTCTTCATACCACTCATATAAGGTATGCATTGCTTTTAAAACCCACAATCTATATCTCTCAAATCAATCAGTTTTGGACTTCTGCTCAGTCCATAACACTTGAGATTGGAGATACACATGAACCAGTGGATGCTCTAAGAGCCACTGTAGATGGGGTAACTATTGATGTTACTGAGGCATCCTTGAGGAGAGTACTTCACTTGGATGATCTCAATGGTCTCATCACATTACCTATGTCTGAAATTCATGATACTTTATCACCCATGGGGTATGATACCACTGACAAAAAGGCTACTTTCAAAAAGAGTGGTTTTTGTCCCCACTGGAGATTTTTTATTCATAATTTGTTACATTGTCTTAGTCCTAAGAAAACATCTTATGAGCAATTTAGTTCAACCATGGCTTATCCTTTGGTTTGTCTAGTCACTGATAAGATTTTCAACTAGTCCAACTATATTTTTACAAGTATGAAAGGCAATGTACAAAGTAAAACCAAATTTTTAATGTATCCAAGGTTTGTGCAAGCTGTGCTAAATGAATTTCAACTGCAACCTCATACTACTGTTTATCAAATCAGTTGCCTAAAGCCTAAAGTTTTTCAAAATTTGAATAAAGATGGCAATATGATTTTTACACCTCTCCTACCTCAAATGCTTGCTAAAATTTCTTCTGAACAAAACACACCCATAATTAATGTTCCCAACATTGATTATACCCCACCAGTTTCAAGAACCTATGAGAGAAGGTCTAAACAGACAACTCCTCTCATGACAACACAGCAAGTTTCTGAACCTTATGGTCTAGGAACAAGCATTGGTGGTTCTAGACTTCCACCTAGTCCTACTATAGAGGATTCTGGACCTTTGCCCTATGATTCACCTCTCCCAACAGGTAACACGTTGGCGTCTTTGATGGCAACCAATTGGAATTGATGGTTTTGTGTACCAAATTAGTAAAGCGGGTTGAGTCTCTACAAAAGGACTTGGCTCTTGTCAGAAGCAGCATGCCAGGATGTTCAACTATTAAACATGAGATTCAGACTTTAAAGGAAGAGATGCGAGAGGTTGAAAAATCACAAGCGGTTGCAAAGATGGTGATTTCATCTTCATCCTCACCTTCGATGGTGATTCGGTGATCAAGATTTGGGAAATTCTTCCAAGCGGGGAGGAAAAGCAGGTTCGACACTGAGGGGAGGAAAATTGATTTTGAAGATGAAGGAGATACAAGTAAAGGAGAAAAGGAAGCTGAAACTCATGGAGAGCAACTTGAAGATCAAGACATTTTCCAAAGCGCAACTGATTTTATCAACTAGAGCCAACTTTTGCCCTTGCAAGTGAAGAATTTGATAAATTGAAGACAGACAAGGGTAAAGCAGTTATGGAAGATGTACAACAACTTGAAAGTAAGATTTCAAAGAAAAGAAAAGTTCAGATTGATCTTGATAGAGAATTGCTAAGAAGATAGCAGAAGATCAAATTGCTGAGAAAGTTACTAAGAAGAAAAGATTGAAAGAAATGGAAGTTGCAAGCTTTTTGGAAGCTAAAAGATTGGATAGAATGGAAGATACTGAAGATTCAATTTCCATTGTTCAACCTACAATGATGAAAGAAAGCTCGAGTTTAGTTATGTTCCTCTGAAGAAGATATTCAGTTTCGGGCCTGGCTAATAATCCAAATCAAGAAAAAGGCAATTGACCTTGTTGCGATGCATCCTTAACTAAGGAACAAAGAAGCTGCTCATTAAAGGATTTTATTAAAATGAAGAACAATCAAGCACTTGAAAATGTGATTAATTCAGTCAAAAGGTTGAAAGAAACCAAGACAACCAACCAAGGCACAAATACTTGCATATATGAAGATTTATTGTTGTCATGTTGGTAACTGGAAAATGCATCAATTTAAAGGAATGTCTGATGATCAAGTTGAAAAGGCTTACTACGAAGCGTAAAACAAGATAAATCTTTTATTCCAATGGGTTCGAAGAAGAAGAAAGAAGGTTAGTAGATTGAAGAAAGGCTAAAGTAAGCGATTCTCAAACTGTTAAGAAGACTAAGGTTGATGAAGATCATACAAAGTCTCTTTGAGAAGGAGATTCCTACTAAGAAGTTCATTGAAGAACAAATGACTGGAATGATTGCGATTGAAGACAGAGATTTTTATCCAGAACCACTGCAAATTCGACATCCTATTATTGATTGGGAAGTTTACACTGCTAGCAATTTTGCTTCAACATGGAAGATTACAAAGTTTGGGAGGTGAAACTTCATCATTCATGAAATTTGAAGATCTTATTAAAGCTTTTGACAGAGATGACCTTAATACACTATGGAAATTAGTTCAAGAAAGGTTTAATGCTCAAGATCTCAAAGATGCAAAGGAAATGCAGTTGTGGGTAAATCTTAGAAGGCTTTTTGAACCAAATGTTGATGATGACTACTGGAAAACCTTATTCACATGTATTGGTACTAAATGGTTTTATTATGATTCATGTGAAGTTCATCATGTCTCTACAGCTAATGGAGAAAACTTTTTCATGCTTGCTGAGAAAGAATATCCACTTTCAGATGGAGCTCTTACAGTAACGTTAAGCTTACACATAAGAGTCAATGAAGACAATGAGAAGGTCAGAGCATTGTTACAAAGGCTTCAAGATCGGTGTTCAAGAGCTATACAAAAGTTAAGAGAAAAGAAGTGAAGTGTTTGATTGAATTCCCAAATCCTTGAAGTTAATGCATATTGAAGAAACTTATTGATTTGCAGAGAAATCATAAGTTTAGGGGAGGATTGTTGGGAATAATCCGTTACCACGGATAGTTGTGGTTTACTGCTGCTTGGTTTAACACTAGCAATGGAAACGTATTCCCACTGCAAGTTCTTCATTACCACTGCTATCAGTTTATGATAAGGTTAAAGGCGTCTAGATAAGTATAGAATAGATCTTGTGTATATTCTATTATGTTAACTTTATACTTATCTTGTAAAGGACTTCTTGTTGTATAAAAGAAGATCCTAGGTCATTGTCTTAGGAACGTATCATATTACAATATTACCTACGAAAGCTTCAAGGTGTAACCCTAGTGATAAGTTAAGATCACTCGTATTATTCATTAATAATATTGGAGCTTGAGTTTTGTGTTAACTTGTGTTTATTCTCATACATCATACAATTCGTCTTCTAAGTATTACTTAAGTAAATTCCGCTTGCTTGATAATATCATACAAAATATCATTGACACAAGTAAAGTGTCCAAGATCCATCAAAATGCAAGGTTAGATTAGAAGTTCCAACCCTCTACCTTGGGAGGTAGAGGGTATTTATAGTTTACAACCTAAACGTCCTCCTGTCAGACTATGGATCATGCATACAGTGGGTAATGACCCGTCCTTCCTCCACGGTGTTACACTAAGCTAAACTAAGCTAATAACTAACTAATAAACTACTAAATAACGTAAATAACGATAAGTCTACGAGCTAACGTATGCTAGATTATATTTGAGGTGACCGACACTTCATTATGGAATTTATAATTCCTAACAATCCCTTAAACAAATCCGCCTCTTTTCTTTCTCTGATCCTCCACCTATGCCTCAAATCCAAACAAACCAAGCAAGGTACTTCCACATAATTCAAACGAAATAAAAAAGGTGTAGAGCTTGCTATGAGATAAAATCAAAACTTCAAGAAAGGTTTACTTCTTGTAATCGATTATGTTTGAGGTCTTTTAACGAAATAATGGAATAAATTAACAGCTTTGTTGAGTTTATTTCATTGAATTCGAAAAGAAACATGAAGCTTTGTTGAGTTAATTTTCGTGAAATGGACCTTATGTAGTCTTAATGATTCAATGGGTAACACGAAACAAACTGAGATCACTTCTTTCATTTGATATCGTCACTTTTTTTTCATTTTAACGAATGAAATATTTGTTTTAACACGCTTGTTTAAAACACTTCTTTATTTTTCGAAGATTATCAACAAAACTTTGATCAGTGAAGTATATGATTCTTTGTGGTGACGTTTGGATCTGAAAAGTCTTGAATACACTTTTACCCATGAAGTAAGAATTTGAGATCATGTTGATGAATGTGTTCTATTCTTTGAGTGATGATTTCTTGAAAATTATTCCTTTTTGTTTTAAGATCCGGATGATGATGATGATGTTTGAACGGAGGTATATAGATGTTTATGCTTGTAGATTGTTTATGATTCCTATTGACTGATGTATCATGATGGAGTTTGTAGACTAGTGTAGATTAAGGAGATGTTATGTTGATGTATGATGAGTGATGATATATGTGGTATTTAAATGTAGATAGGCTGTATAGATTGTTGATATTTGATTTATGTGGTCTTTGGTATAATGGTCAACAAATTTCTTTTGATTCTTCTTCTTCATCCTAGTCTCGTCTTTTAACAAACTTCAAAACTGCAAACCATTCATCAAACCCCACTTGATGTCAACTGATTGTTGTCAAAACGCATCGTAACCTCAAATCGCTTCATGCCTTTTATCAAAACGCATCAAAATGCATCTTTTTATCTCAAATCGCTTGCCCATTTTGACACAAATCGCATACCAGTTTTCAATTTGCACAAACCGCTTTTGACATTTTGACCATGAGTAGACAAACCGCATCATGCTTTGACCATTAAAAGAAAAATCGTATTTGACTCAAAAGTCAAACCGCTCATAAACTCAAATCGGATCTTGATTTTGTGACAAACCGCATACTTAGATTCAATGAATCTGGACAAAATTATCAGCACAAACCGCATTCAAGAAACCTCGAATTTGGACATTAAAAGTGACAAACCGCACATAAGAGTTTTACCAGTTAACCGCATCGAAAAACATGTAAAACCGCACTCGCGAATAGTACTGTATAGCCCAGAAAACAGTTATGACGATTTGAGAAATAAATAGCTTTTAACAACACGATCAGTATTAGAAAAACAGCTCAATAAAACCAGTATTTATCACATTCAAACCATTTAAACTAGCTTAAATATTGTGAATAACACAAAAAGCCAAATGATTTTAAAAAAAATGACTTAAAATCAGTTTTCAAACACAACATGACACAAGATTCAATCATGTTATAACATTCAATCAGTAACAAACAGTATCAAACATCACACAACCATATCAAACCGTCGCCAAACATGTACACAACCCATACAAATCATCAAAAATAACAAAACCTAGGCTCTGGTACCAATTGTAGGATCGTATATTTTATGTTGTTTAGATGATTCGGGTGGTCTAGGATTATGATTAAACAAGTATGCCATTGTTTTAGAGAGATGAAGAGAGGAGAGGGTGTTCTTGAGAGAGAAATAATCAAAAGGAAAATGTTAGATTATGAAAAGAAGCACCACCCTTCCCTTAGTGGGAAGGGTATTTATAGTTACAAACTAAACGCCCTCCTGTCGGGCTGTGGATCAGGCATACAGTGGGTAAAGACCGGTCGTTCCTCCACGATGTTACACTAAGCTAAACTAAACTAATAACTAACTAATAAACTGATAAATAATGATATGTCTACTAGCTAACTTATGCTAGATTATATTTGGGGTGACCGACACTTTACTATGAAATTTTAACTATATAAGTACTTCGCCCAACAAAAATATATACAAAATAAAAATCAATATTAATACATAACGAAAAGTTTATGTGAAAACCAGCGCGTGTACGGATATTTTAACTATATAAGTATAAAAGATATTTTACCTAAATTTATAGAAAAATCTTATTTAACAGTTTTGTGTATGTACAAGTTAAAACATGCGCATATACAAATATTGTAACTATATAAATATGAAAGATGCTATATTTTTTTATAAAAAAGTTATTTAACAATTACATGTATACATGGGGTCAAAGACTAGTACCCATGAAACGATTTGTTGGATTGCCCTAATGTTTTATTTACAAACATGTTATTTTTCCTACTTGATATACTCATTTTCTATACTTTTGCTAGAAAAAACCCATAACATCTTTTGAAAAGTAAACGGTTGTTGTTAAAAACTAGTTTTTCAAAAATTTAATTGCTAATATCAAGACAATGATAGCAATTTTTTTTTGTTTAAATGATCAATAGAGAGAGTGCATTATGTTTGAGTTTTGAAGAAATCAAGTAGATTGTTGGTGATTATTCATGATTTTGTTTGACATGATATATTTTCTAAACTTGACTTTCAGAACAACCTTAGAGATTGTTATTAACAACAATAAAAAATACATCTATATGAAATTAACAAATACTTAATTTTACACCTATTCATAATTAATGTCATTTGAAATGATTGAGACAGTTATAAACATGTGTAATGTTATGCACTTGTAAGCATATTGTTAGTTCTAACACAAAAACTAATTTTATCGAAAAATAATATATTATTGGGTAAAAGTAAAAAATGAACAACAAACTTTTTCATAGGTATCAATATGATAAACATGTCCATTTAAGTATCAAAATGTTATATTAAGTTCAAATTATGTACATAAGTGCTAAACTATACTACTAAACTTGGCATCGTTAGTCCTTTATACTAACGGTCGTTAGTAAATAACTTAAAATTTGGTTTTCTTACGTTTTCATATGTTTTTTTTTTATAATTTTTCATCCGTTTTTATAAGTTTTCATATGTTTTTATACGTTTTCTTATGTTTTCATAAGCTCGGGCTGTTGCACGCCTTACATCTCAGATTGCATCTTCGCCTCCACGAAAGAAGAATCAAAGAAGTCAAGTTCCATGGGCATCCTCCGAAGTCTCATCTCAATCCTGCGCTTTCTAAGGGAAGGCTTTAGCTTTCCAATCGTAGGCCTGGGCCTTCTTTCTTGACCCTTTACCGGAGAGGCAACCGTCTTGTCTTAACTGTCCCGAGCTGGGTTGTGCTCATTAAAATAGTTGTCCTAAATGCCCCTTTTTAGCTGTCGAGGGAAGTGAAGCAAACTCGACCATTTTTATACGTTTTCATCCGTTTCCTTACATTCTCATACATGTTTGTACGTATTAGTCCGTTTTCTTACATTTTCATCTGTTTTTATACGTTTTCGTCCGTTTCTATACGTTTCGTCTGTTTCATACGTTTTTATATGTTTTCGTCGTTTTCTTATGTTTTCGTCCGTTTTTATACGTTTTCGTCTGTTTTTGTATGTTTTCTTACGTATTCATACGTTTTTAAACGTTTTCATCCGCTTTCATAAGTTTTCATCTGTTTTTATATGTTTTCATCCTTTTTATTACGTTTTTATATGTTTTCTTACATTTTCAATCGTTTTTATACATTTTCGTCCGTTTCTATACATTTTCGTCAATTTTTGTACGTTTTTATATATGTTTTCGTCCGTTTTCTTAAATTCTCATTCGTTTTTATACGCTTTCGTCTGTTCTTATACGTTTTTGTCTGTTTTTATACGTTTTCATCCATTTTGTACGTTCTCGCCTGTTTTTCTTACGTATTCATATGTTTTTGTCCGTTTTTGTTTGTTTTTACCCGTTTTCGTCAACTTTTATACGTTTTTGTCCGTTTTTGTACGTTATCGCCTATTTTTCTTGCGTTTTCATTTTATATGCTTTCTTACGTTTTTATACGTTTTCGTTCGTTTTCATGTGCTTTTATATGTTTTCATCCGTTTTTATACGTTTTTGTCCGCTTTTATACGTTTTTTGTCAGTTTTCTTACGTTTTATATCGTTTTCACATTTCTTTACTTTTTCGTTCGATTTTGTTCGATTTACCAGATTCATACGTTTTTGCCTGTTTACTTATGTTTTCACCTGTTTTTTTAACGTAAGAAAATAGAGGGAAACCAAACAAAATCGGAAAAAGATAAATAAAAACAGACGAAAACGTATAAAAATGGACGAAAACGTATAAAAACGGATGAAAACGTAAGAAAACGGACGAAAACGTATAAAAACATATGAAAAACTAAGAAAACTGTCGAAAACATATAAAAATAGAAGAAAACATATAAAAACAAAAGAAACGTATAAAAAAGTAGGAAAACGTATAAAAACGAATAAACATGTATAAAAATGGACAAAAATGTAAAAAAAATGTTTGAAAAGAATAAGAAAAACATACGAGAATGTATAAAAATGGAATAAAATATATAAAAATGCCCGAAAACGTATAAAACAGATGAAAACGTAAGAAAACGAACGAAAACGTATGAGAACGGCTGAAAACGTATAGAAACAGACGAAAACGTATAAAAACGGATGAAAATGTAAGAAAACGTATGAAAACGGACAAAAACATATAAAACGATGAAACGTAAGAGAACGAACGAAAATGAATAAAAACAGATGAAAACGTATGAAATGGACAAAAACCTATAAAAACGACGGAAAAACGTACAAAAACGGATGGAAACGTAAGAAAACGGACGAAAACGTATGAAAACGTGTAAAAACGGATGAAAACGTAAGAAAACGGACGAAAACGTATATGTGACAACTGGTAAATTTTGAAAACTATTTTTAATACCACATAACTTTAAATTTTAGCAAGTTAAACATTCGACTATAATCTTTTGATATTTTGCAAAATATCACGTTGTTGAACCATGTGTGTGACTTTAAATTAGGCACTAATAGACTTCGGCACTAGGAAAAACCTAATAATTCGAGAAAACTTGAGAAAAATTCTTGTCTAGTTCCCATAGGCGTATTTATGATCGATTTTATTGGAAAATCGTAACTAAAACTTTTGGCGCACTTATGAAAACTCGTTAGACTTTTATGTGGAAAATACGAGCTCGGGAATGTAGGAATCAGGAAACTTTGAAAAATTACATGAATGGTCCTTGTGGTTATAACCAGCCGCCCCCCCCCCCCTTTATTACTTTTTTTTTATATTTTTAGAGTATTGCATAAATCGTCCATGTGGATAAGACCAAATAGAAACACAACCATTCATCACCCTCACCACTTTTCTCTCTGTCTCCCTCTCTTGAAACCCTAGCCGCCGGAAAAACACATCATCGCCGCTCCACCGCAGGCTCCAACCTCTCACCGCCCACTCCAAAAGACTCCCCTCCACTCCCTCTTTCTGATCTACTACATCACGCGCCTCAAAACCACCCCCACACTCGTTTCATTTACCCACGCGCCACCCTAACCCCACCATAGCACCACCACCGATTCATATTCACGAATAAGATAAAGGTAGGGTCACACACGCGAGTTATAGCTCATCATTTTTGCAACTCATGAAACGAGTCACGATTTGACTCGTTTTGCTTCGGGTTGCGTTAGAAAAACGTGGGAAACATATCTTTAATAATAAAAATGTGGTTAAAAACATGCTGGTATCTGTGTCTCGTGTCTTGTATGCGTGCGCGTGTCGCGTCAGTCGAGCCGAGAGCCCAAGCTCTCGGTGTGACTTTGTGTGATATCATTCTTGTTGTTGTTTTGTTTGTTTACTTTTGATTTGGGTTTTAGATGAAACCCTAGGTATCGGATGGATTGATTGGTATTTTGATGTGGAAATGGTGATATTGTTATTGTTGTTGTCGAAAGGGAAAGACCCTCGTGTTGGGTCATTTGGTGTTGCATAGGCGAGGGGAAAGACTAGGCTGAGACCCATATGGTCTCGGCAAGACTTTTTTGGATGTGTTGGATTTGTGGAAAACTAGAAGGGGGTTGAATAGTTTTACCGATTAAAACTTGGTTTTAAACTATTTAGATCGACTTATGTCAATCTATTTAAACGTGTGTGTTGGATGTTGATAGATAAGCATGTAACTAAATAAATCAAATATAAAGAGTAAGAAGCACAAAACCACAATGCGAGTATTTATAGTGGTTCGGCTACAAGGACACCTTCCTTTCCCTACTCCACTCCCCGAGTCACCTACTCGAGAGTTCGTAATCACTAGACAACACAAACTCCTTGTGGCGGAGAAGCCTTCACAACGTCGCCTACTCTTTATTCGGTACAATGCTAGACATCGAGTTCTTCCACGAGGTAGAACCAAACCTATCACAACGTCGCCTACACTTTATACGGTACAAGGCTAGACATCAGGTTCTTCCACGAGGTAGAACCAAACCTATCACAACGTCGCCTACACTTTATCCGGTACAAGGCTAGATACCGAGTTCCATTACAAAAGAGGAACTACTACCCAACACTACACAACACCTATCCCAACGGAGATCCACTCCTTATGACAACATCAACAAGGATATCAATATCCTTTGACCCAATACTAATCTATCTTGTACTTCAACACACCATATCGAATGTACATCCTAGGCACCTTTCACTAATGCCTTTGACTCGACTTCTAGGCACCCTTCACTAATGCCTTCAACACGGACTTTCGGCACCCTTCACTAATGCCTTTGACACGGATCTTTGACACCTTTCACTAATACCTTTGATGCGACTCTACGACACCTTTCACTAATGCCTTCGTCTTGACCCTTTAGACATCTTTCACCTATGTCTTCGACACAAAACTTCTAATGAGAAAGAAAAGAACTATCAACAAGATACCATCAGTGGTCTTGGTGATGACGAAGCTTGGCAACCCATGGTCTTGAGCTTGCTCGACTTCAATAGGTGGTGATCTCCCCTTTAAGAGGAACCTAGAGAATCACACAAACACAAAACTACATAGGAAGATCCTTTGGATATGAGGTTAGAGAGTTTACAACACTAAGAGAAAATGTGTGTGAAAGGGCCAAGTTACAATGAAGAAATGGCTCACTATTTATAGACAAAAACATGCTATTGTTCCACGGATCCCTTGCTTGAGGAATCCGTCTAGTGTATTACTAGGGATCCGTAGGACGCTCCCCCTAAAGTGGATTGTGGGTCATGGATCATGGATCATGGGTTGTAGGCTTTGATCCATGGGTATCCAAATAGTTACAATGTATCTAGAAGATGCAATCCATCTAGTCAATGTGTCATGGGTTAGCTCCATGGGTCATGGATAATACCCATTATGACTTATGCATGATGTCATGCAATGGGTCATGGGTTATGGATCATGCTCTATAGGTATGGGTCATGGACTTTGGGTTTTATCGAACTCCATTTAGGAGGCGTTTGTTTGAGGGTGTTTACCATTGGTTTAAGTATTAATGGTTAAAATTGTTGTTCGGTAGTAAAGTGTGGGCCCCAAAAATGGGGATGAGTCCCCCATATTAGCTTTGCAGAAAACCTTAGGGAACCATCGACTTTTCATTTATTTTCCTAATTGTGTGGGACCACTTTTAACTTCCACCACTCACTTCCTTTTTAATTCTTTCTTATAACAAAAATAAACATTACTTTAAATCATATATTATTTTTAATTCTCGCACTAAATAATTAAATAATAATTTTAAATTAAATATAATATTTTCTCTCACCTCAAATCCAAACCATAAACCAAATCCAAATCCAAATCATAATCATAAACCCATCTACAAACCAAACGGGCCCTTAATGTATTTAGTCAATGGATCAAATACTTATACTTCTACCCATTCTATTACCCTTTATAATACATACTAAGTATGTATGTATCTACCCATTATGTAAACACTAGTTGTTGTACATATGCATTACTAAAACATGAAAGCACTATTACTTGTTTAGTGATTTATATGAAACTGTAAGTGTGTTTAGTAAACTATTGGCGCAAACCATTTACGTATTTTATTTGTTTCGTTAAAATGATTTTACGTTTGTTATCGACAAAACATTAGAAGATCGTAAAATATAAATAAACGTTTTTACGGCTTATTTGTATTAACAGGATTGTTGGTATATTTGTTGTTGTTGTTGGATTGAGGGAAAGAGAAGCCGGGACCGAATGGGCACAGCTAAATTTTGGTTATGGTATCGTAAAAGTTGAAATGGGAATCGTTTGTGTGACGGTTATTAGTGACGGAGGATAGGTTAGACGTGAGTCATAGACGACCACGAGATGTTGAAGTTGTTGGATATGGGACTTGACTTTATTTGACTTAATGATGTACTTGTGAACTGTGCGCCAAGTCGGTGTCACGTTGACTTTTTAGTCATCTTTGACTCCAGCAAGCCGTGACATGGGCTATATTTACTATTGGACTTGATATAACTTAATAAGTCGAGAAGTAATGACTCGGACTTGTGACTCGAAACAAATAGTAACTCAAGTTAACTATAACGATAACAATAGACGTGAACGATAAACAATAATAAAGATTTTTCATATAATAATTAACAAGTATAATTACTTGTTATAGTTTTCCTTTTTAAACAAATAATAAAGGAAAAAGAGAAGTGTAATAAGTGGGTTACTAAATGTTTCGAGGGCACACAAAACTAGAAGTGCCATAAATACTAATTTAATACCATTTAATTTCTTGTCATAGATATTTGGCATTAATAAACTTAACTTACTTAACTAACGAACGTATTGGGTTGACGAATCGAGTAAGACCTCGTTAGTTATGTCAGAAGTGTTTAGTAATGGCAACGTATCCTACGAAGCCTTAGGACGTGGTATAGTTTTGGAATAATAAGTAAGGCAAATACATTGTAACTTTTATCGAGTTTGATAAGTTTTGACAATATATTTAAGAGACTTATTAAACTACAAACTTGAGACATAGATTGTTGTAATTATTCTTTGTTGAGTTCTTGAGTAGTGTGTGTTCACATGAATCTTGTTGAGTCGACACAACGCACGCACGGATACCAAACACTAGAAATTGTTATGAGAAAGAGTTTTGGAAATAAAACTGGAATATAATCGGGATTGGGAACTATTGAATGGAGATGTAATCTAAGCCGATTCTATGTTATTAGGTAGTTCCGAGTCAGTAGTTGTTGTTTTTTTATAGTTGATACTCTTCTTGTTCTTGCTGATTCTTGTGCATTTGTTGGACTAAGGTGAGTTTCATAGCCCCACTTTTACTCGTACTTTGCTTTATTAAATATTGGGGTGAGAAAACATGCACTTGTTTTGATTGGACCGATTATGAAACTGTGTTTTACTTGCGCTTATTGCGTAGTCTAGGCTAAGCTTTAGCCTTACTTTAACTTGCCAACTATTAGGTCATTTATTAATGTTGTAGGTAGATCTATCGTGGTTGACCGCCCCGTCTGGACTTATTTTCCCGACTTGCCACGGTGGTACCTGGATTTGTGGTTGCAAAAAATGCCATGACGTATAACATCTTGGTTTTTGGTTTGTGATTTGAGTATGATGGTTGCTTATATGTTATGACTTACTTGCGTAATAAGAGGATTTACTGTTTGGTCCAAATGCTTTGTTATTTATTTAAACCTATGAACTCACCAGCTTTTTGCTGACTTTTTAGCATGTTTTTCTCAGGTAATTGATATGTTAGGCTTGGGCAGTTGATTTGGGAGGCGCTTGGCAGTAATGGCATGGTCATGGATCTATTTCACTCTGATGTTTATTTGGGACCGCTTTTATGAATTACTTTTAATGGGCTTACTCTCGTACTTTTAAATAAATGTAAAACTTAACAACTATCTTTGAAAATGTTTTAAAATTATGGATGAGCTATTCTGTTTCGCTATACTTGTGTTGTGTACCACTTTTCGTAACACCCCAATGTTAGTAAGTCTTCCGCTGAACCTATTTTGGGGGTGTTACAGATTGGTATCCAGAGCCCATGTTATAGAGAACTGGGTACTTATCAAAACCTAGACTATAACTACTTTTGAAAAACTGATCCAAAGACCGCCACGTGCTTGCCTGCCAAGCTGAAGCCTAAGATTTATGTGTTAAAACTTATGTGGTATTAAAATGCTATTATTTTTGCTGAATATCTGTGATATGTTTATACTTGGTAAACTTTGATACTTTTGGGATTGCGTTTCATATGGGATCTTATGTATGCACTGACCTCGTTAAAACGCCATTGTCACAGCTATGCCTTCTTTTGATATCATCGAGGACATCCTTTCCGCTGGCTCTCGACCAACATCACCTATGTCGGGGATGGACCCGAGAGACCCATACGTCATGGCAAGACATGCACCGCCATTGATGCATGGGACTACTTCGGGCCCTTCTTCATCTGTTCATGGCTCTCTTACTTCTCTTATTGTGCGTTCACCCACATGATCACCTCCTGGTTTCACGCGACAGACTACTACACCTCACACTTTGACACTTCGCTGCACAGCACGCATATCCGTACGTTAACCTACCCTACTTTCTTTATGCGTTACTGCTCACTCTCCTCTGTCCCTTACACCATCTACCTCTTCATTTCATATACCTAGTGCATCATCTTCTGCACCTTGTGATTCATCACCACCTTAATCTCCTAACTCTCCGTCTGCTCGGAGGCGTCGACTTCTTGAGTCATATAAAGAAGAAGACCCCGAAGAAGAACCTCAAGAGGAAGAAGATCCCGAGGAAGATCCTCAGGAAGAGGAAGGCACAGGAGAGGAGTCTTACGGGGAGGATGACCCTGAGGACGAGCCTCAGGAGGATGTTGAGCCTGAGCCTCAGGGGATCATCGGGGATTTAGATGAGTATGATTTGGATGACGATATTGATGAGCCTATGATAGGGCATGTTTCACCTGCGTCAGAGGTGGATTGGGTTGATCTAGACTCTCCCACTGCTGGTCCTACCGCGGAGCATTTAGACTCGATGGCATAACGGAGCAGTTGGCGAGGGTATCAGCAGAGCGATTGGGGGAAGATAGAGAGTGATGTTAGTGTGTTGATGGGAAGGTCTGCCACCATGAAGAGAGATCTACAGAGGATAGATGATCGGGTGAGAGCAAGAACCGAACCCTTCAGACAGTGAGAGAGTATGATCAGGTGATGTGGAGGCATCAGTCTGAGACAGATTCTCAGGGCGCTTACCTTATGAAGAGGAGTCATGAGGATGGTGTTGAGTTGGCTATGATTAGGAGGAGGTTGGATGACCTAGAGCGTGCTTTTAGAGAGCTTCGCTTTGGGCCATGAATAGTAGTATGGGCTAGTGTTCTGTGTATCGCTCCTTATCTGTATGTATTTTCGTATTTCCTCATTATCGTTACTATCTTCGCTATTCGCCATTGTATGGCTCGTACTTGAGAAACCTTGTTTTGAGCTCTATGATATTTTATGTTGAGTTTATGGTTATGATGTAAGCTATGTTTTACCGATCGTTATTGGTTTTTGGTGTGATATTGTGTTCTCTTTTATTGCCTCTATCCTCGTGTGTTGTTACACCTCTAGTATGATCTCAATATTCTCATGTCCTTGTGATTCAGAAAAATGGCCCAAACTCATAGGGCAACCCGAAAAACACGAGCTGCTACAGCTACTGCTACTATAACTGCAGGTCGTCGTGGTCGACCTCCAGTCCGATTTGCTAGTGATCCGAACACCAATAATCAAAATGACAACAACCCTATTGATGAGAATCCAAATGTCGAAATTCCTACTCCACCTACTGATGTAATTGATCAAACTTCGATCGATCAACTTGTGGCTCAGCGTGTAGCTGAGATTCTGGCTGAGTCAAACCATCCAAACGCTACGGCAGGAATCCTTAGGCCTACTAGTAGTAACCGTGGTTGTACTTATAAGGAGTTCCGAAGCTGTATGCCTACTGAATATGGCGGAACCGAGGGAGTAGGGTTGATAACAAGAGAAAGTGGGAAGATCATTCGAAGGGTAAGTACCCTAACAAGCGACAGGAGACTGCTAAAGCTTATGTTATAGGGTCTGGAGAGAAGAAGGCTTATGCTGGAAACCAACCTTACTGTAACCGTTGTAAGCTTCATCATCATGGACAGTATTGTATTGTGGTGTGTCGCTCATGTTCAATGGTTGGACACCTGGCTAGGGACTGTAAGTCTAAGGCTCTTGCTATGGTTCAAGCAGCCCATGGGTTGGATTGAAAAGATAATGTTACTTGTTTCGGGTGTCGGAAGAAGGGACACTATAAGAATGAGTGTCGAGAACCATCGTGAGAACCAAGGGAATGGTGGAAACCAAGTGAACCGTGGAGCAGGAGGCAACCAGGGAAATCAAGGTACTTGGAATCAGTAGCATAATACTGGAGAAGCTCGAGGAAGAGCATACGTGGTTAAAGAAAAAGGATTCAAAGAGGACCCGACTGTTGTTACAGGTACGTTCCTTTTCAAAAACCGTTACGCTTATGTTCTGTTTGATATTGGTGCCGATGGGAGTTTTGTGTCCACTACATTTAGTATAACACCATGAAACCGGGCCAAAGCCTTTTATTACAAGAATGTAATTTTACTAAGTTGACTACGACTTTTACAAGTTTTAAGGAGTCACGAGATTGTCATAAATACAAGAGAAATGTACTTAAGGGACCTAAGTTGCCAAGTGCTAAATGTATTATTAAGTGGTTATGGCCAAAATAGAGAGAAAGGAACCTAAGGGACGTAATGTGCCAATTAGGCTAACTTTCCTCCTACAATAATCAAGATACTTCTACTAGTATCATTAGATTTCTAGGAATAAGTTGGTGTGTGTGTGTGACGTGAAAAAGAAAAGGAGGGAAAAGACAAGATGGTTTTGGTGATCAATTGATAAAGGATTAAAGCTTTAGCTCATGTGATCTATCACTAACCATGTCCATGTGCAAGTAAGTAACCCTTAATTGAGGTTAATTAGAGAATTGAAAGTTAGGGTTCATATACCTAATTTGGGGAAATTGAGTAAATGATGTTTTTATGCTAATTAAAGATGTTATAATGATTATGGGTCAAGTTTTATTAAGTTAGTAATTTATGAATTGATCATCATATAATCAAGATATGATTATATGTTGGTTAAAGGTGTGTAAGAAATGGGATATGGTTATATAAACCATTGTCATAATTATTTAATTATGATTATTAAGTGTTATGATAATTGACCTAGGATGTGAAGAAGAGGCTAAAGATGGTATTGATGATGATGATTCTAATTGATATCACTATCTTGGAATCAAGGTAAGTAAATCGATTATGATGTGATGTTGTAATGATTTTATACATTACGTGTTATGTGACTTGTTATGTTAAGGTATTTAAGTGATTGAATGTACGTGCTTATGTGTACGTGTGTTTGAGACTAATTTGGCATAACTAGTCATGAAAGTTATCAAGGATGGATTAGGCTAAGATGTGTTGATGAAATAAACTATAAGTATTATTGGTGCATTAAGTGAGTTAAGGTATGTGTTAATGTTTAATGATTGTAATGGTTTAATGAGTTATAATGCGTTATGTATGAATGATTATAATATTATGTTATGATCGTTTTACTTACTAAGCCTTGCGCTTACGGTTTAAGTGTCTAAATTTTTGTAGGTTTAAACATGAAGAAAAGGTAATGCTTGGAAATAAGGCTCAAGGATTCTAATGAGGAAGTTAAGAAGGTTGGTAAGAAAGTAGGAGCTTAGGTAGATACCAAGCTCAAGTCAATGTTGTACCCCCGCAAGTCTAAAATGGTTTTTAAATGTTTCGTCAAGTGTCAAAGTATATGTCATGGTCTTTGAAGTAATTGGGTCGTCAAAAGGTATGTTGTAACATGGTCTTAGTGTTTATGGTCATGTTTAAAGAGGTGTTTGGAATAATGTGTATTTATACCCATTTTGGGTTGTAAATGGGTTAATGATTATGAACATGATTTAATATATTAAGTTATTGCTTTTTGAAAGGTTTGAAGTAATTCGGAAAAAGTAAAGGCTGTATGTATTGAAAATGGGTCAAAATGGGTATTTTACATAATACCCGTCGTTTTGTAAACTACCATTCCGAACGTCAATTGGTTAATGTTTACGCAAGAAAATGATATATATGAGATCTTAATAAACTCTGGAAATTTTGGTGTCTTTCCGAGTAATAGATGTCATTTTCTGAAAAAATGGGTCAAAAGTGCATAAAAGGAATATCTTTGAAAAAGGGGTGTTTGGGACAAGGTCCTTTTTAACCCATTTTGGGTCAAACGGGTCAAGAATACTTGAGAAAACAATGTATATGGTTAAGTGTTTGTAAAGTGGTTAAAATAGTTGGGGAACTAGTGGAGAACTAGTTGGAGAACTAGTGGAGATCTAGTTGGAGAGTTAGGCGAAGTTAGTTTTCGAAAAATCATATCTTTTTAACCGTAAGTCGTCACGGGTCATGCCACCCATAATTTCAAAGGTAATTGAGTCTAGGTTCATGTAAAAATACTTTCAAGGGTTAGTTTATTACAAAATTATATCAGTTCAACGATTAGCAACAGCATGTCAGTTTTAAGTCAAGTCGTTCCTGTTAGCAGAAGATTTATGGGCTTAGCTCAACGATTATTTATGATTGTCTTGTATTTGTATTAGTGGCCCATTAGTATCTTATATATACTCTGTATTGTACGCATTAACAAGGCAATAACATTATTCGGTATTCCATATTTCTGATCCTACTTTATACCGTAGTCTTGCCGGTGCTCTGCAATACCTTACTTTTACCCGCCCGGATATTTCTTATGCCATTCAGCAGGTTTGTCTTTTCATGCATGATCCTCGGGAGCCACATTTCTCTGCTCTCAAGAGGATCTTGCGTTATGTTCGGGGGGACCTTAGACTATGGATTACAGCTTTATTCCTCTTCGACATCATCTTTGATTGCCTATTCCGATGCTGATTGGGCTGGTTGTCTTGCTACACGTCGTTCTACATTTGGCTATTGTGTTTTTCTTGGCAACAATCTCCTATCTTGGTCCTCTAAACGACAGTTTACGTTATCCCGGTCTAGTGCTGAAGCTGAGTATCGAGGTGTTGCCAATGCTGTTGCCGAGACTTGTTGGTTACGTAATCTACTACGTGAGCTTCATACACCACTTTCGACTGCTACGATTGTTTATTGTGACAATGTGAGTGTTGTTTATCTCTCTTCTAATCCCGTGCAGCATCAACGCACGAAGCATATTGAGATTGACATTCACTTTGTTCGTGATTTGGTGGCTACGGGTCATGTTCGTGTTCTTCATGTACCATCCCGTTATCAGTATGCGGACATCTTCACCAAAGGATTACCTACTATGTTATTTGATGAGTTTCGCTCCAGCTTGAGTGTCTGTCCATCTCCCGCTCAAACTGCGGGGGGCTGTTAGCAGAAGATTTATGGGCTTAGCTCAACGATTATTTATGATTGGCTTGTATTTGTATTAGTGGCCCATTAATATCTTATATATACTCTATATTGTACGCATTAACAAGGCAATAACATTATTCGGAATTCCATGTTTACAGTTTCCGCGTAAAAGTTTAAATTTTCAATGATTTTTAGTCGTGTCATATTCAAGGGGTGTTACATTTAGTCCTCTGCTTGATAAGATCCCTATTTCCCTAGATTTTACGTATGATATTGAGTTAGCCAATGGTAATATGGAAAGGGTGAACACCATAATCAGAGGTTGTACCCTGAACCTTCTTAATCACCCGTTCAACATCGATCTCATGCCAGTTCCATTGGGTCGCTTCGATGTCATTATAGGAATGGATTGGTTGTCCAAGTACCGTGCTGTCATTCTAAGTGAAGAAAAGATCGTAGTGTGCCTTACGGCACTGAGATCTTGACTATATACTGGGACGGTAGTACTTGAGGAAATCCGTCTAGATTAAATATCATCCCTTGCACAAAGGCTCAGAAGAAGATAGAGAAGGGAAGTCTCCTCTTTCTAGCTCAGGTTACGAAGAGGTAGAGCAAGGAAGAAGAAGGGAAACGATTAATAGACGTACCGGTTGTTCGGGATTTTCCTGAAGACTTGCATGGGCTACCGCCAATTAGACAAGTCTAATTCCAGATCGATTTAGTGCCAGGAGCTGCACCCGTGGCACAAGCACCATATCGATTAGCCCCTTCGGAGTTGGAAGAACTATCAGCAACGGTGTCTAAATTGGCTGAGAGGATTCATCGCAGTTCCTCACCCTGGGGAGCTCTGATCTTGTTTGTTAAGAAGAAGGATGGATATTTTCACATGTGCATCGACTACAGAGAGTTGAACAAGCTAACTGTGAAAAATAGATACCCTTTGCCTAAGATTGATGACCTTTTCGATCAACTCCAAGGATTGAGTGTTTTCTAAAAAATCGATCTAAGATCCGGGTATCATCAGCTCTGAGTTTGAGAAGAAGACATATCGAATACCGCATTCAGTACTCGTTATGGGCATTATAATTTTCAGGTTATAACTTTTGGACTAACCAATGTTCTGACCGTATTCATGGACCTCATGAATCGAGTATGTAAACCCTACTTGGATAAGTTTCTGATCGTATTCATAGACGATGTTAGGTTCCCATATTTGTAACACAAGCATCAATATGAAAGAAAGAAAGATAAGGTGAGCGGATGAACACTTAACCAAACTCACGCGTATGATATGGAGAAAGTTTATGCGTAGGTGAAATAGAAAAGTGAACAACCAACCTTCAAATGAAGGTTTACAAGAGTTATTTATAGGAGGGAACTAGGTCAACACACCAAGTTCCCATCCTTTCCTTATTGGGCTTTGCATAGGCTCATGGGCTTTCTACAAGATCCTAGCCTAGATTACTAACATAAAAGCCTTAATTAAGCTAACTATTACATATTAATTACTAACACTTGAATTCTAGTTTAGGAGTGATTCCAACAATCTCCCCCTAAGTGTTAGTGATTGATGATATAAACATTATAGGTGCTGATGTAATAGTAGCTTTGACGTCTTCTGACATTCTTCTTTCTTGTGAGAAGAAGTGCCTTGATTCGAACAATCTCCCCAATGTAGGGAAATTGTTTCCTTTGAAGTGTTCTGCTTTGACGTCATCATTATCTTTGTTCTTTGATCTTTGTTCTTTTTGATGGAAGTGATAGTATGTTGTGGTTGTCTCAGAGGTCCGCCGTTCTCAGTGTCTCCATCTTTCTCCAACATGCTCACATGCTCTTTAATGTTGGATTTCAGTACTGATGTAGTTCTCTTAGTCTTTAAACTTTGTAGATTCTTTGACTTTGACGAAGAATCATTCTGACTTTGTGTTGCCTTTTGAGAGAACTTCAATTAGTGTTGTTGTTGGTATGAGCATGTGGAGAATCTGCACGATCTTTTCCACCCGCAAGCATCCATAAGAAGAAAAAACATAAAACATGGGTTAGAAATAATCCAGCGCTTACAAGCTTGAACTTCGATAGTGTTAATAGCATAGTGTGAAAACAAAACTCTAATTCTCACAAAGGCTGTTCCTGAACTGGAGTCCCACAAGTGAGATAACGCGATGTACCGAAGTACACCTACAGTTCAGATGAGTCGCTGAGGTACACCAAAGCATTACCTCACGATTGTAGACCGTTTGAGACACACTAAGCGTAATCCACGGGGAGTTACCGAAGTGACCTACTGCAGTACGTTTGATGTTGACCGCGGAGTTTCCATTCAATCACCGAGGATCACATGTGTGAACCTCTCATAAATGTTCTCATGCATTGCTAAGATCTGTGAAGGACTCGATAATGTATCACTTTAGTCCTTATTGTTAAACGACAAGTGATGAAATGTTAAGTGTACCTAAGAGATCTTTTGATGAATCTCGCGGCTCTAGACTCAATAGTGCGCTTTGGTTTTCCTGAGCGGAGACTAGGTAGAGGGTCTCCTTCTTCAATACCAACAATCTCTAAGAGAAAGCCGATAGTTTACGTAGGGTTCTCTGTGAGAATGAAACAAACTTCTGTTGAGAGAAACTTGAGTGGCTAAGAAGGTTTAGTGCATGCGTCACTGGGTCCATGACGACTTTGATCTTCAATACCGATGTCATCAAGTGACAACTAGTAGCATATGAATTGAACCCGGTGTCTGCCCTAAGTTGAATAATTTGGAGGGCTATTTATTTTCACCCTTTTCTTTTTAATTCTTCCACTCCTTCTTTCTCCGATTCTCATTTTCTCCTTTTTATAATCATACCTAAGGACTTCTAATTCTAACTATTGGTGGTGTCCTTGGGTAGATCCCTCCGGCTCTGGCGGATCATAGGACGGTTATTCCTAACCTTAGTCACCTTATAACTCCATGACTAACTTATGTTGCCATAAAACCATTTTCATGAAAATCTCTCAAAGTGGTTATGAGTAAAAGCATTTAATACCACTGTTGAGAGTTTGAGACTTTGCAGAAATACCCCCCCCCCCTCCACACGTGCTTAAGTTTTTTTACAGAAATCTGCACGGTGAGAGAAGAGCGCGCACTTTTGAATTGATCAACTCAAGATAGACAATCCCCCGCGAGACACGGTTACGTTGCATAGTTAAAGAGTTACATTGTCAACTTTTAGGTGACAACTAGCTCTAATAACTACCTTGAAGGTGTGGACAAACCTCGAAAGGTTGTCAAACCCGTCAAAGTTCATGTCTACCAAGAGTTTCTCGAGTGGTACATTCTACTCGGACAAGTCCTTTGCGAGACACGTTTACATCACTAGTGAGCTAGCTTGAAATTATTACCCGTCCCGGACAAGTCTTTTCGAGTTACTAACAATTAATATTTCATCAATTCATTGGTTAAGTCTGTAGCACAACGATTCATTTGCAATTTCACAACATATTTCTTATCACATAATTTTTCTCCCCCTCAAAAATGGCATAAAAATGTTATTTTTGATGAAATTTGATATCGAATATGACCATTTTGAGTTTTGTAGGAAGATTACCATGAAGAACAATTTGTGAACAAAGTTTTTAATCAAATACTCCCCCTCAACAAGTGATGTTAACTTTTGAGGTTTTGAAAATCATAAGGGAAAGTACTTGTTCTTTTGAGAAAAACTTTGAAAATGAAAGTTTTGATTAGTTTTACTCAAAAGTAAGAAGCTTTCACTCCTTTTATTAGGATTGTGGCACTGAAGCGTACCACAGGGTCCTTTCATTACAAGAACGGGTTGTACACTGTTATGTGTGCACAAGCCATTGTCAGATTAAAATCACACATCCAAATAAGTATTGAAGGAAACAAATCAAAGGTTACCAGGAGAATCCAAGAGTCCGTAAATAACTCCGTGAATGCATTCGGACGTTGATAGCCTGTGAGAGATATGTTGGGACGACCACCTACCTAAACTCTCCAAAGTTCTGAACTGATCCCTTCTAAACAACCTTTCATCAATCCGCGTGATGATCTTCTTCATATCCCTTCTCTCCCTCGAATTCCATCTCTTAGGTGACCAAATGCCTTGTTGTATCGCCTTTAACCGATAAGCTAACCCATCCCTGACTTTATTCAGTGTATGATCCCCAAACTTATGAAGCTCTTTGCACGCCATTAAGCAATTTTGGTGTAGTTCACTACGGTAGACTACTCCAAATGGTTTGCTGATGAGGGTGTACTGAGGAAGTTGGTTTATGTCGGGAAGTTCTAGCTGTGGTTTAGTGAGGTTAACATGTGTCTGATACGATTTATTCCACGCAAGCAAGCTCTGTATGTCTTCTACACGCTTGGATCACTATTCTTCCGATGTAGATGAGCAATGACTTGATGTATTCGCTTGGACGGTGTGGAGAAATGTTGCATTCGTCCTTGCACCTTAGCGAGATACATATCTTCAATGTCATTTAGCGATAGTCTCATAAAATCCGCCACGAAGTCATAGTCCTCTTCGTCTTGTCGTTTGACCACGATGTTCTTGAGGAATGTGTAGTCCCACTTTGACGAAAGAGTAACATGCTTAATAGCAATGATCCGTTTATCACTAAACACTTCCTTCTTCGATTTTTAAACCTGGCAGCTTTTGTAGAAGATACATCGGCGTTCGTCAGCCAATGGTGAATCCCATACATCGCATCAAGATCATACTTTTCCACTTGGTTAGAAAACATGTGTGTGGCTTCTTCCTCGATGGCTGGATTGTTAGAATAGACTGCTGCTGGGAAAGGAAATGTAAGTGACGTAGCGTACTTCTTTGTAACATCGCTACCGTGTAGAAGGAACTCAAGGTCATTGTTGAAGAAGTAACGGTATGGAATTTGAGGTTGATCCGGTCGGCCAATTGTTGGTAGAGGTCTGGTCCAGTCTGTGTAGTATGGAGCTTTGTCTTGTCTTGTGAAGTCGATGTTAGCTTCGGGATTGAGCCAATCGATATTGTTCGACATGGCTTGTGCAATGTTTTCAAGATGGTATTCAACTTCAATTGCACTTTCTGAGCTGTCTTTAAGCAGTTGAAAGGCTTCATTCTTAATTCGCCTTAGCTCAGCCTTAGTCATCTTCTTCACTCTAAATTGTTCTTAAATCAGCTTCACATGCTCCATAGTACGGCCATCTACCATTTCTTGACCTTCTGGTAGTGAGGGAGTAGCATCAACAAGTGTAGAAAACTAGTCATATTCTGCGGTGTCATCTTCGTCTAGCCATGAGACAACATTGGTCTTTGTCTTCTTCTTCTTTGGCTTTGATGAGGACGCTGGTTTCTTCGTTGTGGCGGGAAAGGTGGGTTGTTGTTGGGGCTCATGGAACTCTTCATCGTCACCACCAGTGTATTCGAAATGATCACCGGTTTTCTCTCTGGATGGAGGTAACTCAGAGTCCTAAGGTTTATCAGTAGTAGAACGTGGAGGAGATCGTCTTTCGGTTGGAGTACTTTGGGTTGGTGGTGGCATAGAGGGAGATTCACCAGACTTCTTCTTGCGTTTCGATTCTTTGTCTTTATCCGCATCTTCATCGTCTCTAGGACGCTTAGCCGCTTTCACGTGCCGCTCAGATCCCGTTTAAGTTGGTAATCCAGCAATGCATCAAACAGCTTTACCTTCATCGAAGTAAACGTTCCTGCATCATTTTGACATTTGGAGTACAAGCTTGGAAACCAATTATGCATCAGAGAAAGTTGTAGGCTCAGTTGGGTTGATTGTAACAGTTAAGGGCATTGATCTGATTGTTTGTTTGGCCAACTGCATGAGATTCGAATAGAGTTGTCTGGTGAACATCTCTTTTGTAAATCCAGGAACAATGTCGAGTAGGAACTTATGAGTATATTCCCTAATCATCATTTTCATTTCCCCTTGGACATCACGTTTCATAAACTTTTGGATATACTCCCTTTCACTCAACATCTCGTCTATCCCGTCTTGTAGAAGATTGATCCTGCTGCCGAGTTGATTCAAATTTTTGTTGGTCACGCTCTTCTTCCCGACTTGCTTGACAGCTTTGACAATCTTTGTCTTAGCTCAGGATATCCAAGAGTCGGTTGGTTTCTTTACTGACTTGGATGTGGATCTTGTTGTGCCTTTGGATGGTGGAGGTGAGGAGTGAGAAGATGAGTCTGATGATGAGGAGACATGAGGAGGCTCAGGGTCCTTTGGTGGCTCAGAAGTTAGTTTCTTGGAACGCATCGAATATCTAGAAGAAAATCATCATAATCAACTTTGTCATCTTTTCCAGATTTAGCCATTTCTTCAACCTTAATCCTCGCTTCTTCATCTCCGCTTGAGCTTGAGCTTTTTCTCGCTTTTCTTTAGCTGCAACCTCAGCATCTTCATCAGGAATTTTCTCAGAATTCTCCATTTCTGGTTCCTCAAAGTCATAGTTGATAGAATCCTCAAGTTGCCTTTGTTGTTGTTCGTGGGTGGTGGTACCAGCCTTCTTTATCAGGTTGATTAACCGCATCGGAAACTGGTGTAGATAGTGCACCACCACTTGACCCTCCGGGACCACGAGTTTGTTGTTGTACGAACTCTTTGGCAACGTGTTGGAGTCTAATATTCTTCACCTTTTTCCTGTAGTCTTTGTCCAGTTGTTCTTCATTCGAGCTCTCCTCTTTTTCTGGCTCAGCAACTGGAGTTTTACCTTTACCTTTATCAGCTTTTGGACTGGGAGATTTTGCTACTGTCGAAGTATCAACGATTGGAGTTTCAGAGTAGATGACCTCTTCGTCCGTTTCAGTATCCTCTAAGCTTTCATCCATTAGCTTTTGTTGCGGTTCAGGTTTGGGAATATGGATGGCACTCGGTGATAGAATTCTTCTTTTGTTAATGTGAGTCCTCTTTGGATACTTTCTCGTACTCTCAGTTCTCGTGACACTTCCTGCACTTCCTCTCCTGGTTTTCCTAGTAGGTGTACCATAGGACTTTTCATCAATGAAACCTACTTTTCCTGCTTCAACTGCTACCAGATATCGTTTGTACGAATAGAGTCCTTTGATAGCATCCAAAAGAAGATGATCTGGCAACACTGCACCTTGTTTCTTCGATGTTGAGTCCTTAAATCTGACAGTGAGTGTGGGCTCATACAACAAGGAGTGTTGGTTGGGGTCATCAAGTCTCAAGGGAATATCAGGATTATACCCTAAAGCTCTTTGGATCAACAGTTTGGTGTATCTGATATACGAGATCTTGGTGCCAGTGCTTTTAAGGTAAGACATCCTGTCATCCCATATCAGAGCTTCAACTTCTATGTGTTTCATGTTGACCATAGCCCAAAATATTTGTAGTTCCATGAGCTTGGGATGCTCATGACCACTATCACGCCTGGAAACGGATTTGGCAATCATTATGTAGAGGGTTCTCTATGGCTGGGGAATGTTCTTGAGATCCACAGATGAGTGCTTTGTGATTACCCCGGTAGCTTCATCATAACCGATGTCAACCATGAACTGGAGAACGACCTCTTCCGTTGGAGTAGCATTGTATTCAGTAGGCTCGATGACAGGAATAAGAAGAATAGCCCTAAAATATGCTGGTGTGATGGTGACTTGTTTGTTGTTAAGCATCACCGCCACAAAGACTTTGACCTTTGACCTTATGTATTGTATGCCGTAATTGGTGAATGTAGATCTCGCACAAGAGCGTAATTTGTGAGCATGTTCGCAGGTAAGGGTAAGTCTTCGTAATATCCATCGCAATCCGACACTAAGACTCTAACAAGTGAAGTTACCAAAATCAACTTTGAGGTTGTTCTTTCCGATCTTCATTGGGTAACCATTAGGGAAGATATCTTCAACAGTGAGAACATTTGGTGCATCCACATTATGCATTTGAACGTCCATATCGTGATCTGAAAGATATTTAGCCAAAAGAACCAACATATTGAAAGACATTACGTTAGTCAACAGTTGATTTTATTGTCTATTTATTGAATGTGATATGTCAATGATTGTTACGAGTCCAATGTTACTTGTTAGTCCAATAGTCCAAAGACGTCGTGATATGTTTCATGAGTAGATTAACTTTGAGTTTTAAAGTCCAAGTTTTCACTTATTTTCACAACTTATTAAACATTTAAGCTTATTAGTGACATTTTGGATTCGTGACGTTATGATTTATTTATTTACAAGTTTGTACGCGTAACAATTCATAATTTTTAGGAATTAGAAAATTCCATAGTGAAGTATCGGTCGCCCCAAATATAATCTAGCATAAGTTAGCTCGTAGACATTACGTTATTTACTAGTTATTTAGTTAGTTATTTAGTTTAGTGCAACACCGTGGAGGAAGGACGGGTCTTTACCCACTGTATGCCTGATCCACAGTCCGAAGGAGTACGTTTATTATGTAACTATAAATACCCTCTACCTCCTAAGGTATAGGGTTGGACCTTTCATTCTAATCTAACCTTCTATGTTTTCTTTCACTTTCTCTCTCTAGAAAGGCTCCCATTCTACTTTCTCTCTCTAAACTCTCTATACTATTTGATACATACTTGTGTTTGATATGTGTTTATGAAATCCAATATCTATCAATTGGTATCAAGAGCCATGGTTTGATCACTCATCTTTCATGCTCTTTGTTTTGGTGGATTTCATAAGGTTTTTGGGGTTATAAGCGTTTAGGAGAGTTTGAATCCTTTGATCAATTTCTAGTGTTAAAGTTTGGAATTTGATTGTACTTTTGTGTTTAGAATCATCATAAGTGTTTAGGTTTTGATTTGGAAGGCTTGAATCATCTTGGTTGGATTTTTTTCGGATTGAAAAGTGGTGTTTTTTGCATAGTGGTTGGAAGCGAGTTGAGTCACGTAGTGCATTTCTTGGATGCGAGTTGTGGTTATTTTCATCAATGCGAAGTTGACCATGAATTTCTTTATGCGAAGTTGACGTTTTGAGCCTAAGCGAGTTGAGCCTAAGCGAGTTGCCTAAGCGAGTTGCCTATGCGACTTTTCCAGATTCAACGTATCTAATGCGAGTTGAGCCTAAGCGAGTTGCCTAAGCGAGTTGCCTATGCGAGTTGTGTTTTATGCGAGTTGTCAACTTATGCGAGTTGTGCTTTAAGCGAGTTGTCGTTTAAGCGAGTTGTCAATTTATGCGAGTTGTGTTTTATGCAACTTGTCTATTAAGTGAGTTGTCTGTTTATGCGAGTTGTGTTTCATGCGACTCGTCTATTGCTTGAAGTTGTCCGGATGCAAGTTGATTGAAGCGGTTTGACCAAAAGTTGACTTTTTACGTCAAAACTTCAAACAGCCATAACTTTTGAACTATAACTCCGTTTTCAGCGAAATACTAGTCAAAACGAGCGGAACGGCCTGAATATGGTGAGGTTTCACGCAGAAGTCGTGAAACGAATTTTTTGAGGCCCAAATCCTCTCCGGAAGGAAGTTATTGAGATTTTTAAGTTTTTAGACCTAAATTTCTCCGGAAAATCGTGCATCAACCAATCCAAATCTCGACCAAACAACATCTCTGCTAATCCTACAAACAATCATAAGTCCTAACACACAATTGTCTTTCATTGTGTCGATCCATCGGCATCTTAACACGGTTTGGTCTTGATTTTAGTAAAATCGCAAAGAACCTATTTCTGTTTAAATCACAGACTTGTAAAATCACGGTACACAAAGAACATCATGTCTTACACTCCTGATTCAGTGATTTCAGAAGTACTTAAATTGTATGATGTGGTAGAAAATCATGAGAATATTTGTTACACTGAACGGTTAAAGATGATTGAATCAATCGATCAGGATGTGATATCTCCGGGTTCAGACTCTGAAAAGATAGAAATGCACCAGTCAATGTTACAGAATGTCATGCAAAAGGAAAGTAGCATTGAACCTTATCAACAACTTCACTCACACCTCATGTTACTCACACCGATAGGAATGGAACGAACATGCAATGCCCTTTTTCATCAAGATTCATCCACATTAATGGGAACATTACTATTGAACTTAGAACAATTGGAACAACAACTTGATAAAGAAAATGTTCAAAAGGATAGTTGCAGTGCTGCACTTCAAGTGATCCACAACCAATTTCAGTCATTCATTAGAAGGGAATTTACATCGTGTTATGATCAAGACATGACTGAAATGTCTTTCAAGAGACACACCGAATGGAAATTAATGTGTTCATTGAGACATTTATCCAACTAATGGATAGTGTGGAGAAGTACATTGAGGAAGTTACACAGAAAGATGAAAAAGTGGATGAGTTTCGTGTGTAGTTGACGATAGTTGTGATGAGTCGAGTAATGTATCAGTCGAAAGATCGGTGTTGTGAATGCGTATAACAGAGACATCAAAGAATGATGTAACCGTTGTTCAAGAACTCCTGCCGACAAGATGTGGATACAAAAATTAGAAAGGTGAATGATGTCGCACAATCAAAAGATTGTGGTGTTGAGTTTGGTAAAGCATCGATGATGGATCATTGGAACTGAATACAAAGAATCGAGATAGAAAAGCTAGACACGCCGCCAGCTTCGCCTTTTGTTGCACAAGATGCGATGCATATCGCATAAGCTACTGAACAGTGTCATGTGCTGAGGTACCCTTACCGCATACAACAAAATGTATCCGCTAATGTACCAAAACAACCGACCTAAATGTCGAACATGATTCCGATAAATGTTCACCGGTTGAATTTGACTAATAATTTCAAAAAAAATGATATGGTTGATAAAAAGGCTTTTGATGAACTTTCAAACAAATTCTCAAAACTTGAAAACATTGCATTTCACTTGAAATTGCAATACAAAGAAAGGAGAAAAGTTTTCAAACTAAGAAACCATGTAAAAGTCCGGAATTTCCTGAATTTCGTGAATTTTTTGAAATAAATGATTTAAAAGCTCAGCTTCAAGCCAAAAACTCGACTATCAACAATTTGAAGAAACATATTTCGGGTATGCATGTGAAAAGTAATTTGGTTACAAGTAATTCTGATGTTAATGCTATTGATGATATTTAAATGAGAAATGATGAATTAGTCAAGTTGTGTGGCCAAATTACTAAACGAAAATGAGTCTTTGAGAAAACATCACATAGAACTAAGTGACTCACAAAGAAGCTAGAACTAAGTCTCTGTGGAACAAACAAAATCTTTGATAGCAAAATTGATGAACTCAAAGCTCAAATTCAGGATAAGAGTTTTGCGATAGTTGCCTTAAAGAATGAGCTCTAAGAACAACAGGGAATAGCGTGAACACTAAGTTTGCAAAACCATCAATCTTGGGGAAACCAGTTATTAGACAACCAATGCGTTTAGATCCGAATCGACCAAAATTTTCAAAAACGCGGTTTGCCTCCCAAGTTGATGTGAAACAAGTTTTGACAAAACCAGTCACTTCACCTTACTTGCCTAGGAAACATGATATAAATGACTTGTTCAAGAACTATGATCTAGAAGAAGCTAGAAAAAAGGCACAGATTCAAAAAGATGGAATTTTATGTGCTAGACCTAGGGTGATGAATTCTACGAGATTTCAAGGCACTGCTAGTAGTTTTAAACCATTACCTAGGAACACTCAACTAAAGACTAGGAATTGGCTTGGATCTATGAGTAGTTGCATTTCGAATAAAGCTATTCCTATAGCAGATCACTCTAAGAACTCTAGATCATTTTCTGAATCCAAACAAGATGTTTGCTCGAACTGTCTGAAATGCATCTTTAGGGAAAATCATGATAACTGGTACCAAATCCCTGAAGAAAGTAAATGCTCATGCAAAGGTTCAACCTGTTATGTCTAGGATTTACACTAAGTCATCTATAGTGCATATGAAGCAAGACAAATTGAAAACTTTGCCTAGATGGATACCAACTGCTAAATCTTTGGAAACTAGGAATAAGGATAAGTCTTACACTATGCATAAGAAGCCTAACAATCCTAGACCTTGCCATAAGTGGATACCGTCTGGTAGAATGTTTAAGGATGCTGGACTTAGGTGGATACCTACCGGAAAGCTGTTTACCGATGGCAAAATCAAGGTTGACCGTGAAACTACAAAGGGTTTGGATACTAATGTCACTAACCAATATATATGCAATCAAGCTTGTAATGTTAGTGTAGGTAATCCTTACTCAGTTGCAGATACTTCGATCCTTCACTACATGGACTGGCTAAAAGTATGGATAACCAATGGATTGATATCTCATAACTCACAGGTTCAAGTAACTCAACCTTGATATTCAATCGGCTATGACGTCTGTTCACATCAGTTCAGGCCTCGTTCTTCAACACTATGGCGTCAAGTAGATAACACTTCGGCCCCGCTCCTCAAAGAAAAGAAAGGTGTATGCTTCCGCAAGCGCTTTATCTTCAGAAGAAGAGAAATCTTCATGTTTATGACCATTCTCAACGACATTCTTCATCAATAAGCTTCTTGTTTCTCCCATGCTCATTCAGTCATCAAGTGGATCTACGTTCATTGGTGTATATTCTTATTCACTTCCTCAATCAAAAATGGCAACTTAGGATGCAATATTCTCCAACGCTTAATGTTTCACTTACTAAGGATTAATGGGATTTATTGTTTGGGATTCATTGTTTCAAGATATGTTTGATGAGTATTTCCAACCGCTAGCAAATGTTGATCATCCAAGAAGTACAACTCAGACTACTCAAGAAGCCCAATCTCCAGTTATTCCTCAAGGCGTTGATAATAACTATCATAATATTGCAGTTGCACTCATGAATAATGATCCGCTCTTTGGTATTCCATTACCAAATCTTCACGGATTATTGTTCATGAATAATGATCCGCTCTTTGGTATTCCTTTGCCAAATCTTCACGGATTATTGTTCCTTCCAATGTGCACTCTCTAAATCAACCAAATGAACATTGAATATAATGACTACCTCATCCGCTCAAAGTTATTGGTGAATCTTCCAGATCAGTCTCTACATGTATACTTTTAGGAAGAATGAATTGATGTTGAGGAATCATTTGTTTCGGTTCATTCAGTGGGTCAATGTACATCCAATTTTATGCTTATTCACGTATTGGGCATTTGACACAAGCTGAATACTTCGGAGTTAATCATTTATCACTTATTTGAGATTGAAGTTGACTTTCACAAAGGCGTATTCTTATTTGATAACTTGCTCGGGCTTTAGAATTTGAGTTGAAGACTTGGTTTATCTAGTTACCGCTAGTCAATGGGTGGATGGTCGGAAGACTGTTAACTATCACTATTAGGAGTTACGCTTGTGTTACTCAAGATCACATGCATGACGGTGTGGATAATTGCAAGAGGTGTTAATGTCTCATACTTTGTTTGAGTAGTGAGTACTTAGAGATTTTCTTGAAGCCTAAATTCTCTACACCGTTCTTCCAACTTTAGTGCAAGCATAAGTCACAAGCCTTGGGGAAATTCTACTTCAGTTTCAAGTTTGGTATATCGGTTTGCTTCATCGCTGGTCACTCAAATTGTCTTCATTTGGGTTGGTGAAGATAGTCGGAGGGAGCTTCTGTAGCAGTTGATTCTCACAAGATTCATTTGAGCTAATTTTGGTCTTCTCTATTTTATGTTATTATGGTTTCATGTGCTAATTTTACGGGGGAGAAGTGTGAATATAATACATTTGGATGATAATCACTTGTTTAATCAAGAATGGCATCTCCGTATGCAATTCTTGAGGGGGAGAAAAAGAAGTGTGATTTTTTTTGCATGGTTGACTGATATTTGAGAATATATGGTCAAACGGATCCTAACTCATGTAAGAACCGAGATTCTTCTTATCAGATCATCTTCACATGTAGTTTCTTCTAAGAGTCGTTGGTTGACATCGTCACACGGGCTGATATGATTAAATGACAAAGTGCTTCTAGTTGTTGGGCTAATTTCTTTTATGAACATCTTTCTGCTCTTGTTTGATTGGGAGGATTTAATTAAGGGGATTTGCTATTAACAAGTTAACGGGAATGCCTTTGGTGTGAAAGAAGATGTTAACTGTCTATTTCCCCATTCGGACAATCTTGAAGAAGGTCGAAGCTACAAATTGCTCTACATTTTCTCGCTACATGTTAGAAGACTAAAGACGTATTGCATTTGATGATCTAAAGACTTCTTCTTAATCCGGGCTGAGAAGAACAATTGAAAATCTTCGTCAGTTTAGGGGAGAGCACTAATTGGAGGAGATTGAAAAGCCAAATTTAATCCCTAATTAGACTTGCTCACGTTATTCTTCAGCAAGTTGATTCTTACAGATACATCTGAGCTAATGATGTTCTTCTCAACAGACTTCTTGTATACGGGCCTATCATGTGTTGTTGATTCTGAATCATCAAAACCAGAAAGGGGGAAGGAAACACGTATCTAAACGCGAGTAAACTTGATGAACTTAATACTTCTAAGTGATTGAAGATATCCCGGGAAAATGAATGTCATTACCGCAGAGAAACTCAAGGTTTGACTCATGGAGTTTAGTGTTCTTATTCCAACTATGTGGGGGAAGAGATGGAAAAGTTAGTTTCTGAAGATGAAAGAGGTACACAAGTGTGCGATGATTTTGATGCTATCACAATCATCAGGGGAGAGAGATTGTATACATTGGGGATGCTTAGCTGCTTCACTTGAGGGCTTAATCGCTGATTCAGATATATAATCACTTATACCGGAGTTGACATCCGCAGAGATTGTCATCCGCAGAGATAATCGGTGATTCGGCATGCTTCTTCAATTTTATCGGTTATTCTCTCTTTGGGCATTCGGGTACTTCGGGTTCTTGAGCTTCATACACGATCATCAGGGAAGAAAAATGTGAACATTGGGGAGATGTTTTCATTCCCCTCATGATGTGTATTTGGGAGAGTTCTTGAGCATTATACAAAGAGATTGACTGCATCAATTCAACTACTTGGGGGAATTGTTCACTTGACACCTTTTGGAATGGGTTGCTTCATACTTCAGTGGTTATGAAATGTGAGAAGATTATTTATGAGTGGGATGATACGTTGTCGTCTTGTTGATGATATAACCCCGAACGAAGAATCAATGATCATTCTTAAAAGGAGCAGCAAGATCGATGATAATGGTGTGCTTCTTTGTGCAACTGGCTAAGGGAAGCTTGAAAGAAAGCTTTTAATCTGCACTAAAGGATTTTCTTTGGGGAAGCCCAAAGTCTCACTTTCAGATGGTTCAATTTCTTTCTTCATTTCAAGAGCCTCGAAGCTTTGATGGTGGATGTTTAAGAGATGATGATTTCTATCTTCTACAACGGGTCGCTCGATATCCTTATCTCGGTACTCGTATCATCATCTTTTTAATCTATATCATCTTATCTATCTTTGTATATATCTATTTGAAAAACAAAATACAAAAATATAAAACCAACAAAATCAAAATAGAAAAATATAAAATCTTCAAAAACCCATAAAAATCAAAAATTTAAAAATACCAAAAATATGTTTTTCTCAAGACATGTCTTCTGGTATCGATAACATCTACGGTCTTAGAAATGTCATTCAATAATGGCACGGGACCATAGATGAAGTTCGAGCAAGAGGTGTAAATATTCTTTTCAAAACATGTCTCAAAAAATGGCTTACAGTTATTTCAGACTATAACCCGCGCTTCAAAAATTGGCTTGCAGTTATTTTCAAACTGTAACCCGTGCTTAAACCATGGCTTGCTATTATTTTAGATACCAACCCGTTCTTCAAGAAAGGAAAGTGCTGCGCTAAACCTTTTTTTTCAAAATTCATGCACTTATCCTAAATCAAAACAAGGAAAGCATGTCGTCAAAAAGACTGTTGTTTCTACACAAATGTTTTTCCGCCTAAAATTCTTCGTAAAAATATTTGTTGTTTTAACAAAATGGTGGTAAATGAGTTGCTTGAAAATCAATCTAATTCAGAGTTTTCGAAATAAATCGATAACTCAATCAATGACTTCAGCGCTTTTAAACTTTTCAAAAAATGAGTCATTGATTGAGGGGGATAATGTTTTCAAATCTATATCATCCAACGGGCTTTCTTAATTATCCTACGAGCTTAATTAAAAATGATATTTGCCTATGTCGAAGGACTAGGAATTTAGGATATGATTGTTAGGATTAGATGATTATAGTTTGATGAAACACATTATTCACATGCCTTATATGAACTGATTGATAAGTTGGATTGACTTTTATTAGTCGATTGTTGTTTGGGTGTTGTCGACCACCATATATATGTTTGTATGTTTACTAACGCATGCAGATATCAGGGTTCATAAGAATGTTCCCGATCCGGATCCCACAAAATATGTTGATTGGATGCCGAAAAGAAAGGGTAACTATATCTTGGGTTGACAAATGAAGAAACGGAGCTTAATTTGACTTCTATGGAGAGTTGGCATGATAAAATGCAACGTAAGAGGTCTCACTGCATCAGCAGATGGTTTTCTTCATCATCAAATGAAGAAACGGAGCTTAATTGGACCTCTATGGAGAGTTGGCATAACAAATGCAACGTAAGAGGTCTCACTGCATCAGCAGACGGTTTTCTTCCAAGCCCTACAACAACAACAACAAAAGCAGCTTAACCACCTAACGAATCTTTGTGCAGGATAAAGAGTGAATAATACCATTTGTCAAAATATTTGATAAAATTGTTTTTGAAAATGGAAAATATTGTTTTGAAAATAAATTGGACTAAATTTTGAAAATCACCGGACTTCTTTTTATCAAAACCTATGTCACTCAATTATCGACTTCGGTCATCGATTAAGGGGGAGAGTGATTTAAAATATAATATTTTCATACAATATTTCTTCATAAAAGTTCCGGTTTGTACATTAAAATGTGGTGATCTAAAGATTTAATGTTATGTCATGGTATGATTTTTTTTAAAACTCAAAGATCTGTCAAAATGAAATTCTTTCTGTTCTTGTTTGATTGTGAAATTGTTTTATTTTACTAAAAGATCTCTTAAAACAATCATACCTGACACTAACAATCTTTAATATCTTAAAATGGTCCTTATTTGTCACTTTTCAAAATCAAATCTTGCCACTTCTTTCCCCAAAATTTTCTAAATGATTTAAATCTTTTGGGAGCACAAATCTCAAATGGTTTGAAATTTGTTGATCGGGGGAGAGATCGTGATTTAAATCTCAAATCTGTTTTAATGGAATTGGTTTTAGTCCTTCAAAGGCACTCCTGCCTCCATGTGCCAAACGATTTCAATATACATAATGCACATGTTGAGGGGGAGCATTTATCCAAAAACAAGATGAGCTTTTAAATCAGCCACATTTTCTCCCATGTTTTCTAAACCTTATTAAATCACGTGGGATCCAAAATCTCAAAGGGTTTGATATTTTTGATCGGGGAGAATTTGTGATTTAATAATGAAATTTGATAAAAGGTGATTGTTTTGATTCATTGTAAGTCGCTCTCTCATATGTGCTAAACCCTTTCGAATCAAGAAGCGCATATTGAGGGGGAGCATTTTAAAAGAAAATAAACTATCGAGGTACAAAAGCTTTTATGTTTTAACATAAAGTACCTTGATTGAGTTTTCAAATGGTTTTCTTAATGGTTATTGTGATCGTGGATGTGTTTCAAAAGAACTCTTTCCTCTATGTGATAAAATGATTTCAAATATCCTATGCACATATTGAGGAGGAGAATTTATCAAAGAAAATCAAATGGCTTTTTCTATGAAAATTGTGATCAAAGAAAATATTTCAAAGTCCTCTTGCCTCCATGTGCTAAACAATTTCTAAATCATATGCACATGTTGAGGGGGAGGTTTTCTAAATGATCAAAAACAATTAAGGTACAAAATACTGTGATATTTTTTCACCAGTACCTTGATTGGTTTTTCCAAATGATTTTTTAATTAGTTTCAAGGAAGAAAGAACTATACCAAAAGACCGACCATTTTACTTTATGCATAGAGTTATAAGGATGGTGAGGTTAGGTATTAGTTCCCACGATCCGCCAGAACAGGAGGGATCTACCCAGGGACAATCCACTAGATAGTGTAGAGTCCTTAGGTATGATGAAAAAAGGAGAAAAGTGAGATATGGGAAGAGTGCTGACTGAGATAGAGCTAGAACTCGAATAAACCCAACAAGGTTCTAGTTATGAAGTCTCGGTAAGCACTGAAGGGGTTGAAGAATGAAAAAGAATTGAATGTGAAAAAGGGTGAAAAGAAATAGCCCTCCAATAATTCAACCTTAGGGCAGAAACCGGGTTCAATTCATATGCTACTAGTGGTTACTAAGGTAACAATGGTATTGAAGACAAGACATCATGGACCCAGTGATGCACTGCACTAAACTTCCCAAGCCACTCAAGTTCCTCTTAAAAGGGCTTGTTTCATTCTCACGGGGAACCAATATAATCTATCGACTTTCTCTTAGAGATTGTTGATATTGAAGAAGGAGACCCTCTCCCTAGTCTCCGGCATAGGAACCAAATGTGTAAAATTGAGTCTAGAGCCAAGAGATCATCCACAATATCTCATTAGGACACAAAAGTAATGAAGACTTGATGTTTCACTCAATGTGGAAAGTAAGAATATATTAAGAGTCCTACGCATTATCCTTGTGGTAATTGCCAGAACATCCGAGTGATATGTGACAATATTCACGATGAAGATGGAAAGCCTTCTAGAGCCAACATCAAACAAGCTCTTGGTAGGTGGCATGTGAGATCTTTCATAAGATCAAGCTTGTGACAACTGGATAGAAACGATGGGGCGATTCATTTTTGAATCAACCTTGGTCCAGGAAATGAATTGACGAATACTTTTGGAAAAATCGTTCTATGTGAAAATCTTCTTTTCTTTAGCACATCGAATGTGTATTCATATTTCAAACTTAAAAAGTATCTCTGATTGAAAAAATGATTTTGGAAAAACCGTTCGATGTGCAAATTTCTTCTTTTCACTAGCACATCGAATGTGTACTCTTTTCAAATACAAAAAGTATTTTTGATTGAAAACTGATCTTTCTCATAAAACCTTCGTCGTATTTCAAAACTCTTTCTTCAAGCAAATCAATTTTTCATCAATCGCAATCTCAATTTGCTGGTTCACTCACTTCGTGTTGTCTTCCTTGAGACGTTCCGGTTTGAGAACAGCTAGAGCAATGCTAAAACCCTCAAGGAGATTCTTCGAATTCTACCGATCACAAGGTAGTACTTGTATCGACAACGGGAACCGTGGGTCGCGGTACCTTAAACTTAAAGCTTCCGCTACGCCGCGAAATATCATGAACCAAGAAAGCTTCCGCTACTCTGATGGAAAGATGTCATGATCCAGGAAGTGTGAGCATGTCGGTCCGAAAGTCACAACTTCACATGATGGATGGCAACACAATAAAGGGTGATCCGAGATTTACTCAAGGGTCGATGATTTCAATTAAAGCTCAAGATCATCAAAGATGTGGATCAATATAAAGGCCTCCACTTAAAGTACAAAGTTATCGGACTTTAAAGAATCACTGCTAAAGCACGAAGATGCAGATGTTAAAGAATTAATGTCTACGAGCTCAAGATCAAGATTAAATAGAATGCTAGGATTCGAAATGTAAAATATGGGGTGACCTCCCTTAAGGGGAGATTGTTAGGAATTAGAAAATTCCATAGTGAAGTATCGGTCACCCCAAATATAATCTAGCATAAGTTAGCTCGAGATATTACGTTATTTACTAGTTATTTAGTTAGTTATTTAGTTTAGTGCAACACCGCGGAGGAAGGACGGGTGCTTTACCCACCGTATGCCCGATCCACGCCTGAAGGAGGACGCTTATTATGTAACTATAAATACCCTCTACCTTCCAAGGTAGAGGGTTGGACCTTTCATTCTAATCTAACCTTTTATGTTTTCTTTCACTTTCTCTCTAGTAAAGGCTCCCATTCTACTTTCTCTCTCTAAACTCTCTATACTATTCGATCCATACTTGTGTTTGATATGTGTTTATGAAATCCAATATCTATCAATAATTTTGGTTGATCTAAGGCTTAGGCGTAAAATTCCAAGCTTATGCGTAAACAGGAGTGGTTATACACGTAGTTATAAGCTTTATGCGTAGGATCTCTACTTACGCCGTAAGAAATATTACGCCAGAAAAGAGAGCCTTAGGCATAGAGCTTAAGCGCAAGCGTATGTGGAACCTTCCACGTAAGGCTTACTCGTAAGAGTGAACCTTATGCGTAAAGGTTACTGTTTACGCATATCCTTCACAGGATACGCGTAGTCCCCTTTGTAGAACCTTACGCGTAATTCTACGCGTAAGGTGATCCTTATGCGTAGAAGCTCAATTAACCTTGATTCTAAATTTTCACGCGTAATAACCTGAAACAAATGCATCATAACCCATTCATTAACATATTAATTCAAACCCTTTCAGTTTAAGATGAATACTCAATCAAAACAGTTTACGCGTAGAAAATGTTTACGCGTAGAAACTTAAACCCTAGGATTTAAATTTTACGAGTAACTAATCTAACCATAGGATTGACACCAAATCATTTCTAGGATATCTTAGAGGCCTAGTGAGATGTCCTAAACAAGTTTTAACATCAAAAACCCCATGAATCAAGAATACCTAATTCGTAAGAACTTAAACCCTAAATTTCAATTTCTCATCATTAGTTGTTTCTAGGCAAGATTCAAGTTAGGATTTGATCAATTAAGCATGTCTATAACATAACACAACCATCTTTTTAACCAGAAACTCTCTCAAATGAAAACACCCAAATTTACGCGTATGAACCCTAATTTGAAAAATGGTCAATTCATGTTTCTGGTTGGATTTATTCGATAGAAATGGTATTAGAATGATCATTTAAGCATTTTAACACATCCATTTTATCAATAAATACACAAATGATGATCTTGTGTTTATACGCTTATGCGTAGAACACAAGAATCATTCAACCACAAAATTTAACTGTTGGATTTACAAATAAATCAAAACCTTTGTTTGTTTTAACACTAAGATTGATAAAATACTTACAGATTTGAGATCAAAAACACGGATTAGAAGATTGAAGGATAGGCGTGGATTTGGATGGTTGGATAATAAATGATTTGAAATAAATGTTTTTGAAAATTAGGTGAATAGTTTTATTAAAAAACACTTTGAGCTTTTGATAATTTCAGTCCCTCCACCTTAACCATTTTCATCCAACGCCCATAACTTCCATTTTGGTTACGCAAAGTATGATATTTGGAAAGAAACTTGACGACACTCCCCCTCGACTTAAGAAATAATGAAATTTTATAAATTTGAGCCCGGGAGTGTCAGTAAACCAAAAATGTGACCACCGTTATCAAAGAAACAACCTATGAGGTAACATGCAAGTACAAGGTTTTATAAAACCTAAAATATTTATTTCTCCCCTCAACACTTGACCGAGAAAATAGTGAATTTTGAAAGAGTAAAGTGTTGACGGAAGAATTGTACTTGCCATGTTAAAAGAAATACAGATAGAAGAATATTTTTGTTGTTTTATCAGATTTTATATTTTTGTATTATTTTTTTGAATATATTTACAAAAGATGTTTTGGTGTTTGACTAGTTTTAAGAATGTTTTAAAAGTTCATCCCATCCTTTGGAGTCAAACACCGCATACCAATCCGGACCAACTCATTAAACCCCGCAGGAGCTAAGGCTTTGGTGAGAAGATCTGCCACTGGTATTCAAAGACTCAAAGTATAATTCAACGGCCCTTTTCCACGCGTTCCTTGATGAAATGATCTCGAAGATCGATGTGCTTTGATTTTGAATGTTGAACAGAGTTGCACGAGATCGCAATAGCACTTCGATTGTCGCAGATATCGATTCGTCAAATATGTAACCATAGTCTTTGAGTTGTGTTCTCATCCAAATGACTTGAGTACAACACGCCGACATGGCTACATATTCTCGCTTCGATTGAGGACGCGACGCATAATCCAAACTTCTTTGATTGCCATGACACCAGTTATCACCAAGAAATTGTAATGCTCCCGGTACATTTTTTCCGAGAATCTAAGCACCGCGCGGATCGCCTCCGAAAAGCTATTAGTTCAAAACCGTAATCCTTCTGGATACCGGATCCCTGCTAATGGTTCCCTTGATGTATCGGAGGATTCTTTTAGCCTCGAGAGGTGAGTTTCAGCTTGGTCACCGATAACGGAGCAAAGATATAACCTGAAAACAATATCGTGATCGCCATTGTTAGATACATGAGTGACCCAATAATACTTCGGTATTTGGTAGGGTCAACCAATTTCCCATGTAAATCACCGCCTAGTTTCTTGGTATGTGCCATTGGAGTGGCATAGGTGTCACAGCTTTGCATTCCATTTTGTTCAAAATTTCAAAGGAATATTTGGATCGACTCAAGAAAATACCACGGGGTGATTGATGAACTTGCAGTCCTAGAAAGAACGTAAGTTCACCCATCATGGACATTTCAAAATGTTTTTTCATAAGTTTTGAAAAAGCGTTTGAATACTTTAGATGTGTTGACGATGTCATCCACATAAATTTGAACGATTAAAATGTGTGCCCCGTGATATTGTATGAAAAGTGTAGGGTCGACCGAACCTTTGACGAAATTATTGGCAATGAGGAAGGATGATAACTTATCGTACCACCGGTGAGCTTGTTTGAGTCCGTAGAGAGCCTTTTTTAGTTTGTAAACGTGGTTTGGGAAATCTGGATCAACGAATCCTTCTAGCTGGCTGACATAGACCATTTCTTTCAGTTTTTCATTGAGAAAAGCTGTTTTGACGTCCATCTGATAAACGGTGATGCTCATGTAAGCCGCAAACGCCAAGAAAATCCGTATAGCCTTAAGATGAGCAACCGGAGCGAAAGATTCTTCAAAGTAAATACCCTCTTCCTGTTTATAACCCTTAGCCACCGTGACGCGACTTATTTCTCGACATTTCGCTTCAAAGATCCAATTTGTTTTTCCAAATCCATTTGAGACCAATGACGAGACCCATGTTGGTCTTTTCAACCACCCATACTTCAGACGCTTAAATTGATTGAGTTCTTATTGCATGGATTCAATCCAGTTGTCTTTTGTCATTGCATCTTTAATGTTTTTAGGTTCAGATTGGCAAACAATGAGTGCATAAATGCAATGTTCACCGCCTCGTATGAAGACGCTGTTCTAGTTACAACCGGTTGATTCGGGTTACCAATAATGTTCTCAAGAGGATGGTCTTTCGCCCAACGATGTGTCAAGGTTGATGTTGATATACATTATGCAGATTGGGAGGATTCAAATGGCTTGTAGATGATTCAAGCAACATCGTGCAGCTTTCATTGGCAAACGGGTTGAAAACGCATTTGGATCGTAATCTTCGTGTGGGGTACTTCATTGTTCGAACATCATCAATTGGTTCACGCATTGTTGATGCGGTTTGTTCAACTATAGTTGTAGAATCAACTGGTGGTGCTTCCTCAACAGTAGTTGTTGTAGCGGTGTATCGTGTATTGGATTTTGATCAGTTGAGCAACAAACATTGGATACACCTCGTGCACGCTTATCAATATCATCACTAAATAGAGGAGCAAATAGTCGTTCTATTTGATGTCGAAGTTAGTTGTAAACTAGGTTCACCGATGATGGGGTTTGAGGGAAGTTTAAACGGTTATGACCGGTTCCAAGTCATTATGCTTAGAGCCATTTCAGAAGCTCATCGAAATTTGCATGAATCGCTTCCATAACCTCTTGTACTACGATTCCGCATCCGTAACCTTTAGAATTCTCACAATATCAAATAAAGACTCTAATTTCAGCTTTGGCTTTGAGCTTACCAAAGGCATCACGATCATTATTCGGATAACAAAGGGATCCAAATACATGAAAGTGTTTGAGATTCGGTTTTCGTTGTGATAAGCTCAAAAGGTGTTTTGTTGTATGCTTTGTAATCATTGAGCGATTCTGAGTGTAGCATGCAATTGAGACGGCTTCAACCCACAAGTAATCTAGAAGTTTAGCATTGATTAACATCGCTCGGCAGCCTTCCATTAACGCATTTGCTCGCCTTTCAACAACCTCGCTTTGTTTCGGGGTACGCGCTAATTGCCGCTTGATGCTCAAATCCCACTTTCTCATAATATTCACGAAGAGTTTGATTCACAAATTCAGCCTTTGTCTGCTCAATTTGTCTGACGGTGTTTCGGAGTTGAACTTGAATTTTCGTGAGAAAGGTGATGATCATCTGTGGAGCTTGATCTTTACTTCGAAGAAAATAAACCCAAGTCCATCTAGAGTAGTCATCTACTATTACCAATATGTAGCGTTTGCCATTAATCGTATGCACGCCAAGATCGGGCCACACAAATCCATGTGAAGAAGATGAAGCACATGTTGTGAGCTGTGTTCCACCTTAGAAGGAAAGTTAGCACGAGTGCTTTTCCCTTGTTCACAAGCTGAGCAGAGGTGATCTTTAGAATATCGGAATCGTGGGAGACCTTCAACAAGTTTATATCGAGCAAGGTTGGTGATGGTTTGAAAGTTTAAATGTGAGAGACGACGGTGCCATAGCCAAGATTTTGTAGATGTTTCCTTTGAGAGTAGAAATACGGGAGATGAAGGAATCATGTCTTGCATTGAGATTGTATAAAGACTTGAATTGCGGGTGCCAGACATAAGATCGTTTCCTTGTAGATCACTAATGAAACAAGTTTTCTCCCTAAAAGCAACTTCCAAATCTCCATCACGAACCGACCGACTAAGAAGAGATTGTGGCCGAGGCCTTCCACATAATAAACCCTGCTAATTTCGATGTTGCCATTGATGTAATCTCCATAGCCCATAATAGCACTAAGTGATCATTCCCTAACCGACAAGCCAATGAACTTTGCATCAAAGTTTGATAACAGTTTGAGATTGCCTGTCATGTGTCGTGAACATCCGCTATCAACAACTAAAGGATGATCTCAGACACCGATTACATAATACGTACTAATACGATGGAATAGAAGTAGATGTGGAACCCAAAGACTTAGAGGGTTCCGAAGCAGTTATAGTAGAAACACACATATCAATGATTTTAGGTATCCATTTAAATCCAAGTGTATTGTGTAACCATTTCTGCCATCTCCAACTAGTCTTAGTTTTGGTCTTAGTGAATTCACTAGGTGATAAGTTCTTCCTAGGATGTGAAGGGGGTTATATGGGTACATCAATGATTGTAGTTGGAACACTAGATGGTGGTATACCTAGCACAGACTTAGAAGCATTAGTGGGCTTAGAGGTATTCCGTTTTCTATTATTCCGCTTACAATTCAAGATAGCTTTAAGAACATTTATCATGACAACCAGAAAACATGCTTTTATGACAAGCAATACAAGAGGCTTCAAACAAAACATTAAGAGTACTAAAAGATTCAGCATTCGTTACATCACTTTGTTCATTACATTTGTCAGACGTAATATTTAAAGTGGGTGCAACTTGAGTTTTATTCAAAGTCCTAGGGTGTTCTTCTACTTCAGCATTCTTTATTGTTCTTTTCTTAGGTCGCAACTTCCTATTCTTCCTTGTAATGCTCCTAGGTTGTGAAGTGCGGACGTTGGGAAAAGAGGCAACTATTCCTGTTTCAGTAGAGGGAAGCACATTAGTATCTTGTGGTTTGTCATTAGGTATTCTAGTGTCACTTTTTTTAAGTGTTACATGTGCAAGTTTCTTAATGTTACTAAGCTGAACTTGTTCATACTTTCCTAACTTCTCTTTTAACTCAATGATAGTGTGCAACAAATCTTGATTTTCGTAACTAAGATTTTAAAAATTCATGACTTCTTTAGTGTGTGCAAGATAATGATCGTTCGCTTGATGCTTCATTACGAAGTCTGTTGAGTAAATCAAATATGACACCATATTCCCTTTTGACTTTTGCAAGTTCTTGTTCATATTTTGAGATTTGACATTTCAAAGACGCGCTTTTGATCATCCAGCTTGCTCAAGTTTTGGATTAAAAGTTTCGAATGCAACCGGTTGATTTTGTTTTGCAAAGCAAGTTCACGATTTTGACAATCATTTTGACACCATTGAAGACGACGTTTTGCATTTGAAAGCTCGCTTAACAATCGTTCATTTTCAACTTTTAAAGACTTGATTTGTGACACAAGATCAGATTCTCAACAATTTCAAATAATCAGACAGAGATATAATCAAATGCATATGCAAAAGAATGTAATAACACAACATTATGGATATCAGCACAGATAACATCTTCCAAGAGTCGATCAACATCTTTTCGTAACATTTTCTTATACGTTTTGTATTTGAAATAGATGTTTTTATTTTCTCAAAAACGATTTTCATCAGTCCAAGTTCCTTATGAAATTCCCTTTGCCAATACAATGCACAATTTTTCAAATTTTTAACATGGGGTAAAATTCTTTTCTGAAAAAATATCTTTGTTCTCGCTACCGAGGCGATTATTGAAAATGTTCAACTTTTATTTCGTAATGAAATTCAATCTCACGCTCTAAAAGTTTGATGTCATATATGAAAGTGTCAAAATATCTAAGAATTTGACGACTTTCGGGTATTGATTTTACTTCACCGAGTGAAGGTAAAGGACCATTAATTTGTGCAGAATTGGGTTGGGGACCAACATTAGAAGACTCAGAAATAGGTGTGATAACCCAAGGTGTGTTAGAAGTATCCTTTTGTGTGACGAAAGTGACGGCTTTTAAATAATTAAAAGGTTTGTTATAAACCACATTTTCTATTTTTGATCGACTCGCCTTCTCGTGATCTAATTCTTCTTGACGGTTATATTCAACAACACTCATAATGGAATCATCAATTCTATGTTCTCGACGATAGAACTTTCGGATTTGGTTTGAATGCTCTATTTGAAAACTTAGGTTTGTAATCGCGATGATTCGTCCATATCCATTTGGATTTGGTTTGAAAGTAAACTTCTAAATCGTTGTGATTGATTCACCATGTTTATAAACAACATTTCAAAACTCTTTGATTTTGTTTTGTAAGTCGACAATTTCCTCAAGATAGGCATCTATTCGTTTCGTTGAATGCTTTTTGTATTCAGAGAACTGTTTTTGACAAGTTAACAACTCAGCCTTGGCTTTTTGATTTTCCAAAGTAAGAGCGTTAAATTGTTGTTTATGATCATGTTTCAGTTGTTCTATTTGAGACAATAAAGCATTCTTGGATGCGACTAGATCACGTATCTGTCGTTCTTGTGATTTTTCGTTTTGGTAAGATTTAGCAAAAGCGACTTCAAAACCTTGTTCACGTTTTTCTTGAGTTTTAAAAACGTTGAGTTGTCTTTTTAAACATTCAATATCCCTGGTTAATAGTGCATTTTTATCTTTTAATTGCTGATTGAGGTCACAACATTGTTCCATGCGAGATCGTTGGTCATTAAGTAAGAGGTCAATATCTGGATTAGGAAAAGGTTCAGTGTGTTCAACATGAGTCTCAACATGATCATTATTCAGATCCTCAAGTATAACCACGGAGTCAACTTTATTATCAATGGTAACCATGAGGTCATCTGGATCGTCAAATATAACTACTGGATCTAGTTGAGTATCATCAGAATGAGATGTGGACGGCTCATGTTGAACATTTTGAGCCTCGTCGGATTCAGATGTTGACGGAGATATTAGATCGCGATGAATATGGTTTGATCCGGTGACTGAGACAAGCCGCCGCTGTCATACACTAGGCCTGTGTCACTCATGTGGAGTTCGTGCATGTTTGCCATCAACATAACCCGCGATTAGCCCGAAGTCCTCCATATCATCATCCGAAGTCTGCATCCCGCCATAAAACTCGCTCTTTTGTTTCAGTGAGGGTTCCACCCACCTTCATCCTTGAGAGCCAAAAGTAAAGCTTCTTTGTGATAAGTACTGCCTCTAGTCCTCGGCTTTGGGCATGCATTAGCCAGGTGACCCTTCTCATGGTTCAATCATGAAGTGTTTATAAGCCAAGTAAATTTTGGATTCCATATCCTCTTGATTGAGTTCAGTGCCTTCCATGAGAAGATGAATATGTTCCCACATTTCTTTAGCGCCTTTGAGCATCAACACTTCGAAGGATCAGATTGGGTAATCCCAAAAGGATGTATTGCATTGCTAGCTCATCGGCTTCAAAATGTAGAAGTTCATTAGCAATGAGGTCGAAGAAGACTTGCAATGTTGGTGACATCACCTCTGTGGATTAGCATTTGATCTCCCAGTAACGACGTAGGCATCCAAACGACCTTCCAGATGACCTTTGATCTAAGGCAAAACCGCAAGTTTTCTCAAGCTGATCACTTCACTTGTGAATGACCTGCCGTAAGGAACTTAAAATAGCTCACACACCAATTGCAATTTAGATCAGAGAATACAAAGGGATTCCTGTCGTTAAGTCCCACTGAGGATGACCGTGTTTAACACAATCAGAGGTCGAATAACCACTAAGGATAGTGATCAGTAGGTATTTTGAGTTTTTATAAACTACAGGAGATTAAAGGAAATTAAAAAGTTAAAATCTATTAAATAAACGCTATCACTATTTTAAACTGATGTTTTTGATTTTATGTTTTTATAAAACTTAATTAAAAACTACGTGACGTACAAATAAAAATGTGAAACTTACACAATATTAATCCTAAAAATATGAAAATGATATTTTTACAAACCTAATGATATAAGAAAATTTTAAGAAAAAGAAAATTATTTTTATAACTATTTAATTAATTATTATTAATTAAAAACTAATTTTAACTATTAAATAATTACCTAAAATACAAGAAATTAGGAAACAAAGCTAGAAAAATAAAATTATGACTTTGAAAAATCTAAAATAACAAAAAAGAATTTTCAAAACTATTTTTGTATTTTTCTGATTATTTTTCTATTTTTCATGGATTTTAAACTATTAAAAACTAATTAAATTACTAAAAATTACAAAATAAACTATGAAAAATCTGGAAAATTACTTTTTTTACTTTTTATATTTATCTAAACTTAATAAAAATGAAAAATTATTTTTTTTGGACTTTTCTGAATTATTTGTATTAAAAGCTATTTAAATAATCCTAAAAACTGTTTTTAATTAAGAAAAGTAGCAAACTGTTATGGAAAAATGTGAAAATTTCAAGAAAACTCTAAAATTATACTAGGAATCTAGGAAAAATAGAAAAACATGGTGTTGTGTGGAAGATTATGGAACTGCTATGAAATGAGCTTATGAATAAGCACTTTAATAAGCCAAGTGAACACAAACAAGCACCACACTGGAACAGAAGCTACAATATGCTAAAGTTACTCTAATTGAACTAAAAACAACAAGCTACAACCACATAATCACAATGAACACAGATTTGATGTCTATGAGTTTTAAAAGCTAAAACAGCTTTTACCCACTAACTACCAAATTTTAAGAATAAGCTACTAAATAAGCCAAACCTAAAACCATATTGCAGTCTCAAGTTGACCTAGCAAAGACCTTATAAACCAATTTTCAGACCTTAACAAACTCTTATGAGCCCTGTGCCAATCCTCGCACAAACCGAGAAAACTCGCTTAAGACCCCGCGGGAGTGTGCACTTATGATCTAAAAGAGGAGCAGTTTTGAAACCTTTAAATAAATTGTAAAATTTCACAAAAATGCTAATAAGTAAACGACCGTGAAGTTTTAGAATGCCAAGTTTCACTTGATAAGTCCAAAAAATAAGCTCATGAAAATTCCTTGTAGTTGGCTCAAAACGATTTTGCAACTTTTGACTTTTGAAGAAACATGGACAGTTGACTATTATGAACTTTGGATCCAATTTTATCACTGATGATGATGTTATATGATGGAACAAGTATAATGCAAGCAATGTTAATGATTTCTAAACACAAATTAAGCAGTTGCAAATCCAAAACTCCAACAGAGAAACAGTTAAGACAGATTTCAATGATGTTTGACTTTTGAACTAGCAGGCACCAACTATTGACCTAAATGTGCTCAAATAAGCTTAAGAAACATGAACTAACAATAAGTATCCACTGAACAAGCCTTAAGGGCAAGATGACAGTTAATCCAAACACACCTTTGAAACTGCTTTTACTACTTTTAACCCGGCTAAACACTTATCTAGTAGATGTTATCACTTTTTTCGTTACTATTATCCTAATTACTACTAGTGGACATGTTTAAATGGTTTAATGATCACTATTACAAGCACAAATACAAACTGCAACAAAAAAAAGATGAAAATGAGAGTAAAGGCTCACAAAGGTCCAAATTGGTTTTGTGGCTTAAACCAAACCATACATTACCATTCTAATCCATTTCCAACCCAAACACTCTGCTCAGCAACACCGTATCCATTTCCAACCCCGCTTGAGCTTATAGTTGACTTTTGTTGACCAAAACCAAATATTGATTGCACCCGCTGATAAACTCACTAAAAGCTCTAATAAGCTTCAATGAGCTTATTTGAACTTGAAAATAAGCTTGTTGAAGCTTGGATTTAGCAGTTAAACATTGCAATTTGAAACAGTAAGCTTGAAATTAGAATTCTTAACATAAGCTTGCATTAACACTTAAAAACTTGATACAATGATTTTTTAACTTAATATTGATGTAGTTAAACTGAAAATTACAACTTTGAAGCTAAGTTAAAACATTGGTATTAAAAACGAAATATATGAAAACTAAAAATTAACTACTGGCTTCTCCCTTGTTTCTTCCTTCTCTTTATGCTTCAAATGCTTCCACGTGGTCTTCTCGGAGAATCCCACCTCTTTGTTTGGCCAATGGGAGAGTTTTGAGTGAGCTACCTGTTTTTATCATTTTGGCGGGAAACAGGATTTGTCTTGTTGCTCGCGGAAATAGCTAGTGGGGCGGGCATTAATTGTGGGGGGTTGAGTGGGAAGGTAATGATTATGGAGGTGGAAAAGGTGAAGTGATGGGAGGAGGTGTTGCGTGCAATGGTGGAGAAGAAGCATGGAGCGCGGTAACTGTGAGTTTGACTTGGGGTGGTTTGACCAGTGGTTCAAAAAGAAAGTGACAGGGGGTCACAATGGGTAATATGGCAGGGGTCAAAGGATTATGACAAGGGTCATTGGCTAGGCTTAGTTATACAAGGACTAGTTTTGTAATTTTCCAATTCTAGAAGGACCAATCCTGTAATTTTCCAAACTTGTTACAAGGGACCAATATTGACAAGTTCCAATAGTACAAGGACCGCTTTGTCATTTTCAAATTTCCAAGGACCAAACTTGACATTTTTGAAACTTGAGGGACCTTTTCTGCCATTTGACAAAAGATTTATTCAAGGACCATTTTTGACAATTTAAAATATTTCAGGGACCTTGAATAACATTTTTCTTTATTATGATTTACAGTGGACCTTTTTGACAACTTTCGAAACTGGGGACTAAACTGCCAATTATGCAAATTTGATATCGCTTTTCACCGATTTTTGATATTTTTGCATATAAAACACATAAAACACTTATTTGTGATATTTTTATCATTTTGATGCATTTCCGAGTGTTTTTAGATGTTTTTGCAGTCTAATTTGTACAAAAATGATGAGTATTTACACACTCATCAATCCCCACACTAAGATATTGCTAGTCCCTAGCAATGTTTTGAGAAAAATTTAATGGATTTCATCTCTTTACCAAAAGCCATTACTCTGAGTAGCCAAATGTTTCAGTTCAAGTAAGAACCATGGTACACCGATAACCATGTGATTTTGAGCAAACCACCGACTTCCAACGGATTTGATTTGTTTTACCGTAAGCCGCTTGCTGCTCGACTAGCCAACTCTTTAGATAAATTATCAATATTATCTTTGGTGAGTCGATTACCAATTATGGTTTTCCAACTGCCTTTACCACAAGCCATAAACTTACGGGCTAGCCAACTCTTCACTAATTAAAGATATGGTGAGTCGAATACCATACAATTTTGGGCAAATTGCAAGCCGTCAACGGATTTGAGATATCTTTACCAAGAGCCGCTTGCTTCGATTAGCCAATCCTTTGTTTATTAGACAAGGCGGATCGATAACCAAATGAGTAAGTGTAAAACACTTACTCCAAAAAAATATTTTGGCCAAAAATGGGGAATTAGGCGGTATAATTACATGATAAAATTCGTGAGAATTCCCCTCCACACTTAGAAATGAATATTGCCCTCAATATTCAAAGTACCGGCGGTTATGCCAAAACATAGAACGTAAAAGGGAAATACTAAGGCCATTATTTAGCAAAGATTTTTTTTGAAACCTTATATATATACAACATGTGGCAACCCCCACACTAGGGTGGTAGAAAGTAGAAAGAAGTCAAATATGGGTAAAACCCATATGGCATGCTATTGTTTTTGATTCCCGAGTCGCTAGCTTGACTCGATCCTCGCATTCATTGGTTCATGGGGAAAGTTTGTAGATCCGACAACCACGGGGAATGTCCTCTCCCAAATAATGCTTCAACCGATGACCATTCACTTTAAAGTTTGGACCATCGGGCCAGATAACTCGATGGTGCCATAAGGATAAACCTTAGTGATGGTGAATGGTCCGCACTCAAGGGACTTAAGCTTTTCCGAGAAAATCTTCAATCTTGAATTGAAAAGAAGGACTCGATCACCAACGCTGAAAACGCGGTTCTTGATTTTAGAGTCATGAATCTTCTTTGTCTTTTGTTTGTAGATCAAAGAGTTTTCGTATGCTTGATCACGGAGTTCATTTAATTCATTCATTTGAACTTTCCGGTGATCACCACCGTCCAATATCAAAGTTGGCATGTTTCAAGGCCCAAGATGCCTTGTGCTCTAGCTCAACCGTAGATGACACGCCTTTCCGCATACACAAGCTTGTATGGAGTACACCGATGGGTGTTTTGTAAGTCGTCCTAAGGCCCAGAGTGCGCCATCTAGCTTATCCGACCAAGAGGCACGGTTTTCGCCAACCGCCTTCCGTAATTCTTATCCCCGGCTTGAAACTTCCACTTGCCCACTAGTTCGGGGGTGGTACGCAGAGAGAGACGGTGAGTTACACCATACTCTCGCATGACTCTTTCAAACCGGTCATTGCAGAAATGCGTACTACACCGATCACCGATTATGGCTCGTGGAGTTCCAAACCTAGCAAAGAGGGATTTCAAGAATTTCACAACAACTCGGGCATCGTTGGTAGGCAAAGCCTTAGCTTCAACCCATTTTGACAAGTAGTCAACGGCCATGAGTATGTACTTATTACCGCGAGAAGAAGGGAATGGCCCCATAAAATCAATGCCCCATATGTCAAAAATCTCACACACTTGAATGGCGTTTTGTGGCATTTCATTTCTTTGTGAGATATTCCCGTGACGTTGACAAGCGTCACAGGCTTTGACAAATTCGTGGGCATCCTTATAGATCGTGGGCAAATAGAATCCGGAATCAAACACCTTTTTGGCGGTGTAGTTAGGGCTATGATGTCCCCCAGTAGGTCCAGAATGGCAAGCTTTGAGAATGTCAATAGCTTCCTGACCATATACACATCGCCTGATGACTTGATCCGCGCAAATTTTAAACAAGTAGGGGTCGCCCCGTAGTAATGTTTTACATCCTTGAAGAATTTGTTCTTCTGTTGGGATGACATCCCTTTCACTATGAAGTTACCCGCATGGTAATTTGCGAAGTCAGCAAACCATGGGGTAGTAGAGTCTCCACGAAAAGAAACCGCATTGAGTGTTTCGAGAGGAAATGTTTCATTTATTTCCTTTTTCTCAAAAACATCTTGGTGAGGGTTCTCTAATCGTGACAGATGATCAGCAGCTAGGTTCTCAGCTTTTTTATCATGATAATGATATCAAATTCTTGGCAGAGGAGAACCCAACGGAAAGCAATCTCTCGCTTTGCATCTTGTTTAGCAAAGAGATATTTGAGAGCCGAGTGATCCGTATACACCACGCATTTGGTCAATATAAGGTATGGTCGAAACTTTTCAAACGCATACACCACAGCTAATAATTCTTTTTCTGTAGTGGTGTAATGGGTTTGAGCCTCACCATAGTCTTACTCTTATGTAGTGTATAGGCTGAAAATGCTTTGTTTTATGCGTGCCCCAAGACTGCACCGACAGCAAAATCACTTGCATCGCACATGAGCTCAAAGGGTAAATCCCAGTCGCGGGCAACTAGAATGGGTGCTTCCGTAAGCTTTTTCTTTAGTGTTTCAAAAGCTTCGACGCACTCGTGAGAGAAGATAAAAGGAGCTTTTTCAAGAAGATGGGTCATAGGCCGAGCATTTTAGAAAAACTGTATGAATCTACGATAAAACCCTGCATGACCAAGAAAGCTCCTAATACCTTTGACGGTAGTAGGATGAGGCACTTTAGCAATAACATCGACTTTTGCTCTATCGACCTCAATCCCGTTTTTTGAAATCTTATGGCCAAGGACTATGCCTTCTTTGACCATAAAGTGACTCTTCTCCCAATTTAGACAGAGATTGGTGTCTTCACACCTTTTAAGCATTTTGTCTAAATGGGAGAGACAAGTCTGAAATGAGTCCCCAATGACCGAGAAGTCATCCATAAACACCTCCATTGTTTCCCCAATCATGTCGTGGAATATGGCCATCATACATCGTTGGAACGCGCCAGAGCTACATAAGCCAAAAGGCATACGCTTGTAGGCAAAAGTTCCGTATGGGCAGTGAATGTGGTCTTCGATCTTGTGGATCAATGGGGATCCGAAGTAACCCGAGAAACCATCAAGGAAACAATAGTACTCGCTTCCCGCTAATCTCTCAAGCATCTGGTCCATGAAGGGTAGAGGAAAATGGTCTTTACGGTGGCGCCATTCAACTTACGATAGTCAATACACACACGCCATCCCGTAACCAATCGAGTTGGAATTAACTCGCTTTCTTCATTTGTGACAACAGCATGCCACCCTTTTGGAACACGTGAATCGGCTAACCCAAGGACTATCTGAGATTGGTAAATCAACTCGCATCAAGAAGTTTGATAACCTCCGCTTTGATAACATCATGGATTTTTGATTTACCTTCTCTCGATGTTGAACTCGCCGCTTGAAGTCATCCTCCATCAAGATTTTGTGAAGTACGTAACTCGTGGTTGATACCCTTAATACCGGAGAGTTTCCAAGCAATTGCTTGCTTGTGTGACTTCAAGACCTTTATGAGAGCTTTTTCATCTTTACTCAAATCTCGAGCAATAATGACGGGTAATTTATCATCACCTTCAAGGAATGCATACTCAAGATGAGGTGGTAAGTCCTTAAGTTCGACTTCAGAAATTCTTCGCTTTTCAACCGACTTGACTTCCTTGTTATGAAGTTCAACGGAGGGAGTGGAGGAGAAGTGTCCTGATTTAACAACTTCTCAAGAATAAGAATATCTCCCTCCAGATTAATCTCATGGTGATTAATCTCTTCAGTAATTGCATCACTAGTGTGAGGGGTTGATGAGTGATCATCTTTAAGCAACTTCTCAATGAGAAGTATGTCCCCTTCGATGTCAATTGGAGCGTGATCAATTTCCCATGGAACAGAATCACTAGCCAAGTATGCTTCAATCTCTTCCAAGATGAAGTCGCCTCCCTCAAACGGAGTGAGAGAAGGAGTAGAATTGGCTATGATAGGTTGAGAAGATGTGGGATTCCCACTCACGTAATTATGAGAATAACCAAGAACTTCTTGAGAGTACTCTTCGAGCAACATCAATGATATCGATTCGTTAACCGACTCGTAATCATAGTTTGCGGTGTACCTCGAAGTTTGATCAAGGTTAAAGGTGACAGCTTCATTACCAACACGTAATGTGATTTCTTGCTCAAATACATCAATGAGAGCACGGCCCGCTCGTGAATCCTCTTCCAACAATGAGAGGAACCCGTGGATCAAAGATCGAAATCAACAACTACAAAGTCACCGAAAATGGAACTTTCCTACTTTCACAAATACCACTGCAATTCCAAGAGGACGGAATATTGTACGATCTGCAAGCTCGAGAGTCATGCATGTAGGAGTAAGGTCCGAAAGAGAAAGTTTCTTCCATACGAATGAGGCATCGTTTATGCTTGCACCAAGATCGCTAAGGCAAAGCATTCAACCATTCCCGAAATACACAAGGTAAGAGGAACTTTCCAGATCTCCAAGCTTCGAAGCTTTTCAAGATAACCTGCAGAGCGCTCGCTTGAGAGGAGTTTTAGCCATTTCAAACAGCTTTTCCTTATTGCTTAACATGTGTTTGAGAGTTGATGCAAACTTGGGCATCAACATGATAGCATCCGCAGAGCTTATGTCAAAATGTAGTTCTTGGAAAATTTGAAAAAATTTGTCCATTTGATGACCGGCTTTCTCGCGGAGCTTTTGCTCATTCAAACGTGATGGGTAAGGAATAGAAGATTTGGATTTTTCAATGGGAGCTACAGAGGTTCAAAACAACTCCTCGGATTGGATTTTGGTTTGGACAACCCGAGGATGGATGTCGGTACTTCCGCTATTAGTAGGAAGTTCCTTGTCCTTTGTCGCCTGTGTTCACTTTCCACTACCTTTGGGAGAGAAGAAGAAGAGGTGGTAGGAATAGCAGGTCCATCATATGAAGTTCCACTTCGGTTGTGATCGCTTTGCATCGCCTCTCGGATTAGCGATCGTGTTGCTAGGTAGAGTACCTGAGCCCGAGGGTCGATCATTTAAAGATTTCTTTAATTCAGATCCGACCGACCAACAACTGCTTGTCTCCTCTCTGAGTCTTCATAAATTGCTTTAAAAGCTCATCGATGTTGACACGTGAGGAGGTGGAGGGATAATTTGAGGTCCGTATGTTCTCGATTATAGCCGAATTCCCTTGATTAGGGTTCATATTCCCTTGAAATTGATTCCCTCGATTGTAAGTGTTTTGATTAAGATTTCCTTGATGTTGGAAACCTTGATTGGGTCCTAATAGAAATTACCCTGGTTTTGATAACCTTGGTTCATTCTTGGTTGGTTCTGATTCCGGTTAGGATTCTGTTGAAACCGGTGGTGCCTCGGTAAGTGTTAGCACGGTAGTTTGGTTCATTTGAGGACGGTATTGATTACCTCCTTGATTTGAAGTACCGGCTATAGCATTAGCTTCAAACGGACTACCATCGGTGGCGACAGCATTATAGTATGCATGAGGGCCACCACAAGTAACACAAACTTCAACTTTCTTCACTTCACCATATGATGGTGCTTGTGTGAAAGTGACTTTCTTTTGGTTAGCAAGAACCAAAGCTTGTACAATATCCGTGAGTTTGTCAATCTTAGCATCGGTGCTAGATGTACCCACCGGAGATGAAGTAGAAGGTCCGCCTTAGACCGAGATTGATATGTCTTTGCTCTGAAAGGGCGGACTGGACTTGTTTTCAATTATTTGCAAGGCTTCTTTTGTGGTCTTGCTCAGAAATTACCTCGCTGAGGCATTCAGAGAGTCTTGATTGGCCTGGTTCGCACCATTGTAGAAAGTATCCATTTGCATTAACTCGGTAAAACCATGATGCGGACACTGCATGAGCAAGTCTTTGTAACGATCCCATGCCTCCCCGAATGATTCATCAAATCTCTGAGAGAATTTCATTATCTCATTCTTAAGACTTGTAGTTCTTGATGGAGGATAGAATTCGTTCACAAATTTTGTGACAAGATCTTCCCATGTCTCAATGGAACGAGGGGGTTGTTTCTCAAGCCAATTCCCGGCTTGTCCCTCTAGAGAAAATGGGAACAGAAGAAGCTTGATAGCTTCATGTGGGACATTCTTGTACTTGATGGTAGATGCAATCTTGTTAAACCATCGAATGTGTGCATGAGGATCATCCCGCCCAAAACCATAGAATTGGATTTGGGTTACCGCATTAAGTAAACCCGTTTTGAGCTCAAAAGTATCGCCACTATGGTCGGGACAACAATAGCATCTCCAACCCCGATGGGTGCTTGGAGAAGCTCATTCATCGGCTTGTCTTCTCGCCATTATGGCGTGGTGGTGGTGGTAGACGCTCGCCACAGCCGAAGGAGCGTAACGCCCCTCTACGCCTACGAGGAATCTTTCCAAGTTCAGAAGTGGACTTGTAGAGTGGAAGAACGAAAGTGCGCATGCACTAAGTATAAAAATCAGCTTTCAAAACAAATGCGAGGCAAAACGACAAGTGAACTTAACCAATAATCACAAATGATATGGCTTCTTTGAAAAAGGTACACCAAATCACAAGGACACAAAGGCAAGTTTTAAATCGATGTTCGAACTTATTATGGTCGCACCCCGCTAGTAGTGCACGCCTTGATTTGCGGTGGTTGATTTTTATGTATATTAAGTATCACTGAAAAGACGTAGGTAATGATTTGTGCTGATGGGTTTAAAACTTTTTGGACAATATTTTTGGTATCGTCTCGCTTAACCAAATCGTATTTCTTTAAGAATCACCTTAAAAGAAACACAAGCTAGAAAACGTTACGATTGTTTTGTTGTTTTATATTGTTTTTGGTGTTTTTAACACTTTAGGAAAAGTGTTAATGAACTTTTTTGATTTATATTAACTTTACGTAAAACTTTTACAAACTGTATATGCAAGTACGGTCTAAAAATGTTTAGAACACGCTTACATACCTCCAAGCAATGCGCCAAAATTTGATCTGCAAAACCGTCAAGTTTTCTCACGCTGAAATGATCACTTGTGAATGACCAACCGTAAGGAACTTAAAACAGCTCACACACCAATTGCAATTTAGATCAGGAGAATACAGTGGATTCCCTGTCGCTAAGTCCTACCTGAGGATGACCGGTGTTTAACACAATCGAGGTCTAATAACCACTAAGGATAGTGATCAGTAGTTATTTTGAGTTTTTATAAACTACAAGAGATTAAAGGAAATTAAAAAGTTAAAATCTATTAAATAAACGCTATCACTATTTTAAACTGATGTTTTTGATTTTATGTTTTTATAAAACTTAATTAAAAACTACGTGACGCATAAATAAAAATGTGAAACTTACACAATATTAATCCTAAAAATATGAAAATGATATTTTTACAAACCTAATGATATAAGAAAATTTTTAGAAAAAGAAAATTATTTTTATAACTATTTAATTAATTATTATTAATTAAAAACTAATTTTAACTATTAAATAATTACCTAAAATACAAGAAATTAGGAAACAAAGCTAGAAAAATAAAATTATGACTTTGAAAAATCTAAAATAACAAAAAAGAATTTTCAAAACTATTTTTGTATTTTTCTGATTATTTTTCTATTTTTCATGGATTTTAAACTATTAAAAACTAATTAAATTACTAAAAATTACAAAATAAACTATGAAAAATCTGAAAATTACTTTTTTTTTTACTTTTTATATTTATCTAAACTTAATAAAATTGAAAAATTATTTTTTTGACTTTTTCCAATTATTTGTATTAAAAGCTATTTAAATAATCCTAAAACTGCTTTTAATTAAGAAAAATAGCAAACTGTTATGGAAAAATGTGAAAATTTCAAGAAAACTCTAAAATTATACTAGGAATCTAGGAAAAATAGAAAAACATGGTGTTGTGTGGAAGATTATGGAACTGCTTATGAAATGAGCTTATGAATAAGCACTTTAATAAGCCAAGTGAACACAAACAAGCACCACAACGGAACGAAGCTACAATATGCTAAAGTTACTCTAATTGAACTAAAAACAACAAGCTACAACCACATAATCACAATGAACACAGATTTGATGTCTATGAGTTTTAAAAGCTAAAACAGTTTTTACCCACCAACTACCAAATTTTAAAATAAGCTACTAAATAAGCCGAAACCTAAAACCGATATTGCAGTCTCAAGTTGACCTAGCAAAGACCTTATAAACCAATTTTCAGACCTTAACAAACTCTTATGAGCCCCATGTGTAATCCTCGCACAAACCGAGAAAACTCAGCTTTTAAGAAGACCCCCAGCGGGCACTTATGATCTAAAGAGGAGCAGCTTTGAAACCTTTAAATAAATTGTAAAATTTCACAAAATGCTAATAAGTAAACGCACAGAGTGAAGTTTTTAGAATGCCAAGTTTCACTTGATAAGTCCAAAAAAATAAGCTCATGAAAATTCCTTGTAGTTGGCTCAAAAACGTATTTTGCAACTTTGACTTTTGAAGAAACATGACAGTTTGACTATTATGAACTTTGGATCCAATTTTATCATCGATGATGATGTTATATGATGGAACAAGTATAATGCAAGCAATGTTAATGATTTCTAAACACAAATTAAGCAGTTGCAAATCCAAAACTCCAACAGAGAAACAAGCAAGACGATTTCAATGATGTTTGACTTTTGAACTAGGTGCACCAACTATTGACCTGAAATGTGCTCAAATAAGCTTAAGAAACATGAACTAACAATAAGTATCCACTGAACAAGCCTTAAGGGCAGTATGACAGTTAATCCAAACACACCTTTGAAACTGTTTTACTACTTTTAACCAAGCTAAACACTTATCTAGTAGATGTTATCACTTTTTCTTATTACTATTATCCTAATTACTACTAGTGGACAGGTTTAAATGGTTTAATGATCACTATTACAAGCACAAATACAAACCGCAACAAAAAAAGATGAAAATGAGAGTAAAGGCTCACAAAGGTCCAAATTGGTTTTGTGGCTTAAACCAAACCATACATTACCATTCTAATCCATTTCCAACCCAAACACCGCCTCAACACCCCTGTATCCATTTCCAACCTGCTTGAGCTTATAGTTGACTTTTGTTGACCAAAACCAAATATTGATTGCACCTGCTTGATAAACTCACTAAAAGCTATAATAAGCTTCAATGAGCTTATTTGAACTTGAAAATAAGCTTGTTGAAGCTTGGATTTAGCAGTTAAACATTGCAATTTGAAACAGTAAGCTTGAAATTAGAATTCTTAACATAAGCTTGCATTAACACTTAAAAACTTGATACAATGATTTTTTAACTTAATATTGATGTAGTTAAACTGAAAATTACAACTTTGAAGCTAAGTTAAAACATTGGTATTAAAAACGAAATATATGAAAACTAAAAATTAACTACTGGCTTCTCCCTTGTTTCTTCCTTCTCTTTTATGCTTCAAAATGCTTCCACGTGGTCTTCTGAGAGAATCCCACCTCTTTGTTTGGCCAATGGGAGAGTTTTGAGTGAGCTGCCCGTTTTTATCATTTTGGCGGGAAACAGGATTTGTCTTGTTGCTCTGTGAAATAGCTAGTAGGGGGCGGGCATTAATTGTGGGGTTGAGTGGAAGGTAATGATGATGGAGGTGGAAAAGGTGAAGTGATGGGAGGAGTGGAGTGTTGCAGTGCAATGTGTGGAAGAAGCAGAGTGGCGTAACTGTGAGTTTGACTTGGGGTGGTTTGACCAGTGGTTCAAAAGAAAGTGACAGGGGTCACAATGGGTAATATGGCGGGGTCAAAGGATTATGACAGGGTCATCGGCTAAGCTTAGTTATACAAGGACTAGTTTTGTAATTTTCCAATTCTAGAAGGACCAATCCTGTAATTTTCCAAACTTGTTACAAGGGACCAATATTGACAAGTTCCAATAGTACAAGGACCGCTTTGTCATTTTCAAATTTCCAAGGACCAAACTTGACATTTTTGAAACTTGAGGGACCTTTTCTGCCATTTGACAAAAGATTTATTCAAGGACCATTTTTGACAATTTAAAATATTTGTGGACCTTGAATAACATTTTTCTTTATTATGATTTACTGTGGACTGTTTTTGACAACTTTCAAACTTGGGGACTAAACCGCCAATTATGCAAATTTGATACGCTTTTCACCAGATTTTGATATTTTTGCATTTAAAACACATAAAACACTTATTTGTGATATTTTTATCATTTTGATGCATTTCTGAGTGTTTTCAGATGTTTTTGCAGTCTAATTTGTACAAAAATGATGAGTATTTACACACTCATCAACCTTCTTTAAGAACTTTCCATGTGGCTTCTTTAGATCACAAAACCGAAAGAACCTAATCACCCATTGATCGTAGTTTTCGGGAGTGAGCATTGAAGGTCTATCAAGTGATCCAGCCTCATGAATGGATTGTTGGCTACTTAAAGCTTCACACAACTTTGCAAACCAAGACGGTTCCTTCATAGTATTCCTGGATGGATGTTGATTGTTAAAGTTTGTGTAAGGTTGTACTTGAAGACTAGGTGGTGGTTGAAACATTTGTGGTTGAATTGCTCCTGGAGTAAATTGTTGTTGAAATTGTTGTTGATAAACTTGTTGTTGTAGATTGAATTGTTGTTGTTGAGGACCGAGTTGTTGTTAAGGACTGAGTTGAGGATACACATGAGGAAAGTAGTTAGAGTATGGTGGTTGAGACATCTTAAAAACTTGTGTTGTAAAATGGATCTTTGTAGTCGAATGAAACTTTGTTGATGAAGTATCCTTAGGCGTAGAAATCAAGCTTAGGCAAAGAAACCTTATGCATAGGAAAAACCAGCTTAGGCAAAGAAACCTTATGCGTAAAAACACCAACTTACGCGTAAGAAGTGAACTTACGCATAGGATTAGCTTACGCGTAGGGTTGATGAAACCCTAGATTATGCGTAAACCAAAGGCTTAGTAGTAGAATGCTTATGCGTAAGAATTGCTTATGCGTAAGACAGAGCTTAGGCGTAAAACAAAGCTTAGGCATGAAGATTCTACGCGTAAGTTTTAGCTTAGGCGAAAACTAGGGTTAAAAATCCTTTACACTTATACCAAAAAGATATCCAAAGTCGAAGTGTTTTCAGGCTTATCCAAGCAAGAAAACACCGAGTAAAACCAAGAACATCAAGATCAAACCTTACGGCTTACGCGTGAACTTTGGTTTTTTATGCGTAAAGTTAACCAAAACCGATTTTCACCCAAAGTGTTTCTAAACCATATTTTTGTGATGAAACAGCTTCAATATCACCAAAATAACACAAAAGTGTGAAACTTGATGATCCAAAACTTTGATACACCTTACGCGTAGAACAAGCTACACGATTAAAACCAAGAAATACACGAAAAGTTTGAAACTTTTTGCCAAAAACAGAAACTTTATCACAAAATAACCTTGAAAGGACAAGAATCTTGAGTTTTAAAGTGAAAAAATTAAAGCTTTTAGCGTATAAAATATTTGAGACCGAGCCTTACGCGTATAACATAAAACTTCAAAAACCAAAAAAACGTTTCACCCAACTATTTGGTGAATGATACCACTATTAGGTTCCCATATTTGTAACACAAGCATCAATATGAAAGAAAGAAAGATAAGGTGATCGGATGAACACTTAACCAAACTCACGCGTATGATATGGAGAAAGTTTATGCGTAGGTGAAATAGAAAAGTGAACAACCAACCTTCAAGTGAAGGTTTACAAGAGTTATTTATAGGAGGGAACTAGGGCAACACACCAAGTTCCCATCCTTTCCTTATTGGGCTTTGCATAGGCTCATGGGCTTTCTACATGAGCCTAGCCTAGATTACTAACATAAAAGCCTTAATTAAGCTAACTATTACATATTAATTACTAACACTTGAATTCTAGTTTAGGAGTGATCCCAACAGACGACATCCTAATCTACTCGAAGAGCACGGAAGAGCATGAAGAACACTTGAGACTGATCCTAAAGCTACTCAAGGAGTAGCAGCTTTATTCAAAATTCTCTAAGTGCGAATTTTGGATTTCGACCGTACAGTTTTTTGGCCATGTGATTGATAGTCAGGGTATTCACGTAGATCCCGCCAAGATTGAATCCATTAGAGACTGGACTACTCCTACGACCCCGACTGAGATACGTCAATTTTTAGGACTTACTGGATATTACCGTAGATTTATTAAAGGTTTCTCCAAGACAGCAAAGCCTTTACCACATTGACACAGAAAACGGTGAAGTACACTTGGGGAAAGGACGAAGAAAAAGCATTTCAACTTCTGAAAGAGAGATTGTGTAGTGCACCTATATTGGTTCTGCCTGAGGGAAGCCAAGATTTTGTGGTGTACTGTTATGCCTCACATAAGGGTTTAGGAGCTGTATTGATTCAGAGGGAGAAGGTCATCGCCTATGCCTCTCAACAACTCAAAACCCATGAGAAGAACTACATGACCAATGATTTGGAGTTAGGAGCTGTCGTGTTTGCACTTAGGATTTGGAGGCATTACCTTTGTGGCACAAAGTGTACCGTGTATACGGATCATAAGTGTCTTCAGCATATCCTAGACCAGAAGGAGCTAAACATGAGACAGCGTCGCTGTTTGGAACTGCTAAGTGATTACGACTGTGAGATAAATTACCATCCCGGTAAGGCGAATGTCGTTACTGATGCTCTTAGCCGAAAGGAGAGAGCACAACCGCTTAGAGTCAGAGCATTAGGAATGACTATCAATTCTCCGTTGCCTGCCCAAATTCTTTATGCCGCCGGCCGCCAAGGAAGATAACCGACCTTACGAAAATCTCTACGGTATGTTGGAGAGTGAAAATGGCTTTGTGAAACGTTCCGATGGAACTCGATGATATAAGGGAAGGATTTGGATTCCACGTTATGGAGGTATTCGTGAGTTGATTATGCATGAGTCACATAAGTCAAAGTATTCTATTCATCCAGGTTCCGATAAGATGTACTACGACATGAAGAAGTTGTACTGGTGGCCAAATATAAAGGCAGAAATCGCTACATACGCTAGCAAATGCTTAACCTGTGCCAAGGTTAAAGCTGAGCAGCAAAGACCCTCTGGTCTACTTATTCAACCCAAGATCCCTGAGTGGAAATGGGAACGTATAACCATGGATTTCATCACTAAGCTTCCCAAAACTTCTAGCGGTTATGACACCATCTGGGTTATCGTCGATCGTCTCACTAAATCAGCTCATTTCTTACCAATCAAAGAAAAAGATAGTATGGATACTCTTGCTCGTCTGTATGTGAAAGAGATCGTTGCACATCATGGGGTACCAATTTCTATAATCTCCGATCATGATAGCTGCTTCACTTCAAATTTCTAGCAATCACTTCAAAGGGCCCTGGCGACAGATATGGATATGAGTACTGCATACCATCCCCAGGCAGATGGCCCAAGTAAAGAACCATTCAAACGCTGGAAGACATGCTATGTGCATGTGTCATCGATTTCTGCAAATGGTTGGGCTAGACACCTTCCATTGGTGGAATTTTCTTACAATAGCAGTTATCATGCTAGCATTAAGGCTACACCATATGAGGCACTCTATGGTCGCAAGTTCTGATCACCGATCTATTGGGTAGAAGTTGGGGATTCACAACTTACTGGTCCCAAACTTATTCATGAGACCACTAAGAAAATCTTTCAGATCAAGAGAAGAATGCAAGCTGCTCGCGATCGTTAGAAGAGCTACGCCGATAAGCGAAGAAAACCTCTTGAATTCCAAGTGGGAGACAAGGTTATACTGAAAGTCTCACCATGGAAAGGTGTAATCCGGTTTGGTAAGCGTGGAAAGCTAAATCCTCGTTATATTGGTCCGTTCAAAATCCTTGCTAGGATTGGCCCGGGCTTACACTCGAGCACGCGCAGAACTTAGTAGTGTCCACAACGTTTTCCACGTGTGCAATTTGAAGAAGTGTCTCTCAAAAAAAACAGCTGTCATCCCTCTAGAAGAGATCCAGATTGACGAGCGTTTGAACTTTATCGAGGAACCTGTTGAGATCATGGACCGTGAAGTCAAGCGGCTTAGGAAAAGTCGTATTCCTATTGTTAGAGTCCGATGGAACTCCCAAAGAGGTCCTGACTTTACGTGGGAATGTGAAGACGAATTCAAGCGAAAGTATCCTCATCTCTTTCCTACCTCTGTGAGTAATTCGAAGGGAAACCCGAGACGGGTTTCTTCTTAGGCGGGGTGACTATGACAACTGGTAAATTTTGAAAACTATTTTTAATACCACGCTACTTTAAATTTTAGAAAGTTAAACATTTGACTATAATCTTTTGATATTTTGTGGAATATCACGTTGTTGAACCTTGTGTGTGACTTTAAATTAGGCACTACTAGACTTCGACACTAGGCAAAACCTAACAATTCGAGAAAACTTGAGAAAATTTCTTGTCTAGTTCCCATAGGCGTATTTATGATCGATTTTATTGGAAAATCGTAACAAAAACTTTTGGTGAACTTATGAAAACTCGTTAGACTTTTATGTGGAAAATACGAGCTCGAGAATGTAGGAATCGGGAAACTTTGGAAAATTACATGAATGGTCCTTTTGGTTATAACCGGCCGCCCCCCCCCCCCCCCCCCCCCCCCCCCCCCCCCCCCCCCCCTTATTATTCTTGTTTTATTTTTTTAGAGTATGATGCATAAATCGTCCATGTGTATAAGACAACATACAAACACAACCATTCATCACCCTCACCAGTTTTTTCTCTCTCTCCCTCCCTTAAAACCCTAGCCGCCGGAAAAACACATGACCGCCGCTCCACCGCCGGCACCCACCTCTCACCTCCTACTCCAAAAGACTCCCCACCACTCCCTGTTTCCGATCTACTACATCACGTGCCCCAAAACTACCCCCACACTCGTTTCTTTTACCCAACAGCCACCCTAACCCCACCATAGCACCACCACCGGTTCATATTCATGAAAAAAGATAAAGGTAGGGTCACACACGTGCGTTGTAGCTCGTCATTTTTTCAACTCGTGAAACGAGTCACGAGTTGACCCGTTTTGCTTAGGGTTTAGTTAGAAAAATGTAGGAAAAAATCGTTAATAATAAAAACGTGGCTAAAACATGTTGGTATATGTGTCTCGTGTCTCGTGTGCGTGTGCGTGTCGCGTCAGTCGAGCCGAGAGCCCAAGCTCTCGGTGTGACTTTGTGTGACATCATTCTTGATGTTGTTCTTGTTGTTGTTTTGTTTGTTTACTTTTGATTTGGGTTTCAGATGAAACCCTAGGTATCGGATGGATTGATTGGTAGTTTGATGTGGAAATGGTGATATTGTTATTGTTGTTGTCGAAAGGGAAAAACCATGTTGTGTAGGCGAGGGTAAAGGCTAGGCCGAGACCCATATGGTCTCGGCAAGACATTTTTGGAGGTGTTGGATTGTTGGTATATTTGTTGTTATTGTTGTTGTGATTGTTGGCTGAGGGAAAGAGAAGCCGAGGTTGTGGTATCGTAAAAGTTGAAATGGGAATCGTTTGTGTGACGGTTATTAGTGACGGAGAATAGGTTAGACATGAGTCATAGACGACCGCGAGATGTTGAAGTTGTTGGATATGGGACTTGACTTTATTTGACTTGATGATATACTTGTGAACTTTGTGCCAAGTCGGTGTCACGTTGACTTTTTAGTCATCTCTGACTCTGACAAGGCCGTGACATGGACTATATTTACTATTGGACTTGATATAACTTAATAAGTCGAGAAGTAATGACTCGAACTTGTGACTCGATACAAATAGTAACTCAAGTTAACCATAAAGAAAATAATAGACGTGAACGATAAACAACAATAAAGGTTTTTCATATAATAATTAACAAGTATAATTACTTGTTATAGTTTTCCTTTTTAAACAAATAATAAAGGAAAAAAAAGAAGTGTAATAAGTGGTTACTAAGAAGTGTAAAAAGAGAAGTATAATTACTTGTTTGAGACTTTAACCTTTAAAATGACGAAGAATTGGATATCTAGTTATTTTTGTGATTACCACAAAATAACTATCCTTTTAAGGAGTTACGTTGTAGTGCTCAGTGTCACACGAAGTTGTGGATAGTCAAGAGGTGATGTACGTCTTATACTTGATGGTTGGTTGGTTGAAGAGTATAGAGTACTTAGAGATTTGAAGGTGGAAAAACTCTTTACACCGCTATTAGTCAAACATTAGTGCAAGTTTAAGTCACAAGTTCAGGTTATTTTACTTCAGTCTCAAGTTTGTCATATTGGGTTTTCTCCATCAGTGGTCACTACAAAAAGCCATCAGAATGATAATGGGGTCGGTAAGGAGTTAGTTAAGAGGAGTATAAAAGAGTAAAGAAGTTTATCAACAGTTGATTCTTATAGGATATTCATGGTACTTTACACTTGTTCGATTAATTGGACATCCACGGTTACGATGTCCCCAATTTCATCATCAACATATGTGGTGTATGTTTCCAATTCGTCGAAAACATCGGGGGGGGGGGGGAGAGTAGGTGTTATGTGCTTTCTTTGACTTCTTTGCGAAAACCCTTTTCCTCCATGAGTTTCTGCAATGAAGAGGAAGAAATGAGATGATCAATGGTTCAAACATCTTACTTTGATGTTATCGTCTCAACTTTCACGGGTTGTTTTGTGTAAAGTTACCTATATATGATGTTTTAACTGCATTATGATGCCTCACACATAGTCGTATTATTGAGTATTCGTACATTAATAGATGATTAGTTTTTCGATAGACCGCAACAATCAGGGGGAAGAAGTAGTTATTTCATCTTTCATGGGTTGTTTTGTGTGAAGCGTCTACATACGTGAGAAGATTTTGTTGATTTCTTAAATGTTACCCTCGATCGAATTTTCCGCATTGTGCACAACTATGATTACGTGACTAGTCAAATTTTCTTGGTGTGGTTTAATGTTAATCTACAAATTCCGCCAAGACGTAAAACTTCAAAAGTTAGCAGACAAGTCTACTACATCAAGGTTTCGAATCTGCTGAATTGTCAGTTTGGGGGGGAAGCTGATTCAGAAACTTCGCCAAAAAGAAGTGTACGAAGAAGTTGCTAAAACATGCAGCATGAGTTGGAGGGAAGTTAATCCAATTCTTGCATATTACATCATTTGCCTACAAGTGAAGAAAACAGTTCTCAAGTCGAGGTACGAGAAGAAGATAAAGAGCGTCAATTGTCATCATCCTCAGCATTTGAAGAGCTTATGAAGACCTTTCTTTATTTGTTTTTTGTACTTGTAGGAAATGTTGTAAGTAATCTCTTATTTCGTACCATTGGGGGAAGATTGTTGGGATTGCTCCTAACACTTAAATGGAACGACATTTATGGGATTACATTAGTTATATTAATACAAATAAGTCGTAAAATGGGATTACATTAGTTATGTTAATACAAATAAGCCGTAAAATGTTTATTTATATTTTACGATCTTCTAATGTTTTGTCGATAACAAACGTAAAATCATTTTAACGAAACAAATAAAATACGTAAATGGTTTAAGCCAACAGTTTTCTAACACACTTACGTTTTCACATAAAACACTAAAACAAGTATAAGTGATTTTATGATTTAGTAATACATATGTACAACAACTAGTGATTACATATTGGGCAAATATATACATAACTAGTATGTATTATAATGGGTAATACAATTGGGTAGAAACTTAAGTATTTGACCCATTGACCAAATACATTAAATGTAGTTGGGTACAACCCAAAGTCCATGACCCATACCCATAGAGCTTGACCCATAAGCTATTGCATCACATCATGCTTATGTCATATATGGATAATATCCATGACCCATGGTTTTAATCCATGGCCCATAGTTTTAATCCATGAACCATGGACTAGATGCATTGCATCTTATAGATACATTGTATCTACTTGGATACCCATGATCCATAACCCATGACCCATGACCCAAAACCCATGGGCAAAGGGGAGCGTCCCACGGATCCCATGTATTACACTGGACGGATCCTTCAAGTGAGGGATCTGTGAGATCCGTGGAACAATTGTTGTTTTTCTTCTATAAATAGTGAGCCATTTCTTCCTTTTGGGTTGCCACTCCCACACATACTTTCCCCAAGTATTGTAATCTTCTAACCACATATCCTAAGGATCTTTCTATGTACTTTGTCTTTTGTTTTTGTGTGATTCTCTAGGTTCCTCTTAAAGGCGAGATCACCACTTCTTGAAGTCGAGCAAGCTCAAGTCCATGAGTTGCCATGCTTTGTCATCACCAAGACTACTGAGGTTCTCTTGTTCATACTTCTTTCTTCCTCTATAGAAGTGTTGTGTCCAAGGCATTAGTGAAGGATGCCGAAAGAGTCAAGACGAAAGCATTAGTGAAGGGTGCTTAACGTTCGTGTCAAAAGCATTAGTGAAGAATGCTAAAGGAGTCAAGACGAAGGCATTAGTGAAAGGTGCCAAGCGTTCGTGTCAATGGCATTAGTGAAAGATGCCTAGGAGTTAAATCAAGTGGCATTAGTGAAGGATGCCAAGGTCGTATAATCGATGAGGTGCATCGTTATACAAATAGTGATAGTTTGTTTCCAAGGATATTGATATCGTTGATGGTGTTGTAATAAGGAGTAGGTCTCCTTTGGGGTTAGGTTTTGTGTAGTGTTGGTTAGTAGTTCCTCCATTGTAATGGAACTCGGTACTTAGCCTAGTACCGGATAAAGGGTAGGCGACGTTGTGGTAGGTGTGGTTCTTCTTTGTGAAAGAACCCGGTGGTTAGCCTAGTACCGGAAAAAGAGTAGGCGACGTTATGAAGTATTCTCCGCTATAAGGAGTTGGTGTCGTGTAGTGATTACGAACTCTCGAGTAGGTGACTCGGGGAGTAGAGTAGGGCAAGGAAGGTGTCTTTGTAGCCGAACCACTATAAATACTCGTGTTGTGGTTATATGCTTCTTACTCTTTATCTTTCATTACACATTCATATATCTATCTATCAATGTCCAACAAACACATTCAAATAGATTGACATAAGTCAATCTAAATATTTTAAAACAAAGTTTTAATTGGTAAAACTATTCAACCCCCCCCCCCTTTTAGTTTTCAACAATTGGCATCAGAGCTTTGTTACCAAGTTTCTTAGAGTATGTTGTACTTTAAAAACTTGATACGATCCGTGTATGTTTGAAAACTACAAAGAAGAAAATCTTTTAAAACAAATTCTTTTTCATCTATGTTGGATATTGGTAGATTATTCTAACATTTTCTTTTCAAGAAATCTTCATGCTAGGATCTCTCCAAAGTCTTCATTTATATTCAAAGAATAATGAAGTCAACCTTCAAGGAAGAACCTAAAAGTAATCGCAATCTACTTATTCTAAGTACAACTGATTACTTTAAAAGCTCATGAAGTATTTTCGATCTTATGGTCTCCTGAAACCATGCCAAGAGCATAAAGGTACGTTCACTTTTCATTAGCTAGCTTACATTTACATGAATATGTTGATACCATTCTTTATTTTAGACATTAATAATTGCTAGTCTCTTAAAGTCTCTTTTCACACTTTCGACTTACTCATCATCGGAAATAGTATTCCTCTTGATCTCGTCAAACTAACGTCGTCGTCACAAATGGATCCCTGATAATTAAACTATCAAATCCCGTTGACCAAACATCTTTTTAATTAGAAACCCCAAAACTATTTTGTTTCATAAGCTATTCTATAACTTATTACAAAAATAATGCCAAACACTCTTTTTCTCTGTCTACAAGAGGCTCGATCCCTCTAGTTACTAGCCGATCCCTTATACAAGGATCCGGGGAACAAGTGGGACAAAACCAGCTATATGCCTTTCAAAATCAACCCTGCTCATTTTCCCTCTCCTCACTAAACACAAAAACGTCCCAAGAGTTGGTTTCATCTCCATAGGACTCCGTATCCTCAAGCATCCATCTCTAGAACATCATTGTAAGTAATTACACTAACATGTTCTAATTTTTATCATCCTCATCCTAGGGTTTATGGTTTCTCAATTTTTTTCTTAATCAATTGATAAAATTAGGTTTTCCAAAATTGATCACTATAAAGGGTTTTCACATAACTAAGATTACATTGTACTTACAACATTGTTAATACAAATCAAAACCATAAACCCATCTCAACAAATTTTGCCTAATTGGAATATTTGTTTTTCTAGGACCAACCATGCCTAAAGCCACCCAACAAGACCACCATGATACCATCCATTACCTCACCCAATACTATCGTAAAGAGGGCTTGTCAAAAACTGATCGCAAAGTCTTCAAAAGACTTGAAAAACAACTTATCCATGAAGGTCGTGTGGTCAAGGAATGTTTCCTTGAAAATACCGATTATTCCAAGTCTTCTCGCAAACAACTTTGATTGTCTTCTTGATATTGATGAACAAATTTTCCTGGTTTCATCTTTGAATTCTACAAAAGCGTTAGGATCATTCAAAACACCGATGATAGCATTTCAATCACCTTCATCATCAATAAACGAAACTTCACTCTCACCAACATTTGCTCAAATCCTTCGCATGTGAAGGAATTTGTATGTACTCTCAAGATTGGGCAATATCCACTCAATCTTTTGCTCTTGATTCCAAATCAATATACCATACTCCTCTTGATGAACCCAAACCGCTCGAGAAACTATTTTCAAAGTTAGAGCCGACCAACTCGCCTCAACCAAAACAAATAACTCATTTACCATGATCCCTTTAAATGGAACTCTTCGAAATGCACCCCATTCTTAGAAAATGAAAAGAAATTCTTAGGGAAAACGTCATTAGCTTGGTAGGTAACAAAGATCATCCAAATGCTTGTCTCGCGCAAATGATTTATTGCCTTATTCACCAAAAGCCATTTAATCTCGCCTATTACATGGTGAAGAGAATGGTAGGGGTATTCAAAGTTGCCAACATGGTACTTCCTTATGGTATGCTCCTAACACAACTTCGTAAGTATGTTAGTGCATTGCAACCATCTCCGATCAATGATGATCATTTCCTCTCCGATCACGTCATGGTACCTCTTACCAAACAACCCTCTAAATGGTTCATGGTCAAAGGAAGGAAACCTAAGGCTCTCCCGAACTCCTCGGACGAAGAAGAAGAAGTAAATGTCAACCTCGAAGCTAACATCGACTTGGACCCCTTTGACTACTATCAACAACTTCCAACTCTTCCAAACGAGACCGCGGAATTCAAACAAAAAAAGGGTATGATCCAAAACCTAGCTAACTATGTCATGAAGTCGGGAAAGAGGAAAAGAAAGAATTGACGAAAGAGACATTAGGATTATGCTTGTCTTTAGACATTTGGCTTATGTATGAATGCTCTTGTTTTAACACACTAGTTTGTATTAGTTTGGATATTGTCTTTACTACTCTTATCTCCATATGATTTATGTGTTATCATGCTTGTGTTGATGTTCTTTGGAGTAGAGTTTAATAGAAATTAGTGTATATAGTAGGGTGCAAAATCAGATTTCTTTCTATGATGTTTCGATCTGCAGCTTGTCGGATCCCTAAGATTATACTAGACGGATCCTCCCTTTGAGGGAACCGTGGGATCCGCGGACAACAGATGAGCAAAGATAAATTCTCATACATCAAAATAGCTCACTAGATCACTTCACACTAGCTAAACATAAGATATTAGAACCACCTAAATCTTCTTCAAGCATTAGAAAGCTTCACACTCACCCATAGCTAACCTAGGATCTAATTCAAAGTGCTTTTGATTTATCAACTCATCAAAACTCACCATATTTCCACTTCAATATCTACACATTATTTTCAAAACACTTAGGTGGATATCTTTATCCATTTTAGGAAATTGTTTCTAGTCATCCTTATCTCAAAATGGGTCAAAACTAGTTTTTCAATTCATTTTTATTTT
>OU343225.1:133823405-133991209 GCA_910596185.1 Chrysanthemum makinoi
TTCAAAATCAACCCTGCTCATTTTCCCTCCTCACTAAACACAAAAAACGTCCCAAGAGTTGTTTCATCTCCATAGGACCTCCTATCCTCAAGCATCCATCTCTAGAATGTCAGTAATTACACCAATATGTTCTAATTTTTTATCATCCTCATCCTAGGGTTTATGGTTTCTCAATTTTTTTCTTAATCAATTGATAAAATTAGGTTTTCCAAAATTGATCACTATAAAGGGTTTTCACATAACTAAGATTACATTGTACTTACAACATTGTTAATACAAATCAAAACCATAAACCCATCTCAACAAATTTTGCCTAATTGGAATATTTGTTTTTCTAGGACCAACCATGCCTAAAGCCACCCACCAGACCACCATGATACCATCCATTACCTCACCCAATACTATCGTAAAGAGGGCTTGTCAAAAACCGATCGCAAAGTCTTCAAAAGACTTGAAAAACAACTTATCCATGAAGGTCGTGTGGTCAAGGAATGTTTCCTTGAAAATACCGACATTCGTCAAGTCTTCTCGGCAAACAACTTTGATTGTCTTCTTGATATTGATGAACAAATTTTTCCGGTTTCATCTTTGAATTCTACAAAAGCGTTAGGATCATTCAAAACACCGATGATAGCATTTCAATCACCTTCATCATCAATAAACAAAACTTCACTCTACCTCTCAACACATTTGCTCAAATCCTTCACATTTCTTGTGAAGGAATTTGTATGTACTCTCAAGATTGGGCAATATCCACTCAATCTTTTGCTCTTGATTCCAAATCAATATACCATACTCCTCTTGATGAACCCGAAACCGTTCGAGAAACTATTTTCAAAGTTAGAGCCGACCAATCCCGTCTCAACCGAAACAAATAACTCATTTACCATGATCCCTTTTAAATGGAACTCTTCGAAATGCACCCCATTCTTAGAAAATGAAAAGAAATTCTTAGGGAAAACGTCATTAGCTTGGTAGGTAACAAAGATCATCCAAATGCTTGTCTCGCGCAAATGATTTATTGCCTTATTCACCAAAAGCCATTTAATCTCGCCTATTACATGGTGAAGAGAATGGTAGGGGTATTCAAAGTTGCCAACATGGTACTTCCTTATGGTATGCTCCTAACACAACTTCGTAAGTATGTTAGTGCATTGCAACCATCTCCGATCAATGATGATCATTTCCTCTCCGATCACGTCATGGTACCTCTTACCAAACAACCCTCTAAATGGTTCATGGTCAAAGGAAGGAAACCTAAGGCTCTCCCGAACTCCTCGGACGAAGAAGAAGAAGTAAATGTCAACCCTGAAGCTAACATCGACTTGGACCCCTTTGACTACTATCAACAACTTCCAACTCTTCCAAACGAGACCGCGGAATTCAAACAAAAAAAGGGTATGATCCAAAACCTAGCTAACTATGTCATGAAGTCGGGAAAGAGGAAAAGAAAGAATTGACGAAAGAGACATTAGGATTATGCTTGTCTTTAGACATTTGGCTTATGTATGAATGCTCTTGTTTTAACACACTAGTTTGTATTAGTTTGGATATTGTCTTTACTACTCTTATCTCTGATATGATTTATGTGTTATCATGCTTGTGTTGATGTTCTTTGGAGTAGAGTTTAATAGAAATTAGTGTATATAGTAGGGTGCAAAATCTGCATTTCTTTCTATGATGTTTCTGATCTGCAGTTGTCGGATCCCTAAGATTATACTAGACGGATCCCTCCTTTGAGGGAACCGTGGGATCCGTGACAACAGATGAGCAGTACAAATTCTCATACATCAAAATAGCTCACTAGATCACTTCACACTAGCTAAACATAAGATATTAGAACCACCTAAATCTTCTTCAAGCATTAGAAAGCTTCACACTCACCCATAGCTAACCTAGGATCTAATTCAAAGTGCTTTTGATTTATCAACTCATCAAAACTCACCATATTTCCACTTCAATACTCACACATTATTTTCAAAACACTTAGGTGGATATCTTTATCCATTTTAGGAAATTGTTTCTAGTCATCCTTATCTCAAAATGGGTCAAAAACTAGTTTTTCAATTCTTTTATTTTTTAAGGATTTTTATAATTTTATCTCAAGTTTACATCTGATCTCTAGGATCATTTATTATGACTTGACACCATCAAAATTCCTAGTGTCATCCTTGAACACCCATTGGTGATCATAAAGTCTCATTTTCCTTCCATAAAAGGCAATCATTAGCTACATCACTCATTGCCCTTAATCATTTAAGTACTCTTTCATTTAAGATACTTAGGAAGACTGAAACACTCAAAGAAGTATAGGTGCTAGACTTCACAAAAATCATCTTTTATTTTTCTTTAATGCTGCTAGCCGGATCCCTAGGATTAGCCTAGACGGATCCCTCAAAGGAGGGAACCATGGGATCCGGGTGATAGATTCATGTCAAGTCTAGCTTAAACAATCATTTCAAGCTCATCTTGCTAACTTGAACACTCCACCTCATCTTAATTGAGTCCCTAGATCAGTACAACTCTGAAGTTGACTCTTGTGCATGCTAATCATCACATTCCAAAGGATCTTAGTGGGTTAAGTCTTGAATGCACTTGCCAAATCTTTCCCTTTATAAGTCATCTTGTTAGAATCCTTTAGTCATCAAACACAACATAATTCTCGGCAATTAGAAACATTTTCTTTAGTCATTTCATCATGAGGAAAGCTCCTAGTGCTAACTCATCCACCCAAGAAACTTGTTCGTGTTGTACATGAAATTTCCTCAACCGAATCATCTCCGGTTAAACACAAAAATGCTAGGATTTCCATCAACTCAACCAATTAAACCAACACCCAAGAGGAGTATTCCCACAAAAATATCATCACCAAACTCTACAATTCCTACTAAACCAAACATACCCTTTTCAACCCAACCAACATCATTGGTGCCTAGAGCCATATCATTTACCACCTCACAATCATCTCCACATTCCTACAAATTAGAGGATTTACCCCCTAGTCCATCTCAACCTCCATGATTACCGACACACTCTTCACTAGAGAAGATTGTACAACAAAACCAAGGTGTTGAATCAACACTTGCACCGATGTCCATTTCTCCATTTCCCTCTAATGGTCTGTTTTGGATTATGAGGAGACAACAAAGTCAACCACCCGATCACATGTAAATTGACACTTCCCTACCTCCACCATCAACCCTTGTTGAGCCACCACCAATCCCTCTTTCATTTGAGGATCCTCAACCTTCTTCACTTGAACCTCCGCTTCAAGTGGCTCCATCTTGACCACCATCTTTTCAAAACCATGACAAGGATTGCTATCATTGTCAACATGATGAAGGGTTGATACATGAACTACGTGAGGAGCAACGTTTCATGTTTTATCACCTCCTCGAAGGTTTCGATGAGGTCAACAAACCAAACAACCATGAGCCTAAGGATTAAAATGGTGTCCTAGTCTTAAACTTAACTTAGATCATTTAGGAATCCCATTTCATGTTTAGTCATCCTCTTGAAGATTGGACCAAATCAACAAGTCTACTCATCCTTAAACTCAAGCACGTGGTTGCTTCTTAAGTTTAGGTTACTTATTAGTATTAGTAGAATATGTATTACATGGCTAAATCATTCTCTTAGTTTTTAGAGATTTGTTGATCATCTCTTATGTTCTATTGAATGATAGTTTATTTGCCATATTGCTTTGAGTATATGTTTGTTGCTTGAATACATATCTCACTTTGTTGTTAACATTGTTTGGTACATTACCATTGCTGAATTATGTCATCAGATAGACGGATCCCTGATATTTTCCTAGACGGATCCCTCCAAAGAGGGAACCGTGGGATCCGTGCAACAGAAGACCAATTTTCTACTAACTTGAGTCGTATTTGCAGGAAATTATGCACTATATACTTGTTTTCTAACCTTTGTTTTCTAGATTTTCAAAATACACATGAAGACCTTGACACCCTAAGCTAGGGGAGCTTTGTGTCAAACCATACATTGCAAAACCATTTGCAATTTAATCCTCATATGGATTACATTTCGCTACATCCCCTTGCAAAGTTGCATTCATCAAGGGGGAGCATTTTCGTCACTAAGACGAAACCATTTGCAAACATAGTTGCAATGCATTAGCTTAGTAGTTTTATTTACTTGACGCCCTCACAAAGGGATGGACTCGTCAAGGGGGAGTTAAGACGAGAACTCTTCCTGTCACTTCCTCTATATATTTTTTCTTTTACATGTTTTTCTTAAAACATTATGTTAGTTTCTTTTCGACGCTATTTTTGTTTCGACAAAAAGGGGGAGAAGAGTAGGGGTGTAAACGAGCCGAGTCGAGTCGAGTACTGCCAAGCTCGAACTCGACTCGATTAGTAAAACTCGAGCTCGAAACTCGACTCGAGCTCGAAACTCGACTCGAGCTCGAAACTCGACTCGAGCTCGTTCGAGCTTTGGATTTCAAGCTCGAGCTCGGCTCGTCATCTCAAACTCGAGCTCGAAACTCGACTCGAGTTCGATTATTGCCACTTTTAAAGCTCGAACTCGATGAAAAATGGGCATATCAAGCTCGACTCGACTCGATTTTACGTAATTATATGTATATAAAAGGGTAAAAGTGTAATATCATTGAAGCTCGATAAGGGCTCGCGAGCCTCACGATCTAAGCATATTCGAGCTCGAACTCGGCTCGAAAGTGTACTCGAGTAGCTCGAGCTCGAGCTCGACTAGTTTATATCGAGTCGATTTCGAGTAGTTTACGAGTCGATCTCGAATAGCTCGCGAGCTGTCTCGTCTCGTTTACGCCTCTAGAGAAGAGAGTAAAAACTCCAATTCGAACTTTTACGAATTTTAGTTTTTCTTTAAAATAATTTTATATTTTGTCATCAACAAAAAGGGGGAGATTGTTAATACAAATAAGCCGTAAAAACGTTTATTTATATTTTACGATCTTCTAATGTTTTGTCGATAATAAACGTAAAATCATTTTAACGAAACAAATAAAATACGTAAATGGTTTGAGCCAACAGTTTTCTAACACACATACGTTTTCACATAAAACACTAAAACAAGTATAAGTGATTTTATGATTTAGTAATACATATGTACAACAACTAGCGTTTACATATCGGGCAAATATATACATAACTAGTATGTATTATAATGGGTAATACAATTGGGTAGAAACTTAAGTATTTGACCCATTGACCAAATACATTAAATGTAGTTGGGTACAACCAAAGTCCATGACCCATACCCATGAAGCTTGACCCATAACCCATTGCATGACATCATGCTTATGTCATATATGGATAATATCCAAGACCCATGGTTTTAATCCATGGCCCATAGTTTTAATCCATGAACCATGGACTAGATGCATTGCATCTTATAGATACATTGTATCTACTTGGATACCCATGATCCACAACCCATGACCCATGATCCAAAACCCATGGGCAAAGGGGAGCGTCCCAAGGATCCCCAGTATTACACTGGACGGATCCTACAAATGAGGGATCTGTGGGATCCGTGGAATAGTAGTTGTTTTTCTTCTATAAATAGTGAGCCATTTCTTCCTTTTGGGTTGCCACTCCCACACATACTTTCCCCAAATATTGTAATATTCTAACCACAGATCCTAAGGATCTTTCTATGTAGTTTGTCTTTTGTTTTTGTGTGATTCTCTAGGTTCCTCTTAAAGGCGAGATCACCACTTCTTGAAGTCGAGCAAGCTCAAGTCCATGAGTTGCCATGCTTCGTCATCATTAGGATACTGAGTTTCTCTTGTTGATACTTCTTTCTTCCTCCATAGAAGTGTTGTGTCCAAGGTATTAGTGAAGGATGCCGAAAGAGTCAAGACGAAAGCATTAGTGAAGGGTGCTTAACGTCCGTGTCAAAAGCATTAGTGAAGAATGCTAAAGTAGTCAAGACGAAGGCGTTAGTGAAAGGTGCCAAGCGTTCGTGTCAAGGGCATTAGTGAAAGATGCCTAGGAATCAAATCAAGTGGCATTAGTGAAGGATGCCAAGGTCGTATAATCGATGAGGTGCATCGTTATACAAATAGCGATTGTTTGTTTCCAAGGATATTGATATCCTTGATGGTGTTGTAATAAGGAGTGGGGCTCCTTTGGGGTTAGGTGTTGTGTAGTGTTGGGTAGTCATTCCTCCATTGTAATAGAACTCGGTACTTAGCCTAGTACCGGATAAAGGGTAGGCGACGTTGTGGTAGGTGTGGTTCTCCTTTGTGAAAGAACCCGGTGGTTAGCCTAGTACCGGAAAAAGAGTAGGCAACGTTGTGAAGGCTTCTCCGCCATAAGGAGTTGGTGTCGTGTAGTGATTACGAACTCTCGAGTAGGTGACTCGGGGAGTGGACTAGGGGCAAGGAAGGTGTCCTTGTGGCCGAACCACTATAAATACTCGTGTCGTGGTTATGTGTTTCTTACTCTTTATGTTTCATTACACATTCATATATCTATTTATCAATGTCCAACATACACATTCAAATAGATTGACATAAGTCGATCTAAATATTTTAAAACGAAGTTTTAATTGGTAAAACTATTCAACCCCCCCCCCCCTTCTAGTTTTCCACAAGTTATCTTATTAAGCCGAAACACATGGACTAGTTATGTAATATTGTGATAGTTTAGCTTGTGTTAGGCTATATATACCCCTCCATACTATCTACAATAAACATAGTTTTCCTTTCTCTCTCAACTCTCTCTCTCTCTCTCTCTCTCTCTCTCTCTCTCTCTCTCTAACTATGGATATCATCTTCTTCCAATTACCAAGACCTCCTGAATCACATAATCAACCTAAATACTATGATCTAACAAGTAGGTTATGTATTTATGGACTTCACTCTTTAACTAAAGGGATTTACATTGTTTTATGCATAGTACTCCATAATACGCTTTGGACAGTGGCGACGATTAACATGTGTAGGTGGGGCAACCGCACAGGGCTACCGTTTGTGAGGGGGCCTCCGATTTAGTATATGCTGATTGTTAATTATACATGTCTAAGTATACTTATACATGTCTAACTTAAATTTTTACGGCCATTTTTAAATATTTTGTGAGGGGGCTTCTGATTTAGTATATTTCTATTAGTATTTATACATGTCTAAGTATATTATGTTTTGAATTTATTTTAATAGTTAATTTTCGTGATTTAAGGGGCCCCATTCGTAGTTTCGCACCGGGCCACCCAAATCAATAGGACGACCCTGAATTTGGATGACTTTACAATTTAACTTTAACCATCTTTGACCGGAAAGCTATTATGGGTCTCCAACGAGTTTAAACCAAAGGACCACAACCCACCTAAGCTAGCTTCAACAATATATAGTGATTGCGAGCTGTTATAGTTCACTACGACTCAATAAGGAGCACAATCATTCACATAGAATTCATCTGAATTAATGGAGCACAATCATGCACATAGAATTCATCTGAATTAATGGAGCGCAATCATGCACATAGAATTCCCCTAAATTAATGAATACACGAAACATGGACCCTTATACCACTCCCACCATTTTTTTTTATCTTATTTTATTTTTTAGGTGGCACTAAATGTTGTTCCTATCTCTGGATCTTTATTAATAAACCTTGTTTAATCAATACTAAGTATGATAGGGAGAATTCAATATTAAATATATTGATTCAAATAATCATTCAACAACTAACTTTTCTAGTACATAATATCTAACTATATATACATATTGAAAAGGCATATGTGAAAGGGTGTGATGGTTCAATCGAACCAACAATCATGCCTTTTCACAAATAACTGCCATAACTAAGTTAATTAACTCTAACTAACTTTTACTATTTTTTTGTCATTATATTTCCAACATATTCCCCCCTAATGATAAAATAGATAGTTCCTTTGATCTTCAACATCATTGTCATTAGTGCTGCAGTATTCTTCTAGAAATTATCTTGTTTGATTGAGTCTTCATCTTCTCGTATAAGTGGTGCCATCTTTTTTATCATGTTCTTGAGTTGATTGTAACACAACTTTATTTGATATTAACTTTCACATTCTTCTTCTATTCTTGTGCAGCAGATTCACATGACTTCACTTGGTCTTGAATAAATCTTTGATGACTTCACACTATCTTCATTCTTTAATTTAACTTGTCCTTCACGAACTTTGCTTCACACAAACTTGGCTTCACACCATTTTCACTTTGATCAGTCACTGATATGTTCTTCACGAACCATCCTTCACGGCTAACTTGGTTATTTCACACAACCTCTATTTTGTATCAATTCGCATTACACGAGTCAAATCTTGAACAAGTTGTACAACTATCTTTAACTCTTTCACAGATTTATTTTGATCCTTCACGGATTAAAACCGTATCACACGTGTTTCTTTTTAAATCATTCACCGACTTGACACACCCTTCACAGGTTATTTTCCGCATCACACGGCTTTGCTTTGATCGTATCACATAAACAAGCTTTCTAACTTTCTAATTTTTGTCAACTCTACACGTTAGAAGTGCCGGTTCATCATCATTCTCCATTACAAGCGCCGCAACTTCCTCTTTTTTCTTTCTTGTACATTCGTAAGCATAGTACCCAAGTTTTCCACACTTGTAACACGTTATTTGCGACTTATCATCATTCTTTTGTGGTTTGTTGTCGGTTCCTTTCGACTCATCTGAGGTGTATCCTTCATCTTTATATTTCCTTCCCCTTTGTCCTTGCAACAAAACTTGTCCACATTTTTCACAATGTCTTCCTTGAGTAATGTTATTGTTGTGATGTGCAAACAATAAATTATCTTGATCGTCATTTTCCTTATTCTTCTGAAACTTTATTCTCTCTTCATACTTTTTGAGTCTTCCAATTGCTTCTTCTATTGTCATTTCACTTAGATCAGAATACTGCTCTATTGATGCAACTATTTGCAGACACCTATCGTGTACAACATTTAATAGTTTTCGTACTATTGTTTGATCTTCAATTGTGTGCCCTAGACTAGCGGCTTTGTTTACTAGTGTTGTTAATTTTTCGATGAAGGTATCGATTGTCTCGTCTTCCTTCATGTGTAACATCTCAAAGTCGGATTTGAGTGTTTTTAGTTTTGCTTGTTGAACTCTTTCTTCGGCAATGTGTCTAGTTCTCAAAGCATCCCATATGGCTTTCGCGGTTTTGTGCTTTGTTATTTGAAGAAATTGTTCTTCGGGTAAGGCTTGGTAAAGGAATGCAATAGCAGCCTTATCTTTCTTGTTATCGGTTTGAGTCGTTTCTAACGGCTCTATCATTTCCCATAAACCATTTGCTTCGAGAATGATTTGCATTCGAATTGCCCATAATGAGTAATTTGAGGGTTTTAGCATCGGACATTGGAATTGAGGTGTACTACCTAATTCTTTCTTTGAACTATCTCCACTTTCTTTTGTCATATCTCTAGGATATTCTAAATCTCCCAAATAAAATATCTAACTCGAATAATCTAAGGTTGCGCAGTCCTTAAAATAATCCTACTAATATAATAAGCAATGTAATCACTATGGTATAAGCCCCTAAGTCTCAAAATAAACATAAAAATTGGGGCTTATGAAACATAAGCTGAAATGAAATAAGCTAATAAGCCTACATATAAGCTTTAATGAAAAATGATGAAATTTGCAATTCTGATACAAGTTTATGGACGAATAATGTAATTTACTTCTAATAAAAAAATTAAAATGAATTGTATGTGTATATCTTCAAAGATAAATAATTGCATATATATCATTTTTACTAGATTTTAAGGCATATAGTATAATGATTTGGGTTTGCTAACATGTGTCCACTGGGCACTTGTTTAGCTATATAGGAAGGGTTTTGCTAAACACTGCTCACTAGGCAATGCTTAAGGCACGGTAAACAATATGTTCTTTCTATATTTAAAATCATTATGCATTTAATGCACAATAAATGAAAATAAAAATTAACTTAAATATATGTCATTTTTTGTTAACAGAGTCCAAGTTTCCTTTTATATTCATATTAAACATTTCTCAGTAGGCATTGTTTAGCAAAACCCTATTAGGAATGTTGGAGTTAACTAATAATAAAATAATGATTAATTACGGTAATTTTAGTCATCAATAAATGTTCATTAAATGCATTTCTTGATTTAAAAAGAAATTTTGTTTTCATTAACTGCACTCAATCAAATGCCCAGTAAGCACACTTTAGCAAAACCCTAATGATTTTTATGAATATTTTTATATAGACTAAAATACACCGTTGGTCCCTAAACTTGTTCCTGCGCATCGCAATGGGACAAACTTGGGCATTATCATCGTGGGGAGTCCAAAACTTGGGTTTTTAATGCCAAACTCGTTCCTTGACCACTAATGCCAAAGTCAATGTCTGATTTTTGTTTTGTAGTCGAGGGTATTTTAATCCAAACACATTTATACTTTGTCTTCAATTTAATTCTCAGAATCTTCAACTTCAGCTTCAACACTCGCTACACGTTTCATCTACCCTTACTTCTGCATAGCTCACCATCGCCTACACCGGAAAAATGGCCTTTTATGGAAAGAAGAGTGGTTTTGTATCATACTTTTGTGGTCTCAATAGCTTTAGGTACTTGTTGCCACGATTTCCAACATGTCTCCGTATGAGAAAGTTGGGGATTGCATATGAACTGATGGGTATGAGATACAGCTTGAATGTGAACACACTATAAAAACTACTCCCTCCGTCCTATTTTTATTGTCCATTTTGACTTTGACCGGTCTTTCTTGTTCAACTTTGACTATTAATATATTTATTTGTGTTATATAATACTTGATGAAACTTATACCAATGAAAATACATTTAAAACCGAATACATTCATGTATTTTTCATCAAGTATTATATAACACAAACAAAAATAATTATGGTCAAAGTTGAAGAATAAAGACCAAAAAAGTCAATATGGAACAATAAAAATGGGACGGAGGGAGTATATTGCTAAAATGATTATCAAATTTTTAATGAAAGGATTTAGAATGCTGTAAGAATATGGATACATGTTGACTTGTTAAGCGACTTCTGATGGGCTTTACTCGTTTTATGCATTTTTCATATTTCATTTTTAGCTAATTTTTTAGAGTTTACTGGTATGACCGTTGCCAGTCAAGTGTAATCCAAAGCGATCCATCAAGAATTGCTCAAATTTGTATCTCTAGTTCGAAATATAGTCCAGCTTATGTAAGAGGCAGCAAAGAGGGTTTTTCGAGAATTTTAGCACGCTAGTGGTCTTTGATGTTTCTGTTAGCTGTTAGCCTCCACTATTGACTTTTGGTAGCACATATATTATGTTGACTTAATCAATGACTTGTATTCTCTTATTAATGCTACTTGTGATTACAGGATGTATGTACAAGTCATTTTATTCCAAGACAAGGTTAATTAAACATTTAATTACCTGGTCTTTTTCATTGACATTGACGGGAGCACTTGACAGACCCATAGATTGTGATAGTTGTAGTATTCTATCATAGTGAAGCAGCAAGGATATTTCCTCAAATACTAGTAGCACAACCGAGTCAACTTACTCGTCTGTTAAAGAAGCAGCAAAAGACTGACATTATCAAGACTTCTTTCTAAAAAATATTTAAAAAAAATAAAATAAAAAAAATAAAAAATAAAATCTTTGACAAAAGCATATCAATGGCAATGGAAATTGTGCCCCTGATTATTGGTACGGTCGCGGGAATAACTGATATGATTTTGAAGAGCATAAGCAATTCAGACTTGAGTGAGACTGCAGCTTCCATGGCAAGGGGACTGAAGGAGCTGACAGAAGCAAAGAAAGACTTGGAAAACCAAGTTGAGCTACTGCAGCCCCAACCTACTAATCAAGTCGAAGGGTGGATGAAACGTGTAGCGAGTGTTGAAGTTGAAGTTGGATGATCATCCCTTCACCACCCATAGTGGCTTTTATCGTTACACTCCCTATTGGAGTCATTCAAGCTACCACCAACCAAGTACGATACTACCATGAAGCTTTTTTCATTCGCAAGTCCTAAAGTAGTTAATAACTTTTAATTGTATTAATAATGTAATGCAACAACCTGGATACGACATCATAGCTCAGTTCATATTTGGGTATATTTTGCTTGGAAAGCCAATTGCCAACTTGTGTAGATTCTGAGAATTAAATTGAAGACAAAGTATAAATGTGTTTGGACTAAAATACTCTCGACTACAAAACAAAAATCAGACATTGACTTTGGCATTAGTGGTCAAGGGACGAGTTTGGCATTAAAAACCCAAGTTTTGGACTCCCACGATGATAATGCCCAAGTTTGTCCCATTGCGATGCGCATGAACAAGTTTAGAGACCAACGGTGTATTTTAGTCTTTTATATATATGCAAGATTGCATCTTTAAAGAGATATATATGTAAATGATTTAAAAATAAAAGTAAAATGCAAGATAGGCATGGTTCATGTGAAATTGGTTTAGATGTCATTCACTCAAAAGTAAAATGACCAAATGACTAAAATTACTTTGTTTCGGACGGTTTGAAGATGAGAGTAATTTAATTTTTTATTACAATATTAGCTTGAATAATACGGAGTATATAAACTAAAAAGTTATCCTCCACTTTTAAGGTTTAGATTGGGTGTAATAACGAGTCGATAGGGCCACCCCATTAGACGTTTTGAAGACCACAATTTTGTAAGACTCGGTCGCCCCAAGACGGAGTCGCGGAGGAGTGTTGTGTGTGTCCAAGGTGAGTTGTGTGAGTTGTTATTTTGTTTATTTAGGGTATCTTTGTTTATAAGTGAGGTATTTTTTAGTGGTGAAGTTGGTTTTAAAAATATGTGATGCTTACATGGCTGTGGTGAAGTTAGTTGTGGGTGTCCTTGTTACGCCAAGCCTTAAGAACTTCGAGGTCCTCATCCAAACTAGAACCAATAGGGACTATTTTTGCAATTTACTCTTGATAAAATAATAAGAATGTTTCTTGGTCCATCAAAAGCAATAGATCTCTTAAACCCTAATCGTGTCTATAGAGGTACCCAAATTAAAAGTGTTTATTATCTTTGAATCCTAAAGTAGATATGTAAATTTAAATAAATTTGAGTAATGCATATTTAGTTAGATATAACTCGTGTTAAATGGTTCCATTTGATTTAGTCTCCATGTTGATCTTTGGTTTAATCTAGTGCTTTATGTTTTGTTCCATTTAGTTAGCTCAACAACCCATTTGGTTTAATGTTTATATTTGACAGGTAATCACTAATTTATACTTAACCTATGTTGAATGTTTTTTTTTTTTTTTTTTTTCATTTGTATTGAGTTGATTTTGCTGCTTTGGTATGGTTTGTGATGTTTGATGCTTAATTAGGTTTTATTTGACAGGAATTTTCGATGAAAACAATTGCTGGAAGCTCATCCAAACATGGTTCGTGTTTGGAGGTAGATATCGATGGATCACCCGAAAAGGTGATCAAAGGTAGTGGAGACGATAAACTCCCTTTATCTGTGTATACAGTTTTGTCCAATGACGACCTTTTGATTGAAATCTTACTCCGATTACCTGTAACCTCACTTGTTTTGTTTAAATCCGTATCCAAACATTGGTTATCGCTCATTACATCCCCAAATTTCATTAAGAGTCGGAGCCTAATCTCTAACATAGATCCTACTTGTGGTATTCTTATCATGCGAGTTAATGGTGAAAGGCAAAGGCTTGAATATGATTTTGAGTCTTTTGATATCAGGATTCCATCCAAAAGATCAACGGTCTTTACTTTGGGCTCCGAGGCACCACTTGGTTGTGTTGAGATTATGCAGTCCTGCAATGGTTTGCTTTTATGTGGTGTCCATCCAGACAAGTATTACGTATACAATCCAACCACTAAACTGTTTAAGATGCTTCCTATAAAATCACCCGTTCGTAGTGTGAAAATGGCTTTTGATCCTACAAAATCACCTCACTACAAAGTCATTCAGGCTGAATTCATCATAAATGATGACGAACATGGTCTTGATTCTTAAGCTCAAATACAGACGTACTCTTCAGAAACTGGCAATTTGAGTGTTTGCAGTGATAGGTTTTCCCACCTTTGTTTTACCCATTTTAAGGATGGAATATATTGGAATGATGCCATTCATTGGGTAAATAGTGGTTATAATATGTCTTCGCATTGCAAGTTAGATATTGTGAATGACCATCCGGTTTTAACAGAAATACAATTTCCGGTATCGTTTGTTGGGAAGTCGCATTTTTCATTTAAGTTGTTTGAGTCTCGTGGTAGTTTGCTTCTTCTTTGTATGGATAAGGATCATTCCCGAGATATGATTACTTTTGAGATGAGGAATGGTTACTCTGAATGGCTAGTAAAGTACATAGATAATCTTGATGACATTATGATAGCAGCTCCCGGTATCAGTACGTGGAGGATTAATCACCGTGTTTGGTCTATTATTTTGGGAGAAAGAGATGAGGATTCTTTTATGATAATTGACGTGTTAAGTAAGGTTGTGCAATACAACCCTGAGTTAAAGACTTTCCACACGCTTTGTGGTCTGGAATCGATGGAATCTACTATGCGTACTAGTTTTGACGGTTTTCACTTCATTTCATCTTTTGCTGGGGTTTGATTTTGCTTGTTTCAGGTACGAGTTTTAAACTAATTAACTTGACTCCACAAATATTGTGTCGTGATGTTTTGGTTTTGTGATTCAGAATCAATGTGGAATAGCAACTTTAAATAATTTTGTTGCTCTACTGCCATCCGTAATCCATAATGGCTTATCTCGTATACACCTATGATAACAACTCCCAAATCATTATAAAACGAGGGTCAAATCTTATTAGTAACCTACTACCTTATTATGTTAGACTTTTATTTTAAGAATTGATGTTTGTTCCACTCAATGAGAAGCTACCTGCAAGCTCTTAATGTTTTATTACAATCGATATTTATTTGCACAAATTTTTTTACAAACGTATATGAAAGTTATTTATTCACTAAGTACTAAGCTTAGTGATCAAAATGCATTTCAGGCTAAACGTAAAGGTATATGCAATGGAGAAAAGTGTATGGCTTCTATGGGGGTTTGTCAAGTTTCATCAGTTAGTGGCGGTGGTTATGCTAGAAAATTTGCTTATGAGAAGTTGTGCATTGAACTAGTTATTTTCTCGCTTTGGTTCGTTTACAATCGATTTGTAATAGCAATTAACTTAAATTTTGGTTCTAATTTCAGTAAATTCTTATTCCATTTTCCATTTGGTTGGATTGTTATATGCCCACTCTACTTGTAAATATTGTATTCCCTTGTTAGTATAAACATTTTACCGTGCATTTGGTGTATGGGGAATAGTTTACTCGAGAGTTGTGCTAACTTGTGTAATTAGGATACGGTTCAAGCTGTCTCAGAATTCTAGGATGGTGGTGGATAATCATTTTCAAATGTTCACAGGCGATATTTTTGTTGTCCATACCCAACTACATATCTTACTCAAACACACATTGCCATGTATAATATACTACTCGTTATTACTGATTAATGCACTTAACATGTGGCTGCTTTGTATATTTGCCTATTTGGATAGCTGCAGCATCAGGTAAGTACTATGTTTCTAGGTTATGACCAAAATGATGTTAGTATGTACCTAATCTCATACAAGTCTTGCTCTTTATTGCTTGCAACTGGACCAATTGATGAAACGGGAGTACATATGTGGCATTATTGTCACTAACCTCCATATTCACTCTTAATCTCTTATACAAATATACACCCTTTATCACGTAATCGTGTCTGCTTTGTAGTCTTGCATAAATGTCACCATGAGTAAGAATCTCAAGCTCCTACCACAAGTAATTAGGTTTGCAAGTAGTAGCTATTTCCATATGCAAGGGTGTTATGCCATATTTTGTGGGCGATTAAATATTTCTTTACGGGAGTGTTGTTAATATGGATGCTTGTCCTGATCTTGGGATTATGTGAGGTAGGTCTTGGGATTCACGGGGTATGTTTTCGGGAAGATGTTATAAGGAGTGCAAGGAAGTTTGTCTTTTGGTAGGATTGGGAGGTATAGAGGAGTTGTGTTATGCTCTTCATTCTGATATACATATGGCTGATTTTAGTATGTTTGACTTTGTACATTCACTTTGGAGTTAATTCCCACTTTGTGCTTGTTTTTCAAAACTTGGACAACATTATGCTTGCTTATATATGTTGTTCCCATTCTATGCTTTTCATTTAAATAAATAAAAAAATCCCTCTCCAAATATTCTCTCCCATTTTTATTTTATTTTTTTGTCTTTTTCCATCCAAATTTTGTCTTATTTTTATCCAATACACTTCGCAAAAGGGTTGTTTCGACATGTTACTTAAATTCACTGCACTTGATTAACATAGAATGTGCACTTGATTTACACAGAATGATCCAAATCACATTAGGTCTTATAGTTGATGTATACGAGATTTTTCTTACATATACCTATAATTAAACATTGTCATTTAATTCATATCAAGCATTGATATGGATTTAAATAGATTACATTTGATTAGATGTTATTCAGTTATGCACCATATACACAATAATATAGCTCTAACAAAATCTAATGGCAATTTCTTTGCTAAGAGTTACAAGGCAAAGATGGACAAGCAACTAGTTGCTCAAGTCCCATATACACAATAATATAGCTCCAAAAAAACTAATGATCGTATTTCGTAAATAATGAAGTTAACAAAAAAGGAAAAAGAGATCCATTTATTAGTCTTTGATTGAGGTGGTCGGAATGAAGTTTGTGATAAATACATGAATTATAAAATGATAATAAGAATTTGGGAGGAAAAGGACAAAAAAAAAGGGGGGGGAAATGGGAGAAGCATAGAATGGGAACAACATATATAAGCAAGCATAGTGTTGTCCAGGTTTTGAAAAACAAGCACAAAGTGGGAATTGACTCTTCACTTTGGGGTTGTATTCTATGCAGTTGCTATAGTCAATGCAAGTATTTTAGGTAGCTCAGATGACCTCGATACTTGTTATCTATATATTATTCTCGTCTATGCATGTATATCTTGATCAAAATGCTGAAGTTATAAGGGGTGTTTGGATATGTAATGGAAATGTTAAACTTGGTTGCACTCCCAATTAGGAGTCGGCAAACGGACCGGATGTACAGGACCGACCGACAAAACCGACCGGACCGAAAGACCGGTTGTTCGGTCTACCATTTTTGGAAAATTCGGTCTCGGTTCGGTCCGGTCCGGTTAGAATGGACCGGACCGGACCGATCACATTCGGCTTCGGTCTCAGTCTAGGGTTTTTGCCGGATTCGGTCTTGATCCGTTCCGGTTTTTCTTGATCCGGTCCAGTTTTCACCCGATGAGCAGCCCTACTCCCAACTCACTCCCAAGTAATAAAGCAACTCTTGTGTGTTTGACATTGTTGAAGTTTTAAGTATATGGTATATATGGTTCTTATAACACTAGCAGAATACTCGCGTTATGCGACGGTATTAGGAAAAAAAATCAAATTAGGTGTTGGTTGTAATATACGGTAAGAACGTTGCTAGATGTTGTAACATGGTACCTTCGTTTTATGCGAGCGTGAATTCGTTATCTCAAAGCAACACTTGTTTTTTCACTATCTTTAACAAACTCTACCATCAACATTTTCAAATATATTAACGACCTAAAGTATCATTTTTATATACTCAAGAAAAGCATAACCGACATATTAACATTCATTATATGTTCCGTAACCTTAAGCATACCCGAAATTTAATACTCCGTATTTCTTTAGTAGTTACCGGATACAACAATGAATTTGAATGATTTAATTATTTATGACCAACTTTAAGTTTACATTTATTATTAAAAACTGTTGAGAATAACTTGTATTATGTAAACAAGTATCTAATACCCGCCGCGCCGCGGCGGGAGTTTTTCTGCACCTCGGGTTTTTGATGTTGTTTCGTTTGTCTTTTAGGATTCTGGTATTCCTGCATTACAATTTTATAGTCACCAACAATGAGTTTATCAAAAGCGTTTGACATTTCAAACTTATGAAAAAACATTTCAAGGCTTACCGTGTTATGTGGTTGTTAGTTCCGATACTGTTTTTATATAACTTCCGGTCCGGTAACATAATAAAGTAATAAACACACACCTTTTCACAATAAGCTTGTTCCATAAACATTTTCTATAATAATACAAAAACTTGTACAATGAAGAAGATATCAATTACACAAATAAAACCAAACATAGAGTTGTTCAAATTCGACAGAACTGAAAAAGAAACTCAGGAAAAAGGATCCGAACCTTTTCATAAGCACAGACAAATAAATTTGTAACTGCCTATGACACCCGGATGAAAAGGATCCGAACCTGCCATGGCCGCAAAGTCACCAAACATGAAGGAAGCAGCAATGTCGTTAAAAAAATGGGTTGGCTGTAACATGATAGAGGAAAGGCAGTTATCATATGTGAGTAACTTTCCACGTCACAGTAAGCGGTTACTACTTTCACGGACAACATGAGCGTCGGGAACTGGTGGCTGTAACCGCGGCACCCCTAAATAACAATGTAACAGTAATGCATCAGCATAAGGTGACATGGTACATGACCAGTCTTTGAAAAATAGTTCAAGTGCACAACAATACGACATACACATTACATGCGTCCTCGCATCGTGGTCGGTTGTCATCCGCGTCGGCAACCTGAGAAATAGTTGCTGCAGTTCCAACCGGCCGATTCCAACCGCCGGAGCGATGGCTATAGAGAAGTCCCAAAGCTTCGGGCCACGATTCGAGTCTACAGCGATGAAAAATAAGTTGCATGGCTAGGCATACATTTAAAAAGGTAGATAGTAAATAGCTACATACTCACGTGTGTACATTTAAAAAGGTAGATGCTCATTAAAGACTGAAACATAAACTTAAGAATGAAAGATGTTTATATTACCTAGGTTTCGGCAACACAGTTGTCTATCACCTGCGTCCATAACTGAGGAGCCGGTATCGGTGTTCCAACCGTGATCGGAGTATCCCGACAAACGCCTGTATCGAAATCCCAAAGCTTCGAGCCACTGTTCCATCTTACAAAAACAATTGGAAAAAAAAATACTTGGTTGAGCATACATTTAAGTAAGTAGATGGTCTAAAAATATACCTACTTTCTTTTCTGACAAAGTCATCATCCCGAAAAACTGAAAGACAAAAATGTACAAAAAAAAAAAATAAAATAAATAAAAAATAAAAAGTAACAAATCCAAAACAATGATGTGAAGATCAACTAAAAGTGAATGTTGTGGATTACCTTTTTCTTCCTAAACCTTGAAAGCCACTCCCTAGCCAATAAACTGCTGGTAACCTTTAATACCAGTGTTCTGCTCGTGTCACTGTTACAAACCTGAAGTAGAGAATAAAATTAAGCAACAAACCAAAAGCTTTGATGTGTAGATGAACTAAAACTGAATATTGTAGATTATCTTTTTGTTCCTGAACCTTGAATGTCACTCCATAAAACAACTCAGAGTAAGTGGAAAAGCATAATCAAGTTTTAATTGTCCGGACACTCAAAAGCGATGCTTCTAAAACACGCAATAAACAAATAAGTTGGTTACCTAATTGTTAAAGGGTGTTTGGGGTAGCTATTTTTTTCTACCGCCTATTTTCTTATTTTAATAAACAAAAAAAAACCCCGGTTTGGAGTGTATTGAGCGCCCAAGGGATGGTACTTCAATTACAGTAGATATACCCAAATGCATGCGAAAAACACATTTTTTCAAACACGGCTGTTCCATATTAATTGACGGACATGATTTAGACATAATGTGACTAAAATAAGGCCACAAATTTTACTCACATGATTTATGTTCTTGTTGAGTTTCAGAGGAATCAGATTACTGACCTGCACTTCACAACCTCTTCCTCAATGCCTGAACCTGACCGCCATAATCCTTAGGCTCATCATCTAAATCTTTAGCTACTAAACTTGTTGTACAATCCTACGGGGCATTATCTGAAACATGAATCACCTCTGAAACGTATCAGAATAAGCAACCTGGGAGAGAGGCGAAATTATATGTACTTATATTTTATCCACTAACATCATGGTGAACACAATATGGAAATAGAAACACATGAGACAATAGATAAATAGGTTAACGAAATATTGGTACGTGGTAGCAGCTGGTTGACAATACATACCTCGGGCCCAAGCCGGACTCCCATTTCTCCAGATAACTCTTCAACCAACAATTCTAACAGCGATTATCCTTGAAGGCTCAGCACACGTCTTTGCTGAAATAATGACATTCAAATAGCATAGTCAGCCACTATTATAATAGGCATCACAAATGAGTCGCATAAAATTTATGCCCTATCTCTAACACGTTTAAATTTGTATACCTCCTATTAAAGCTCAGGTCGAGAAGTGCCTTTTCCAGGTTGTATATGGTATCAGCCCGTGGAGCCTGGTGTCGCCGTTGCACATAAATAACATGTATCCGCTTTATTTACAAAGGTCCGTGTCTATAAAAGGAACCTTCATTTAAAATCACATCAAAATAAAGTAAAGGAACTTACGTAACTCGCGCTGGTATTCATACGTCATGTGAACAACTTACCAATCATAACTAATCCGCGGCCGCAGTAAATCTTCCACCACTTGAGTATTAATTCAGTTTGCATATGCCTCAAAGACTATAAATCGAATCACCAATTTCAGTTTCACCCTCAACCTTAGCAGGGTTGTCTTTGTTGATATGACTGTAAGAAAAAGGAAATGATTAACATGTAAATCCATCACCATTTATGCACAGCTGTTGAAAAAATAAATGTTGGAATTAAAAAATCACACACTTTGCTTATTTGATTTTAACCTCAGAATCCGCTTAAGTCTCCCCTGAAGCGTTAGTTTTTTGCGTCACTGTTGTTTAGCACCAATACCCGAATGTTTTCTTAACTCCCCCAGTCCTAAAGAATATACGTATGTTAGATAGTGTATAGCTTTAAGTTAATAACAAAAAATAAAAGGGAAGCAAACCACCCTCAAAATGGTTTTGACATTTTGCCATTCCTTTTACTATCAACAGGTACACAGGTACTTATGTAAAAAGTAACATGAGGCAAAAGAGGATGAGAACCATAGAAACTTGTAGTTGTAGATATTTGTGAAGTCGTACTGAATTTTTAAACATAAGCGGTAAGAATAAGTAATTCAGAAAACACAATAACTGACTACCATAATCTTAAAAACATATTCAACTGGCCTCAATACAATCTTTACCAAGCCACCTCCCTAAGAATAACCTCTTGAAGAACCCAAAAGCTGTGAAAAAAAATAAACATAAGTTGACCATGACAAAGAACTAATCTTACAATCTCTATTACCAATAAATTTATATGGCAGCAGGTTCGCGCATGGAAAAGTTTTAGCTTTATTAGTTTAGATTCAAGTACGATTAATCAAATAAAAAACAATTAACACACAATTAATTAAACTCCTAAACATAAGCAACCTTAATTACTGTAAACCCTAGTCACTTAGTCATTGAATAATTTCTATAGTCTCCGAAGATGTATTCCTTTTCAGTCAAGAACAATAACTTTTTGCAAAAAAAAACCCCAACAATTCAAACCCTAACTGTAGCACCTTCATATCTGATTTCAGTATATGTTTAATTCCAAATAAACAAAGTCTAATGTCTCCTAGTCAACGTCTCTCAAAGTCACAAACAAAGTTCTTGGAACTCCTCATCTTTCCTGTTACAAAAGAGCATAACAAAAATGATAGATTATTGAAACCCACTATTTAATAAAACCCCCAAAAACATTCAGCCAACTGACCAAAACATCAAAAAAAAAATTGACACAAAAGAATTTCTTCAAAAAATAATTTCGATCTAAAAAACATGAATCAAAGTTTATAACAAAATGATAGATTATACCAAAAAGATGTAGCATCAAAGAAGCAACGTCGGTTCCAGAAAGAGATTGGATAACTTATGGCGGTGCCGGTATACGGCCAGATAATTATCCAGACAAAAGAAGAAAGCGGAAGTTTGTATAAGTTTCTAGTAATTGGGCTCTATGCCTCTATTGGACAGTATAAGAGGCTCCAACACTGAGGCCCAAAAGAAATCAATATCTATCTATCTATATCTATATATATATAATAAACAAAGGTTTTTTTGAAACTTGCCACATCATTTAATCCATGTTAGCACTCCATCCATGTCATTAATGCCACATCAACAATTCCACCTCATCTATAATAACTTAATTTGTACAACCATTTAGTAGAGTTTTTTTCAATCATTTTGTACCGACAATTATGCAAGGTTACCTAATCTCTAAATTCAAAGTTGCCATATTTTTTCTCTATTGCAAGGTTAAAATTAAATGGTTATGTTTTTCTTTCACCTCCAAGCCTTCCTAATTTCACATTTGTACAAGGTATGTTTACTTAATAAGTTTTTTGACTTAAGTTTCACGGTTTGGGTTTTTATGGGTACCATTATCTCATCAATTGTTATCTATCTATATATATAATAAACAAAGGTTTTTTTGAAACTTGCCACATCATTTAATCCATGTTAGCACTCCATCCATGTCATTAATGCCACATCAACAATTCCACCTCAACAATTCCACCTCATCTATAATAACTTAATTTGTACAGCCATATAGTGGAGTTTTTTTCAATCATTTTGTACCCACAATTATGCAAGGTTACCTAATCTCTAAATTCAAAGTTGCCATATTTTTTCTCCATTGCAAGGTTAAAATTAAATGGTTATGTTTTTCTTTCACCTCCAAGCTTTCCTAATTTCACATTTGTACGAAGTATGTTTACTTAATAAGTTTTTTGACTTCAGTTTCACGGTTTGGGTTTTTTATGGGTACCATTATCTCATCAATTGTTATAAGTCACAATTATTATGAAAGAATTAAAGGTTGTTCAAGCATATGTTACTTGAAGTTTGTCTTCCTAAAACTCATGGTTCAATTTAAATTTAGGTAGGCCGATTGTCAATTTATATTTAGGGATCTAAGTATTTTGTTCAACTGATTTTGAATCTCACAAATATAAATCGAATTACTCAACTGTTTCCTAAATTGTTTTGTGCATAAATTGGTTATGGTTCAATTTTTTTTTTTCTTTTTTCTTTTCATATATCGGTTTGTTTAGGCCAATTTACAGTTGTTACCTCCTATCATAGTTGTCGGGTCTTCTTATAAAGGTGTAACAACTTGTATACTTGCCTAACTTATATCACACTTTATTGCCTAATACATGAATAACATCCTGCTAACAAGTTTTGGTTGGAATCTTTGTAATTATGTTTTAATTTATTTTTTGAAAAAACATGGTTTGATCATATCATCACACATTGTGCCTCAATCCTATAAATTCATACGCATGAGGTATGACACATTCACAATTTTCATTCCATCGTTTACATCTCCTTTGTATTTTATCACTTAAAAATGTCCCTCATGGTTACCAAAACTAACATGATCAAAGGAGTTAACACCAATGCAAGATGACTGTTGAATCAAGAAAATTATTATACACTTATGGAAATTAATTTAGTGTTTAAAAGTACATTGGAAGTGTTAAGAAGATTGAGCGTGAATCTGATTTGTGGTATCTCGCTTGTGTAAAATGTAACCATTGTGCCAAACAACAGAGTGTGTCCGAGAAAGATTAGTACGGTGTGGTTGTTAAAAAGATGTTTCTATCCATATGTACCAACAAGGATTGTAGTCAAGCTACTAACATCGAGTATAAGTAAGTTGTTAACTATATTTAAATTACATGTATGCTCCATGTAACAACCTTAGTTTCACTCACTTTGTTTGACAGACAATCACACCCGCTACTTAACAAGAGTGCAACTTAACTTGTGCTTGAAGTGAGGAATGTATGACATAAAACCTAAAGTGTTGAATTTGTGTTTATTAGTTATATAAGTATCGGTTGTAAATATTTATTTCGTTCATCAAAATTGCTAGAAGGGAGACATGGACATTCTCCCCCAAGACTTTCACAACTCCTTTCACAAACTCCTTGAAAATACTTATGCTTTCAAAGTTGACTAATGTTAATGATATAATAACAGGAACAAATTTCGTGAATACCTAACCAGGAACAAATGTTGGTCACACGACAATCATCCCACGGTTGAAACTCAGTACTTCAGACAAGAGGCTTCCATTGAAGATTAATCGACGTCAATTTTTATTAGCTATATGTTTTTCCATGGTCAGCTTCATGTCACTTTGTCTAGAGTAAAAGTGAGGAAGGCTCTAAGGTTTAGATATACAACAGGGATGGTAGAGTTTCAAACAATAATTTCAATGTTATTTACCATGAAATGGAACAAAAGATTTGATCCGTCGTAAAACTAAATAGCTCTTTTTATTTCAGCCCTCTTATAAAAAAACTTATGTTTCACATTATCTGTTCTTTGTTACTTGGTTTATTATTCTTTGTTACTTAACACAAACTAAACGTTCTCTTGCTTCTTTTATGAGACTGCACAATATTGTTTGGCAATAATATTTGTTAGTTTTTTTACTTTTTTACTTTATATTTTTTAACTTTTTATAAGCCACCCGTGATTTATCACGGGTTTATAGGCTAGTTTCATAATAAACTATTGAATACCCAGCGAATATAAAATGGATAGTTTGCATGACCTCTCCGCCATTAGGATATATATAAATAAAAAATATCATCTCTTAGACTAGTCAGCAAAGGCGCGAGTAGTGCTAGGTGACTTTGAAGTCACACGCGAGTAGCCTTGGCCAAACTAAGAAGTCACGCGTGAGGTCCAAATATCGAGAGAGAATTCGGTGACCAAGTCACCAATGTACTAAGAAGTCACGCATGAGGTCCAAATATCAAGAGAGAATTCGGTGTCCAAGTCACTTATGTGAATTGGAAAAAACGTGGGCCCCTAAATTTGTATCCGTTATATTTACATGTAAAGAACAAGAGCATAAGGATGACTTGTTTAACACTTTGGAACGAGAGTACGAAGAGAGCAGGTTTGCGAACTGGTCTCGTTACGACGATGGTTATCACTCAGACAACTCTGAAACTTGGGGTCACGTGGATTAACTTTACGTGTTTTAATCTATGTGTTTTATTTTTTGTATCGCGGTACGGTGAAATGTTTTAATTTCCTAGGTTTGTGTTTTTAATATTCGAAGTTTATGTACTATTTTTAATATTCGAAGTTATGTAATGTTTTAATTTCCTACGTTTGCATTTTTTTTATTTCGTACATTTACGTTTATAATTTTGTACGTTTGCGTTTTTAAATTTTTACGTTTACGTTTTTAATTGTGTAAGTATTAAAAAAATGGGAGTTAAGGTGAACATGGTGTTGTCTTGCCCACAAAAAAGTGAGTGTGAGTGAGTGAAAGTGAGAGGAGAAAGAAAGCTGATGTGGCGCTGAGGTGTAAGAAGAAGTTAACCTTGCTTTGCCTTTTAGCCTTAGTTAAGATAAAGTCATTCTATCTTCTCATATATCATCTCAAGGAGATTAAATATGTTGTTGTTGTAGTTACTCAGACAACTCTGAAACTTGGGGTCACGTGGATTAACTTTACGTGTTTTAATCTATGTGTTTTATTTTTTGTATCGCGGTACGGTGAAATGTTTTAATTTCCTAGGTTTGTGTTTTTAATATTCGAAGTTTATGTACTATTTTTAATATTCGAAGTTATGTAATGTTTTAATTTCATACGTTTGCTTTTTTTATTTCGTACATTTACGTTTTTAATTTTGTACGTTTACGTTTTTAAATTTTTACGTTTACGTTTTTAATTGTGTAAGTATTAAAAAAATGGGAGTTAAGGTGAACATGGTGTTGTCTTGCCCACAAAAAAGTGAGTGTGAGTGAGTGAAAGTGAGAGGAGAAAGAAAGCTGATGTGGCGCTGAGGTGTAAGAAGAAGTTAACCTTGCTTTGCCTTTTAGCCTTAGTTAAGATAAAGTCATTCTATCTTCTCATATATCATCTCAAGGAGATTAAATATGTTGTTGTTGTAGTTAAGACAAAGTCATATACTTTTAGAGTCAGATATCAGTTACCATCTAGTGGTCTAGGATTGTGTAATCATAAATTGGATAATCATGTGTTTTGTGTTAATGATAGTAATGACCGACTTATTACTAAGTTTTGGATTCTTAGTGATGATTACTGGTATGTTGTTCTTGTTCAGGAATAAGGTCTTTCATAGTTGATAAAGGCATCGAAGTTGTCACATTTTCTTTTTCTCGGCATCGAATTTTTTTTCTTCCTATAGTAGCACTAAACTTGTCTAATTTTCTTTTTGTAGCCTCTAATCAAAAATTAATTACATAAATTTACATAAATCATCCATGTGGCTTTAAACAATTACACCGTTCATCCTTGAGTCAATTACATAAAAGGTCCTTGTGGCACTAATAATTTACACATTTCGTCCTTGTAGCTATAAACTTTTTTTGTAATTAACATAACCTATGCGTACATCATTATCAAACACCCACTCAAAAACTTTTTTCGTAATTAACATAACCTGTACGTACAATCATTATCAAACACCCACTAACGTATGTACTGTAATTCGTAATACTCGCCTTATACATGAGCCAATATTCATCAAAATTATTATATCAACTATCAACACAGCTAAACTAGATTTTCTAAAAGCACAGTACCAAACGAAAATTCATAGCAACTCACGTAAGCCAATATTCATCAAAACAAAAGCTGAATCACAGCTACACTTGAACTATCCAAATTTTCAACATATATTCATGAACTACATGCAATACATAATTCATTCTAATAAACAGAATATACTGTATAACATAAACAATAAAGGTATAAAGCCTAAAGAACATTGAATTCTAGGTATAAACTAGAGCAAAACTACACAGTTAACTAAATATTCTAAAACAACAACACCAACAATCATATCAATTTAAAACAGATGTACTTCTGTTTCTTAAAGACTTAGTTACTGATGTACTGCTGTTGCAGTCTAAAACAGAAAGGGGCCAATTTTTGAGCTTATTTTTGGATAAGCTACTGAGGGGATAAGCTCATGATGCTTGTTGGAACCTGAAACCCACCCAACTGACTTGCTTTTGCCCCCATGTCTAGCTTCTAAGGAGCTTTTACAAGCGTGCCAAGAGCTTATGAAAATGGCTCAGTGGGCAGATTATGAGGTGCAGGGCAAAATCATTTCAAACAGCTTAAAAGAAGCTCCTCAAAAGCCACTTAGAAAATTTTATAAAAATTTTCAAAAATGTGGACTAAAAAGATGAGCAACCAAACTTCTAAATCCCAAAATCTCATGAAGATTGGATCAAAATTGAACAAATTAAAATTCAAAAACAAACTTGATTTAAAAGAAAATTATGCAGTTTTGACTTTTTTCTCTTTTGAAGAACTTTGACTAAAGTGAGTCGTTGGTAATCTAAAGTGGATGGAAATGTAATTATAAACTAAAATGAAGCTAGATTAATGCTAACTAACAACTTCTGAATCTAAATTTGTGATTATCCTACCTCAAAACTCAACTATTCTAGTAACAATTGAGATAAACTAAAAAATTGACTTTTACTTGAAATAGTTGTGAAAAATATGACTTGACTACTCTAAACTAACCTAATGCATGCTATCCTAAGTGATTTATCCTCTAACTCATTCTGAAACTAAGAGTTGCAGTCAGAACCAAACACCCTTTTTGTTACTGAATTGAGAATTTGAAAATAAGATGGGAGTTGGGATCGAGCTTAACTTTGACAAGCATACGCACATATCCTAGCTAAAACCCACTCTTTCCAGCCAATGTTGGTTGTGTGCTCAAGAAAGTTTAAATCCCTCGGCAAGTAGGAAAATATGTCGAGGATATCTGAAAAACAAAACTGAAAAGAGTCAAAATAGAGTCAAAATCATCAATCATAGAATTAACATAGCCAATACGAGGTTACTATTTAATACTCCATTTGATAGATTGGATATCCTTTCATTTATGTTACCAAACTTATATTGTATGTTTGCAGGATAGAAAGGGCAGTACCAGACTGCAAACCCGGGTTACACCTCCACCCCTTATGAGAAGTTTGAATGTCTAGCAGACTACTTAGATACACCGATTCTTCCCCCGATATACACCCTACCATGTGTTTTGAGTAAGAAAACTGATTCACATAGACAATTTGGATAAGCTTCTTAAAATTTGTATCCACATCGGAATTTATGCATTATTTTAAGGTTCACCAAAACTCAACCATTGGTCTGTGAATAAATAGCCTTCCATAAGCCTCTGTCAGCTTTCCATTTACTGCATTTAGGTTTTCTCTGCCAAAAACTAAGTCATTGTACATGTAGTGCCCAAACAAGAGTACACATATGGCTGGGAGAAGGGACGTATACTTCAACTAGCTATATAGACCCACGACAGGGAGCACACAAGTTTTGGATGGTGGCGGCAGGCGGTGGATGGTGGCTGCCTGGATTAGTTTAAGTTTATAGCTACAAGGATGAACGGTGTAATTGTTTAGAGCCACATGGATGATTTATGTAAATTTATGTAATTAATTTTTGATTAGAGGCTACAAAAGGAAAATTAGGCAAGTTTAGTGCTACTATAGGGAAAAAAAAGTTCAATGCCCAGAAAAGGAAAATGTGGCAACTTCGATGCCTTTTTTTTTTAATCATTTTCCCTTTTTTTATATCTTTTTAGGAAGGGGTTACGGTGGTATAAGGATGATTTGGAGGAATGATAGTTTTGTACTAGGGAAAGGGGGTGTTCATCGGTTTGGTTATCGTGTTGTTCAGTTTATTCGGTTCGGTTAATTTAATTAATTTATTTTGGATAAAATCGAAAACCGAACTGAACAGAATTCAAACTAGATTAAATCGAACCGAAAATCAAATTTAAATTTGATTCGGTGTTCAGGTTAACCCGAATTACATAATTTATATATTTTTTCATTTAATTATATAAATTTTTAACACCAAATAAAATTTCAAGCTTAAAAAATATTATATTTATTCTTATCAAGAGTTTTAATGATATATATCGAGTACCCGTGTATAGCAACGGGATTTTATAGAGGCATATAGTTTTAGTGATAAAAAAAAGTTTATGGGTTATAGACGAAAAATAATAAAAGTTTGAGGATTTGGAGATTAAACATAATGTTTTGAAACCCGGTTGGACCCGGGTGGTTCAACCGGTTGAACCGTTCCGGTCAAAAAATGGGTCAATTTACACGGGTCAACCCCGACGGTTTTGGTTGAAAAACAGGTCAAATTAAACCGGATCAACCCGCCAGGTTTGAGGCGTCTCGGTCAACCCGGTTTGCGATGTGTATTAATAGTTTCCTTTAACAAAGATGGAGCAAACCAAAAATAATTCAAACTACTTAAATACTTTACAAATGCATGGCTTAATTTCAATACTTTTCAACTAAAAGCTTGACCATTTTTCAACATTTCAACATTCAACATTGACCATTTTTACTTTATATGTAGTATATATATAAATTCGGTTTCAGTTCAGTTTGGTTCGGTTTTCATTTTGCCAAAAAAATACCTACATCGAAAATCAAATATTTAACTTGATTCGGTTCAGGCTCATTTTATTCGCTCAATTTGGTGTCGGTTTTTAGTTCCTTGTAGATATTACCCGTATGTGTTACTAGTAACACTTTACATCCATATTTTTTTTTACCGTAATAGTTTTATTTTGGAATATATGGTGATGATCAGGGACGGACCCAAGATTTTTAAAAGGGTGGTACACCAAAGAAATATTTGGTTAACTTAAATTACACTGTAAGAAACGAAAGTAACAAAAATAAAAAATTAGGGGTTGCACATACCACAAAAACAGCACTTCATGACCTAAAATCGGGTGTAGCCTGTGCCACACCCGGCATACATGGGTCGGTCCATGGTGATGATATGTTTATCAAGTGATGTTGGGCTCAAGACAGAGATGGATATGGGCTTCTAGTTATGATAATGTATATGGTCCATGTAGCAATGTGTATTGGGCTGATTTCTGGCTACCTTAGTATTTTGTTATCATTTTCTATCGACCTTTGGTATATTATCATTTGTATGATTGTATCGACCCTTTGGTGTTGTTTTTTTGTTTTAAGTCAAGGATTGGGACTGTCCAATGTCTTTACCCCGCTTCTCCAGTTAAGGGTGTTATCGGGTTTTTCAGTTACTATCCAAGGATACCTTCATCTTTACTCAGTAAGTTAATCTTCTTATAATATGATTGCTGCATGTTTATTCAGGAAAAAAGTTGATGCTATTTGTTTTTTTTTTTTATTTGTTAAAAGTTGTGAACAAAATAAACTTTTGTTCTTATTAACCCAAAATAATTAATGGGCAAATCCCGCAATAAAGTAGTACACTTTAAGCAATGTATATTTTGGGTTTTCGATTTTTATTTTCTTTCTAGATTAAAGGCTTGAAGTTTACATTTTGTGTAATGTAAGGCTTTTTAGATTTTTTGAAAGATGTTACGTGTCATTTTTTTTATTTTTTATTTTTGCTCAAATGATTAATTTATGTGATATCGTTCTAGTTGGGCATTTGAAAGTTATTTCTACTAAAATTATGACGGGTAAACGTTTTTGAAAAGTAAAGGACTTTACATTGCACAATATTTACAAAACTACAAATTTCAACTTGGTTTATAATAAAAGCTCCGGCCCAAGCTCAAGCCCTAGCCCAGGCCATTGCGCCAAACTGAGAAAAGTAAAGTTATATACCTTAAATTTGAATTGGACTAAAACCTTTTTGTACATTTGCCAATAGTTGTAAGTTTCTCTTTTTGCTGCTGTTTATTTGCAAAATAAATAGGGCTTGATTCGTTTAGTTTTGCTACTGATTGTTTATGCTATTACCCTTAATTTTTGGTATTTAGACTTACTTAGGGTCACTTAGTGAATGTTTACTGTCTCTGTTATTAACCCCAATAACTAGTTGTTAGTAATAAAGTATAGTTATTACCTCATTGATTCTAGGATGTGACATGTTCATGATTTGGCTTAAGTTTTATAATGTTTAAATTCAGTAATGAAGTTAGGGGGTGTTTGTTTGAGCTTATATGTGGCTTATGAGCTTATTTGTTTTCCGGCTTATATTTTATAAGCCCCAATTTTCTGGCGTTTTTGAGACCTGTGGGCTTATATGAGTTTATTATGATATGATAAACTTATATAAGCCCATAAGTCTCAAAATAATCCAGAAAATTGGGGCTTATGAAATATAAGCCGAAATCAAATTAGCTCATAAGCCCACATATGAGCTTAAACAAACACCCCCTTAGAAGTTTATTTTTGTTTTATGTTATGTCTTTGATGAATCTGTTTTGGCGGTGTTGGGATGTTGGCTCTTAGCGCGAAAGAATGATTCAGATGTGTTTTTTGATATGTTTATCTCATTGAGTTTTTTTTGTGATTTATAATGTTTATTGTTAATTAATAGGGTGAAGGCTGAGAATACGTAACAAACTTTCTTAAATATACCGATGTACGTAACATACTTATTTTATTACTTTTGTACGCAATATACTTACAAATTTGGCTCATTGTACGTAATGTGACCGGTAACTAACAAGTTACCAGGTCAAAAGTTTAAAAAATGACATAAATGGTCCTTGTGGCTTGCGTTGACTTTCACAGGTCATCCATTGACTTTATTTTCGTCCGTTTTCTTACGTTTTGTCCGTTTTTGTTCCGTTTTTGTCCATTTTTCTTACGTTTTGTCCGTTTTTATCGGTTTTCATCCGTTTTTCTTAATTTTTTGTCCGTTTTTCTTAGGTTTTGTCTGTTTTCTTTCGTTTTTGCCAGTTTTCATCCGTTTTTGTCCGTTGTTCTTACGTTTTGTCCATTTTCCTTATGTTTTTATCAGTTTTTGTCCGTTGTTCTTACGTTTTGTCCGTTTTCCTTATGTTTTTATCAGTTTTTGTCCGTTTTCCTTACGTTTTGTCCGTTTTCCTTATGTTTTTATCAGTTTTTGTCCGTTTTTCTTACGTTTTTGTACTCTTTAAACATATTGAAAATTTTTTCAAAAAATAAAAATGGAAAAAAATTTTCCAAAAAAAAAATTGGAATTTTTTCCAAAATTTGAAAAAAAAAAATTCCAAAAAAATTTTTAAAAATTTGGAAATTTTTAAATTTTTTAAAAAATCTTGAAAAATATTTTTCAAATTTTTATAAAAAATCTTCAAAAAATATTTTTTTAAAAAACATATTTTTTTAAATCTTAAAAAAATTGGAAATTTTCAAAATTTTTAAAAAATATATTTGAAAAATAAATTTTTCTATTCAATTTTTTTGAAATTTTTTATTCAAATTTTTTTTTGAAATTTGAAATTTTTTTATTTTTTTCGGAAATATTTTTTTTCAAAATATTGTTTAAATAGTACAAAAACGTAAGGAAAACGGACAAAACGTAAGAAAAACGGACAAAAACTGATAAATACATAAGGAAAACGGACAAAACGTAATGAAAACGGACAAAAACTGATAAAAACATAAGGAAAACGGACAAAACGTAAGAACAACGGACAAAAACTGATAAAAACATAAGGAAAACGGACAAAACGTAAGAACAACCGACAAAAACGGATGAAAACTGGCAAAAATGAAAGAAAACAGACAAAACGTAAGAATAACGGACAAAAAATTAAGAAAAATGTAAGAAAAACGGATGAAAACCGATAAAAACGGACAAAACGTAAGAAAAACGGACAAAAACGTACAAAACGTAAGAAAAACGGACGAAAATAAAGTCATGGATGGCCTGTGAAAGTCAACGCAAGCCACGGGGACCATTTATGTCATTTTCAAACTTTTGACCGGTAACTCATTATTACCGGTCACATTACGTACAATGATAGGCAAATTTGTAAGTATATTACATACAAAAGTAATAAAATAAGTATGTTACGTACATCGGTATATTTGAGAAAGTTTGTTACGTATTCTCAGCCTTCACCCTAATTAATAACCTATTTCAGCATCTTTAGTTACTGTTTGTACTATTAACCCAAATTTTAGCTACTTTTGCTGCTTCTTTTTGTTTTTAAATAGAATAAGGATTGCTTAATTTGTTATTAAAAGGGTTTTGATGTTACAGATTTCGCCTTTTTCCATGGAAACCATTCCTGGATCTTTGTCTGAACTTCCTTCGCCTTCGGGGGTAGTTACCAGTGATGATGATGGCAGAGCTTCCCAAAATCTCATCATCGACAACGAACTCCCTTCATCCGTACACGCAGTTGTGTCTGATGACGACCTTCTGATCGAAATCCTACTTCGATTACCCATACTCTCACTTCTTTTCTTCAAATCCATATCCAAACACTGGTTATCTCTCATCAGGGGCATCAATTCCACTCTTTGTTGGACCCAAAACCTTAAACTCGATCTTCCTTCCAGTTTTTTTATCCGAAGATATGAATCTCCATTTGGGTATGATTTTTTGCCGTTGGATTTGAGAATTCCGTCTAGAATATATCCTTTACCCTCCACCTTCATCTTTTGCCCCGATTCAGAAATGCAGTTCCGGATTGAGGATTCTTGCAATGGTTTGCTTCTATGTGATATCGTAACCAGCAATGGTATGCCGTGGATAGATAAGTGTTGCATATACAATCCATCTCTTAATATGTTTCAGATACTTCCAAAATTCCATGATTTAAATGTGGATTTCGGCAAAACCGTAATAAAGATGGCCTTTGATCCTAGAATATCACCTTACTACAAACTTGTGGTTACTGCCTTTGTAGATGGTTATAATGAAATAGAGACTTACTCTTCGGAAACAGGCAATTGGAGTGTTTGCAGTGATAGGTTTCCATATGAATATTTTTATTATTTTCAGTGGGGGATTAATTTTGGTCATGCCATTCATTTCAAGTTGGATATCATGAATGGCATCCTGTTATAACAAAGACACAACAACCCCTAACCTTGAAGGGCGATGTGTATGATCGCATGCTGTTTGATGCTCATGGTTGTTTACTTCTTCTCGGACTTGACTATTCTCATTCTCAACAGTTGAATATTTACGAGATGAGTAATGGGTCTTCTGAATGGTCTATGAAGTACATTGTCAATTGCAATGACATCATAGTTCCATTTCCCAAAAGATGGTCGACTAGTTCCAGTGTTTGGTGTATTGTTTTGGGAGAAAGAGAAGACGATTCATTCATGGTGATTGAATTAGATAAAAGGGTTGTAGAATTCAAAATCCTGTCAAAGAATCTCCATACACTTTATGATGGGGAATCAAATCGCCATGATTATGTTTTTAGAGGCTTTCAATTCTTTGCATCACTTGCGGGTGTGTGATTTTTAATGTTTCAGGTATGAATGTCCTATGACTCCTATCTTATAATAGCATTAACGTATGTTGTTTTGCCACTATATTTTGTGCTCAATCGTTACACTTGATGTATAATAAAATGTGATTATGTAGCATGTATGACGTGATGGTTGAGTTTCTACATCTAAACTTTACTTTTGTAATGTTTAGTAATTGGTTACTCATTGAGCATTGAAATATTACCATTTAAGAGTAAAAGTGAGAAGCTAAGGCTGTAAGAAAAACTTTGAATGTGGAAGATCTTAATCTTTTTTTATGATTACTCATTGAGTATTAAAAATATTATTCCTATGTTTTCATTTCTAGTGCCTTAAGTCCTAAACATGTGGTTGTTCTAATAATGGCTACTACCGAAGACTTGTAAGGAGAGTACAATCTGGGTAACTACTATGAACATTGTAGCATGTATGCCATTAGGTTTAGTTTCTCCATTCCAACTCCTATAAAAGATATTGTCTGTTTGATCCACTCTGTCTCACTTTGAGTATTAAATTATTATTTTGAGCTGGGAAGCACCTGCAAGCTCTCAATGTTTAGTTACTGTCCATTTTTATGAACTCGCTAGGTTAGGAAAGAGATATGGCATCTATGGAACCCTGTTATATATCAAAAGTAACTGATGGCTGTTCTGAACCAGCAATGTTTATTAGAAATGGTACTAAGAGACTTTTACGTATATGACGATGATCATATCTGCCTTTGGCTTGTTAATATTTGATAGTTATTTCTCGTTTTGGTTCTCTTTTTACTAAAATATTCTTCACCCTCCTTTTTGGCTGGACTAATTATCTGCCAGTTCTCTACATGTAAATGTATTCCCTGATGGGGCTTGGTTACCTTACCTACTGTAAAGCGAGTAACATTATATGTGTTACCCTCCACATCCAGGTCTTTATTACTTGCTACTGGACAAATTGTGGTTTACAGGTGCTGGTCCAATGAAAGCAGAATCTTTATGTATAAAAATATCAATGGATTTTATGGTACAATTTCCGAGTTAAAATTTGGAGATGAAAGAAGAGAAGTGAGGAATAAATTAGAAAAAAATTGTGTTCCCGAGTTTTTCTTGGAGAGAAGAGAAGAGGAAGGGAAATTTTACCAAAACCAACTTTTTTTCCTCTCTTATTCTTTTTTTTTTTTGTTCCTCTCCATTTGTTTTCTTTCATACATTCTAGTCCATACTCATTTCTGACACTTGATTGTTTTTGAGATGCAGATAGGTGTGAATGATTGTTTATTCGTAAATGTATGCAAAAGGGTGATTTTTTTGTTATTTTGTTTTTTTGGTGAAGAGAATTCTTTGTCATACATGCAATTCAAAAGGTTGTAAACTTCAAAATCATGCTACACTCTGTACCAGTCTTGTTATGGAACCTGCTAATTTGTGCAGCTTTATGTGCGCAGCAAAATGGATGGGTCAAAAACTTACTGTGCAGGAAAAATGGTCAGATTGGGGTGGGGCAACCTGCAAGCAGTTTTTTATCCATTTTTTGAAGTTTAAACATGATTATTAAAGATATACTGTATAAGAATAATCTAACTAATGAAAGTGATTTAGGATGTTTTATGCATCAAAATATGCTTTACATGAGTTACTTGTAAGCAAATGGGTCCGAATTGAGACCTTTGTTATGTTGTCACCTCATGGATCATATTGTAGAAATTCTTTTTTTGATGATCCTTTTACTACCAGTTAGCATGTTTTTAGTTATGGAACATTGAAGTATATAACGGAAAAGAGGTACTTTGGGATGGAAATACGTGTTTGTCGTTAGTTGATGATGATTATGATTGAAAAAAGCTTGTTGTAAATAGTAAAACTGTGTTGTAACCTTGAAAGTTGCAAGTTTTATTTGTAGCAATGATTACTTGTGAATTTAAAAGTAGCTTAGAGTTTTGTTACTGTTTATGTTTTATCGAACACCTTTTTTTTCCTTCTAAATATGTACAAAAGTATGCAGTTGCTAGGTACTAAGCTTATTGATTAACATTTGTTTCAGGCACTGACCATGAAGGTACATGCAGTAGAGGAAGCGCGCATTGATTTCTGTACTGGATTCATTAGTATGTGACAATGGTTATGAAATGTTAATGATAAACTGAATGTCATTTTAAATTTTTAGTTGCTTCTTGTTGTTGGTCTCGATTGCATTTTACTTGTAACAGCAATACTTAGCTCTTCTGTTGTAAAAAGATGTTCTTCATCCTCATGTACTGTTGGAATCGTTTATGCATGTTCTCATTCTGGTCAGTCTACATTTAATTAGTTATTCCTTATTTTTGTTCTTTTACGAATCGGCTTGAGACTAGAATGTATGTTCTACGATTGTTCCATTCCTTGTACTGCTGCATGTCTAGCCCTAGGATTTGGGTTCTTAGATAATGTAGCTTTTGATGTATGTAGCTTTCCATTAATAGCCCTAGGATCTGGGTACTCATTCTGGTTCCTTTAATAGGTTATTAGCTTGTTTCTGTTTCTGTTTCTTGTGTGGAAGTCTATCAAAGTGTTATTCAAATTTACAAATATAATGTCTGTTGAATTGCTGTATTTGATCTGCCAGTTTGACTTTATTATGAATTTGGGTGTCTTGCAGTAACTATTCTTGAATTGCTGTAAGTTGAGACTGAGCCTGATATGTTTTTGGTTACCTACTCTTAACCCAAAGTGACGTTACTTGCTGCTTAACCACTTAATGCAAGGCGGGCTCATTTGTGACGCTATAGTCACTACCTCTACGCTAACAAGCGGACTGCTATTTGAATGGATGATACTAACGAACAAGTGTTTCAACCCGACCTCTTCTTTGGCATTCTACCGGTTTAGAGCTTATTCATGGAAAAAAGAAGGTTGTGGAAATTGTTAATACATGCATATTGTAGCTAAGGTAATCGGTATATATTAACAAGAGCATATTGAAGCTAATTAACTGAATAAGTATATGTTAGTGCTGAAGGAGATGTCCTATGCCATAGATTCCCCATCATAGGTATTATTTAGAAAGGTTGAATAATTGTGCAATACTCGTTTAGTACATATCAACTTTTGCTTATTTTGGTTTGTTTATTTAAGGTATGTTTTATTATTGTAAAAAATACAAGTGTACGTAATTGCTTTTTTTATTACAGGTTTGGCTTAGTATTGCAAAAATACATGCTTTTTATACACACATTCACGGACCGGGAAGGGTGTTGGCTCATTTAGGCCTAAACTCATTAGTGTATTATATTTCGGATTTCATGTAGGGGTGTTCATCGGTTCGGTTATCGGGTTATTCGGTTCGGTTAGTTCGGTTAATTTTTTTTTTTGGGTATAACCGAAAACCGAACCGAACCGAAATTAAATTTGATTCAACCAAACGAAAACCGAATAACCCGAATTTCATAATTTTAATTATTTTTTTATTTAATTATATATATTTTTAGCACAAAATATTTTTCAAAGCTTAAATCATGTTATATTTATACTAAAAAAGAGTTTTAGTGATTTTTTTTCATATATATACATAGAAAAAATATATATTTTATATGAATTCGGTTTTTGGTTCGGTTTTCGGTTTTCATTACCAAAACCATATCCAAACCGATAACCAAATATTTAGTTCGGTTCGGTTCGGTTTTGACCAATTCGGTTCGGTTACAAATTCGGTTCAGTTATTTTCGGTTCGGTTCGGTTTCGGATTTCGGTTTTCGGCTACTGTGGATATTACCCAATCCATGAACACCACTAATTTCATGTGTTAAAAAAATCACTTTGGCCCTCCTACAACTTAAATCCCATCTTACTCAAATTCAATATTCAATAAATGCTAACAAATTAGTTATCATTTGTTAAGTATGTTGATGTTTTTCTTGAAAAAAATTTATTTCGGCCCTCCTATGAAAAACTCTTATAGCTCTGCCATTGCTTCAATGGGGTTTAAAATGCTTTATGCATAGTACTACCATTTTTTGGACGAGTTTTGAGTTTGACGTTGACTCACAAGTAGCGTCTTTTGGATGCAATGAGCATGGCAAAAATGAGGAGGCTAGTAACAAGATTAGAGCATGAAATCTTTTGTTTGAAAAGTGATTTTGTTAGAAAAATACGAAAAAAAATAAATTAATGTGTGGTTCACATAGAGAAACATAATGAAAAACGTACAAATCTAGTTATTCAAAGAACCTTCTAAATTAAAGAATCGCTCTATATATAACAACCTGCGGGTACGTTTAGTTGTAGAAAGTTTTATTTAAATTTCTATTTCACTTTTTTTAGAAAGTGGAGGGGTTTTTATTCCTAGAAATGAGCTATAAATTTAAAAAACGCGTTTAGATAATATTTTTTTTTTAATTAAAAAATGCAAGGGGAACTATATTCCTTCACTGACTTTTTATGTAAGAAAAAATATAGTAAAGAATAAAGAGCTCTCCTAAATTCTTGCTAAATTTTGAAAAATGAGATTTTCATTTATTCAGAGGAATTTCTCAAAATGTGTGGCTAAAGGAGTTTTCAATTTTTTCAATTTGTAAACAAAAAATTTCCTAAAAATTTGTATTTTTCACCAACTAAACGCACCATAAGTAAATAATCGATTTACTAAAAGCAAGTAATCATTACAAATGAACTTTGACATAGGGTTGAGCAAATGAACCGAGAACCCAAACCGAATTTTAAAACCGCGGTTCGGTTCTTCAATATTGGAAATTGTGGTTCTCGGTTCGGTTCGGTTCGGTTCGATCTGGTACCGTGGGTATCGGTTCCAGAACCGAAGAACCGCGGAAATTCAGTATTTTATCTCAGGCCTATCTACCTTTGCTCAAGGTCTAAATTCTTTCTGCCATATCCACTTCACTTGGGAATCATTTTGGTCATCGTCATCCTATATGATGTGTAAATTAAGTCATTGACCAACTGTTGGGGCCATACTAGTAGTGTTCTTTTTGTACAAACAAGGTGGCATTGACTGCGAACGAAAACATTCATTTTGATATACTAGACACGTACCCAGTGGCGGAGCTTGACTTTTATGAGTGGGGGGGCCAAAAAATTTTAAGAAAAAAAACGAACTACTTCAATAAAAAAAAAATCGTACATAGAGTCATATAGAAACAAAAACACAAACAATGGCTAAAGCAAACAAATTAAAACCTGCATGTTCAAAATTCTATCAACAAATAGAAAAAAATAAAAAGTTACCACAAACAATTAATGATTAATGTCTTAAAATTAGTTTGGATTGATTGAGAGATTTGAGAGCCTACCGTTTGTGTTTGTGGTTGTACCGATTTGAAGAGAGAGTAACCTCCGTCCTTTCAGTTTCTTTATTTTTGTTTAGTTTGACTTTTCTCATATGCAAGTTTTATTACTAAACTTTTGAAGGGGCCACAATATAAAACTTTTGACTTTTCTCTAGAATTATAAAAAAATGCTAATAAGACTAAAATTTTAGGGGGGGGGCCAACACCCCTTCCTGCCCCAAGTATTCTCCGTCATTGCGAGTACTCGCGTTTGACGGCAGCGGTTCCTAACGGTAAATAATTAACAATATGCGATATTATGGCAAGTATTTTGTTCAACATTCAAAATAGAATCTGAAAAGATCAAAATGTAATTGAAAACTGTTGTAACATCCGATAATTCAACTCTAACAAAACTTCTTAACATGGTTTGAAATTCACGAATGGTATGAGAATATATGGTATGACAATTTTTTTTGCAAACAGTGAATACTTTCTAAAGTTACCATGCAAAGTAATAGAAATCAAGTTTGACATTCACGAATGACAGTTTTCTTTGCAAATCATGAATACTTTCCAAAATTACCATGCAAACCACATTTTCCACTTTTCACATTCTATTTTTCCAATTTTTTACTTGTTGACCATTTTTTATTTTATGTAGTGTAGATAATGACACTTCATTTATATTAATTTGATTGTTCTCAACATTTTTATAGATGTCAAGTAAAAATTTATAAAGGCGATTTTCAAAGTCCATTAAATTTGGTTAAAACAAGTATGGGCTTATTACTTTTATTTTATTGGACCTTCAGTAACCCATTATGGCTTATGTATTGATAAAGAGCCCATAGAAAATTGAAAGATGATAATCGCATAAAATGTCATTATGCAAGTAACACATCAGTATTTTTATTTATTTATTTATTTTTTATTTTTATTTTTATTTTTTTGTAATAATATAACCAATGAGAGTATCAGAAAAATATATATATTTTTTTTGAAAGTTGACTATTATTCACACAAGCACACCCCCACCAAAAAACGGGGAGGCAACAACAAACGAGATTACATCAAGTTAAAAGAGTACCAATCTTTCCAACCTATCGAACAATTCCTCGTACGATTCTTATACCATAAATAACTAAGAGATTGAACGTCTTGCATGATCTTCCAAGCATCCATTCGGACATTTTCAAACCTTTTAGCGTTACGAGCCTTCCAAATGCACCAACAAGAGGTGAAAATAATACCCTTCAAGATCTTCCTTCTTGACTTACCCGTTGTAACATTCGTATGGATGTCAAACATGTCTAAGTACGAGAACAGATAAATGGGCGCAGTCTTGCACCAATTGCCCACCTTAGACCATATACCCAAAGAAACCTGACAAGAACAAAAAACATGGTCCACGGATTCCTCTTCCTGCTAGCACAAGTCACAAACCTGAGAACCAACTTGACAGTTCCTTGCCCGTAGAGCATCCGTAGTGGGCAAACGATTCAACACCATTCTCCACATAAAAATATTAATCTTCTTCGGAATCCATTTAGACCATTTGAAAACGTACCTGTTGCTAAAATCCATTCCGCTTCTAAGGAACTCCTTTACAGCCTTAACACTAAACTTATTTTGATTCCCACCAATCCACTTCCAATGATCACTACGATCACAAAGCTGCAACTCCGCCAACAAATTGTTTATCCGACTCCATTCCTCAACCTCAGCTTCAGGGCAGCTCGCTAAGGAAGTTCCATTAAAGCAGACAAAACCATTTATCCCCGCATCAAATTTATCACCAACCAAGCATCTTTTCTCCTTCTCTTTTTTGAAGAGAATTGGGCACACATCCATCAGAGGCTCGTTGGAGACCCACGGGTCCAGCCAGAATCTAATCGAATTCCCATCTCCAATAACCCCTTTGAAAGCTTGATTCAAACTTATACCATTAACTTTGACCTTTGAGACGGTTTTAACAATGTTAGCCCAAACTCCCGATGCGGCTTTACAAATCGGGAGCGAGGACCATTGTCTTGAGGAACCATGAAACGCGTCCACCACCTTCTTCCACAAACTACCAGTTTCGCATCTGTAGCGCCATATCCATTTCGAGAGAAGGGCTACATTTGCGTTCGCTAATCTAACTAGACCGAGGCCACCAACATTGACTGGAGAGGCGACCTTTTCCCAAGCAACCCAGATAATATTTTTAGACTCTTCCGTCCCACCCCATAGAAAACGACGCATGATACCCTCCAGACCCTCAACCACCTTCAAAGGCGCCTTGAATAAAGAGAAGTAATACGAAGGAAGGCTTTCCATCACGCTTTTGATCAGGGTAACCCTCCCCCCAATGGAAAGGCACTTCCATTTAAACCTGGATAGCCGAGATTTAAAAATCTCAAACAGGAAATCCCAATTCACAATTCTATTCATGTTGCCACCAATGCGGATACCCGAATAATTAAAAGGGAATGACCCCGGTTTTCAAGCTACATTAGCCACAAAAGAAAGCAGCTCCCCATCATCAACCCCAACCCCGAAAATTAGGGATTTCTCCAAGTTGATATTGAGGCCCGAGCATAAATAAAAACACCTCAAAATTCTGGTAACCTTTATGATGTTGAGCAACGACCATTCCCCCAAAAAAGTGCAATCGTCGGCGTAAAGAAGGTGCGAGATAGGAGGGCCATTATTTGGGAGAGGAAGCCCCCCAAAGAAGCCACAACAGTCGACCTTTTTCATAATACAGGACAAAGCTTCCATAGAGATGAGAAAGAGGAAAGGTGAGAGGGGGTCGCCCTGCCTCACCCCTTTACCATACTGGAATTCAAAGGTTGGAGAGCCGTTCACAAGGACAGCCGCACGAGCAGAAGATAGGATGCCGAAAATCCAATTGCACCATCTGGTAGAGAAGCCCATCTGATCCATAACCGACAATAAGAAATCCCAATTGACATTGTCGAAAGCTTTATTGAAGTCCACCTTAAAGATAAGCGCTTTCCTTTTGCTTCTTTTAACCCACGATATAATCTCATTCAGAATTAGAGGCCAATCTAAAATATAACGGTCACTGAGAAAAGCCGATTGGTTGGAGGAGATCAACGAGCTAATAACCATTCTTAATCTGTTTGCAAGCACCTTAGAGATAACCTTACACATCGAACCAACCAAGGTGATAGGAAGATAATCATTAAGATTCACCGGGTCTTTCACTTTGGGAATCAAAGTGAAGAAAGAGGCATTGCATCCCCTGTTTATCACTCCATCTTCGAAGAAGGCCTCCAAAATGTCATAAAAATCGTTTTCAAAGTGCCCCCAAAACCTCCTGATGAGCTTAAAAGTGATACCATCAGGGCCCGGGGCTCTATCTTCCCCACATTCGAATACCGCCTTTTTAATTTCCTGCTTGGTGAACCGATCCTCTAACATGTTCGCATCCGAGGTTGATAACTTGGAAACCAGATATCAGAAAAATATATAAACCAAGGAACTTTAGTTGACTTTAGTTGTCTTTAATTTAGACAATTTGGGGAGGGGAGCTGCTTTGTATTAGATAACACACAAAAAACACCACAAGTTCATTGAACTTTAAATCTTTAATTGTTCAATATTTTGCCACGTACATTAATCATTATATATCTTTATAGTTAAAACATGGATAAGTGCAAAAACTTGAAAAAAAAAAAAAAAAAAACTTTTTGGTCTTTTTTAGAAATTTTCGGTTCCAATCAGGTAGAACCAAAATACCCCGACCGGACCCGAGTACCGAATCGGAACCGAAACATGCTCTCGGTCCGGTTCTCGGTTCCTAAGATATGAACTTTTCGGTTCTCCGTTCTCGCGGTTCCGGTTCAGTTCCGAAATCAAGCTCACCCCAGTTTGACATTTATACCACTTATTCACCATCTTCCTTCACTAATTTTTTCCAATAACAAATTATTTTGTTACATATCATTTTTAAAAAATTTACATTTATCTCAAAATATTACATATTTCCCCAAACACAAGTTTTAATGCATGATGTACAATGCTCCTAAAGCAGGTTTGGGAAATATGTAAATATATTGAAATATGCCTTAAAAAATTATGTTTTCTAAATTTATGTGATTATAGCATCCATCGTCAAACATATTTCTTATTTTACACAATATTTAAAACCCAGGTCGACCTGATCGATTGAACCAGTTAGGTGACCGGGCCGGATGTGTCCGGGTTTTTGCTTATTTGAGAATCGGATTGAACGTCGGTTTTTCATTGGCTCGGGTCTACCCGATTTGATACAATTGGTCGGGTCATGAATTTTAAAAAAAAAATCTTAAAAAAAAATATATATATACATTTTTTTAACAAAACCCTTTTGTCATTTCATTTCCGCTAATTTCAAAATTTTTGTTAGGTTAAGTTCTATATATGTATGGACAAACATATTATGATTTGAAAAGTTTATAGTTAACATGAAAAGTTAAAATGGTGGTAACTGATGTGGTTAAGTTTTGATGAAACAACAAATTAGAGTTATAAACTAATGTTGTAAACTAAAACTACAAGTTTATTGTTTTTGGTATTGTAGATATGAAAATTAAAGAATAAAACCCAGTTCAATTGAATGTAAGATTGAGATTGGACAAATAACTATCAGGGATATTATGAAAAATATACATATGTATAAACCCGGTTCGCTCCGGCGGTTGAGTCGATTACTCAACCGTGTCAATTAAAATACATGGTTTTTAAACATTGATGTCAAGTACATAATTAAACAAGGACTCATATGTAAACGGATTGAGATCTTTTAACCTGCCAACCCAAATTCAACCCAAATTATGAGCATTTAAGTAGTCTGTTAAAAAAAAAAAAAAAAAAAAATGGTATATCATGATGTATATTTCTTCAATTACCGAACAGGCAACTGCATTTCTATCACTAGCTCAACCGAATTGGTGACCAGTCACTCAGAACTTTTCAATTGTTTCGGTTGGATAAGCAACCACAACTCCCAATTGTTTTGTATACGTAGCTTTTTATTTATTTGTTTTTGTAACATATATTTTTTTGTCATCTGGTGACCACAATATTTGTAATTGCCATCATTTGCCTAAGGACCCATATGCAATATTTGAAAAAGATAATCTAGTATAAAAAAGCCCTAGCCGTATCTTCTAACATTCATAAAGAAAAAAAATACATTTTGCATCAAAATGCTGACACCTCTTGCTGCACCGCTTTTCACCTGAATTTCATTCATCGATTCTTTGATCTTTAGTAAGTTACCCTTTTTTTATTTAATCCTTACATCCTGATTTTATTTATTTATTTATTTATTTTAATTATTATTTTTTTTTTAAAGTTGTGAACGAAATAGACTTTAAGTTAGTCAATGAGTGTTTACTGTTGGTCTTCTTAACCCCAATAATTTTATAACCGAATGGGTTTTTGATTTTTAGAGAAACCAGATTTAGTTGTTATGGTTATTTTTGTTTAAAGTTTATAATTTTTAATTTGAGTAATGAAGTTAAGGTTGCATTTAGTTGGTGAGAATGGGGCATTTTTCTAAATAAAATTTTACAAAAAAACTGGACAAAGTAGAGAACTTGTTTAGTTGCAAAATTTCAAAAAGTTTTTCTAAGAGCATTGGGTATCGTCAAGCCAAAGGCCTCGTGCCGTTGGCAAAAAGTGCCGCCACGTCACCAAAAAATACCTATGACACGAGATCTTCAACGGCACCAAAAAAGCCCCTCCCTCATACAAATGTGGTGTCATAGCAAAAGTGGTGCCGTTGGGTCCACCCATACCCCACTAAACACAAAAAAGACAAAAAAAAATAATAAAAAAAATTGGTTTGGCGTCGGCTGTTATTTAACAGCCAAGAGGCTTTGGCACGACTTGTGGTACAGTGAGCCGTTCTCCTCCTTGGGCTGTTGTGTTTGGCACCACCGTACCTCCCGCTCTAAGAAAGTGAAAAGTTCTAGGTTCGACTTCTAATTAGAATGTTGAAAAGAGCTGGTTACACTTCTCAACATTTTTTTTATTCACTTTTTTTTTTTTTCCAAATCCTTTGTATTTTCATTTTTTTGATATGAATATCATCTAAACGTGTTTTCTAAATTTTCAAACACTTTCTTAGAGATAAAAACCCCTCCTTATTCTAAAAATGAATCAAGAGCTTGAAAAACGTGTTTATATGCAACTTTTTAGAATAGTGCAAAGTACATATAGAAAAATGCAAGAAGTATTTTTAGAAAAGTATGAATCTCACTTTTCTGAATTATAAATACGAAAAAACACTTTTCTATTTTTAAAAACTTTTTGGGAAAATATTCTAATCTAAATACGTTTTTTCTTTTTTCAGTGTTCTGTGAAGTGTTTTCTGGAAAAGTCAATAGTTGAAGCTTTTTCTTGGAAAGTTGATAGTTTTCTTTCTGTCTTTGATGAATCTGTTTTAGTTTAGTGTCATTGTGATGCTGGCACTTAAATCTTAATGCGGATAAATGATTCAGTTGTGGTTTTTGTTTAGTCTTGAAAGTGTTCAATAGTTAGGAAATTTAGGTTGTTACTAATTATTTGAATTTAATTTCTTTAAATGCCTGTCGTAACTGTTTCATTTATTTGTATTTGTGTCATTGAGCTTATAATAAGCTACATAGCTTATTGTTTATGAATAACGTATTCTTAGCATCTTTAGTTAATTGTGTTTACTGTTTGTGCTATTAACCCAAATTTTTAGCTTCTTTGCTGCTGTTGTTTGTTTTTAAACAGAATAAGGCTTGCTTAATTTGTTAATAACACAATTCTGATTTTTACAGGTTTCGCCTTTTTTCATGGAAATCGTTCCAGGGTCTTTTCCCGACCTTTCACTGGGCTTGGAGGTAGTTACCAGTGAAGATGGCATAAGTTCCGGAAACCTTGTCACTGACAACGAACTCCCTTCATCCGTGCACACAGTTGTGTCTGATGACGACCTTCTGATTGAAATACTACTCCGATTACCAATACTCTCACTTCTTTTCTTCAAATCCGTATCCAAACATTGGTTATCTCTCATCAGGCACATTAACTCCACTCTTCGTAGGACCAAAAACCCTTATCTCGATCCTCCTACCGGTCTCTTTTTCCGAAGATTTGAATCTCCATCTCTGTATGATTTTGTGTCGTTGGATACCAGAATTCCGTCCGGAATATATCCGTTACCAACCACCTTCAACTTTCGCCTGAATTCCAAAATTAGATTTAATATTTTGGAGTCTTGCAATGGTTTGCTTCTTTGTGAAGGTGTTAACAAAAAGAACATGATTATGAAAGATATGTATTGCATATACAATCCTTCTGTCAATATGTTTAAGATGCTTCCAAAATGCCATGATCCAAGTTTGACTAGAGTTAGACCTGCTATAAAGATAGCTTTTGACCCCAGAAAATCACCTCACTACAAAGTTGTTCTTATTGGACTTCTAGATGGTTTCGACAAAATAGAGATTTACTCTTCTAAAACAGGAAGTTGGAGTGTTTACCGGCTTCCCAACAAAGGTCATACATATTATATGTGGGGGATATATTGGAACAATGCCATTCATTGGCTAGATAGTGAGAATGAGCCTTTGCATTTCAAGCTTGATATTGTGAATGAGCATCCCATTATAACACAGATACAACTTCCTGTAACCGTGGATAAGAAGATGGCTTGGGATCGCAAGTTGTTTGAGTCCCGTGGTTGTTTGCTTCTTCTTGGTGTGGACTATGCTAATTCTCAGCAGTTTAATATTTATGAGATGAGTAACATGTCGTCTGAATGGTCTGTAAAGTACAACCTTGTTCTTGATGACAACATAATGTCATGGTCCAGGACGATCAGTGGCAATGTTTTGTGTATTATCTTGGGAGAGAGAGAAGAAGATTCGTTTATGGTGATGGAGTTAAATAAAAAGGTTGTTGAATACAAAATCATGTCGAAGAATGTCCGTGAGCTCTATGATATGGGATCAGGCCCTGCTATGTGCGGCTTTCAGTTCTTTGCATCTTTTGCGGGTGTGTGATTGCTTTTTGTTCCAGGTATGAATGTCTTATCTTAGTAATAGCATTAGCGTCTAATGTTGTTTTGCCACTATAGTAATTTTATGCTCAATCTATTCTCTTGATGTATCATACAATGTGAATACTGTAGCATGTATGACATGATGGTTACGTTTCTACATTTCTACTTTGCTTTTGTAATATTTAGAAACTGATTACTCACTGAGTATGGAAAATTTTCATTTGAGAGTAAATATGAGAAACTGAGGCTAAAAGAACCTATGAATGTAGAAGATTATTATCTTTTGTTATGTTACTCATTGAGTATTGAAATATTACCATTTCTATGTTTTTATCTCTAATCCCGCCCAAACTAGGTACTTGTTAGAATATCTACTACCAAAGACTTGTAAGGGGAGTACAATTTTAGAATCGATATTGGTTGTAAATTTGTAATGGCTCAATCTGTTTTCAGTACACTGAACATTGTAGCATGCATGACATGATTGTTTAGTTTCTCCATTTTAACTCCAACAAAAGATATTGTCTGTTTGCCAACTCGAGTACTCTTTGAGTATTAACATATTATTTTTAACTGAGAAGCACCTGCAAGCTCTCAGTGTTTAGTTACTGTCATTTTTATGAACTCACTAGATTAGGAAAGAGACGTGGCATCTATGGATTTTTCTTGTATATCAAAAGTAACTGATGGTTCTTCTGAACCAACAATTTTATTAGAAATTGTAACCAAGAGAGTTTTAAATAATACATGATGGTGATATCTACCTTTGGCTTGTCTACATTAGTTGGTCATTTCTTGTTTTGGTTCATTTTTTACTAATATATTCTTCATCCTCCTCTTTGGTTCTACTTATTGTTCTCTACTTGTAAATGTATCCCTTGAAGGGGCATGCGGTTACCTACTCTGAAGCGAATAACGTTATATGTATTCTCATATGGGTCCTGCTCACTCCTGCTCATTATTACTTGCTATTGGACAAATTGATGCATTTGTCGTGGGAAGCACTATCGCTAATGTGGTTCGTGTTAATGGTCTTTATGGCGCAATAAGTTTGGGATGACTACCTGTCAAATAATCGGAAAAAGGAACTATCAAACAATACATATCAGCTTGTCTAGCGTGAACTACATCTGTGGCTTGCTGAGGCAACATGATATGCATTTCTTTTTGTACAAACTTTATGCAATGTGTGCATTTGAGAAACTATTATGCAACATCATTTAATAGTTTATATGGTCCATAGTCATTTCCAACAATTGATTGTTTATGAGATGCGGATGGGTGCCTTGTGAATCTTGATCAACTTATAGGTGGTTTTTACTGTTTTTTTGTTGTTTTGGGAACCTACTATTTTTGGCCACTTTATGTGCACCGGGACAGAGCGAACACTTTTTTTGTGCATTAAAACTGGTCAGACTGGGTTGGGGATTCTGCAAGCAGTTTTTAACCATTGACTTTTAAATATGATTATAGAGTATATACCGTATTATCATAAGAGTATTCCAAGTTAAAAATGATTTAGGACGTTTTAACCGTTGCAGTACACTTTACATGCGTTACTTGTATAACCAGTTTGGCTTATTTAATTATTGAATTGTATAGCTGAAATTGTTTCGACTTTTGACCCATTAGTTATATAAGTTTTGACTAAAACCTATTTTCCAAACGAATGGGAAGTAATTGAGACCTCTATTATGCGGTTACCACATGGTTCATATTATTGAATCTCTTTTTTGATGATGCTCTTACCAAGTATACTAGTTAACTTGCTTATAGATGTGGAACAATAAAGGATATGCGGGAAAAGAAGTACTTTGGGTATGGAAATACATTAGGTCTTGTTTGTTGTTAAATGATGATGATTGTGATTGAAAAATTCCAATTGTAAACGGTAAAAATGTAAAATTATGTTATGAAGTAGGTACAACCTTTTAGTGTTTTGCCAGGGTTTATGTTTTATTGAACAAGTTTCTTTCACATATGTACAAAAGTATGAACTTGCTAGGTACTAAGCTTATTGATTATCATTTGTTTCAGGTCCTGAACATGAGGGTACATGAAGTAGACGAAAGCAAAGACATTGAGTTCTGTTATGGTTTCATTATTATGTGACAATGGTTATAAAATGTTAATGTGAAACTGAATGTCACTTTGAAGTTTTACTAGTTATTTTCTTCTTGTTGGCTGGATTGCATTTGAATTGTGACAGCAATATTTAGCTCTTATTTTGTAAAAGATGTTCTTGATCCTCATGTACCGTTGGAATCGCTTACGTCCGTTCTCATTCTGGTTCGTCTTCATTTAATTAGTTATCTCATGTATGGTCTATGATCGTTCCATTCCCTGTGCTCCTGCTTGTATAGGCCCAGGATCTGTTTTTTTTTTTAGTTTTTCCTTGTGCTGCTGCTGCCTGTATCATTCTTATTTATCAAAGTGCTAGTTGATGACACATAATCTGTCTGTTAAGGTGCATGTGGATATAGATTCCCCGTTTATAGGTACTCAAAAAGGTTGTATATTAAGATTGTACAATACTCCTTGCCAGTCCTGTTATGGAACATTATTGAATTTGCAGTGTTCGGTTTAACTTAAATCTTTTGTTATTGTGCGGCTTTTTTTTTATTATTATTTTTTTTACTATTATTATTATTATTATTTATTATAAAACAACACTTTATTAAAAACTCATAGGATTTACAAAAAATTGGTGGGGAGCCGAGAAACCAACTGAGCCCCCACACCTCTAGCAATAGCAAAACCAATCCTATTAAAAATATGAACCGCAGCACGTGTTCCAATGTCTTGAGTCATAGAGAATCGTCGAATACGTTTAAGTAACGTTACTGCATCATTCTTAAGCTCTCCAAAAGAAGAAAATGAAAATGGGAGAAAACCATATCCAAAATTTGTTACTATTATTTTGTTTCGTGTGTGGTCACTTATTTGCAAAATTTGTTGGTATGGGCCTGCTTTTATTTTGTGTATGGTTTATTATTGCACAACAGATTGGTCAAGTGGTTTTGTTACGGGTCAAAACGGATAAAAAGTTTGCAGGTATTAAGCGGTGGACAGCCTTTGGAAACAATTTACGTCTCAATATTAAAAGCTTATGCCAATTCATTGGATTTTTTTTTTTTTTTTTTTTTTTTTAATCTCAGTTATGATTTATTTTTTCCCATAGATGGGTCAAGTGGGTTTGATGATGTTGAATTTACAAAAGGTTGTTGTGCATGAAAAATGGGTCAGTCAAGGGACATCCTTCAATATTGTTTTGGAAGTTTAGGGTGAAAATCATGAAATAGCAACTTTCAGTTTTGTTTCAATTTAGTCATGTAATTTTTGTTTTTTGATTATAAAATAATAATTAAATTTAAAAAGTGTTTCATTTTAGTCACTCAAATTTGGTTATCATTTTACTGCATATATCTCTTTTTTAATTATAAAATAATAATTTTTGTAATTTTAGTTTTTTGATTATAAAATATTATGTAATTATTTATGTTTGATTGACTAAAACAAACACTTTTCAAATTTGGTTATTATTTTACTGCATATATCTCTTTTCACATGTGCATAAGTTGGTTATACATCAAGTTGGTTAGGGTTAGTGAAATTCAGAGGGTGAGTAGTTATTGTTACGGTACAATTAAACCGCCCATATGAATATCTTAAAGATAGTTTGTTTTTTAACAATTACACAATAATTGAATGAGTAGTGATTGGGAGACCTAAATCATATGCCTAAAGATATGACTAACCATATGTGGCATCATCCTGATGGCTACAGCATTGAGACCCGCTTTTTATAAACCACCAGGATCATGCCACATGTTTTTAGTCATATCTTTAAGCACATAAATAGTCTTCCCAATCATTTTCCTAATTGAATAATATTGAAACTTGGATGTTTTTGTGGTTAATTTAAAGTTTGAGTGACTTATTTGAAATAGTCATCAAACTTTGTTACTATTAGGCAACTTTTTCCAAATAGTTTAATATTCAAGAGTCGAATTTTCACAATAGTGATTTAGAATCTTTATGCATATTTATACACTTTGAATGGACTTTGACCCGTCTTTTTCTGGGAGCTTTTAACGCCTTTACTTGACTCGGTCTACTTACACATTCAATGTAGCACATAGAGGTAACAAGTATGTTTAATGTAGACCCCAAATTCTTCTTATACTGTTTAATGTAGACCCCAAATTCTTCTTATACTCAATAAATCAATCACAGTCTTCTATCTTTTTTATCAAAAACAAAAAAACTCACTTTTATCATTTTTTTAAATTAGATATCTCACCAAACCGTTAATTATTACGCGAAAAAATCATACCATTATGAATGGAATTAAATTATCTTTCTATAGAGAGACACTTCTATATACTATTCGATGAAATTTTTTTTTTGTGAGTCTTGAAATTTTTGACGGGAGAAATCATATGTGATTTGTAATTTTAAAATCACACGTGCTTTATGAAATCACACGTGATTCGTAACATACAAATCACAAGTGATTCCTAACATTAAAATCTATGTGATTTTTTCAGACACAAATTTTAACATAAAAAAAAAAACTCGGAAAAAAATATTTGTCGAAAGTATATCGAAGTGAAAATCTACTGAAAGATTAAAAAAATCTCGTTGCGATGGTGTATTTTTTGTCGCATAACAATTTACCGTTTGCAAGATGTTTTATTTTCAGAAAAGTGAAAATGTGGTTTTTTTTCTAATTTTAATGGAAAAAAGGATGGTCACGGGTCCATAGAAAAATATTAGGTATATAATGATCCCAACTCATAGAGGTAAACATTACGATAATTGATGTTTGAAATGTTTCATCAAAGATAACGCATTTGATGAAACATTTCGTCTCTGTTGTTTACCCAAAATCACACTCACCGTCCATATTCTATTTTAATTACACTACTGATACCTGATTTTCAAGCTAATTGTCCATATTTTAAAAACTAAGGCAACTATGTAATAACCTATAGTTTTTTATTACACGGATAGTCCTATATTGTTACATGGATAATCCCTCTTTTCTAAAATAGGGACTATCAATGAAAATAGTTTGAAAATAGAATTTGCATATGTAATTAAATTCAAATAAGAACGTCGAGTGTGATTTTGGTTAAACTACAAGGACAATACATGTAATGATGTAATTTTTCCAGATTTTTTCTAGAAAAACGCAACACATCACTTTTTGTCAGGACAACCTGACGGCGTCAGGATTAAAGCCTGACGATGTCAGGCTATGTAGAAACAAAATGATTAGTTTTCATTTTTTGTGTAACTTGTAAATTTTTGGAAATTCCCAGGTCTTACTTTTCCAGAAAAAAACTGCAAACAACCATTCCACAAGCATTATATCTTACTTGCTTTCTAGTGTAGTTGTGTGTCATATATAGTTTTACTGCCAATTTTACGCGAAAGTTTCGTTTGTTTTTTTTATAAGTGTGCAGGTTATATTGGACAAGAAGAAGAAACACACATTGAATGAAGCTTATTACTTATGCATTTTTCTTGAAAGAAGATTTAACCGCAACTTCACACATATTCTACCGAGCTAATCAGGGGAGTACTAGTTTCTTTTCCTTACTTACCTTTCTTTATCATAACTTTGATACTTTCAGGGAACATTGGGGACAATGTTCAGTTTAAGTGTAGGGAGGGAGAATAAAACGGGAACTTAGAAACTATTCACCCACTTGATTATTTGTCTTGTCCTTGGTAATTTGTGTAATAAACTATGAGAAATATTTTTAGTGCAATTTTAGCACCAAAATTAAAAAAATTTATGACATTTACGAGCTAAACTTTAGTCTTAATAAAGCATCTCATGGATAGGAATTATATGACTAGCACAAAAACCGTATACCACTCAAATTCCACCCCAAAAATGTGAGGTTCGCCCCTAGATCTTTAGGAATAAAAGCATTCACCTTTAATGCTTAGTGAGTGTACCGGTAGTATAATAGATTCTAGAACTTGATTTGTGATGCATTCCGAGGTCGCTAGTGAGACTACACTTGTGTAGTTAGGAGTAACTAAATGATAAGAGGCATTAGGATAACCCTTGTTTGAAACATGTATCCTAATTACATCTTCCACATCGATTGAGTAATTACCCCACACCCTTGCGATGTACTCATATTTAGTACACAATACCCCCAATTAACCCCTCAGAGCCTATCCTTTTCACGGTTCTCGTGATGTTTCGGTTTTCCGGAATATCAATGAAGAACATTGTTTACAATCCACCCTCAAATGTACACCCAAATCGCCTTAGCCTACCTTGTATGCACTCATCTTTAGTGCATTATTGTTATCACTACTAAACCCTTAGTTCAGTTATGTAGTTACTTGCATGGTTGCTAAGTCAAGTCATATATTTTGTACACAGTTTTGGGATGATTGAGACTCATGGGTAAAAGTAATATTTTATGGAGTAACGAGAAAGAATGATAAATTTAAATTCTCTTTGTCTCCGTAATTAAATGCTTCAAGTGTTTTGATCTTTTCAAATCGGGTCAATTAGTGTTAGAGAAATAAATACTCAAGTGTAGGGATGCTCCTATAAATCTCTTATATTTTGATGTTATCGTAGAGGATGGTAGAGTAAAAAGGCATGGAAAAAAAATTGAAAAAAAGAGGAGAAAAACATACGGGCTACCATCCTACATTTATCTTTATGTTTATGTTTTTAAATTTAAGTTTGTGTTTGTTTCAAGTTATCTAGTGTTAGTGAGTCGAGTCTTGGCTTAGCAACGCCACGCTTTACATGCTTCTAACATAAGATTTTTTACTTGCCACCACTAAATATCCCCTATCCAACAAAACCCTTTACTTCCCTACCCTAAGCCTAATGTTACAACCCTTGTAAAGACCTCTTAGATAGTTATTCCTAGGTGCTTACGCCAAAGCGGTGGAGGTTTGATCTATTCTCAAGCTTATGGTAATCTATGTACTATGCCAGGTAAAGAGTGTTTATCTTCCATTTCCATTCATACTATATTTCATATAAACCCGAGAGATGAGAGAATCCAAACACCACTTGTGAGGTGCTAGTGTATAATTTCCGTGCTTGTTATGATTATTGTGGCGCTTTTACTTGTTGTGGACTATTTTAAACTAATGCTTCATGCCCTCTAACTTATAAATTGATTGGCCAAAAGCACATTTGCTTGAGAACAAGAAAATACCAAGTGTAGGGATATTTGATAAGGATTTAAAACGTACACTTTTAAGGGTCATTTAAGCTCTAATTCAACACATTTTATATCCGTTACTGCTTAAAATCGTTCATTTCACTTTTTAGATCTTTTGGAAGCAAAATGCTGGAATGAAGCATATTTGGACGAAAATGAGCAAAAACATGAAGAAAATGGCAAAGTCAAGATCGAAGACAATCAAAGCCTGATCATTACACCTGATGGCGTCCCATCCAAAGGGCGACGCCGTCCCTCTATGAAAGCTTCAGGAGAGTAAGTCGAGATGGCATTAACCTTTTCGGTGGTCGTCCTATCATTATTGGTTATGGCTTTCAAGAGGTTATCTATCTTCCTATCCATCTCGACTTGTTGTTGGTTAAAGCGGTCCGAAAGCTTGGCTATTTGGGCTTCTTGGGATGTAACTAGGTGTTGCATCACCCCTTCTAGGTTTTGTTGACTAGGTCCATGAGGGCTTTGATTGTGTTTTTAGGGCCATGGGGAGTCGTTAGAGGTGATTTCTTTGGTTTGACCCCAATTATAGTTGGGTTTGCCCCTCCATGATTCTCGGGCTTCGTTGAAAGTCCTAGGTCCGGGTGTTGTGGGGAATCTTCCTCCTATTCCATTGGTACGCGAGGATGCGTAGTCCACGGAAGCTTGTTTGGGGAGTCTCGTGAAATTACGAGTGTCATGGGGTGAAGAGACCTTGTTCACTTGGCGTGAAGGCTTAGGAGTTTCGTAGGAGCTCATTAGGAATTTGACTTGATCTTCAAGTTCGAGCATCCTACGATTGGAAGGTTGTGAGTCAATGGGAGGAAAAGAGATTGCCTTAACAGTTTTGGGCAACTCACGGGGGTCATTCCAACATTCGTTGTCATAGAGGGCAAGGTCCTCTATTGTACCCCACGACTCTTCCGCGTTAAGTTCACTAAGTTTGCCACCGACCGCTTGGTCGATGGTTTTCCTAGTTGAGAGATTGACATGATCGTAAAAGATTTAAACTTGAAGCCAAAGATCAATGCCCGTGATGAGGGACTTTATGGAGCAAGTCCTTGAATTGATCCACGCCTCGTAGAGAGTTTCCCCTTGACGTTGTTGGAACATCAAGATGTCATTCCTTAGCTTGGTAGTTCTACCCGGTGGGAAAAATTGGGTGAGGAAATGAGTGGTGAGATCATCCCAACTTGAGATGGATCCGGCGGGAAGTCGCTCAAGCCAATTACTAGCTTGGTCCCGTAGAGAGAATTGGAAGAGACGCAAGCGCGTGGTCTCCCGTAGCATCAAGGTTGATAGAGTCAACGATTTTAAGGAAGTCCTTGAGATGCTGATTAGGATCTTCGAAACGAATTCCATTGAATGCACATCCATTTTGCACCAACCGGATGGTGTCGGATCGCAGGTCCGTAGTTTGAGCTTGAATGAGGAGCTCAATGGTGTTCCTATAGCCTTGATGGCTCGGTCTAGAGTATTCACCAAGAGTACGGCCTCTTGGCGGGTCAAGTGGTGGTGGGTTGAGTGGAAGTGGTTGATGTGGTGGTGGATTGTTGTTTGTGGCGGATTGTCACCCATGGTGATAAGTGACAAGGTTACGAACAAAAACACGAAGAAGGGGGATAGACTACAAGGAAGCTAATGAAAAAGAGAAAAAAATCTCACTTTATAGGAATCAAGCAAGGGAACCTAAACGAGATAGAAGTCTAACTAGCTATTCTATTCCCCGGCAGCGGCGCCAAAAACTTGATGCGCAGTAAAGCGTTCGGGGTCGAGAAAACCTCCTTTTCTAAGAGCAAGTTTTTGAACCCTCTAGGCAGTGAACCTAATCGTTGTAATGTAGTATGGGGTAAGCCTCGGGGATTGATATCGTTCTCTAGGGGAATAGGAATGCTAGAAAGAGATTTATGATGAGAAGGTGTTGTTAAGGATGATTCTTTTTATTCTTTTTATGATTTTTTAGAAAGCAAAGGTAAAATCTCGGGGTATATGATTGGGGGTGGTACTTCTACCGATTTCACAACTTCTACTAATTATCTAATTATACTAATTACTATGTATAGTTTTATGCTTAATTGAGGTGTGCTCGTATGGTGATTAAAGATGTGTTCACTTAGATACTATTACTCCCTAGTTATCTTTTATTGGTCGGTTGAATTGTCACGTACTTTATCTTAACGCGTTGTATTCCTATTAGTCGTAGGGGGTGCGTATTCCCTATTTCTATGAATGTATCTCTCCTATAGAATGCACGGGTTCAGAAAGTATAATACTATTTTCCCCGAATACTCTATCATCCTAAAGCACTCTCACGCAATAAACACAACGAAAGCCTAGTTGCACTCCTATGCTTCTATCAATTAATACAAGAGACAACCTAACCACAATCAATAACTAGATTTCATAGATCTAAGAAAACACACAAGTAATTTAGCTAGACATGTTAAACAAGCAAGCATACACACAATCAATTGAACATGGGGTAGACATGATGATAAATTGGAATAAAAAACTTATCTTGATGTGTAAATAGGGTAGGGGACCCTAGAATACTGTCCAAGTCGAACTACAACTGAGTTAGGGTTTGCTCTCCAAAATTCTACCTCTTAAAATACAGAAAAATCAAATTCTATATGTAGATTTACAATTGCGACGGCGTCGCCTTTTGCTAGCGAAGCCGTCAGGTCGCCATCATTAGGGTTTCATCTTGGCCAATTCATCGTTGGGACGGCGTCACTTGAGAAGTGTGACGCCATCAGTCTTCATGCCAAACATCGTCTAAACTATGGATCTTGGGCGTCTGGTGTGAAAAGTATGAGTGACGCCTTCCAGAAGTAAGGCGTGACCCCATCATGCTTTAGGACCGGAAATTCCGCTGAGCCGTCGCGTGCACTTTTTGATCAAGTCTTCATAGAGGGATGGCGTCGCCCTTTGGATGGGACGCCGTTAGGTGTAATGATCAGGCTTTGAGTGTCTTCGATCTTGACTTTGCCATTTTCTTCATGTTTTCGCTCCTTTTCGTCCAAATATGCTTCATTCCAGCATTTTACTTTCAAAAGACCTAAAAAGTAAAAGAACGATTTTAAGCAGTAACGGATATAAAATATGTCGAATTAGGGCTTAAATGACCCCTTAAAAGCATACGTTTTAAATCCTTATCAGTTTTGTTTTTAGTAGTCGGAGACTGAAGCGGTGTCTCCTGTTTCAATATCAACACAACTCAGAGTGAGAGGTCGATAGATTATGCATGGTTCCTCGTGAGAATGAAACAAATCCTTTTGAGAGGACTTGAGTGGCTAAAAGTTTAAGTGTAGTACATCACTGGGTCCATGACGTATTTGTCTTCAATATCGGTGTTATCTTAGTGACAACCAATAGCATATGAATTGAACCCGGTTTCTGCCCTAAGTTGATTATGGAGGACTACTTCTTTTCACCCTTTTCTTATAACTTTTCTTTTTAATTCTTCAACCCTTCTTTCCCCTTTCTCACATTACTCCTTTTTTTTCAATCATACATATGAACTTTTCTAATTCTAACTATTGGTTTTGTCCTTGGGTAGATCCCTCCGGCTCTGGCGGATCATAAGACGTATTTCCTATCCTTAGTCACCTTATAACTTCATGACTATTCCTATGTTGCCATAAAACATTTTTCTTGAAAATCCTCAAAGTGTTTATGATTATTAAACACATTTTGTTAACACTTTGAGAGTTTTTCATTTTTAGAAATACTTCCCTCCACATGTGCTTATATTGTTTTGACTTAAATTTGAACATTGAGGGTAGAGCTCGCACTTTTGAACTGATCGGCTCCTTATAGACAATTCCCCGCCAGACACGGTTACGTTACTTAGTGAAAGAGATCTATTGTCAGTTTTTGGGTGATAACTACCTCTAATAACTAACTTGAAGTTGTTAACACTCCTTGAAAAGGAGGTTAGACCCGTCAAAGTTCATGTCTACCAAGAGTTTCTCGAATTGGTACATTCTACTGAGACAAGTCCTTTGCGAGACACGTTTACATCACTGGCTAGACTAGCTTGAAATTATTACCCCTCCCGGACAAGTCTTTTGGATTATTGACATTTTAAGTTCGTCAATTCTTGGGTTATATCTGAGTTGAGCTCTTACGATATTCCATACAATCAACAACGTATTTTGATCACATATTTTCTCCCCCTCAAAATAGCATATACTTGTTGTTTTTGAAAAACTTTGATTAAAATATGCTTTTTGAGGTTTTAAAATCATTCGGGAGTCATCTCACAAGAACATTGTGGTTTTGAACAAAGAGTTTTAAGTATTCCCCCCCAATTAGTGAAACAAATTTTAAATTTTAAACATTTGAGGGAATACTTGTCTTTCGAACAGAATTTAGAAAAACTTTTGAAAAGTTGTTTGAAAATTTTTTGAGCGAATTCTGCTCAAAAGTAAGAATCTTTCGCTCCTTATATCAGGATTGAGGCACTGAAGCGTACCATAGGATCCTTTCTTTAGAAAAACGGGTCATGCACTGTTATGTATGCATAAGCCATAATGTACCTACATATTACGAATATAGTTCTAGACTAGCTACAAGTTCTACTTATCTAGTTATTACATATTATCCTAATCTACAAATAATGTTCAACATAGTCTATCTACTACAAATCAACACATCACAAATCATTCTTGACGTTTAAAGTTGTGCAGTGGAAACTTCGGTCTTCCTCCCACGTAACTTTCCAATCTTCGCATCTGACCTCTGTGTATGAGGGTCTCATCAATCTTGTTAATGAAGTTTCTTACATCCCAAGAAGCTGCAACATTCCATTACTTCTTCTTCTCTGGATACAGTTTTTGATCTCTAAGGCGGATATCCAAACCATCGTGAACTTTCTTCAATGTAGCATCACAAAACTTGTGAATTTCCTCAAATCCCATAAAGCAATTGATGGAATTATCACTCCTGTAGACAAACCCGAAGGCCGGTTGTTTCTTCAGTGTTTATTGTGATTCCTGATTGATGTTTGGGAAGTGAAGACTTGGTTATGTTAAGTTGAGTTTCTTCTGGTAGCTTTCGACTCCGAGTTGTAGATCCTCAACTCTGTTTTATATGATGATGCTTCAGATAAAGATTAGAAGTGAGGTAATGAATGAATACTGGATATGGATTGAGAAATGACACATCTTTCCTTGAACTTTAAGAAAAAACATGTCTTCGATGTCGTTTAAAGTTAATTCCGGGAAATCAGCCTCTGAAAATTCGTATTCTATTTCATCTTGTTTCTTAACCACGATTTTATCCATGAATGCATAGTAGAACTTCTCTTCGGCTTCTATCCGTGTGATGACAAAAATCCTGAGGTTGATCTTGACTACATTCTTCAACTTTCCCACTAACTTGCTTCGATAAAAGAGTTTTCTTCGTTCTGACCAATAATGAATCCTGAGCTAGGAATCTTCGTTGTATGTCACTACCATGCTTACGAATAAGTGTGTATCGGATTCTTCAATGGCTGATTGTGTGTACATAGCAGCCGGAATGAGAGTCACAGATGTAGTGTACTTCTGTTCAGTCTTGTGTCCATTTTTAAGAAATTCCAGATCATTGTTAAAGAAGAAGCGATATGGAATCTTGGTTTGATATGCTTCTCCTATCATAGGTAGTGGTTTAGTCCAATCAGTGTAGTACGGAGCTCGTTGATCAATGTTGAATTCGAGATTTAACCAGTTTATATCATTTGACAGTGCACGCGCAATGTTCTCCAAGTGATATTCGAGCTATGTTGCGTCTTTCAAAAGGTTGAAAGTATCATTCTTCATTCATCGGAGTTCCGTTTTTGTTTACTTTTTGATGTGGATATCAGGCTTGAACTTCTGAGCCAATTCCACGGTGCGTCCATCCACTGGCTCTTCATCTTCAGCAAGCCCGGAGGTTGAGCACTAACCATGTCGTCATACCAACCATAATCTGTAGTTGAGTCATCATCGAGCCATGTGATGAATTTTGGCTCTTTATCTTTGCTTGACTTCTTGCTTTTGGATTTTGATGGTGGAGACTTATTTTGAGTAGTAGTAGGTTGTTGGTGCTCGTCCTCGGTGTATTGGAATGGTTCATAATAATCTGTTGCTGTTGGACCAGATGCAGAGGCCTTCGGTGGTGGATTGGAAGTTGTTGTAGTGGAAGGATTAGCTGGTATATGCTGTGAGGAAGAACCACTGACCATTTTTTGTTTCCTGCCTTGTGAGCTCGGGTCAGGATCTCGGTCGGCTCGTGCCCTCTTATGCTTTTCTGCATCAGTCTTACACCGAGGAGGGTTCTTCTGATGGAGAGTTGCTGAAAGATAATCGAAGAAAGCCGATTCTTCAGGAGTCATGGAAGCTTGGATATATGTTAGCTTCTCAAACAATTTAATCTGAAGTTCTTTAATTGTGAGATCCGTTGGTTCATAAGTTATAGGGACAATTTGTAAAGTGATTGGAGTTGAGGCAATGATATCTGAGACGATTTGGTTGATGATTGGTGTCAGATATTCCTTGATCTCCTTTGTAGCAATTGTTTGTAAGTGCTTCTTCAGATATCTGTCTGTATATCCCACAATTAGCTTATCCATGTCACCTTGAACGTCTCTTGACATCAACTCATCAACTTGTTGTTTTGTCACTTGAAGTTCATCTATCTCTTTAGTCAAACTCTTAACCCGATTCATAAGGAAGCCAATCTAAGCTTGAACCTTATGCTCCTTCTTCTCACGAGCAAGTTTCACAGCTTTCTTGTCCAAGCTTGGACATATTTAGGAACCTACATGTTGGATCATAGTATTTGGTTGATATTGTGATTCGGGAGGTCTTGGTAAATGGAAGAACATGGTTGCCATAGTTAGAGAGAGAATAGAGAGAGAAAGTGAAAGACTATGTGTTTTATTGATAATAAAAGAGTAAATTACACACTAAGCTTAACCCTCCTAGTAAAGTCTAGGAGGGTATATATAGGGCAACATACACATGACTTTACATAGTTAATGGTTCTAGTCCCGGTGTATGTGCCTAACATGATAACTAATGTAATCCCGTAAATATCGTTCCATTTACGTGTTAGGAGCGATCCCAAAAAATTTGTTTTTGTAGCAATAACCATTGCTCGATTCTTTGGTTCCCTCCAAACGAGGGGGAGCATACATCAAGGGGGAGCCTTAGTGTCGTCTCGACATTCTTTTTGCTTCGACAAAAAGAGGGAGAAATGGGGATAAACTCAACTAAAACTTGTTTAAAATAACTTTCACCTAAATTAACTTTATATTTTGTCATCATCAAAAAGGGAGAGATTGTTAATACAAATAATGTCCAAATATACCGTTTCAACATAAATCACGCTAGGTAAGAACAAACAAATTTACAACTTGAAAAATGATCTAAGGATTTGTGTTTTAAACTTCACATGTTTAATGTGACAAAATAGTTTTTCAAAAATACATTTGACAAATTATTTTTGAGTTAAAAAAATGTTTTAATTGGAAAAATAAGTTTAAATTCATCAACAGCTATTTTTCCCCTCCAAAATAGCTCCAAACTTCCCCAAATAAACCTTCACCACTAAAAAAAAAGGGAGCGTTTATGTCTGGGACAGTACCACTAAATACCCCACGACACCATTAAATTTAGTGGTGTCGTGCAACTTTACCGTACCCTTGCAACGGTCAAATTTCTTTTGCTTATAAATACTAGACCATTTCACAGGTTTTTCTTATCCTTTCTCACACAAATCCTTTTAAGTTAAATCCACTCTATCCATTTACATTTCTTTGATCATTTTGATAGCTTATTTTTGTTTAAGAGTGATCCAATCATCCAACCAAGTGATCACTTTCATTCCTCTTCTAGTGCAAGAGAAGAACAAATCGTATCAAGAAGATACAAAGTGTTGTAGTGTTAGTGTAGTGAACTCGTAACCTTTGTTACGTACTTGTTGTATTTAGGCATGCATCAAGTTGTCTTTCATCTTGTTTAGTTATCTTGTGTGGATTATTGTGATCTTGTAGTGATCGTGTGGATCTCCTGTAGCTTGTGTTGAGAGTGTGTAGATTAAGTGGATCGAGGGTAGATTGTGTGGATCTTGTAGATTGTGTGATTAGTAAGGATCATGTAGATCGTGAGTGAGATTGGTACTAGCTAGATTAGTACTAGACATTTATCTTAGTGTCGAAATCGTGATAAGCAATGTTGTACGGTTTTCTCGGCCTGAAGGGAGTTTCTTGACATAGTGCTTAGGACTCTCAAGTTGGGTACTGGAGAAATGGAGTAAGGCGAAGAGGAGCTTCGTTACCGAACCACTATAAATCATTATGTCTTGGTTTAATCTTTCCATCTCTTACTCTTTATCTTTGCAATTTATATTTAATAATTGTAGTGCATTTATTATAATATTGCAAAGTAGTATTCATGTTGTTGTTGATTAGTTTCACAAAGGATCGAATCAAAGTTTTTCACAAATTAAACTTTTGTAACTAACTAAAAATTGGTAAAACTATTGAACCCCCCCCCCCCTTTTCTAGTTTCCACAAACCTCATCCAAATATAAATTCTAAAGCTTACCTTCTCGATGTTCTCACTGATTGCATACTTGCAAGCACATCGACATATCTTAGTAATATCAGCCCCACTAAAGCCTTGTGTATATTTGGCTAGAGCTCTCAAATCAGCATCCTTTGAAACCGAAGACTTCCTCATTGATAGAGATATTGAATTCTCTTGGATTGCCCATAAAACAGTAGTAGAAGATGAGAAACAAACTGCACGCCAAAGAAAAAAATGTCAATAAGGGGAAACAAAGCATCTATAGTAGACTTAGATATGGATATAATTAAAACAAAATCCTTATTAAGTTAGGTTCAATAACTTCTATGGACTATGACGAACAAGACCCCAATTGAGGTTGGAATTTAAGAAATCACTTAATATTTATGCTTGATTTATATCAATCAAGTTACATTCACTGAACTTATATATATTTGTTTTTGGATTGTTTGTGCAGCTTTGGTTAATAGTTGAATACTGGGAAGGAGTTATTTCATTGTTGACATACTTTCCACCTAAAACTTGCATACGTAAGCATGGGTTTATAAATAAATGCAGGTCTTTGTAAATAAATTCTTAAGGTCACAATAATATTCAAATAGTTGTGTTCATTAACCTGTTTTAATTTGCCATTTTTGCTCATATAAATAAAAATGAATATGAAAGAAATAAAAGTGTTAAATAGTTTTAGCTCTATCTTCCGTAATTTTTCACATATATTTACAAAAATCCATACCACTCCGGGAAGCACTACAAAACAATAACGAAGTAGCCAATTAAATTTAAATCTAAAGCTACTTATTTCATAATATTGAAATTGTCATTTCTTACCTCTTTATCCTAAAGGTATTATCTGTATACCTGCTATGAGCTACTTTATGTATATATTTTGTTTTTTCATTGTATTCCAAGGAATTTTATAGTAAGAAGATTTTCATGTTGTATAAGTAAACTACATTAAATCGGAAACATCCAATCCAACTTGCAAACTGCCAAAGATTTAGCATGTCAAAGAGTATGAGAAAGGACCAGCTTACTATATCGGTTTCACAGTTGTTCTAAAAAGTCCAAAAATTTTATCAACAATTCACAACTCCAAAAGTAATGTAAGTAAGTAACTCTATAAAGATGAATCGAATACCTTATGATAGATTCACAATTTCATGTTCAAAGCTACATATAAAGGAAACATTCAAATTCGGCGTTTAACTTGTCTTGTACAAAAAACATATGTCGATGCAATTTCTTTTATCCAAACAGTTAAAGTTGCTAATCAGCTTATCAATAAACAAATATGCGGGAAAAACATGCAATTCCAAACCCCTCTAAATACAAAATCATAGCAAAGGAATAGGACGCGAAACTTACACTTTGAGGAAAAGAAGCAGAAGCAGCCATGGAAGAACTGTACTTCATTTATGGTCTTGATGGTGTTTCTCTCTTAGGAACTACATTCCTCGACCTGTAGTCTGGTTCGGCATTGACCCTCACTCAAATATAAAGTTTTTGGATTTGAGCTTAAAATGCCCCCATTTTAGCCCTTACTTAAGCCCCCAAAAGCACCCATTTCAGCCCCCGAACCCACCCAGTTCAGCCCCCAAACCCACCCGTTTTAGCCCCTCTTACAGCACACAAATGCACCGATTTCATCCCCCAAACCCACCAATTCCAGCCACCACTTCAGCCCCCATACGCACCCATTTCAGCCCTATTTCAACACCAACCACAACCACGACAGAAAATTTGACTTCCTTTGAGTAACGCTTGCTGTGAAGAATCCACTACATCTTACAAACCACTAGAATCATGTTGAGTTTGGAAATCTACACCAAACAAACAAACATTATTAACTATTTAATCATCCCTAAAACTCAGAGAATCATAAGCAAGTCCCAATCATTCAAGTCACAATAATGCAGATTCCACAACACAAATATGAGCAGTTCAACAGTCAAGAATGCAGTCTACATGATGGAATGCAATCAATCAAACAAAACCTTAAATAAACAACATAACCTGATATCTAAGCGACATAAACTTCATTCGGAAGGCGAACATAAACTTCATAGTAAAAAACTAAGCGACATAAACTTCATAGTAAAAAACTTTAAAAAAATCTAATTTTAGCACCCACGATCACCAAACTTTTGATTTTAACTTGTTATCCACATGACCAAACATTTAATAGAACACTTAATCTGCATATGTATAAACAGTTCAAGACCAATTCAAATTCCAATCAAAATACAAAAATCACAATTAAAGAACATGTAATTAAAATGAAATCAAATAACAACGAATTGCATACATAAATATCAGCATGATGTGATAAAAAATTAAATTAATATTAACAGAAGGATATGATATTGAGACAAACCTGATTGTTAAGTGATTGATCAGATTAAGAATCCTTCGCTATGCACAAATTGAATCCGAATGTAAATGAAAGATGGTTTTATGTTGTAACTGATGAGAGGATATTTTGTAGTCTTTTTTATTGTAAATGCAAGACGGTTTGTTTACCTGAAACTGTTGCAACACTTCGCATTCCTCACTTTCATTAATTCGCCCGACATTAAGCATGTCCACTTAACAATAAATATACAAAACTGAATCTTTTTGTATATAAGATTAACTAAGGTGTTGTTTGTTTTTTCAGAGCTTTTACCTCTTCATCTGCAAACCATGTTTGCAAAAGAAGAGGTACATTTAAACTCTTCATCTGCAAGAAGAAGATCGTTTGTTTTTTGTGCTATTTAAGTACTTCTTTCCCTTTTCTTCTTTTTTTCTTTTTCTTTTTCTTTTTTCTTTTTCACTAGTATTTTTTGTGCTATTGAAGTAACTTTGTTTTTCCTTTTTCTTTTTCACTAGTTTTTTGTACTATTGAGTGCAAAACAAGCAATCGCTTAAAATACGAAGTATTAAACACAATACATAATGGTTCAAAATAAACCAATATCGACCTTTTTTTTGTGTTATAAATCCTTTTTGTTATATGGGTCAAAAGGATCATTGGTTTCCTTACGTTTTGGTATTTTTTTGCGTTTTCGACCTTTTTTTACATTTTCTTCTATTTTTTACGTCGTCGTTTGTTTTTTAAGTTTTCAACCCCTTCTTTATGTTTTTCAACGTATTGTCCGTTTTTTTACATTTTCGTCTGTTTTTTACGTTTTCGCTTGTTTTTTTACGTTTTGGTCCGTTTTTTTACGTTTTCGTCCGTTTTTTAACGTCTTCGTCTGTTCTTTTTAAGTTTTCGACCCCTTTTTTTATGTTTTTGTCCGTATTTGTCCGTTTTTTTATGTTTTCATCTGTTTTTTACGCTTTCGCTTGTTTAAGTCCGTTTTCGTTCGTTTTTTTAACGTTTTCGTCTATTTTTTAGGTTATCATCTATTTCTTACGTTTTTGTCTGTTTTTTTACGCTTCCGTCTGTTTTTAACTTTTTTGTCCGTTTTTTTACATTTTAGTCCATTTTCTTATGTTTTCGTCACTTTTTTTACGTTTTCGTCTGTTTTTTACGTTTTAATAATTTTTTTTAAAGTTTTTGTTTGTTTTTATACTTTTTCGTATATTTTTCCGTTTTTTTCCGTTTTTTACGTTTTAGTCTGTTTTCTTACGTTTTCGTCCTTTTTTTACGTTTTGCGTCCGTTTTTATCTGTTTTTTAAAAACGGACGAAAACGTAAAAAACGGAAGAAAACGTAAAAAAGAACGAAAAAGTAAAAAAAAATGGCGAAAATGTAAGGAAATGGACGAAAACGTTAAAAAATGGCCGACAAGTAAAAAAGGGACGAAAACGGACGAAAAAACCGACGAAAGCATAAAAAACGGATGAAAACGTAAAAAAGCAGGCGAAAACATAAGAAAACAGACGAAAACGTAAAAAAACAGACGAAAAAGTAAAAATATGATCGAAAACGTAAAAAAAAGGTAAAAACGGACAAAAACGTAAGAAAACGGAAGAAACGTAAAAAAACAGACGAAAACGTAAAAAAAAAGATGAATACGTAAAAAACAGATGAAAACATAAAAAAACAGACGAAAACATAAAAAACGAACGTGAACGTAATAAAGCGGAATAAAACTTAAGAAAACGGGCGAAAATGTAAGAAAACGGACGAAAACGTAAAAAAACAGACGAAAACGTAAAAAAATGGCGAAAACGTAAAAAAGAGACGAAAACGTAAAAAAAAGGGTGAAAACGTAAAAGAACGGACGAAAACGTAAAAAAACAGACGAAACATAAAAGGATGGACGAAACGTAAAATAGATGTAAGATATTGAGAAAGAGATGTAAGGGTTCTGAAAGACTACTCTCCAGCTATCCGGAGTACGTCAATCAACTCAAAATACAAAGCAACCCTGGAATTAAAAACACTGCTCTCCAGCTATCCGGACTCGAAAGATCAGAATCAATAGCTTTAGCAGCTTCTAGAATCTGGCCCGTTAATCCAACGCCGATAATACCAGCTAACGTCCCAGCTGTATTAGATACTCCCATCCCTATACCAGCATACCGAGAGCAATATCCATATGATTCACCGCAAACCTTGCTCTTCCTAATGCTAAAAAGCCGAGAGCTAAAGATGAACATAACACCACACCATTTGTTGTTCTAAAATGAGGAATTGCAATCAGTGCAAAAGAAGCAACTGAAAATCCCATCGTATTTAAGACCTTTCGTGCTTTTGTCACCGACATAATCTTTTTAGTTATCACATGGTCAGCAATCACCCCGCCAATATTTGAAAATACAAATATGTTTAGATAAGGCATCATTTTAGAAGAGCCCATACCTTGAAGACTTGAATTGAGACCTAATTCGAAGTATGTGGGTAGCCAGTTCATAAGGACGTATAACGCATAATGAAAGGTGAAATTATTAGCAACAATAGCCCATACGGATAAGCTGAGAAATATTTTACGCAACGGGATTTGACTTTTGTCGTTTTTAGTCCTTTGACTTTGACTACCGTTGACTGGAAGCAATGATTCACCAAAACCAGATGCAACAGCTTTTGGATTTTGTAACCGAGGCGGATCACTAGCAAATTTGAACCAAAGTAGAGACCACAAACTACCTAAAGCAGCTTCAGCTAAAAATACAAATTGTGGGCCTCTTAACTTCACAAGGCTAGGAAGCAATAGCATACCCATGGCTTCCCCTAAATACATACCGGACGCTGTTATAGAAACGTGATCTTGAACGCTCATGTGGTGGGACCCATCGAGCTAAAGCATATGAATGGACGAATATAAACCCTTGTGCTACTCCCACAAGCAATCGAGCTATAACTAAGGTGATCACTCTGTTTGGATCGAGTGGTACTAAGGCACACGTTAAAGACCATAGTATAAATGAGAGTAAGAGTACACGCTCACCGCCTATTTTTGAGCCGCCCCATCGTGGACTTGTGATAAAGCGTATCCATAATAGAATGTAGAAAGTATAATGCCTTTGCTTGATTGACTTACTCCTTCAGCATCAGCAACAACTGTGTATGCAATTGAAAATCATACACGTTCTACGTAGCATAAAGAGGTACAAATGAAGGTTAATATGACGATTAAATGGATTTGTATAAAAGTTTATGGGCTACAAGATAACATCAGGTGTGTTTGGGATTGCTTATAAAAACTTCTTATTTGTTTAGTTTGAATTAATAAGAAGTGTGGTTTCTCGGGCTTGCTTATCCAAACTACTTAAACTGATCATTCGCGAATGATATAAGCTTTTTTATTTTTCTGAAGAACCATCTTAAAGTTACTTAGTCAAACAACGTGTTTCAAAAAGCAATATGCAGTTTTAGTAGACAATCCCAAACACGCCCCTACATTCTAAACCTTTTTTCCATTTATGCCAGCTACGGGTGTTGGTGAGAGCTCTAGGTTTGTGATCCCGTTTTTCGGTGTCATCTACTCAACGTCAGCACATCAACAAACCACATTTTACCCATACTCATAACACAAAAAACAGGAACCACCCAAAACACACATTTACACCAGAAATACACACTAAAATAGCGTCATTGGGGTGACACTGACTCAATGACGCCAAGAATGACACTGATGCGGTATGGCATGACATTTGGTATCATGATGACACTATGGTACAAGTGAAAGCTTAATCAAACACCTTATATACTTATATACAGAAACAACTCACCGGTTTATTTAAAACACAATGCACGTGATAATGCTTGGATTTGTGTAGCAGCTTAAATGCATAAGCTATTCGGCTCTTTCAATAAACCAAACAACAAGTACTACAAATTTACAAAACCAATTGATAATTTTAAAACCAAACTTTAAAAATCTCTCATTTATGGTCTTGATGGTGTTTCTCTCTTAGGAACTACATTCCTCGACCTGTAGTCTGATTCGGCTTTGACCCTATCGGTAGAAGGACCCTCACTCCAATCTAAAGTTTTTGAATTTAGGCTTAAATTGCCCCGATTTTAGCCCTCACTTAAGCCCCCCAAAGCACCCATTTTAGCCCCCACACCCACGCAATTCAACCCCCATACCCACCCGTTTAAGCCCTTATTTCAGCTCCCAAATGCACCGATTTCATCCCCCAAACCCACAAAATTCCAGCCCCCATACGCACCCATTTTAGCATCCAAACACACCCATTTCTGCACCAACCACAACCACGACAGAAAAATTGACTTCCTTTGAGTAATGCTTGCTGTGAAGAATCCACTACATCATACAAACCACTGGAATCATGTTGAGTTTGGAAATCTACACCAAACAAACAAACATTATTAAATATTTAATCATCCCTAAAACTCAGAGAATCATACACAAATCCCAATTATTCAAGTCACAATAATGCAGATTCCACAACACAAATATGAGCAGCTCAACAGTCAAGAATGCAGTCTACATGATGGAATGCAATCAATCAAACAAAACCTTAAATAAACAACATAACCTGATATCTAAGCGACATAAACTTCATTCGGAAGGCGAACGGATATATACAATCTCATAAAATTAAGCCACCAAATTAAAGAAAACCAAAAACCCACAAATAAAGTTATAAAATTTCACCAATAAATTACCAAGATTTTAAAATCAAATACCTGAGATTCCAACAAAATAATACGTTGACGAAGAAGCATATTAGTAGTATGAAGTTCTTCAAATCTAGGCATCCAAGCTATGCATGCCCTTCAACCCCACAATCAACTGAATCTACATAAAAGATTTCACATTTACACAAAATAAAACATTTAAATCATTCTAACTTACACTTCTTAATGAACACAACATAAAAAATCTAAACCACTCCGAATTACACTTATTAATAACACAATACAACATGGCCAACCTTTTTATCCTTGATTTCACTTAACTGAATCCATGTATCAATCCCTATACCTCTGCAACTTCTCAATCTCCTTCTCCAAATCATCTTTAAATTTCTCCTCATAAACCCACTCGGCTCATTCATACATGATAACATCTTCCTAGCATGGTATCGAATCTAAATCCAAACACCCCTGCTATACAGATTTCCACCTACACATCACCAATGGTAAACTTGAAAGAGTATTTATATATACTTAACAATTGTATAAATATCATAAACATGAGTGACTACATTTTAATAGTAAAAAACTTTAAAAAAATCTAATTTTAGCACCCACGATCACCAAACTTTTGATTTTAACTTGTTATCCACATGACCAAACATTTAATAGAACACTTAATCTCCATATGTATAAATAGTTCAAGACCAATTCAAATTCCAATCAAAATACAAAAATCACAATTAAAGAACATGTAATTAAAATGAAATCAAATAACAACGAATTGCATACATAAATATCAGCTTGATGTGATAAACAACTAAATTAATATTAACAGAAGGATATGATATTGAGACAAACCTGATTGATGAGTGATTGATCAGATTAAGAATCCTTCACTATGCACAAATTTAATCCGAATGTAAATGCAAGATGGTTTTATGTTGATGAGAGGATATTTTGTAGTCTTTTTTATTGTAAATGCAAGACGGTTTGTTTACCTGAAACTGTTGCAACACTTCGCATTCCTCACTTTCATTAATTCGCCCGACATTAAGCATGTCCACTTAACAATAAATATACAAAACTGAATCTTTTTGTATATAAGATTAACTAAGGTGTTGTTTGTTTTTTCAGAGCTTTTACCTCTTCATCTGCAAACCATGTTTGCAAAAGAAGAGGTACATTTAAACTCTTCATCTGCAAGAAGAATATCGTTTGTTTTTTGTGCTATTTAAGTACTTCTTTCCCTTTTCTTCTTTTTTTTCTTTTTATTTTTCTTTTTTCTTTTTCACTAGTATTTTTTGTGCTATTGAAGTAACTTTGTTTTTCCTTTTTCTTTAGTTTTTTGTACTATTGAGTGCAAAACAAGCAATCGCTTAAAATACGAAGTATTAAACACAGAACAAAATGGTTCAAAATATACCAATATCGACCGCTTTTTTGTGTTATAAATCCTTTTGTCATATGGGTCAAATGGATCATTGGTTTCCTTACGTTTTGGTATTTTATTACGTTTTCGACCTTTTTTTACATTTTCGTCTCTTTTTTACGTCGTCGTCTGTTTTTTAAGTTTTCGACCCCTTTTTTAAGTTTTTGTTTGTTTTGTACGTATTTGTCCGCTTTTTTACATTTTCGTTTTTACGCTTTTTTTCATTTCGCCGCTTTTTATGATTCATCCGTTTTAACGCCTTTGTCTGCTTTTTTATCGACACCTTTTAAGTTTTTGTCCGTATTTGTCCGCTTTTTATGTTTTCATCTGCTTTTTACGCCGCTGTTTTAGTCCGTTGCCCGTTGTCATCTACTTTACGCTTTTGTTTTTTACGCCTTAACGTTGCTCGTTTTCGCCATCATTTTTATGTTTTCGCTTGTTTTATATCGCCAGATGTTTTACGTTTTCTTCCTTTTACGCTTTAGTCTACGTTTTCTTTTTACGCTTATATGTTTTTAAAATGGATGAAAACGTAATAAACGGACGAAAACGTAAAAAAGTGGTAGAAAACGTAAGAAAATGGACGAAAACGTAAAAAACGGACGAAAACGTAAAAAAGAACGAAAAAGTAAAAAAAATGACGAAAATGTAAGGAAACGGACGAAAACTGACGAAAACGTTAAAAAATGGCCGAAAAAGTAAAAAAAGGACGAAAACGGACAAAAAACCGACGAAAGCGTAAAAAACGGACGAACACGTGAAAAAGCAAAGTAAAACATAAGAAAACGAAAAACGTAAAAAAACAGAAGAAAACGTAAAAATATGATCGAAAACGTTAAAAAATGGATGAAAACGTAAAAAAAAGTGGGGGTAAAAACGGACAAAAACGTAAGAAAATGGAAGAAACGTAAAAAGACAGACGAAAACGTAAAAATAAAGGATGAATACGTAAAAAACAGACGAAAACATAAAAAACAAACGTAAACGTAATAAAGCGGAATAAAACTTAAGAAAACGGGCGAAAATGTAAGAAAACGGACGAAAACGTAAAAAATGGTGAAAACGTAAAAAAAAGAGACAAAAACGTAAAAAAAATGGCAAAAACGTAAAAGAACGGACGAAAACGTAAAAAAACAGACGAAACATAAAAAGATGGACGAAACGTAAAATAGATGTAAGGGTTGTGAAAGACTGCTCTCCAGCTATCCGGAGTAACTCAATGTACTACTCTCCAGCTATCCGGACTCGAAAGATCAGAATAAATAGATTTAGCAGCTTCGAGAAGCTGGCCCGTTAATCCAACACCGATAATACCAGCTAACGTCCCAGCTGTATTAGATACTCCCATCACTATACCAGCATACCGAGGGGCAATATCCATATGATTCACCGCAAACTCTTCTCTTCCTAATGCTAAAAAACCGAGAGCTAAAGATGAACATAACACCACACCATCTGGTGTTCTAAAATGAGGAATTGCAATCAGTGCAAAAGATGCAACTGCAAATCCCACCGTATTTAAGACCTTTTCTTGCTTTTGTCACTGACATAATCTTTTTAGTTATCACATGGTCAGCAATCACCCCGCCAATATTTGAAAATACAAACATATTTAGATAAGGCATCATTTTAGAAGAGCCCATATCTTGAAGACTTGAATTCAGACCTAATTCGGAGTCTGTGGGTAGCCAGTTCATAAGGACATATAACGCATAATGAAAGGTGAAATTATTAGCAACAACAGCCCATACGGGTAAGCTGAGAAATATTTTGCGCCATGGGATTTGAATTTTGTCGTTTTTAGTCCTTTGACTTTGACTGGAAGCAATGATTCACCAAAACCAGATGCAGCAGCTTTTGGATTTTGTAACCGAGGCGGATCACTAGCAAATTTGAACCAAAGTAGAGACCACAAACCACCTAAAGCCGCTTCAGCTAAAAATTACAGATTGTGGGCCCCTTAACTTCACAAGGATAGGAAGCAAAAGCATACCCATGGCTTCCCCTAAATACATACCAGACGTTGTTAGAGAAACAGATCTTGAACGTTCATGTGGTGGGATCCACTGAGCTAAAACATTATGAATGGACGGAAATATAAACCCTTGTGCTACTCCCACAAGAAATCGAGCTATAACTAAGGTGATCACTCTGTTTGGATCGAGTGGTACTAAGGCACACGTTAAAGACCATAGTATATATGATAGTAAGAGTACACGTCTACCGCCTATTTTTTGAGCTGCCCAGCCGCCAGGGACTTGTGATAAAGCGTATCCATAATAGAATGTAGAAAGTATAGTGCCTTTGCTTGAATGACTTACTCCTTCAGCATCTGCAACAACTGTGTATGCAATTGAAAAGCCTACACATTCTACGTAGCATACAAAGGTACAAATAAAGGTTAATATGACGATTAAATGGCGGGTAGGGATCGGTGCAATGCCCATCCTTATGCACTTGTCTACTCTAAGTCGTTAATATTTTTTTTTTGTTACTGAGATGCATACTTATTTTACAGCCAAATCAAGTCAAGTCATATGACAATGGATGCACCTGCAAGGATATATATAGGAAAAACAGATTAGAAACTGGGCATCAAAACTTGTGAAAAGATAATGTGAAGAAAAAAAGTAATGATTTAGGATACACGCTGAAATAGACTTTTTTTGGGAAATTTGAAGCTTATGATGCAGGGCTTGTTCAGTTATTGTTAATGATTTATGGTTCATATCGAGATATGTAGATGAACCAAAGCTAAAAATCTACGCAAAAAGCTGGAATTAGTGTCGAAGCAAGTTCATTACACCAAAGGAACTGTTTAAATGAAAAGATTACACAAATCTTTTTCCCCTTTTACAGAATCATAATTTTGTCTGAATTCGAGAATTTGAGTATAAACATCGCTGGTTAACAAAAACATAACCAAAGGGAGGTTTTGCATATAAAGTAGTTCAAACACTTTTGAAATGTGAACAATTATGAGGAATAGCGCAATAGATGTACTCATATGATGATGGAAGCAAAAAAAAGGAATTAGGGTGTTTTGCTTGGTATTTTCAGAAGAGATATAATCATCATTCTCAATAGGACAAGTATTCAATTACAGCTATTCTTATGTTTGTTCTTTTCAACTACAATGAGCTACCAATGTAACTCATATCAAGTACTATTACAATACAGATCATTTTTGTTGTTTTCTAACATCCTAACGATTAAAAATTAATCCCCCTTTATTATAAGCCAAAGGCCTGATTCAAGTTTCATGCTGAAAACCACTACTTATAAGAACGTGCATCGTACAATGTTAATTTGTATAAAAGTTTATGGGCTACATGATAACATTAGGTGTGTTGGGGATTGCTTATAAAAACTTCTTATTTGTTTAGTTTGAATTAATAAGAAGTGTGGTTTCTCGGGCTTGCTTATCCAAACTGCTTAAACTGATCATTCGCGAATGATATAAGCTTTTTGATTTTTCTAAAGAACCAGTTTAAACTTACTTAGTCAAACAACGTGTTTCAAAAAGCAATATGCAGTTTTAGTAGACAATCCCAAACATGCCCCTACATTCTAAACCTTTTTTCCAGTTATGCCAGCTACGGGTGTTGGTGAGAGCTCTAGGTTTGTGACCCCATTTTTCGGTGTCATCTACTCCACGTAAGCACATCAACAAACCACATTTTTCCCATACTCATAACACTGAAAACTGGAATCACCCAAAACACACATTTACAGCAAAAATACACACTAAATAGCGTCATTGGGGTGACACTGACTCAATGACGCCAAGAATGACACGGATGCGGTATGGCATGACATTTGGTATCATGATCACTATGGTACCAGTGAAAGCTTAGTCAAACACCTTATATACAGAAACAACTCACCGGTTTATTTAAAACACAATGCACGAGTATATGCTTGGATTTGTGTAGCAGCTTAAATGCATAAGCTATTCGGCTCTTTCAATAAACCAAACAACAAGTACTACAAATTTACAAAACCAATTGATAATTTTCCAACCAAACTTTAAAAATCTCTCATTTATGGTCTTGATGGTGTTTCTCTCTTAGGAACTACATTCCTCGATCTGTAGTCTGGTTCGGCATTGACCCTATCGGCAGAAGGAACCTCACTCCAATCTAAAGTTTTTGAATTTGAGCTTAAAATCCCCCATTTTAGCCCTCACTTATTCCCCAAAAGCACCCATTTCAGCCCCCAAACCCACCCAATTCGACCCCTATACCCACCCGTTTTATCCCCTATTTCAGCACCCAAATGCACCGATTTCATCCCCCAAACCCACCAATTCCAGCCCCCATACGCACCCATTTTAGCATCCAAACGCACCCATTTCAACACCAACCACAACCACGACAGAAAATTTGACTTCCTTTGAGTAATGCTTGCTGTGAAGAATCCACTACATCATACAAACCACTGGAATCATGTTGAGTTTGGAAATCTACACCAAACGAACATTATTAAATATTTAATCATCCCTAAAACTCAGAGAATCAAAAGCAAATCCCAATTATTCATGTCACAATAATGCAGATTCCACAACACAAATATGAGCAGCTCAACAATCAAGAATGCAGTCTACAAGATGGAATGCAATCAATCTAACAGAACCTCAAATAAACAACATAACCTTATATCTAAGCGGCAGAAACTCCATTCGGAAGGCGAACGGATATAAACAATCTCATAAAATTAAGCCACCAAATTTAAGAAAACCAAAAACCCACAAATAAATTTATAAAATTTCACCAATAAATTACCAAGATATTAAAATCAAATACTTGAGATCCCAACAAAATAATACGCTGACGAAGAAGCATATTAGCATTATGAAGTTCTTCAAATCTAGGCATCCAAGCTGTGCATGCCCTTCAACCCCACAACCACCCACAACCAACTGAATCTACATAAAAGATTTCACAGTTACACAAAATAAAACATTTAAACCATTCTAAATTACACTTTTTAATGAACACAACATAAAAAATCTAAACCACTCTGAATTACGCGTATTAATAAAACAACACAACAAGGCCAACCTTTTTATCCTTGATTTCACTTAACTGAATCCATGTCTCAATCCCTATACCTCTGTAACTTCTCAATCTCCTTCTCCAAAACATCTTTAAATTTCTCCTCATAAACCTACTCGGTCATTCATACATGATAATATCTTCCTAGCATGGTATTGAATCTAAATCCAAACACCCCTGCTATACAGATTTCCACCTACACATCACCAATGGTAAACTTGAAAGGGTATTTATATATACTTATCAATTGTATAAATATCATAAACATGAGTGACTACATTTTCATAGTAAAAACTTTTAAAAAAAATAAAAAATAAAAAAAAAATCTAATTTTAGCACCCACGATCACCAAAATTTTGATTTTAACTTGTTATCCACATGACCAAACATTTAATAGAACACTTAATCTGCATATGTGATAACCTACACGCGTCGTTCGGGGTCAAAGGAACTTCCTTTTCGTCGAGCAAGTTTTTCAACACCCTAGGCAGTGAACCTAATCGTTGTAGTGTAGTATTAAGGTAAGCCACGGGAATTGATATCATTCTCTAGGGGAATAGGAATGCTAGTGAGAAGTTACTACGCTAAGGTTGGGGTTGAGGAAGATTATTTTTTTTTATCTTTTTATGTTTTTTTTAGGAATTGGAAAGGTACGAATCTCGAGGTTTGGATTTGGGGGTTAGTATTTCTACCGATTACTCTACTTATCTAATTATCTAATCTAGTGGTGTATGTAGTCTATGTCTAATTATTGTGTGCTCGTATGATGATTTAAAGATGTGTTTACTTAGGTTTTATTACTCCTTAATTATCTCCTATTGATGGTTGAATTGTCACGTCCTTATTCTTAATCGCGTTGTGTGTCTAAAGTCGTAGGGTATGCGTTTATCCCTAACTCTTTGAAACTACCAAAGGTTATCGCCTACAAAATCTCTAGGATTTATAAACTTAACGCTAAGGTACTCTTTGGATGGTTTAGCCTACAATGACTCTAGGTACTATAAGCTAAGGTTTCAACAAAGATTAATCAAGCATTAACTACACAACGGATGACCTATCACAATACTAGATCATTAACAATTAAGATAAGAGACAACCAATCAATATTCAATAATTAAGTTTCATATTCCCTAAGCAAACACACAAGTAAATTAGCCGGACATGGGAAACATGCAAGCATACACACAATTAATTGAAGACATAATTGAATTAATGAAGTAAAACACTTATCTTGATGTAAGATCGGGTATGGAACCCTAAAATACTGTACAAGACAGCCTTGGTTCGGTTTAGGTTTTTACTCCAAAAGACTACACACTGAAAACTAAAAAATTCGGATTCTATATATAATATTACAAATGCGACGGCGTCACCCTTTGATCTACGACGCCGTCGGGTCGCCGTCATTAGGGTTTCGTCTTGGCCACGTTAGTCTTGCGACGACGTCACCTTATGCTTGTGACGCCTTCCCTTCATCTCGACGCGTCTGGATCAAATCTGGGCCGTCTGAGTTGCGACGCCCTACTCTTTTAAAACCTGAAGCCGTCACTTGTAAATGAGCAATTTGGCTACTGAGCCGTCACAAAAGTTGTCCGACGGCGTCGCTATTTTGTGCCTGACGCCGTCCCCTTCAGTTCCAGCAGCCTGAGTGTCTCGATTCTTGACTTTGGCCATTTTCTTCAGATATTCGCTTTTCGTCCGAATAAGTATCATTCCAGCATTTTGCCTTCAAGATACCTAAAAAGTGAAAAGGAACGATATTAAGTAATAACGGATACAAAAGTGATCAAATAAGGGCTTAAACGACCCCTAAAAAAGGGACATTTTAAAACCTTATCAAATATCCCTACACTTGGTATTTGCTTGTCCTCAAGCAAATGTGCTTGTAGCCAATTAATTTATAAGTTAGGGGTCATGAAGCATTGGTTTAGAACAATCCACAACACATATAAGCCCCGCAAAAGTCATAACAAGCACGGAAATTACATACTAGCACCTCACAAGGGGTGTTTGGATACTCACATCTCTCGGGTGTATATGAAATATAACAAGTTGGAAATGGAAGATAAAACTCATTAAACGGTCCTAGTACATAGATTACCATAGGCTTGATACTAGATCAAACCTCCACCGCTTTGGCGTAAGCACCTAGGAAAGACTATCCAAGAGGTATTTTAAAGGGTTGTAATGTTAGGCTTACGGTAGGGAAACAAAGGGTTTGGTGGGATAGGCTATTTAGTGGTGGCAAGTCAAAAATCTTTATGTTACAAGCATGCGAAGAATGCGTTGCTAAGCCAAGACTCGACACTCTAGACTCTAGATAACTGAAACAAACAAACATAAATTAAAGATAGATGTAGGATGGTAGCCCGTATGTTTTTTCATTTTTTTTCACACACTTTTACTCTACCATCCTCTACGATAACATCAAAATGATAGGGATTTATAGGCACATCCCTACACTTGAGTTTTTATTACTCTAACACTAATATGACCCGAATTGAAAAGATCAAAACACTTGGAGTACATTATTACGCAAATAAAGGGAATTTGAATTTAACGTTCCCTTCCCGTCATTTCATAAACTTTAACTTTTCCCATGAGTCCCAATCGTCCCAAAACTGTGTACAAAGGATATGACTCGACTTATCAACTTATGCAAGCAACTAGATAATTGAACTAAGGGTTTAGTGTGATAACATTAATGCACTAAAAGTGAGTGCATACAAGGTAGGCTAAGGCGATTTGGGTGTACATTTGGGGGTGAGGTGTAAACAATGCTCTTCATTGATATTCTGGAAAACCGAAACATCACGAGAACCGCGAAAAGGATAGGCTCTGAGGGGTTAACTAGGGGTATCGTGTACTAAAGATGAGTACAACGCAAAGGTGTGGGGGAATTACTCAACCGATGTGAAAGAAGTAATTATATTACAGGTATCAAACAAGGGTTATCCTAATGCCTCTTATCATTTAGTTATTCCTAACTACACAAGTGTAGTCTTACTAGCGATCTCGGGATGCATCACAAAACAAGTTCTAGAATCTATTGTACTACCGGTTCACACACTAAGCATTAAAGATGAATGCTTTAATTCCTACTAATCTAAGGGCGATCCTCACATTTTTGGTGGAATTTAAGTGGTAAAGGGTTTTTGTGCTAGTCATATAATTTCCTATCCATGAGACGCTTTATTAAGACTAATGGCCCACTCCTATATGTCATGAAAAATTTTAAATTCGGTGCCAAAATTACCCTAACCGATATTTCTCATGGTTTATCACACAAATGAAATTGGACAAAGCAAATAGTCAAGGATAAGCATAGTTTCAAAGTTCCCGTTTTATTTTTCCTCCCTACACTTAAACTGAACATTGTCCCCAATGTTCCCCGAAAGTATAAAAGTTATGATAATGAAAGGTAATAAATGATGAAAGAAACTAGTACTCCCCTGATTAGCTCGGTAGGATCCGTGTAAAGTGGTGGTTACATTATTCTTCAAGAAGAACGTTTGCGTGAAAAGCTCCTTCTCATCTTATGTATCTTCTTCTTGGAAAATTAAACCTGCACACTTGAAGAAAACAAACGAAACCTTCGCGTAAAATCGGCGGTAATAATATATATAGGACTCTACTAAACTAGGATATAATGCTTGTGGAATGGATGTTTACGAATTTGTGGAAAATTAAGACCGGAAAATTCAAAAATTTATAAGTAGCTCGAAAACGAGAAAAAGTAATCAGTTGTTTTGCTCCTTCCCGACGCCGTCGGGTTGCGATCCTAACGCCGTCAGGTTATCCCGACAAAAAGCGGTCCGCAATTTTCGAAAAAAATTCGGAAAATTTACATCTTAAGGATCTGGAAAAATTTCCTGCAAAACATCCATTATGACTCGATACAAGCATTTGACTCGAACAAACACACATGCATATCTTTTAATTAATTGAAATTCTCATGTTTACGTTTCTTTCGAAAACGTGTGTAATCCTCCCTACACTTATCCCTTATGTAAAATACCTTTACATGTAATTAAGACGAGGTTAAAGACAAAATAAAGCATTTTTACAAATTTAAACAGGAGAATAAACAATCAATAAAAGATACATGGCACAAACAAGCAAACAATTAAGCATGGGTTGCCTCCCACGAAACGCTTTTCTTTATTTATGAGTCTTGTAGCTAGACTCGAAGTCGTGCCTCTACGTGACTTCATTACCGTCACCTTCTTCCTCATGACGGTCTCTAGTAGGTGATTCCATGTTGTAAAAGTGTCCTATGATACACCTTTCTAAGAGTTCGTCCTCTCCCCACTCAGTTCTATATTCCGGTCCTAAGTTCAAGCAATCATTACAGAAACAAAAAATCTTGGCCATAACATAATCCACTCCTTTCTCCTTATCCTTCTCATTCCTATAGTAGACCGATAGTTTAAGTTCCTTTTCATCATTGGAGAGTGATGAAAATTTCTCAATCTTAAACGGCATTTGGTAGGCTACATCATCGGTCTCATCCTTGAATCGCACTATTCCTAATGAGGGATCATAAGTCATCCCGGTGCTTTCTATGAAAGGTTTCCCTAGAATAACGTGGGACAAGCTAGGATCTATGGTCGTACTAATATCTTCCACTATTATGAAATCCGTAGGAAACGTGAAACTACCTACATAGACGGGCAATCCCTTAACTCTACCAATAAAATTGCAACTAACCCTAGGATTATTGGGATCTTGCCTAGTTGGGATAGGCTTCTTCATTACCCAATTATAGTAGGTGCTAGTCATTATGTTTATTGGGGACTTGCGGTCAATGTAGGCCTTTGCTACGAAAAGGTGTCCTATGCAACATGGTATGTTAAGATTCCAAGGGTTCCCAAACTTGATCCTAGGGCTTCTCCTAACATACATGTGACGGAGGTCACGTACTAAGTGTGGGTGGCGAGATAGTTCTTCTTCCGTAGGAAACTTATAGAAATAGTCATTGTCTACCTCATCTATTTCCTTGGTTGTTTCATTCCTAGGTGTTTCACTAACCTCAAGTATCGTTTCATGGTTCGCTTCGTCATTTGTTCTATTAGGTTTTGCTAAGGTGATGGTATTGACGAATTGAACGTGCTTAGCTAGCTTACTTGGGTCCTTAATCTCTACACCAGAAGGTTCGGGAGTTGAGATAGCATTAACCTTCCTATCACTATTGGTCATGGCTTTCAAGAGGTTATCTATCTTCCTATCCATATCGGCTTGTTGTTGGTTAAAACGGTCCGAGAGCTTAGCTATTTTCTTGGGATGCGACTAGGTGTTGCAACATCCCCTCAATGTTTTTTTGGTTAGGGCCGTGATATGGGGGCCATGAGAAATCATTGGATGTGAATTATTTGGTTTATCCGCAATAAAAGTCGGGCTTGCCCTTCCATGCTTCTCGGGCGTCATTAAAAGTCCTAGGTCCAGGTGTTGTAGGGAATCTTCCTCCCGTTCCATTAGTACGCGAGGATGCGTAGTCAACGGAAGCTTGTTCGGGGAATTTGGTGCAAGTGCGCATGTTACTACACGGCTCACACGAGGAAGAAACTTTGTTCACATGGCGTGAAGACTTAGGATTTTCATAGGAGCTCATTAGGAATTTAACTTGGTCTTCAAGCTCGAGCATCCTACGGTCGGAAGATTGTGAGTCAATGGGAGGCAAGGAGATTGCCTTAACGGTTTTGGGCAACTCACGGGGGTCATTCCAACTTTCGTTGTCATAGAGAGCAAGGTCCTCTATTATACCCCATGATTCTTCCGCGGTGAGATCACTATGTTTTCCACCGGCCGCTTGGTCAATGGATCGCTTGGTGGGGAAGTTGACATGATCATAGAAGAGTTGTACTTGGAGCCAAAGATCAATGCCGTGATGAGGGACTTTATGGAGTAAGTCCTTGAATCGAGTCCATGCTTCGTAGAGAGATTCACCTTGATGTTGTTGGAACATCAAGATATCATTCCTAAGCTTAGTGGTTCTCCCCGGTGGGAAAAATTGAGCAAGGAAGCGAGAGGTGAGATCATCCCAACTTGAGATGGAGCCGGCGGGAAGTCGCTCAAGCCAATTACTAGCTTGGTCCCGTAGAGAGAATTGGAAGAGACGCAGGCGCGTGGTCCGAGGTCGATGGAATCGACAATTTTAAGGAAATCCTTAAGATGCTAATTAGGATCTTCGGAACGAAGTCCATGGAATGCACATCCGTTCTGCACCAACCGGATGGTGTCGGATCGCAGGGCCGTAGTTTGGGCTTGGTCGGGAAGCTCAATGGTGTTCCTATAGCCTAGGTGGCTAGGTCTCGAGTATTCACCAAGAGTACAGCCTCTTGGCGGGTCATTTGGTGGTACGTTTATGAATGGTGGTTGGTTATCACCTTCCATGATGAAAAGTGATGGGATACGAACAAAGGTCACGAAGAAGGGGGATAGACTACGAGGAAGCTAAAAATTGGGAAAAAAGTTTACTTGATAGGAATCAAGCAAAGAAACCTAAACGAGGTGGACTCCTAACTAGCTATTCTATTCCCCGGCAGCGGCGCCAAAAACTTGATAATGCTACACGCGTCGTTCGGGGTCAAAGGAACTTCCTTTTCGTCGAGCGAGTTTTTCAACACCCTAGGCAGTGAACCTAATCGTTGTAGTGTAGTATTAGGGTAAGCCACGAGATTTGATATCGTTCTCTAGGGGAATAGGAATGCTAGTGAGAAGTTACTACGCTAAGGTTGGGGTTGAGGAAGATTATTTTTTATCTTTTTTTTAGGAATTGGAAATGTACGAATCTCGGGGTTTGGATTTGGGGGTTGGTATTTCTACCGATTACTCTACTTATCTAATTATCTAATCTAGTGGTATATGTAGTCTATGTCTAATTATTGTGTGCTCGTATGATGATTTAAAGATGTGTTTACTTAGGTTTTATTACTCCTTAATTATCTCCTATTGATGGTTGAATTGTCACGTCCTTATTCTTAATCGCGTTGTGTGTCTAAAGTCGTAGGGTATGCGTTTATCCCTAACTCTTTGAAACTACCAAAGGTTATCACCTACAAAATCTCTAGGATTTATAAACTTAACGCTAAGGTACTCTTCGGATGGTTTAGCTTACAATGACTCTAGGTACTATAAGCTAAGGTTTCAACAAAGATTAATCAAGCATTAACAACACAACGGATGACCTATCGCAATACTAGATCATTAACAATTAAGATAAGAGACAACCAATCAATATTCAATAATTAAGTTTCATATTCCCTAAGCAAACACACAAGTAAATTAGCCGGACATGGGAAACATGCAAGCATACACACAATTAATTGAAGACATAATTGAATCAATGAAGTAAAACACTTATCTTGATGTAAGATAGGGTATGAAACCCTAAAATACTGTACAAGACAGCCTTGGTTCGGTTTAGGTTTTTACTCCAAAAGACTACACACTGAAAACTAAAAATTCGGATTCTATATATAAGATTACAAATGCGACGGCGTCACCCTTTGATTTGTGACGCCGGCGGGTCGCCGTCATTAGGGTTTCGTCTTGGCAACGTTAGTCTTGCGACGGCGTCACCTTATGCTTGTGACGCCGTCCCCTTCGTCTCGACGTCCGTCTCGATCAAATCTAGGCCGTCGAGTTGCGACGCCTACTCTTTTAAAACCTCAAGCCGTCACTTGTAAATGAGCAATTTGGCTACTGAGCCGTCACAAAAGTTGTCCGACGGCGTCGCTATTTTGTGCCTGACGCCGTCCCCTTCAGTTCCAGCAGCCTGAATGCCTCGATTCTTGACTTTTGGCCATTTTCTTTGTATATTTGCGTCTTTTCGTCCGAATAAGTGTCATTCCAGCATTTTACCTTCAAGATACCTAAAAAGTGAAAAGGAACGATATTAAGTAATAACGGATACAAAAGTGATCAAATAAGGGCTTAAACGACCCCTCAAAAATGTACATTTTAAAACCTTATCAATATGTATAAACAGTTCAAGACCAATTCAAATTCCAATCAAAATAAATAAATCACAATTAAAGAACATGTAATTAAAATGAAATCAAATAACAACGAATTGCATACATAAATATCAGCTTGATGTGATAAACATTTAAATTAATATTAACAGAAGGATATCATATTGAGACAAACCTGATTGTTAAGTGATTGATCAGATTAAGAATCCTTCGCTATGCACAAATTGAATCCGAATGTAAATGCAAGATGGTTTTATGTTGTAACTGATGAGAGGATATTTTGTAGTCTTTTTTATTGTAAATGCAAGACGGTTTGTTTACCTGAAACTGCTGCAATACTTCGCATTCCTCACTTTCATTAATTCGCCCGACATTAAGCATGTCCACTTAACAATAAATATACAAAACTGAATCTTTTTGTATATAAGATTAACTAAGGTGTTGTTTGTTTTTTCAGAGCTTTTACCTCTTCATCTGCAAACCATGTTTGCAAAAGAAGAGGTACATTTAAACTCTTCATCTGCAAGAAGAATATCGTTTGTTTTTTGTGCTATTTAAGTACTTCTTTCCCTTTTCTTCTTTTTTTTCTTTTTCTTTTTCTTTTTTCTTTTTCACTAGTATTTTTTGTGCTATTAAAGTAACTTTGTTTTTCCTTTTTCTTTTTCACTAGTTTTTTATACTATTGAGTGCAAAACAAGCAATTGCTTAAAATACGAAGTATTAAACACAATACATAATGGTTCAAAATATACCAATATCGACCGTTTTTTTGTGTTATAAATCCTTTTATCATATAGGTCAAATGGATCATTGGTTTCCTTACGTTTTGGTATTTTTTTACGTTTTCGACCTTTTTTTACATTTTCGTCTCTTTTTTAAGCCGTCGTCTGTTTTTTAAGTTTTCGACCTCTTTTTTAAGTTTTTGTTTGTTTTTGAACGTATTTGTCCGTTTTTTTACATTTTCATCTGTTTTTTACGTTTTAGTCTGTTTTTTTACATTTTCGTCCGTTTTTTAACGTCTTCGTCTGTTTTTTTTAAGTTTTCGACCCCTTTTTAAGTTTTTGTCCATTTTTTATGTTTTCATCTGTTTTTTACGCTTCGGCTTGATTTAGTCCGTTTTCGTCTGTTTTTTAGGTTATCATCTACTTTTTTACGTTTTTGTCGGTTTTTTTACGCTTCCGTCTGTTTTTTAACGTTTTCGTCTGTTTTTTTACATTTTAGTCTATTTTTACGTTTCCCGGTTTTTAACGTTTTCAGATTTTACGTTTTCAACATTTTTACGTTTTATGTTTTACGTTTTTCCATTTTTACGTTTTAGTCCGCTTTCTTACGTTTTTTCCGTTTCATATGTTTTTTAAAAACGGACGAAAACGTAAAAAACGGATGAAAACGTAAAAAAGAATGAAAAAGTAAAAAAAAATGGCCAAAATGTAAGGAAACAAACGAAAACTGGCGAAAACGTTAAAAAAAGGCAGAAAAAGTAAAAGTGGGACGAAAACGGACGAAAAAACCGACGAAAGCATAAAAAACGGACGAAAACGTAAAAAAGCAGGCGAAAACATAAGAAAAAGGACGAAAACATAAAAAAACAGACGAAAACGTAAAAATATGATCGAAAACGTTAAAAAATTGATGAAATCGTAAAAAAAATGGTAAAAACGGACAAAAACGTAAGAAAACGGAAGAAACGTAAAAAGACAGATGAAAACGTAAAAATAAAGGATGAGAGCAAGAAGTTAATGTTTTGCCTTGAGAACAGTTTTCCAGCCTCTTATATAAAGGCTCTCAAGTTGTATTAGAGATATATCTCAGTTTTGAAATAAACATCAGCTTCTGAGATATACTCGAAAGGAGTCTATAGTTGATTGTTCTTAGTGTGGTGTTGCTGCTTTATCACTGATAACATCTTCTTTCGCCAATTTGATTAATCTTGGTGGTGTTTAAGTACTTTATCCTAGATTCAATCAGATTGTTAGGCTTGGTGGTGGGAACTTTATCCAAGTCAAATTCAGTGTTATTGATTCTTATTATGTTCTCATTATTTTCTCCTTTTTCGTTTTGATACGAATCATGAATGATTGCGATTTGCTTATGATTCTCTGAGTTATAGGGATGATTAAATATTTAATAATGTTTGTTTGTTTGGTGTAGATTTCCAAACACAACATTGGTACAATCACACTATTGATTGTATCTTGGATTGAATTACAAAATGGTAAGGGGTAATTCTTATAATCCTATAAACCCTAATTAGGGTTCATCTCAATTGCTAGTTTTGTGGAAATGATTCTTGTTCGGCTAGAATAAAAAAGGAACGCATACTTTATGTTTATGTTAGTTAATTAATCATTATTCGTTTCTATACGTTTCCGCATGTTTCTTTGATGTTTTATGTGTTTTATATATGATTGTCATGTTATATAATTACAACAGTGGCATCACGAGTATTGTTTAATGAGTAATTAATTACTAACCACGTAAAGAACGAATATTGTATGTTGTTTGATATGATTATTCTAGGGTTTTGATTATGATTATGTAAACCCTAATTTTAGGGTTAGGGCTTTTGCCCTAATTTGGTTTTAATTTGTTTTTTTGGATCGACCAAAATTTTTTATGGGTCGATACCCTAATTTTTTTTAGTCGATTATTTAAAAAATAAATTGTTTTAGGGTTTATTATAACTGTTATGTTATTTAAGATCGAAACCTAGAATTAATATATTTGTTACGTGATAAATTCATGAATAAAGTGTTATGTGACATGGAATTGTATGCGATCTTGTGACTTACCTGAATAATTGTTATGTTATATCCATGATGATACATGTATGTTCGTCATGGATGGTTGCTTGAATTTTTAATTGTTAAGTTATTTTAATCACATGTATGTTTTGATAAATCTTGAATTGAGGAAGGCTCCAATAATATATTAATAAATCAATTATGTGCAATTTGCTGTATTTTAATTATGGCTTACGCAATTGATTCGTCGATGTATGTGGCTCACTTTCAATTGTGCGAGTGAAAGCCCTAGTTAATATATACGTTGATTAACCTAGATATTGATTATTAATAGGTTTTATCAAATAAGTTGCATGTGGCAACTTGTTTACACGTATTAATTGTTAGTTATGTACGCATTGTTTTAAGTTATTTATTTTTTATTGTTTACTTCTTTGTTTATTATGTGCGACAAGTTTTAAGCAAAGGGTAATTTTGAATAGAAAAATAAATCGGACTATACAATGGTGAAATTTGATTTGTTATTGAAGAGTTCAATAAGTTTAATTGATTGATGATTTTGGTACAAATAGTGATAACGGCTCACCCAATTTTGACGGACTGTGTGAGGGGTACAAGGAGGGGAGCGCATTAAATTGTGACCCGAAAGAAGGAGGTCATAGCTTCAGCGCTGACCAAATTCTCCGCTTCTTTGCGAGTCAAATTGGAGTTACCAAGTAGGCTATGAGTACAAAATCATCTTAAGGGCGAAATAGCTTTAATTCCATGCGCCACTTTTGTGGTAATTATCCGAAACACTAAGTCTTTAGACTTATGCAAAAGTACGATATAATTGACGATAATTAAAGGTAAATTCCTTGATTGGCGAAACCAATACCTCAATCAAAACTTTGATAATTTGATCTTTATGAATTGGTTAATAAAAAGTTTTTTTTTATTAAACACTATTGATACGAAGTTGTATGCATGCTTCTTCGTACATGTTTGATTTGACACCATAAATCAAAACTAGTACCCTTTATAAATTAAGTTAGTGTCATCTAGTTAAAAGGAACACTTGAAGTTGCAATTTACGTCATGTGGGAACTTGGCGAGATTGTGATGGAAAGGTAAATCTTTATGTAAAGTCGGACCTTACATGAACATATTTGCAATTCTTTAAGTTAGACGACTTAAATTGAGTAGTAAGTGAGACCTGGACTCAAGGCACAAGATGGGATAAAACATGTTTACATTTGTAATAGCATTGGAAAATATAAATCCCATAATGATCTAGGAATTGGAAAATGTTTGCCAATTATTGTTCGACAGATTACCCTATTATATGCTTTCGTTACTAGCAGATCAACTGATGTAATGAACCTATGATAATTTGGATCCTAGTTTTCGAGAAAATTCTATGGTTATATGAATATTACCTTGGGTATTTTATTTTCTTGAAAACTTTAATTATCGAAAATAATAAAATTGAATTATTAAAATTATTTAAATGTATTAATGCAACATTAAACCGTAAACGTAGGTTATTCCTGTATTGGTAAATTGATCTACACCTGTAAGGATTTTTTGATAGAGTCAACTTTGCTAAAAGAATAAACCTAGTCCTCTTTTCATAAGGAAGTGTGAGATTCAATCCTATTTCTTTTCATGAATGAGAACGGTATGATAGGACAAATTAGAATTGTCTAAATTCTAAATACATAACTCGTAAGCAAATTTTAATAGTTAAGAAAATTGCATATTTTCTGAGTTATTAAATTAGAAGCTAGACTAATTTACTGCAAAATTGGTAAAAGACAAACTAAGCATATTTTATTTAGTTGTTGTGCTTTGACCATTTAAAAGTACTACTTACAATTGTTGGAATAGTAGAACTATTAAGAAAGAAATTGCATGTCCAATTTTTCTAGTTAATAGCATTGATGGATAATTCATCATCTACATAGTAGAATACACTCTTTTAGTACATAAGTAATTGTTATGTATGGACTTTTTCAAAAGTTAAAGGAAGTAAATAGAACACTATTTTCTTTCACCGGTTAATGAAACACTTACAATGTTGTCAAATCCAGTGGGAGTATTGTGTTCTTATTACTGAATATGGAATTAATGTAATGATCTCTAATTCAGTGGGAGTTACAAACTTTGTCATCATGGTAGTAGCCTAGATTATCTCTAGAATGTCTTAAGATAATTACTTTCCACTTGTAGACACTTATGTTTCCAAGGATAGTCATGTACGTTTCCTTATTAGACAATAAAGTGGTCCTACATCTACTAGTTATGCTAATATCAATGACACAATCATATTAGCCACATAAACAAACATATGTCATGTTGTTTATCTGCTACATGATGTTGTTCCATGCACAAGTGGGAGAAATCTATATTGTGTGCAAGGTACAACATATAGGTATATGATTTCACGGATTCTCTTGACTGCAAGGTAAGAGTCTAACGTTCTAATATGACTTGTACATATCTAATTCAAGAAACAGTTGGTGTTGCAATTTACGTCATGTGAGAACTTGGCGAGATTGCAACAACAAAGTAAATCTTCATGTGAAGTCAGACCTTGCATGGACATATTTTCAGTTTCTAAATTAGACAAGTATTTAGAACATGTGTCAAAATGATATATAAGACTACTTCAAATTAAATATTTATGTATTATTAGAATGACATAAATAAATGAAGTAATCTAATACTATTTCAATTTGTTTATTTATGTATTTTGGAATGACATAAATGAAAAATAATGTAGTCCTATATTATTGTGAAGTAAATAAATTAACTTGAAATTACTATTGAAACCAAGAGTTGTGTTCATAATTACTTTAGTTAAACATGTTTATGATTCATTGTAAAGACATAAACATAAAGTCTTTTAAGACTTCTAATAAAGTAAGACGTTAACTTGTTACATTTTTTAATTAAGAAATATACAAGAAGTCATTGAGTTGATCAATGATTTATAACGTATAATGGGATTATAACAGTTTATGTTTTCTTGATGAGACATGGATATGAAGTGACTTGGTTTAAGAATACTTGTGTTATAAAGCATGCAATTGGCTTGAAAAGTCTATTATACCATTAAGTTGACTTATTTGGTAAATAGGTAAGCCAAAAGGAATATGTTTATCTTATATATTGTTAGATTGTCTTACAATATTAATTTTAATGAATAACACAAGTTGATGGTATGTTCAGTTAGGAGAATCAAACTCTATTTGATTTGTTTGATTCAAGATAAGCATAACTTATTTCTTAAAAAGTAACAAAGTTAGAAAATTGAGTATGGATTGAATATACTCAATATGACTCTAACCTAGATGATTAATAAAACAACATTTTATTATGAAATGTGATGAATCACATTAAGTTTTAAAATTGAAGATTCTGAATTTGTTAAATTACTTAGAAATAAGCTATTAACAAACGAAAGTCAGAAATTATCAATGTGTATTTGTAATGTCCCAAAAAGAGAACAATGTAGTTTTGCTCTAATTGCTAAGTATATGTATATAGTCTATATATTACAAAGGCAAGTGGGAGTTTTTTTTATCTTGAAAGATATAATTACAAGATACATAATCTTCTTAATACACTAGTAAAATATCATGATGAGGCTAGATATGAAATGTTAACCTCAAGATGATGGAATTTTCATTTATAGATCTGCAAGGATATCTCAGATATTTGATTTATATGCTGAGAAGAACATGAGTTACAGGATTATAGTAAACCTGATAACCATTATGATGGATTACCAAATATTGAATTGGGTAAATTACTCATACTATGAATGTTAATGATATTGTCCATAAAGATAATCAATTTTAGAAATTTGGTTTATCTTAATAGTTAGACTAAAGAATGAAGATAAGTTTCTTCAGAGAGATGAAAAACTCTAATGGTTTAAATCTTTGTCTAAAAATCATATGGACAAAATTGTACACATATTTAATGCATGTTTTATGATAAGATTATTAATCATACTTAAGCAATTAATTGTGATTGAATATTCTTTCCAAGACACATTAAATATATAAAGATGATAATTGTCATACTTGTTTTCATTAATATGAAATATGACAATGGAATATCAAAACTCTTTCTTGAGAAATTACTTGAGCGAGTACGGTAAGTAATTGAAAGTTTTTTTTTTTTTTTTTTTTTTTTTGAATTCTATAATCTTTGGAAGTGTACGAAGGGCAATAATTCATGAATGGATAAATGCATGCATCTATTTATTCTTATGTTTAATTATTAAATCTTAGTTTTGATTTATAATTGAAATAAGATAAATTTCTTTTAAGTATTCCTGAAAGCTAGTGGGAGTATTATGTTAAGGTTTTAAATCTTATATGTTGTATAACATATAGGAAGTAACATTCCTTGTAAGCTAAATGTTAAGTCTTAGATTGGAATGAAACTTCACTTATAAGATTTAAGAATTAAAACATACAACCTTGGAATATATGTTTATTATTAATAAACATGTGCAGTAAAATAAATGATTCTAATAAAACATGATATATCATTTGGGAAATGGATAAATATCTTTTGACAAGATTGAACATGAATGAAATCTAAGTTTGACCTATAGATTCATCATGTACATCATGTTGTGTATTAAATTTGTTGTATCATTCTTGAATAAGAAGTGATTTGACAACATTGATATCTAACTAAAAGTTATCAGATAACTTGTGTAATGAATATTCTAATAGAATTACATCCTCAGCCTGGAATTGCTCCTAGATTCTATGGATGAACAATATGTCAATTGTTGTGCAAATTGTTATCAGCTACAAACTTAAAAGTTTGGAAGGCATCAAACAATACACAATAAGATATTAAAGTTTACGTAGTTTTAATGAGCATATTGTTGTTTGTATACAATGATGCTGGTTTAATTGAGATGACACTCAATACTAGTCATGGTAGGATTTCATCCTTGTTAATGGCCATGTGAACTAGTTGTGCTACTAAGAGCGCATTTGCATTATACATTAAAAGAATAAGAATACTTTAAACTTTAAAATGTTTGAAAGTTTAAATTGTCATAACTTGGTGATAGAGGATGTCACACACTTTATGAATTATTATGTGGATTGGTGAATGCACACATACAAGGACTTCACTAATTGAATTCTTGAAATAAGTATTCTCAAAATTACGATAGATCAAGTTGGTTGATTTATGCCTTGTCAACAAGTATGATTATCATCTTGAGGCATAATTCATCATCTAAAATTTTCATGCATTGATCTATTTAGTATTTGGATAAGGGATGTTAAACAATTGTTATAATAAATCAAATACTTGGTATGTTTGATTTTATAATATATCGTATCCAATATTTGCATGTTTAATCTGTGAATAAATTTATTTATTCTAAATCATCCGTTGTCAATTCATGATATGGGAGTGTCGCTAAATTAAGACAAATCTGAGTGATTTGGTAGAATATACTTAAAAGTATATTGATGAGAAATCATACCAATTTCAGAAGATATTCAATGAATTGAATATAGGACTTATCCCAACCACATGATTTTACTTTATGGATATTGTTATTAAGTAAATCATGAATAGTTATCCTCAGACTTGAGATACCCGATAAGTGTCATGAATGTAGTGCATTTCTGTGGAACAACTTAGCGCTATACGTAACTGTTAGTCATAAGGGTTGTTCCAAGAAGTGTTGCAAAGTTTGTGGGTTAGTCTCGTAGTCAAGATATAATTTGTTCCTTCAAATTTATTTGGAGTTTAATACTGCTGGCCCATCGTAGGGTTGACAAGATGTTTGCGTGGACACGCCCAAAGATCTCCCCTGAATATGTCCAGAAGATTTGGTAATCTTGGTCAATTACTTAAAACGAGAAACAGAATGGTTGAATAAAGAATGACTTAATTCCATATCTTTATTTAACATGGTATTAGAAATAAAAGGATAATAATAATGAGAAATCATTAAAAGGTTTTCCAGGAGCCTTGCTCGAGTTGTACTAGAGGCATCGAAGTGTTGCTAGACGCTAACCGATGTGATCACACTATTAAGATATATCCAAGTGGGAGTTGTTGGTTTAATGGACAAAATATTAATAGATGTGTGTTAGGATTGAACTCGAGACCACGGGATTGCACACTTTGCGTATAAGAATTAAAGTTAATAATTAAATATAAAATGTTATATTTATTTATTATTTACACGAAATATATAATGGACGTTGAGTTAATTAAGTGTAATGGACTAACGACCGTTAAATGTTAAAGGAATGACTAAATATGAAATCAGATGTCAAGTAGGTTTTAAAAACCCTATGGGTTTCCATAACCGATTGGATGGGGGTTTCCATAAACCAATTCAACCCCAACTTGGACTCTAAGTTTCTTTGGGTATATATACAAGGCCTAGGGTCTTTGTAAATTATCTCTTGTACTCATAAGCTAAAAACCTAAATTGTTTGTGTGTGTTTTTTGCTCTAGTCGATCGTACACCTCCTCAAGGGTGTCGACACATTGTTTTTCCAAAACAAATTATTTTGTGTGATTAAAACTAGCATTACTTTAATTTGATTTAGTACGTGTGTACAAGAACGTGGCACAATCACACTATTGATTGTATCTTTGATTGAATTACAAAACGGTAAGGGGTAATTCTTATAATCCTATAAACCATAATTAGGGTTCATCTCAGTTGCTAGTTTTGTAGAATTGATTCTTGTTCGGCTAGAATAAAAAAGGTACGCATACTTTATGTTTATGTTAGTTAATTATTCATTATTCGTTCCTATACGCTTCCGCATGTTTCTTTGATGTTTTATGTGTTTTATATATGATTGTCATGTTATATAATTCCAACAAAGGCATCATTTTAGAAGAGCCCATATCTTGAAGACTTGAATTGAGACCTAATTCGAAGTATGTGGGTAGCCAGTTCATAAGGACGTATAACGCATAATGAAACGTGAAATTATTAGCAACAATAGCCCTACACGTTCTACGTAGCATACAGATGTACAGATGAAGGTTAATCTGACGATTAAATAGCGGGTAGGGATCGTTGCAATGCCCATCCTTATGCACTTGTCTACTCTAATTCGTTAATACATTTTTTGTCTGTTTCTGAGATGTATATTCATTTTACAGCCAAATCAAGTCAAGCCATATGACAATGGATGCACCTGCAAGGATATATATAGGAAAAAGAGATTAGATGTAACACCCGACATTTTATAAGTTTTAGAAATAAACTTTTATATTAATATTAGAAATTATAGGGGACCGAATGATATTATTTTATGAAGAAAAGGACTTAGAATGCTAAATAGTTAACAAAAAGGACTAACGGTGCAAATGATTTAACGGTAAAAACTAACGATTGTTAAATAGCTAAAATTACCATTTTACCCTTAAGTATTATTCATCATATAATCCAGAAATTTATCATAAAAATACACGTATTGTGTATGTTGGCATTCCCAGGACTTTTAGGAGGGAAAGAAAATAATCAGTATTATTATTATCAAAAGTTCACAGGAAAGATTGGAGGCAAGTTTTTGGTGATTAACTTAGAAGGCTCAAGTAATCTTTGTTAGAATCCCATCATCAATCCAAGGTTAGTTTACCTTTTTGTAAAGTTTAAGGATTGTGATTTATGTTGTGAAATTATAAGCATAATTTTAATTGAAGACTTGTGAAACCCTAGTTTTGATTATGGTGAACTATGATGAAATTGGAATTAGATGTGTTATTCCTATGATCATACTATGATAAGAATCATGTGGTCAAGTTATGGTTAATGATATAGAAAGATTCATGATGCTAGTTATTGTTGATAATGAAGTATGTCTCATTAAGGAGTGTTTGGAACAAGCTTATTGAGTGCTTAAACTAGCAAGATAGCTTATGGGCCTGAAGAAAAATGATCTTAATATGTCAAATAAGCTGTAAAATAAGTTTGGTGTATAATAGAATAGCTTATCATGAGTTTTGGGTCGTTTTGGTGATATTTAAATTTGGGACAGCAAGGTTTTTCAGAAAATGCGCAGACTTGAAAGGGCTGCTGAGAACAAACCGTTCGTCGGATTAAGATGAGGTCTAAACGAAAGTTGTAGCTCTCTGAATGTACTTTAATTGTTATTCTTTGAGTTTTGGCTCAATTGGTAGTAAAATTGGCCTAATATTCGAAATACAGCAGCAACCCGTAAAATTCTGCACAAAATATATTTTTAGAAAAGTGTGTTAATGATGAAATAACACCTTAGGTGATCATGTTTAAGTTGTATAGACTCAATACGTGTTAGATAAATGTGTTAGCATGTCCTAATAGCGTTAGAATGGTTATCGTGTGACTAGGTGCTCGTGGGAAGCTTAAGGAACGCTAATTAAGACCTAGAGGTGAGTAACGGTGCATTAGCTTCATGTTAATAGATTAAACATGATGTTAGAACTTGTGCAAGGTTTTGGAGATAGCCGAAACAAATCATGAATAATATGCTCACAAGAAGCATTATTGACAAGTTTAGCGTGCCTAAGAAATGCACGATGTAGAACTCCCATAGTAGCATCCTAAGTGGATGACACGTGCTTTTATAGTAGCATCCTAAGTGGGTGACCAAGCATCCTATGTGGATGACCCGTGCTTGAAAAGCACTTACGTCCTAAGTGGACGAACCATATCAGAAAAGCACGTATAAATAGAAGCCGTCAGAAGAGTACTCGTTGGCTAGGGAAGTTCTCACTCATAGTAGGACGATTAAGTATCGTCTAGTCAGAATGCACGTGCTTAGATATCATGTAATCAATATGAAAATTCAGAATCAAGCTTATGTTTATGTCATGTACAAATAGAAATACGACTATAAGTCGTGCCATTTAACCATGTTATAGATTATTATGTTTATGTTAGAAATTGCAAGTATCATTTCATATTTATTCCGTTTACTCACTAAGTCACAAGGACTTACCGTTCTCAGCTCATGTTTCATGTAGGTAATTGAAGATAGGCGATGGGGCTTGTAGATATCGAGTAGGATTGCATTTTGGGAGATTAACGGCTATGCTCGGGTATAGGTTACGAGCGGCTCATTCTAGCACTTTGATTCTACTTGTAGTGCCCCATGTGTCTTTCAAGGTCTAATATTAGTGTTAAAGTAGTTTATAATCAGTTCCAAGTTGTTTAAGTAGTCTACGAACAAGTCAGGTGATATGTGTCGTGTAAAGGGGGCCTTTGGCATAAAGCCATTCTAGCCTAAAATGACCCATTTTGGTTATGTACGGGTCTGATCGAATAGTAAATGTTATGTACAGTTTCTATGAAGTAAATATATGTTCTAGTTTTGGTTATTTCAGTTTATTAGTTACGTCAAGTTAGTTTCTTTAAAAAAAAATCGAAATATCTAGAGTCGGGCGTTACAAGTTGGTATCAGAGCGTTGGTTTGAGCGATTTAAGTATCCGCCGTTAGTAGGAGGATACTTAGACTTAAACCATAGCTCGGTATTAACCATAGAACATGTAGACCTGATTATATGCTATATAGAATTGATTAGAACTATATTTATGTATGATTAGTAACCATGTTGATGCCATGATTAGTTAAACTTAGCATGTATAGAATTTCCATGTCGAGTAGAACGCGTGTAAGATTACATTAGTAGTATAACGATAGATAGGTTGTTTTAGTTATGACTCGAGGTGAAATATGGTTGCAATAATGACATGTTTATATGACGCCTGACCAACGTGATAATAGTTACGTCATATAACTTGAATTTATTGAGATCATAGGACGTCTCGGGAAATTTCTAGAATGGGAATAGGCAGACAGGTAGAGCACCGACTTATATAATGCCATGTGTAAGTATTAGCATTTGAATAGATAGCATGTGATTATAGAAGTATGATTAGAGGTTATAGATAGAAATAGTTAAACTTATATGTCATAGTGTTTAATTTCAGTTGAGTAGAAATGGCAAGTATTGAAGATAATCCAGAAATGAACACAGAGAAGCGCCGACCCTTGAATGTAGAAACTGGTGGATCTAGTGCAGAAAGAGAAAATACTCCAGAAAGGGAACAAGTCAGTGATGCAGTCAAAGCAATATTAAAAGGGTTGGTATCAGGTGAAGTCACTCGGGCACTAGATACAGCAATGCCGTCAATCGTTCAAAAGATTTCTGAAGCTGTAAGTCGGGACTAGTGGTAGGGCAAATGCAGCGCCCATAGTGATTGGGACAGGAAATAATGTTGAGAAAAGTAAGGACTTAGAGAATCAGTTCAAGTATAAGGATTTCGCAGTGAGTAACCCTCCGGAGTTCCATGGGCAGCAAGATCCGATAATCAGTTACAGGTGGCTTTTAGACATGGAAGTAGCATTTAGCATTACTGGGTGTCCTCCAGAATATCAAGTTAAGTATGCTTCTCATCTTCTTCGATACAGGGCCAAGGATTGGTGGGATCTGAATAAAGGTGCTAGTAGTTTAGAGACGATGAATAGCATGGGGTGGAATGAATTTAAAGATATGTTTCTTAAGTACTTTTCTCCAGAGGCTGCAGTAAAGAAGATTAGGCAGGAGTTTCTGGCTATGCATCAAACTACTGAGTCTGTAAGTGAGTTTACGGGTAAGTTTGTTGATCAGGCACGGTTTAATCCTGATTATGCGGGTAATGAGAAACTGATGATGGAACACTACACGACGCTATTACGGAAAGACATTCGAGAGTTTGTTTCTATGAGAAGTTACCAGAAGTTTCAGGAGTTGACTAATGATGCATTAGATAGGGAGCAAGAAACCATGAAAGATGTGCCCAGTTTATCAAAGAGAAGAAATGATCAAGAAGACTTCCCTGCAAAAAGAACAAGAACAGAAAGTTCAAATAGACCAAGATCAGAAAGAGATAGTGATAAGAAATATGACTATCCGGTTTGCAGAATTTGTAAGAAGAGGCATTTGGAGAATGTCGGGCAGGAAGGAATGAGTGTTTTCGTTGTGGTCAGGTTGGTCATTTTAGTAGAGATTGTGGGAAACCGACGAGGGTTTGTGAAATATGCCGCGGAACTGGTCATGATAGTAGAGATTGCCCGAGAGCAAAACCCGCGATACAACCCGATAGACAGATCAAGAATGCAGAAAGAAGAGGGTCAGGCGATGCAAGAGCCAAGGGTCGAGCGTACATGATGCCGGTAGATGAAGTCAAGAATGAAACCGGTGAAGGTTCAGGTACTTTAAGAATATGTTTATAGTTATGTTAGATAAGATTTAGAATTATTAGAAATAGAACTAGCTCTAGTGTTAGAATAAGCGCAGTGGGGGAGACTTATTTGATAGGCAGAAATTAAGTAGAATAACTTCACAAGGATGTTCGTGAGGACACGAACAATTCCAGTAGGGGAGAGTTGTAACACCCGACATTTTATAAGTTTTAGAAATAAACTTTTATATTAATATTAGAAATTATAGGGGACCGAATGATAGTATTTTATGAAGAAAAGGACTTAGAATGCTAAATAGTTAACAAAAAGGACTAACGGTGCAAATGATTTAACGGTAAAAACTAACGATCGTTAAATAGCTAAAATTACCATTTTACCCTTAAGTATTATTCATCATATAATCCAGAAATTTATCATAAAAATACACGTATTGTGTATGTTGGCATTCCCAGGACTTTTAGGAGGGAAAGAAAATAATTAGTATTATTATTATCAAAAGTTCACAGGAAAGATTGGAGGAAAGTTTTTGGTGATTAACTTAGAAGGTTCAAGTAATCTTTGTTAGAATCCCATCATCAATCCAAGGTTAGTTTATCTTTTTGTATAGTTTAAGGATTGTGATTTATGTTGTGAAATTATAAGCATAATTTTAATTGAAGACTTGTGAAACCCTAGTTTTGATTATGGTGAACTATGATGAAATTGGAATTAGATGTGTTATTTCTATGATCATACTATGATAAGAATCATGTGGTCAAGTTATGGTTAATGATATAGAAAGATTCATGATGCTAGTTATTGTTGATAATGAAGTATGTCTCATTAAGGAGTGTTTGGAACAAGCTTATTGAGTGCTTAAACTAGCAAGATAGCTTATGGGTTTGAAGAAAAATGATATTAATATGTCAAATAAGTTTGGTGTATAATAGAATAGCTTATCATGAGTTTTGGGTCGTTTTGGTGATATTTAAATTTGGGACAGCAAGGTTTTTCAGAAAATGCGCAGACTTGAAAGGGCTGCTGAGAACAAACCGTTCGTCGGATTAAGATGAGGTCTAAACGAAAGTTGTAGCTCTCTGAATGTACTTTAATTGTTATTCTTTGAGTTTTGGCTCAATTGGTAGTAAAATTGGCCTAATATTCGAAATACAGCAGCAACCCGTAAAATTCTGCACAAAATATATTTTTAGAAAAGTGTGTTAATGATGAAATAACACCTTAGGTGATCATGTTTAAGTTGTATAGACTCAATACATGTTAGATAAATGTGTTAGCATGTCCTAATAGCGTTAGAATGGTTTTCTTGTGAGTAGGTGCTCGTGGGAAGCTTACGGAACGCTAATTAAGACCTAGAGGTGAGTAACGGTGCATTAGCTTCATGTTAATAGATTAAACATGATGTTAGAACTTGTGCAAGGTTTTGGAGATAGCCGAAACAAATCATGAATAATATGCTCACAAGAAGCATTATTGACAAGTTTAGCGTGCCTAAGAAATGCACGATGTAGAACTCCCATAGTAGCATCCTAAGTGGATGACACGTGCTTTTATAGTAGCATCCTAAGTGGGTGACCAAGCATCCTATGTGGATGACCCGTGCTTGAAAAGCACTTACGTCCTAAGTGGACGACCCATATCAGAAAAGCACGTATAAATAGAAGCCGTCAGAAGAGTACTCGTTGGCTAGGGAAGTTCTCACTCATAGTAGGACGATTAAGTATCGTCTAGTCAGAATGCACGTGCTTAGATATCATGTAATCAATATGAAAATTCAGAATCAAGCTTATGTTTATGTCATGTACAAATAGAAATACGACTATAAGTCGTGCCATTTAACCATGTTATAGATTATTATGTTTATGTTAGAAATTGCAAGTATCATTTCATATTTATTCCGTTTACTCACTAAGTCACAAGGACTTACCGTTCTCAGCTCATGTTTCATGTAGGTAATTGAAGATAGGCGATGGGGCTTGTAGATATCGAGTAGGATTGCATTTTGGGAGATTAACGGCTACGCTCGGGTATAGGTTACGAGCGGCTCATTCTAGCACTTTGATTCTACTTGTAATGCCCCATGTGTCTTTCAAGGTCTAATATTAGTGTTAAAGTAGTTTGGCATAAAGCCATTCTAGCCTAAAATGACCCATTTTGGTTATGTACGGGTCTTATCGAATAGTAAATATTATGTACAGTTTCTATGAAGTAAATATATGTCTAGTTAGGGTTATTTCAGTTTATTAGTTACGTCAAGTTAGTTTCTTTCAAAAAAAAAATCGAAATATCTAGAGTCGGGCGTTACATTAGAAACTGGACATCAAAACTTGTGTGAAGATCATGTGAAGAAAAAAAAGTAATGATGCCTGCTAACTGGGGTTGTTTGAATGTTTGGAGTATTGTTTTGGGACAAAGAATAGACAATGCGTTTTTGGTTATGGAAATACATGGAAAGGTTGTAAAATACAAATTTGTATCAAAGACATTCAGTAGGCTCTATGAACGGGAATTAGTTAGCACTCGCCCTCATCACTTCCAATTCATTCCATCATTTGTTATAGTGTGATTCTTTTTTTTGTTTCTTCAATTTTTTATTAAGTGTGATGTATCTTATGTTGGCAAGTGAAGTTCCACTTGCTTAATTAGTTACATAAACTGTTGTTAAAACCCATTTTAAATATGTGAAATTATTCTCACTAACCTCTATATTCACTCTTTATCACAAGTAACTAAGTGGGTTGCTTTGTGATCCTTACATAGATGATGCCTGGAATACTTAACAAGTGGCTCCATTTGCCTGTTATGGAACCTACTAGATATTACAGCAAACCCATTGGATAATGAATTGTGAATTTGTTAGCAACAATTCTTAATGCGGGTAAACTGAAAAACGATTATTTTCAACAGGATTTGACTTTTGTCGTTTTAGTACTTGACTTTGACTTGGAGCAATGATTCACCAAACACTGAAGCAGCGGTTGCCGGATGCTGTGAGCGAGGTGGACCCATGGGCGGAGATAAAGGGGGTCCGGAGGGTCACGTGACCCTCCGGTGAAAAAAATTGTAGCGTAAATTTTCGGCTATTTTTGTAATTTCCCTCCCAACGGACCAATTTTTAGTGTAGTTTCTAAAAATTATCATATTTTGGCCCCTCGACAATAAAGTTCTGGCTCCGCCCCTGGGTGAACCACTAGTAAATTTGAACCAAAGAAGAGACCGCAAATACAGATCGATTACCCTTAAAAAGATTAGGAAGTTGTATGTCCCATATGGCCATTTCTCCCACCTGTATACATGTGTCCCAAGTGTTCATGTGGAGGTACCCTTTGAGCTAAAACAATAGAATAAATAATTTGGAATGAGCCATGCAATTTATAATTAATCGGCAATTATTTGTATTTTTAAGGTTTAGTTTGACATTGATTTGATTGTGTTGACGTATATGATACATTATTTAGGAAGGATATATTATGTAAATATTTATGTAGGATATTTATTCAATCATCAAGTATAAAAAGAGGTAAAACGTGCATGGAATCCACCGAAAAGCAAAAAATTAAACTAGGGTTTTGATAATATCAAGGGCTTTCCAATGGAAACGATTGCACCAATTAAGGGTACTGGAGATAATGAACTCCCTTCATCGTACATGAAGTCCTCTCCAACGAGGACCTTCTTATCGAAATCTTCCTTAGGTTACCGCTAATCTCACTACATCTCTTCAGATCGGTATCTAAGTTGTGGCTCTCTCTCATAACATCTCCAAATTTCATAATGCGGCGGAGCCAAATCACGTCTGGTCTCCTTCTCAGGGATAGTAGATCTTCAGATGAATACGGTTTTTTGCCGTTGGATATCAGGATTCCAGACAACAATTATCCATTACATGCCCCCTGGGAAGGTAGCACTTTATTGGATTCCTGCAATGGTTTGCTTTTTATGTTGTACCAACTGGCCGAGATATGTTTATGTGTACAATCCATCCATTAATAATATGTTTAAGATGCTTCCACAATCTGAACTGTTTTTGCATCTTGAGAATTCTTATGGTGGTCCGAAAATAGCTTTTGATCCGACCAAATCACCTTACTACATAGTGGTGAATGCTCAATCTATATATTCTCATGTTATTGAAATACAAACTTACTCTTCAAAAACAGGCAATTGGATTGTTTTCACTACAAGAAATATGGCCTTTAGTGACTAGAATTTAGTGTCGACTTTCTTTTTGGTCATTATTTAAGCAAAATAGTGACCATATAATACATGGACACTAATATTTGGTCATCCATAAACAGTTAGTGACCAATCTCAAAAGTGGTCATTAATTTCGTCACTAACTACATATGAGATTTTTTTCAATATAAAAAAATAACGACATTACCGGTCACTATAATTTTAGAAGTTGTCGTCCGTTTTTTACGTTTTCGTCCGTTTTCATCTTTTTTTTTACACTTCAACTGTCTTCTTACATTTTTTTTCAGTTTTTATGCTTTCGTTTGTATTTTTACGTTTTTATCCGTTTTCGCCCATTTTAACGTTTTCGTTAGTTTTTTTACGTTTTCGACTCTCTTTTTTATGTTTTCGTCTTTTTTTACGTTTTCATTCGTTTTCTTGCGTTTTCTTCTGTTTTCTAACTTAAGATATCGTAAGAAAACGTACAATAATATACAAAAACTCACGAATCGTATGGAAACGGACGAAAACGTAAAAAAAAGTACCAAAACTTAAAAAAACAGGCGAAAACATAAAACAACAGACGAACATAAAACAATATACGAACGTAAAAAAAATGACCGAAAACATAAAAAACCAAACGAAAACATATGAAACGAGACGAAAACGTAAAAAAAGGACGAAAACCTAAAAAAAAATATCAAAATAATTGAAATATCAGATAATAAAAATAAAATACATATCTCAACCGATCCACATCCATTTTTCCCTCCCTCCCCATTTCTTTCCCCAAACCCTAGATCTGAAAACACACACCATAATCTCCACCCTCCCCAATTAAATGCCAATCGAGTTCCCCGGAATTGCTTCAAACTCGACGGAATTGCCTCTGGTTCGACGGAATTGCATCGAGGTCGGCGGATTTGCCTCGAGTTCGCCGGAATTGCTTCGAACTCGCCGGAATTGCCTCTAGCTCTACGGAATTGGTTCGTCTTCATGATTGGTATATTTCCTGCAATTTTGTATGGTTAGATGTTGATTATGTGTTTAGTGCTGTATGCAAAAAATGAATTTTAGTCCTCTATGCAATTTTGCTTTTATAAGTGTGATGTTAATGTGATTAGGCCTTTTAATGCATGGAAAGTGTTTGATAAAATGCGTAAGGGAAATTTTGTAGTAAATTCCGTGTTTGATAATGGTAGGTCTTTTACGCATGACAAGTGTTTGATAGAATGCGCAAAGGAAATGTTGTAGCAGGATTAGCACTATAAGTTTGTATTGTTATTTCATACTAGTAGATAATTAGATTTATGGTTACGAATATGCTTGTGCTTATGTGTTGAGAGCAGCTTGACTAAAGTGTTTATGGTTCTGTGACGCGAGTTGTCTAATTGCATTTACTTAATATAAAGTTGGAACTCAAGGTGTCTAATGTTTGTGATTTGATGGATAATCAGTCGAGGTAGTTGTCCTTACTTGTAGTGAATTGACAATGGCAATGTAGCGTGTTCTTAGGATTGCAGTTAAAGTATGTTATTTCACACTTGCTAGCCCAACAGCAGGCATCACATGTGCGACTATACGTGTGGTGAGCCGTAATAGTAATAGTTGTGGGTGAGTTTCTTTGGTTCTGAACTGACTCTGTGGTTTTCTTACGTTGATGTGAATTAAAAAAAGAAGATAATGTAGTTTAGTTAGTTAGTGGCGAAAGTTGAAGCTTGTTTGTCTAATTTGTCTAACTTTTTGTTACATGCATATACTATAATACTCAATTATGCATATACACAATTAAATATGAAATGAGCTGATTGTTTCTATAACAACATGATATATCTCCATGGGAAACTTTCTCCATTCAAATCCACTGGTTGCTAGTCGTAATATTGCAATCTTTCTTGTCAGGCATTTGAGGTGATGAGAAAGCAAGAGCAGGCCCGTCTTACTGAATTGGCAACAAAGAAGCCTAATCTGGAAGCTATTCAGAGTCACCTTGATATTGTAAGTAACATTGTATGTTATAGGCCTATTCTTCATATCACTTTAAGTTTGTTTCTGTTCTTGGACTCGAAAAATACCAAAATGTTGCTTGTGTTTAAGTAGATTATCTAGTAGGTAATGTAAACGGGTCGGGGATGATGGTGGTGAGCTGTTTATTTATCCCCTTTACTCGTGAATTAGATTTGTAACCAAACTGCATTATGGCCGTAATTGGATCTAGATTCTATATCTGTTTATTTATGCCCTTTACTCTTGAGTTAGATTTGTAACTAAAGTGAATTACGTCCGTAATTGGATCTAGATTCTATATTTGTTTTATGTTATTAAGGTAGTACATTTTTCAACTACTATTAGGAACCAATAGCAAGTGGTTGCTGTGAAAATTAGACAACATTGGTTTTGTTAAACAACTTTCAGCACCTAATATGTTGTAGCCTGATCAAAATGCTGATATTCTAGATAATCTGTATATACTGCAGCCTGTTTCAGAAGCTGACTATCAAACTATGTAGGGGTCATTTTACACGTAAATACTAAAATAACCAAAATTTGCCAAATACTTGATACAGTTTATGTTGATTCTCAAAACTTTAAGCAGCATTAGCCTATCTACTGCAACCCATTTTGTTAGCTGAAGATATAACTCTTAGGGGTCATTTTTATTTATACCAAATCAAATTTGACATGAACGTACTCCAGAATGTTATTATTCCTAGTTGTTTAGCATAAATGATGAGGATATCTGTATGTCAGATAGAGGGTATTGACCTTTAGTTGTACAAATAAACCGTTCTTCCCAGAATCTTGGAGCAGGTCTAGTTATTCCAGTATTTTCATTATTACGAGTATAGTCTTAGGGTACACTGTTTAACTTGTTCTCTGTTTGGTAGGTCGTTAACCGTAAGGATGAGCTTGCACAGTATTGTCTCATGGACTGCCTTATTCAGGTGTTTCCAGGTGAGTATCACTTACAAAGTCTTGAAAGCCTCATAGGAGCTTGCCCGCATCTTCAGGGGTGTAATATTGGATTCTTAAATTCAAACAAACCTTTCTTATCTTGCTCTTTCTTTAATGTGCTGGGAGCTTCTTTCCCACTTATTTGAATTAGCATCAGTGGTTGTTATAAATGGTAATAGAAATCCCACCTCTACATGCCGTCTTTTCTTCATTGGAGGTATATACTTATATAACAAGCCTCTTATATCATCATAAATTATATGAGACAGAAATACTTTATAGAAAGGCATTAGATAGATTACGACTTTGGGATAAAGGGTGGATCTTATATTGGTTTTAGCTCACTTGTCTTGGTTGAATCCTGTTTCGGCATGCTGATTTGGTTGTAATCAGGCATATCTTTTTTTCTCTTACGGATGCGAGAAAAATCTTAAAGATCTTATAGCTCACATTCCTATGCTTTGTCAATGCCTTCTTATGTCTGCTACCTTAAGGTGAGCTATAAAAGTTTACTTATCCTTTTTCAAGATGATATATATCCTTAGAGAAAAATTATAGGACATTTGTTTGAAGATTATCTCTTTAAGCAGTTGGACTCATACGTAGTTTTAGAATGATGTGGGTATGTGCTTGGAACGTATAAGAAATGCTTTGGCTTCAAGTAGCGCAATGCATACACTGTATGGTTACTTTTGCTTCACTGTATGGGTAGGCGCAATGGCTTGCGGAGTATGCTCGGAATTGAAATTGACAATGGTTGGTGTTTCAGTACATCAAGTGTCGTTGCTCCTAAAATGAATCTGCGCATCTCCCCTTTATAATGAATCTGCGCATCGTTGAAAAATGCATTAGTCATTGGAAATCCTGCTTGAGCACATGCATCTAGTCTTCACTACTTTTGTATCTTTTTTATGGTAAAAAAATGTTGTTTTTAGCAGCCTAGAAGTGTACGGGAAATAGATAATTTATGCTTATTTTTAGTAAAAGCATATTAATAGTAACTAAACTGTGTTCATGCTTATTTGCAGGTTAGTACGACAATAATCTAATCAATGTGGACACTTAAAAAAGACCAAGACCAGGATATGCTTAGCATAGGTGCGTTAATGTTTAGGGGGCTGTTTGGGATTGCTGATTACAGCTGTTTTCATTTCAACAAATTACAAATATGAATTTTTGATGGATGTTGTTTCATCTTCTTTATTATATGTAGTTCACGTTTCAACAAACCTCCCCTGAGCTCCAAGGTCTTGCAAATTAAAAGCAATGTTTGGTCGTCAAAACTGATTTCATGACGAATGCATAAGATTGTTTTGTTAGCATGGTCTATGGGTCAATGCCCTATGAAGGTTGAGTTTCAAATGTCACAGATCACTTCGGCTAGTGGCCTTGTGGACTTTCAGGCTTATTCCATGCAAGAGTTACCTGACAACTCGGGTGGAGCTTCTTTTAATAATGGGGAATTTGATGATAGCGGACTTTTGCAGAATAACTCATGGCAACAAGTTGCTGCTCCTGCCCGTGTATGAAATTATACCAAGGTCAGAACTTTACCCTTAGATCTAGCTTAAATCAAACCTTTTGCATTTCTATAACAAGTTGTAAACATGAAAGTTATGGGATAATGCAGATTCAAAAGGCGGGGTCAGTTGGGAGGTCTATTGTCTGTTGATATGTCATATTAAAGTTGGTCAACGATTATGTTTATGATTATGTTTAAGAAATTTATGTTCATTTTATGCGAGCTGGTGTGGAGATGTCGGCTGATGAGTGTGTGAGAGTGATGCTATTAATAATTCTTACGGGACTTAGGTGGTGTTTGTTTTTCGTAAGAGACTTTAATCTGTTGACGCGCGTCACATTGGTCACTACTGTAATGGTCTAGACTTGATAGGTGTTCAATGCCTCTTTTGCCTCTTGTTGACACAAAAAGACCAAAAAATTAGTAGCAAGCAAGCAAATGTGCGGTTTAAACATGAGTGTCAGATGATTCGGACATGGATTCAGATGAGATTCAGATGAGCCTTAAAAACAAACACCACCTTAGTTTCACATTGTCACTACTGTTTATCGCTTCTCACTATTGCAGTGATGGTCCTGACTTTAAGTTCTATTGCTAAAGTTATTACTGTATATAATAACCTTATGACGTCAAGTTTTTTTAGCTGCAAAATGACCAAAATCGGCTCAAGGTTCAATATTTTCCCTTTTATTGTATTAATTATCATAATGGGTTAAAACTGAGTCAGCTAAATGAAATATTCACCAAATTTGGCTACTATGTCGTGACTTGGAAACCTACTTCAGGTGAAACTTGAAAGAAGAGTCACCAAGTAACCAAGTTGTATAACTGTTTCATTTAGGTCACTCAGTGGTGAGCATCTGATATTAGCTATGGTTGGGACAACTTATATAAGCCCATGTATATTAATTGAAGATATGTTATACATAAGCCTGCTGTAATACAGTCCCATTAATATGGAGTAGATTAGCAAAGAGTTTTACATGGTTCAGTGCCACACCACTTGTGTCAGTATATTAAATTTGTTTCCTGTTTGCAGTTCTGCAGTCTAATTGTTTAATCCTTTTGCAGGTTGCTGTTATGGTATCTTGACCCTCAAACTCTTGTTGAGGATGTATCACAAGTATTGCAGGACGTGGTTGGAAGACCCTTTCTTTGTTTAAGTGACGAACTCTTTGAGAAGATGAAATGGCGATCTATAATAATATGTTTAGCATTTTCTCCAGTAATGTTTATCGACACCAGGGCTTTGCTGCATCGCTGGTTTCTGCTAACGTAAGCATCTAGTCTTGATTCTAGTTTCGTTCTTGCATCATTGTAGTTAAACTTGTGGTTCACATCTTGTTAGGGTTGACTATTCATAACAGGGGACTAGCTTCTGTATTAGAGCTTCAAGTTGAACTGGTTTCAATGATGTTAGATCTACTTTCAAGACCAATGAGGTGGGGTTTATCTGTAGAAATAGGATCAAAGCTGCCGTTTTCATATGCATACTTTCTTTTCAAGCACCAGTTGTTTAGAATATTGGCTGGACCTTTGTCACGTGATCGGTTCCTTGAGTTGGTTCTTAAAATAAAGAAGTCTGTTTCTAATACGAAGAAAAAACTTAAACATGTTGCATCTGCAACCTCCATGGTGGATCACAAATCTTCATGGTACGTCTCACCAGATGCTTAAATATTTATAAAGTTTGTGACCTTTTAAAAGTTGCGCTAAATGACGCCAACTAATCAACTCTTTTACTGTACAGGTCCATGGCAATGAACTTCCCCAGTTGGTTTTATTTGGCTGCATTACTACTCCCCGGAAATAATCTCAGCGATAGCTATGTATGTCGGGTAGATGAAGACAGCTTGCAACAACTAGCATCTTGTTCAGCTGCTGCAGCATGGTACATTGCATGGATTCTTGATCCCGTTGATGAGTCAAGAGGCTGCTTGAGTTTGAAACTGATAATAATCATCTCTTGCTAAAGGATCTACACAGAAGAATATTGCGGTGGAGACATCAAGGAAAAGATGTTTTTCATGGTTACAAAGACCTTGATGCTATTAATGTGACCGCTAGTAAGTTATCTCATCTGTAGGCGAGCAGTTTTTTTGGTTCTTAAATGCCTGTTTGCTGTAAATTACAGTACTGTTTTATTTATTTATATTTTTCTTTATTTTGTGCTTTATAGTTAAAGAATATTTTTCAGCTGGAATTGCTATAATGTTTTCCGTGAATTATTGGCATACTTGGGAGATCAAACATTGGATATGGTAGTAGCAGGGGTTCAATGTCTGCTCAGGATTCTCATGGTCTTTATAGTAGCCATCAGGGAATGGCTTATAGTGGAATTTTTTGACTTCGTATATTCACAATTTTTTCCCAGAACATTTGGAAGTTCGCTAATGTTTTTTCTGAACGTGCAGGCTCTTTTAGTGGCAGTGAACCTGGTGGAATGTACTCATCAAGCTATGGCGGCGATTACATATCTGTGATCAGTGACAGTAATAGTTTAGATAATATTACTCTTGCATTATATTGGTTGATTTTAGGTCATTGGTGTAAAACCTACAAGGAGCAACATACTTTCTGGTGGAAAGCCTTGTAAGGTTCCTTATAGACAAATCATGCACTAATTGCGATTCTTGTATTTAGTTTTGAATAAAGAAATATAGATTTTGTGTATGTAATGAATTTTGGATTTCTGTTTTGAATGAATTTTTTTTCATTTCGAATTTTAATATTCGTATTGTGATTGATTACAAGCAGATTTTATTATTATTTTTTTTGCCATATTTTACAAATTAGTAACCACTATATTTTTCGTGATTAATTTTGCTTTAGTGGTCACTATTTTGGTCACTAATTTGGTCAAATAGTGACCATTTTCTGTTTAGTGACCGTAATAGTGACGAAATTCCATGTCACAAATTTAATGACCACTTTTATGTGGTTACTATTTAGTGACCATATTCATAAGTCATCACTATTACCTTTTGTGACCGACTTTTAGTGACCACGAGTGACCACCCTGGTATGGTCACTAAATCGGCTCAGTGACCAAATATCTACTATTAGTGACCACATTCGTGTTGTCACTAAATCCACTTTTTCTTGTAGTGTTTTGATGATGATCTATTTGATCCTGAAGATTTTGAAGATTTTCACGCGGGAAGATATTGGAATAATGCAATTCATTGGGTAAATTGGTCAAAAGAGGGCATATTTCACATCACAAATTAGATGTAGAGTATCAAGGAAAAACAAACACACATACCCATGTTATAACCATGGATGATACGATGAATTGTGATTATTTCCAGTTGTTCCAATCTCGTGGTTGTTTGCTTTTGGTTACTATGTTTGCTACTCCTTCCCTAAAGCTGAATGTTTACGAGATGACTAATGACAATTCTGGATGGTCAGTGAAGTACTTTGTTACTCTTGCTAATAATATTCGGGATTATTTTGGTGTTTTGAGTATTATTTTAGGAGAGAGAGAAGAGGATTCGTTTCTTGTAATGTTTTTAGATGGAAAGGTTGTACGATACAACTTCGTGTCACGGAATGTTTCAACTCTCACTAATTATCAATCTTCTGGCCCTCCTGAATGCTTTGAGTTCATTGAATCTTCTGCTCGTGTGTGATCCGCCTTCCTTTACAGGTATGATCTGTGATTTATGTTTGTTTTTTTGGTGGGAGGTGGTTATGTTGTCCATGTTGATTATCAATATATTTATGGACTCTGGTATCAACTCTTGAAGTGTAAACTACTTTGACCTAGTAACTTAACTAAATGTCAGTAGTAACAAATTAGGAGTATATATGTGTTGGAATTATATAACATAACAATCAATAAATAATCACAAAACATCAAAGTATACATGCGGAAGCGTATAGGAAAGATTAACGAATAATTAATTAACATAAACAAGAATATGTGTACCTTTCTTGATTCTAGCCGAACAAGAATCAAATCTACAAACTAGCAATTAGGATGAACCCTAATTAGGGTTTATAGGATTATAAGAATTACCCCTTACCGTTTTGTAATTCAATCCAAGATAATAACAAAAGTATGTTATTACTATGTTCTTGTACACACGTACTAAACCGAATTAAAGTAATGCTAGTTTTTATAAAACAAATAACTTGATGTATTTGAAAAGAGTAGATCGACACCCTAAAGGGTTATACGATCGGTTTGTATTAAGAAAACACACAAACAAAGTTTTAGGTTTAGCTTAATGAATACAAGAGATGCAAAATCAAGACCCTAAGCCTTGTATATATACCCAACTAATTTGGTGAACAAGTTTGGCTTTGTTTCCTTTTCTCCTTGGCCGATCGTTGGTAGGCATCCCCAAGGGATTCCGGAAACTTCCCAAACTTTGCAATCTAGCCTTTTCCAAATACATTTAACGCCCGTTAGTCCATTACATTAATTACTTAACGTCCGTTAGTTATTTCGTTCAATAAATAAATAAATATAACGTTTATATTTAATTATTAACTTTAAATTCTCATACGTAAAGTGTGCAATCCCATAGTCTTGAGTTCGATCCTAACTCACGTCTACTAATTTATATCCATAAAACTAACAATATGCACTCTAATTCAAAATTAACCAAGGTGGGATCACAATCCCTACTTAATTCATTATGTTCCTGTTAGTGAGTGGCTAACTTGATACACCACAAGAGACCATTGCTAAGTTGTTAGATCTATCAGGTTAAACCTAAAACAGCAAACTAATTTAACAACCTCTGAATCGATTAAAACCAATGTCGATAAGTATAGTGTCATACCAACTAAACCTTACAAGGGGATTACAGTCATGGAACCTATGTTGGTCGTGATGGCTTAAGTTGTTCTCTAGGTTTATACAACGCCAATGTTGTGTAACATGAAAGCTGGGATCCTCCATTCCTGCTATGGTCAAAAGAAAAACTATGAATGTCGAAGCTCTTTAATTATAACAATCTTGTTTTGTATGGTACTAAGTGGAGGTGGTAATTTTAGATCCATTGGTTATATATATGGGTTAAGTTGGGTAATATTTATGAAGTGATGGGTTTTGTTGGGTCTCCCTCTATCTTTTTAGATGTGTCTAAATGAGTATTTTATATAACCTCCAGTGTGTAACAATTAACAAACGAGTCTAGCCAGGTCTAGCGGGTCAAAAACAATTTTGAACATCTCTTTTTCATTTTTCTCATTTTCCATTCAAATAACAACTGACCAATGGATCCTCCATCCCTCTTAAGGTCAAAAGAAAATCTATGAATGTCGAAGCACTTTAATTATAATCGGCTTGTTTTGTATGGTACTAAGCTTACTGATTAATATTTGTTTCAGGTCATGAGCATGAAGGTGCATGCAATACACGAAAGAGGAATATCGTCTATGGAATTTTGGGAATTATCTTTGGTAATTGATGATGTTTATGATGAAAAAGCTGTAACTAATAAAGATTCAAATTTTGTTTTGGTTTCACTCACATTTGACTTAGAGCATCTCCAATGCATTAGTCTGGTCCCAATCGTGACCTGGGACGACCTGGGTCATCCAGCGCCACATCAGCTTTCTCTCTCCAGCGACCTGACATGACCCGGATGCCACAGTCGATGACCCAAGTGTTTTTTTTTTCTTTCTTTTTTTTCTTTTTTTTTTCAATTCAAACATTTTAAACAACAAATTTAAAATTCATTCAAATTAAAAAAAACATTACATTACGAAATTCAAATAAACATTAAAAACATTACGTAACTTATTCAAATAACGTTAAAAACATTACAAAAACTCTTCATCGTCTTCGTCATCGTCACTATCGACTTGATTCACTGCATCGACATGATGTCGACGATTTCTCCAAATGTGTTCGACCAAATCAGATTTCACTGCTAATACTAGGTACGCCCTTAGGATCAAGAGTTTGTCGAAAATAAGTAGAGTGATCGGTTATCTCTCGAACAATTTCTGTGAATAGCTCTCGGCTCATACGGAATCGCCGACAGAATGTTCTTGCGTCGAACTGCGAGTTTTCAGAGAAGTATGCCGCCACTAAACGATTATGAGCACCCTCATGATCCCTACATATGTACCTTCGTCGGGTTTTTGGCTGTGATGCTTTGTAAGCCTTCCAAGCAAAATCCGCAAACTCCACAAACTCACTAAAAACTTTTTCATCGTCGGAAGACGAAGAAGAACCGAATAAATGCTCGAATGACGACATATTAAAAATTGTGTTTCGTGGGTATTTCGTTAGAATGGTTGATTGAATATAGATGAGAAATGGTGAGCGGTGAACTGTGTTTGAGGTGAAGTTGGTATTTATAGAGTGGTAAAATTGGTTTAAAAAGTTTTTTAGTTTAATGACCAAACGGTCAAATTTTTAAAAGTATATTGATTTTAGCCCCAAACGGGCAAAATTGCATGCAATATGTGTCTTAAATGTCGGTCGAATTTCCAACCGATTTCCTTTTTTTGGACCACGCCCGATGTGATGACCGACGTCCACATCCGTGATAACCGATCTTAACATCGGTTGAGGGAGGAAAATATCGGTGACCAACCGATGTTAAGAGCTCGAATGCGACTAGCCTTAGACTCTTTTGAGTGTAATACAATGCCACATCACCGCCATGTCAACGTATAAATAGCAACTGACACACTGTTTGGTTCTCTTTTTACTAAACTGTATATTCTTCAACCTCCTTGTTGGTTGAAATTGTTATATCTTGTTCTCTACTTGTATACATACCCCGGCCCCTTGTAGGTGTAAAACCATAATAGGTGTTTGGTTACTGGATTATGATGGAATTGGAATTCAAATGCAGTTCCATAAGGTCTTTGGTTAGCAAAACGATAAGATTTCAATATTATTACCTCATTTTAGAAAATTTGTGCATCCAGAAAAGGAATTGCAGGTAATGTGTTGACTGGGACTGTAATTCTCTAGAAGTGTAAAAATCAGAGATGAGTAATCTACACATTTGAAGCAACCTCTTCACACAATGCGTCAACGTGTGGCTCCCTATGATCGTTCACTAATTGTACTGCCATAAGTGAAGCTATAATCGCTGTTCATTTATACTCGCACGCCCTGTACTATAATATAAGTTACTCGGAAATATTTCCAAATACTCTACACTACAAAGTATCAAAGCACAATACTCGACATCAGCTGCTGACAAACTTACGTGTCTATGCCACCAGGCCCACCACAATGTATACATAATTCTATATCTTGTTTGTGTATAAGCTCAATTTCGAGTACTTTCTGATTTCATGTTTCAAACACACCAGAAGTAAAAAAATGATATTTTTAAGTTGTACAAATCCCTATTCGAAAATTGTGATGCCAGGAAAAGCATTCACATGTATAATTATATATCCTATAAGATGTTTTAGAATAATGTGATCTAAAAACAACAAAAATATGACCGAACTCAAAATGCAAAGCAACCCCGGAATAAAAAACACTGCTCTCCAGCTATCCGGACTCGAAAGATCAGAATCAATAGCTTTAGCAGCTTCTAGAAGCTGGCCCGTTAATCCAACCCCGATAATACCAGCTAAAGTCCCAGCTGTATTAGATACTCCCATCACTATACCAGCATACCAAGGTGCAATATCTATATGATTCACAGCAAACCCTGCTCTTCCTAATGCTAAAAAGCCGAGAGCTAAAGATGAACATAACACCACACCATCTGGTGTTCTAAAATGAGGAATTGCAATCAGTGCAAAAGAAGCAACTGCAAATCCCACCGTATTTAAGACCTTTCGTGCTTTTGTCACCGACATAATCTTTTTAGTTATCACATGGTCAGCAATCACCCCGCCAATATTGGAAAATACAAACATGTTTAGATCAGGCATCATTTTAGAAGAGCCCATATCTTGAAGACTTGAATTCAGACCTAATTCGAAGTATGTGGGTAGCCAGTTCATAAGGACGTACAACGCATAATGAAACGTGAAATTATTAGCAACAATAGCCCATACGGGTAAGCTGAGAAATATTTTGCGCCATGGGATTTGAATTTTGTCGTTTTTAGTCCTTTGACTTTGACTACCGTTGACTGGAAGCAATGATTCACCAAAACCAGATGCAGCAGCTTTTGGATTTTGTAACCGAGGCGGATCACTAGCAAATTTGAACCAAAGTAGAGACCACAAACCACCTAAAGCCGCTTCAGCTAAAAATACAGATTGTGGGCCCCTTAACTTCACAAGGCCAGGAAGCAAAAGCATACCCATGGCTGCCCCTAAATACATACCAGACGTTGTTAGAGAAACAGATCTAGAACGTTCATGTGGTGGGACCCACTGAGCTAAAACTGTATGAATGGACGGAAATATAAACCCTTGTGCTACTCCCACAAGCAATCGAGCTATAACTAAGGTGATCACTCTGTTTGGATCGAGTGGTACTAAGGCACACGTTAAAGACCATAGTATAAATGAGAGTAAGAGTACACGTCTACCGCCTATTTTTTGAGCTGCCCAGCCACCAGGGACTTGTGATAAAGCTTATTCATAATAGAATGTAGAAAGTATAGTGCCTTTGCTTGATTGACTTACTCCTTCAGCATCAGCAGCAACTGTGTATGCAATTGAAAAGCCTACACGTTCTACGTAGCATACAGAGGTACAGATGAAGGTTAATATGACGATTAAATAGTGGGTAGCGATCGTTGCAATGCCCATCCTTATGCACTTGTCTACTCTAAGTCGTCGTTAATATATATTAAGTCAAGCCATATGACAATGGATGCACCTGCAAGGATATATATAAGAAAAACAGATTAGAAACTGGACATCAAAACTTGTGAAAAGATAATGTGAAGAAAAAAAAGTAATGATTTATGATACACACTGACATAGACTTTTTTGGGAAATTGGAAGCTTATGATGCAGGGCTTGTTCAGTTATTGTTAATGATTTATGGTTCACATCGAGATATGTAGATGAACCAAGTAAAAAAGCTAAAAATCTACGCAAAAAGCTGGAATTAGATCCAAAAAATAGATATATTAAACATCAGCAAGTGTAAAATGGAAAAATAACTTGACCATTAGATCCAGTACTTACAGAAAATATATATTAATCTTTCATAATTTGTGAATTTTGGCCCGCTGACCATCATTTCTGTAAACTTCATCAAGTGTAAAATGGAAAAATAACTTGACCACTGGATCCAGTACTTACAGAAAATATATATTAATTCTTTCATAATTTGTGAATTTTGGCCCGCTGACCATCATATCTGTAAAGCACATATGTTCACAATTAGTTAAAGAAAACTCAACAATAAACTAAAACTTTCCTGAATCCGCTTGCTGCAAGATAAACAGAAAACCATATTTTTTAGTTACATATACTGATGGTTCAGTCAATAATGTACATTAAAATGCTTGCTTAAGTATCAACAGCTTGTAAATAAACAGAAATTGTTCATACCACATCAGTCTTCACATAAATGAATAGGACTATTCCAAGATTCACAATGTAGAGAGAGCCAAAGAGAATCTGAAATAACACAAAACATTATGAACCACTGATTAATACTTAGTTAGATACCGAAAACATAAAACGGCCCATAAATTATCTGTAATTGACTGTCTGTAAATAGAACTGTATACGTTTAGATGAAAAGGTTTCATAGATCTATTTAGCCTCAACATCTTCAAAAAAAAAAAACAGATGGCATTTGCTAGAAATACATTTATAGGTTCTAAATTACTTTAATATAGATACATCTATCTCAAATTATCTAGAACATTGACTTACCTACGGTATAAGAGTATAGGTGAACTACTGCATCACATATACATTTGAATCTAAAGTGACTAAATTGTGCATTTCCTGAACCCATAACCCACATACGCAATTTCTATTGTTTTGAAAACTACAAAAATATTTACCCTTGATTTAGTTTTTTACATGCTACCCATATAATCCTCTAAAACCAATACCCCTGTCCCCCGCATCCCATTAGGTTCCTTATTTTGATTAATTTCGGCTACAAAACTTGAACCTTATCACCACTCAACATTATCATGCTACAATATATTATATAACAGGATTGAATAATTTGACTACAAAACCTGAACCTTATCACCATCTCTACTCAAAAAAATAACAGCATAAGATGATAATAAAATCCAATCTTTAAATTATAATAAACAAATCGTTATGGCAAAGACATGCGGATTTATAACACTGTATAAAAAGTATAATAACGCTAAACTAAAGATGTATAAGAAAGTTACCGATTACGAAATTGAAGCAGTTCTATAAAACGAATCCCAAACTCCCCAACGATCGGATAATCACTTACAAAACGCAACACTAAATAGTGACATATCACATAAAATTTAAAACCAAATACAAAAAAGGTAATTTGAAATAATAAAAGCATGTGCCTTTCATTAATTTTGCTCCTTCTTTTTTGTTCAGTAACAGAATGTTGGGACCTAGTTGCATCTATCTTATGATAATTATTATTCTTCCCTCCATGTGATTCAATCACAATTCAATCAAATTATAAAAAATAAATAAATAAGTAAAAAAAAAATCAATCTTTTAATAAGACAATAAAACAAAATAAATAAAAGATTGAACCTTTGGAAGAATAATCGTTGTTTTCATAATCATCTTCTTGATGTTTTGCTTGATTTCATTATTTTAACCTACATATTCAAAAGGAAATTAGATAAAGAGTGAAATACAATTTGATCTGATTAATTAAAATTGATCTTACTTAATGCCGGCGGCGGCCATCGTTGATATTCAGGGGAGGTTTTTGGTTGATGATAGAAAGAAGAAGATGAAGAAGTTGGGAAGGCGACATCAATGTTGTAACTCCAGAAACTCTTCATCTTCAATAAACTCTTCATGTGTTAATTTGAGTCGCTGTATTAATTCAGTCTCATTAATCTCATCAATAGGATGGATGTAGCAACAATTCATATTCCACATTAATCACATTATTTTCAATGCTTGCCACATTTATCATCAAGCTTTTAATTCAATTTTGGCACCGAATCTTTTAGGCTAACCCCAGTGAAGCGATTTGGAGTCGATCGCCTACCCATTCGATCGATCTCCAAATCGATCGTGTTGATGTGCATTGTTTCGATCGCCAAGAATATTGCGTGAGTTGGTCTTGCATACGATCGACATCTCACAAAACAAAACCATACTACATTTACTTCCAACCGTTGCAATTCAAACAAAAAAAAAAACTGACCGTTTGAAATTTAAAAAAAAAAAAATACAATTAAAACCACCCTATAAATACACAACATACTTACACACTAAACTCACAAATCTCATTTCACACATTCTCTATATTCTTTACACAATATGAGTTTTAATTCTTACGAGCTATTCATTGCGATTCATCATCGATGATGAAAACGAAGTTAGTACCGAGAGTTTATGATGTTTGCCGAAGAGGCTTGGGAGGCTATTCAAGCCTTAGAAAAAGTCTCACGAACCCAAGTTAGTAGGGATCGTGTGGGTGCTCATAACCGTTTAGTTGATGCTTACTTCAGTGAGACCCCAAGATATGGCGATACAAGATTCCATGATCGTTTCCAGGATGAGCCGACGACTATTCCCACGAATTGTCCGAGATATAACCGATCATTCACCTTATTTCCAACAAACTCCTCGATTGTGCAGCGTACTTGGTATTTCTCCATTGATAAAGTGTACTTCTTCAATCCGTCAATTGGCATACGGGGTCAATGCCGATGCTCTGAAGCGAATACGTGCAAATTGGTGCGTCAACAATTCGTGAGTGTCTCGAAAAATTTTGTGAGGTGATAATGGAGTTATATGGTCCAGAGTATTTGCGAAAGCCGACGGTTAGTGACATTGACAAACTCTATGCTCATCACTACCAAAGTCATGGGTTTCCTTGGATGATAGGAAGCATCGATTGCACAGATTGGCCGTGGGAGAATTGCCCACATGCTTTAAAAGCTCAATTTTGTAGGGGTGATCACGGGCAAAGTCCTTTCATTTTATTGGAAGCGATCGCGTCCCAAGATTTATGGATTTGGCATGCGTTCTTTGGTGTCGCGGGTATGAATAACGACGTAAATGTTTTACGTGCATCGCCTCTTTTCAATGATCTCAAAAACGGGAGAGCACGGATGTGGAATTCGTTGCTAACGGCGTGCCTTATAAAGCGGATATTATCTTGCTTGATGGGATATATCCGAATGGTGGTATTATGAAGTCCATTAAAAATCAAGGGACGAATGATCACAAACGAATATTGTATAAGACGATGCACAAGCAGACAAGAAAAGATGTGGAACGTGCTTTTGGTGTACTAAAGAAGAAGTGGCTAATGATTAAATATCCGGCTAGAGGGTTAGACAAAGAGCGTCTATCGCATATAATGTACACATGTATCATATTACATAATATGATAATTCAGGACGAACAGACGGCAATATCTCCCGTATTCTTTCCAAGCAGAGCAGCACCGTTCTTATGATCCCATAAGAACGCATGTGGAATCGTTGGAAATTACCAAGGAGATATGCAACAAAACAACTCATCTTAGCCTCAAAGCCGATTTGGTGGAAGACATTTGGCATCGTCAGAATCAAAACTAGTTTAGTCGTTGTATTGTCGTAATGTTTTAATTTTATTTGAATTATTATGTAACGTTTTAATTATTAATGAAATTTTATTTTGTGTTAAAAATGTTTTTTTTTTAAATTGAACTTGGTCGCCCTTACTGAGGCACCTAATCGCCTGAAGGTCGCCGGAGAGAGAAAGCTGACGTGGCAGTGAAAATGAGGGGGATTGAATCCCCTAATTGGGGCTAGCCTTAGTATATTAGATAAGATTAACTAAGTGGGTTTTCTTTGTGATCCTTACATAGATGATGCGGAGATAAAAGGGGGTTCGGGGGTCACGTGACCCCCGGCGAAAAAAATTGTAGCGTAAATTTTTGGCTATTTTTGTAATTTGCCCTCCCAACGAACCAATTTTTAGTGTAGTTTATAAAAGTTATCATATTTTTCCCTCTCGATAATAAAGTTCTGGCTCCGCCCCTGCCGTGAGCCACTAGTAAATTTGAACCAAAGAAGAGACCGCAAATACATATCGATTACCCTTAAAAAGATTAGGAAGCAGTATGTCCCATATGGCCATTTCTCCCACCTGTATACCTGTGTCCCAAGTGTTCATGTGGAGGTACCCTTTGAGGTTTGAGCTAAAACAGTAGAATAAATAATTTGGAATGAGCCATGCAATTTATAATTAATTGGCAATTATTTGTATTTTTAAGGTTTAGTTTGACATTGATTTGATTGTGTTGACGTATATGATACATGTAATATTTAGGAAGGAGATATTATGTAAATATTTATGTAGGATATTCATTCAATCATCAAGTATAAAAAGAGGTAAAACGTGCATGGAATCCACCGAAAAGCAAAAACTTAAACTAGGGTTTTGATATCAAGGGCTTTCCAATGGAAACGATTGCACCAATTAAGGGTACTGGAGATAATGAACTCCCTTCATCGGTACATGAAGTCCTTGTTAGTGAAAAAGGCAGATGTGGGAAAGGTCAAATGACCTTTGAGATATGTGGCTCTTGCCTATTGGAATATTTGGCTCTTCATTCTTGTGGCTCTCGTTCCTCTTGTCCAAGATGTAAACGCCTATAAAAGGCAGTGAGACATACTTCATTGATCATCCCATTCCAAAGCAAACACAAAGTGTTCTTGGTCTTATTCTTTCTCCAGTCTTTGAGTTAGATAGAGAGTTTGTAATATCTCCTAATACAAGAGATATAAGTGTTTATCATTGTAGTTAGCGAGAAGGTGTAACTCCTAGTTTTCATCATAGTGAGACGTATCTTTCCTTGCCCGTGGTTTTTACCCTATTGGGGTTTTCCACGTAAAATTCGTGTGTCATCTTTTATTATATTTCATATTTTAGTAGTGGGTTTGCTTCAGTCCGGTGTCACTTTTCTCAACAAGTGGTATCAAGAGCTAAGGTTGGGTGTGTGTATAATTATTTATCGTATGCTCTGTGGTTGCCACTAATTAGTGGACCCTCCACATCAAAAGATAAATAAAATTATACTCACTCAAAAGGTGTTCGTTACTATTATTAACAAATAATAGTTTTGTGGAAAAGTAGATTGTGATTGTAGCAATGGCGGCGAAATTTGAAATCGAAAAATTCAATGGGAATAATTTCTCGTTGTGGAAATTAAAGATGAAGGCTATCCTTCGAAAGGATAAATGTTTAGCGGCCATCGACGAAAGGCCAGCTGAGGTTACGGATGACAGTAAATGGGACGAGATGGACGGAAATGCTATTGCAAATCTTCATTTGGGATTAGCAGATGGAGTTTTGTCAAGCATAGAGGAGAAGAAAAGTGCAAAGGAGATTTGGGATCATCTTGCTCGGTATGACGAGGCAAGATCGCTCCACAACAAAAATTTTCTTAAGAGGAAACTTTATGCTCTGCGCATGACGGAATCTACTTCAGTGACTGAGCATGTTAATAACCTGAATACTTTATTTTCTCAACTCACATCTTTGAGTTGTAAAATAGAGCCACAAGAACGTACGAAATTCTACTTCAAAGTTTACCTAACTCATATGACCAACTCATAATCAACTTAACCAAGAATGTTCTTTTCCGACTATCTAGTCTTCGATGATGTGCGCCGCTATTCGGAAGAAGAAAACAGGCGTAACAATAGGGAGGACAGACAGCACCATTCAAGACAGTGGAGGCTTTGATGGTGACGAGAGGGAGGTCAATGGAACCTGCTCCAAGTGGGAGTCACAATCGTGGTAAATCTAGAACAGGAAGGAAGAAGAGTTTTAAATGCTACAAATGTGGCAAGCCGGGTCACTTTAAGAAAGATTGTCGGGGTTTAAATACCTCTAATCCTCAGGGAAATTTCGCAAGCACTTCAGAAGATGGTAACGCTCTGTGTTGTGAAGAAATAGTTGCTAATGAAGGCAGGAAGAGATTTGCAGATGTATACTTGTACGACACGGGAGCTACTTTTAATATGACCGCAAGAAGAGAATTGTTTTATTAATATAAACCAATCTCTGGAGGCATATCTATATACAGTTGCAATGATCATGAACTAAAGATCATTGGAATTGGAAATATCATGGTGAAGGTGCATGATGGTACAGTTCGTACTATTCAGGATGTGTGACACGTGAAGGGCTAGAGAAAGAATCTATTGTCTCTGGGACAATTGGATGATCTTGGTTGTAAGGTTGAAATACAAAACAAGATCATGAAAGTTATAAAAGGCGCGCTTGTACTTATGAAAGGTGAAAAGGTGGCTGCAAACTTATACCAACTGAAAGGAGAGGTAATGGAGGAGGCGGAAGCATCTGTTGCTTCACATAGTTCAAGTCATAGACTTGCAGTAACATGGCATCAGAAGCTTGGACATATGTCAGAACAAGGAATGAAGATTCTTGTTGAAAGGAAGTTAATTCCTGGCCTCACAAAGGTTTCTTTACCTTTCTGTGAGCATTGTGTCATCAGCAAGCAACATCGCCTAACATTCAAGACATCGAATTCTAGAAGTGTTTGTGTTCTAGAATTGGTTCACTCTGATGTGTGGCAAGCACCGGTTCAGTCCCTGGGAGGAGCAAGGTATTTTGTATCTTTCATTGATGATTATTCCAGGAGATGTTGGGTGTACCCCATCAAGAAGAAGTCAGATGTGTTTGAAGTTTTCAAGGTTTACAAAGCGCGGGTGGAACTTGATTCTGGAAAGAAGATCAAGTGCTTAAGGACAGATAATGGAGGCGAATACACAGGTGATGAATTTGATTCTTTTTGCAGGCAAGAAGGAATCAAAAGGCAGTTCACTACAGCATACACTCCTCAACAGAATGGAGTGGCAGAGCGGATGAACAGAACCTTGTTGGAAAGAGCAAGAGCAAAAGCTTGGAAAAATTGTTCTGGGCAGAAGCAGTCAATACCGCATGTTATGTGATAAATCGGTCACCTTCAACTGCAGTTGAGTTGAAGACACCGATGGAGATGTGGACGGGAAAGCCAGTCAACTATTCAGACCATCACATATTTGGAAGTCCTGTGTACGTGATGTACACTTCTCAAGAAACTACAAAGTTGGATCCGAAATCCAGAAAATGTTTGTTCTTGGGGTACGCTGACGGAGTAAAGGGGTATTGCTTGTGGGACCCCACTGCCCACAAAGTAGTCGTCAGCAGAGATGTTGTCTTTAAGGAAGACAAAAGTTAAGAGATTGAAGAAGGTGATATCACTACAAGAGAAACTACATCAATTCAGATGGAAAGGCAATTTCAGTCGAATGATTCTTATGAAGCCGTACCACAGCACGAGGTGAATGAGACGACCGAGTCTCAAGCTCCAAAGACTCATACTCTTAATCGTGAAAGAAAACGCCCGGTGTGGCACTCGGATTATGTTATGGAGGGCAATGTTGCATAATGTCTTCTTACAGAGGAAGGAGAGCCATCAACTCTTCAAGAAGCATTGAATAATTCAGATGCTTCGTTCTGGATGGAAGCAATGCAAGAAGAAATTGAAGCTCTTCATAAGAATAAAACGTGGGAACTGATGCCACTACCAGCAGGTAGAAAACCCATTAGAAAAAATGGGTGTATAACATCAAGAGGAATGGTGATGACCAGGTGTAGAGGTATCGTGCAAGATTGGTAGTCAAAGGATATGCTCAGAAAGAGGGAGTCGACTTCAATGAAATATTTTCCCCTGTGGTTCGAATGACAACTGTTCGAGTAGTTCTGGCAATGTGTGCTACGTATGATTTACATCTAGAGCAACTAGATGTGAAAACTGCATTTCTTCAAGGAAATCTTGAGGAGGAAATTTACATGCTCCAACCAGAAGGTTATAAACAAAAAGGAAAAGAGAACTTGGTTTGCAGGTTAAACAAATCTCTGTACGGTTTAAAGCAGGCGCCGCGGTGTTGGTACAAGAGATTTGATTCTTTCATCATTGGCCTTGGATATAACAGACTACATGCAGACCCTTGTGCATATTACAAGAGGTTTGGAGACAATGATTTTGTCATATTGCTGTTATATGTTGACGACATGTTGGTTGCAGGCCCCAACAAAGATCGTATCGGTAAACTGAAGGCACAAATCGCTAGGGAATTCGATATGAAAGACCTTGGACCCGCAAACAAGATTCTAGGGATGCAAATTCGCCGAGATAGAGTTAGTAGGAAAGTTTGGCTTTCACAAAAAAATTATGTGAAGAAAATCTTGGAAAGGTTCAATATGCAAGATTGTAACCCAATATCAACCCCGTTTCCTACTAACGTCAAGTTATCCTCCAAGATGAGTCCTAGCAGTGAAGAAGAGAGGATGGAAATGTCTCGAGTACCGTATGCATCGGCAGTGGGAAGTTTAATGTTCGCAATGATTTGTACAAGACCAGACATTGCACATGCAGTGGGAGTAGTGAGTCGGTACATGGCGGAACCTGGTAGAGAGCATTGGGAAGCTGTGAAGAGGATCTTTAGATATCTTAAAGAAACCTCTGATGTTGCATTATGTTATGGGGAATCGGGTTTAACTGTCAAGGGATATGTTGATTCTGATTATGCAGGTGATCTTGACGGAAGTAAATCAACCACTGGGTATGCGTTTACACTTTCTGGCGGAACAGTAAGCTGGGTTTCAAAACTGCAGTCAGTTGTGGCTATGTCAACTACGGAAGCAGAATATGTTGCAGCTGCTCAAGCAAGCAAAGAAGCAGTATGGTTGAAGATGTTGTTGGAAGAGCTCGGGCACAAACAAGAGAAAATTACTCTATTTTGTGACAATCAGAGCGCCTTGTATCTGGCAAGGAATCCAGCATTTCATTCAAAGACAAAGCATATACGAGTTCAATATCACTTCGTTCGTGAAAAAGTGGAGGAAGGAACCGTGGATATGCAGAAAATTCATACTGATGATAACGTGATTATCTGACAAAAGCAATCAACTGTGACAAGTTTATATGGTGCCGATCCTCATGCGGCCTAGCGGAAACGTAAGCAACATGGAAGTGCAAGGAAGGATAACGGTGTGAAGATTGATTGGGCTTCAATCGAATCTTCAAGTGGGAGATTGTTAGTGAAAAAGGCAGATGTGGGAAAGGTCAAATGACCTTTGAGATATGTGGCTCTTGCCTATTGGAATATTTGGCTCTTCATTCTTGTGGCTCTCATTCCTCTTGTCCAAGATGTAAACGCCTATAAAAGGCAGTGAGACATACTTCATTGATCATCCCATTCCAAAGCAAACAGAAAGTGTTCTTGGTCTTATTCTTTCTCCTAGTCTTTGAGTTAGATAGAGAGTTTGTAATATCTCCTAATATAAGAGATATAAGTGTTTATCCTTGTAGTTAGCGAGAAGGTGTAACTCCTAGTTTTCATCATAGTGAGACGTATCTTTCCTTGCCCGTGGTTTTTACCCTATTGGGGTTTTCCACGTAAAATCCGTGTGTCATCTTTTATTATATTTCATATTTTAGTAGTGGGTTTGCTTCAGTCCGGTGTCACTTTTCTCAACTGTCCTCTCCAACGAGGACCTTCTTATCGAAATCTTCCTTAGGTTACCGCTAATCTCACTACATCTCTTCAGATCGGTATCTAAGTTGTGGCTCTCTCTCATAACATCTCCAAATTTCATAATGCGGCGGAGCCAAATCACGTCTGGTCTCCTTCTCAGGGATAGTAGCTCTTTAGATGAATACGATTTTTTGCCATTGGATATCAAGATTCCATACAACAGTTATCCATTACATGCCCCCTGGGAAGGTAGCACTTTTACAATATTGGATTCCTGCAATGGTTTGCTTTTATGTTGTACCAACTGGCCGAGAGAAGGTTATGTGTACAATCCATCCATTAATAATATGTTTAAGATGCTTCCAGAAAATGATGATTTTCATTTGTGTCTTGAGGATTCTTATGGTGGTCCGAAAATAGCTTTTGATCCGACCAAATCACCTTACTACGTAGTGGTGAATGCTCAATCTACATATTCTCATGTTGAATGTCTTGAAATACAAACTTACTCTTCGAAAACAGGCAATTGGAGTGTTTTTGATGATGATCTATTTAGACCTGAAGAATTTGAATATTTTGATGAGGGAAGATATTGGAATGATGCAATTCACACTACTACAAAAAATTCTCTTTAGGTGCGGTTTTAAAGGCCTTTTGGTACGGTTTCAAAACCGTACCAGATAAGAGCGTACCAAAAAATGAAATATTTTTTGGTGCGGTTTTAAAACCGTACCAAAAAATGATTATTTGGTACGGTTTTTTTGTAATCGTATCAAATGACAAATATTATAAAACATTTAATTTTTCTTTTTAGGTACGGTTTCTTAATGAACCGCACCAAATTATGTTGGTTAACAATAAAAATTGCATTTGTTTTGCTTTTCCGATACCTGCAACAAAACACCAGCAAAGCAATGTCATTCGCAACGGACCAAAACAATATCGTTTGGAGCGAGCACAAACAATATTCAACAAAACAAACTTAACAATCTGAATTAGACAAAAGTGTTATACATTAAAGTTTCTAAAAATGTTATACACGAACAATATCAGTAAATGTAAATAAAATATCAGAATTTCTAAAAAGATAATCTGAGATCAAGCAACATAAGTTAAAAGTTGGTGATGTCAATATCCTTATTTATGTTCAGTGAAAACTTTGTGAATCTCGACTTTAACAGCTTCCGCCATGCTTCAAGCTATCGATTTGGTCTTTAGGGCTGCTACACAAGTTTACTTCTCTCCTCTAGCTATTTCCTTAGATTATCTTCCAGAGATTCCAGCTCGTATTGATGCTCCAATATTACTTGCAAGTGACATACCTGAGAATCATATAAGTCGAGTCCTTAATGAACTTGAGTAGCTAAAACCAACATCAATTCAAGAGTTAAGCAAAAAACAATCCTATGATATTAAATTCAGTAGCAAACATCAGCAGATAACAAGCAATCCCAACCTTTGTTTGTCAACATATATTTTGCAAATAGGTTGTCATACACCATTCGGCCATAAAATTAGTAAATATACACAACGAGCAAACATGAATAACGTTAAATCATTGATATGTTGGCAGTTGATCATTTCAAGAATAATTTAGCTAATGAACAGTATAACTTATCAAGACACTTGTATCATATGTTAATATTGATTAATTACCAGGTATCCTCTGAAGGAGTTCTGAATAACTAGAGCAGCACTCGTGTGTTTTTCATAGGTAAATGGAAGTTTTGTGGGCGGAATGAGTTCCACTTGCATTGGCGCCTCGGTAGTCTTGAAGTGGTGACCCTTGCATGTTTTTGGTCATAACACACGGCCTGTGACACGGGTTCTTTAATTGTCACTGAGGTTGATAGATTGTTGAATTCATGATGAAGTACGATAATGGTTGTTTCGTGAAGAGGTGCTTTCTTGAAAATCCATCTTCGCTTGCTATTGTTCTGCACAAAACGCCACGAAAGTCGTTAGAAATTAAGAGAATGAATGATCTGTTATGGAAAGTAGTTAATTAAACCAGTTAATGAAATTGATCGAGGTAAGAAAATGGGGCTTTGGGTAATAATTATGTACTTTTAGAAATGTTTACTTTACCATCGTTTACATGTCATGAAATTAAGATGCCAAAGGTTCAAAAAGTGAAACCAAATCATAGCTGTAAAACATTCTGGAAAAGGTTCAAACTTGAATCTCATATTATTTTTTCTTTGGATGACGAAATTCTACTAAGGCTTCTAGCAAGAAACTAGATACAATAAGATTTTCACAGAAAGTCAAGCTAGACACTTAGAAATAGTAGTAAAACTAGAAAGATTTTCCTAGTATAACAGTAGAGGCCATCATATATCAAACACTTTTAACATATTTGAGACCAATTACATGTATATGAATATTCAAGACTACAATTACATGGGGCATTAATCTAAAATATACATATATTATGCTATCAACATAGATCACCATCATTTGGTTTGGATTCTCAGATTTAGACATAGAATCTATAAAGATTACACTAGAAATCAAACAAAAAATAATTAGAGATATACCTTTGTTTGCTCAAAATTCAACCCAAAACTTACACAAAAGACCCATTTTATTCAAGTATTCCGTCGAGCACTTGGTGGGCATCATATACCTGTAAGATCCAAATATGAAAAAACAATATTAATTATTCAATAGGCATAACTGATATAGTTTATTCTCGTCAAATCCATGGTTAGAAGCCAATCTTACCCTTCCTCATCGAACCAATGGAAATGATAGTCGATGGAAGAGTATTTACAAATAACACTGATGAATAAAGGAACCATTAATGGATCTAAGTTATGTTGTAATAACATAATAATCACACAAATATAAAAGTTTTGATGATGGATTAGTGCTTAAACCCAAATTTCACTCACCTTATCACTGTTGGATCCTGAAGAAACTTTAGAAAAAGGAAATAAGAAAGGATCTGCTGCAAGGAAATAAGAGAAAGGGAGGCGGGAGTGAATGGATGTAAAGTGTTAGGGTTTAGATTTTGGGGGGAAAAGGGGCGGGATATTGAGCGGGAGATTGAAATTTTGAGGAAAAAGATTGGTTTTTATTTAAAATAGTTAAGTATAACGGCTTAAATAATTTGGATTTTGTCGAGTTACTCGAGTGTGTTCGAACCGGTTTTTATCGATCTTTGAGCACAAGCTCGAGCCCATCAAATGAACTCGAAATTCTTAGATAGCTGAGCTCGACCTTATATAGGTTTAATTCGAGTTATTGTCGAGTTTTTCGAACTCGTGAGTGATATAGTATATGTTTTTATTATATCTTAGATGAGTACTGATGCGTACTTAATATCGTTGTAGGTTAGGTATCTTATCAAGTTTTAAATTTATATTTAGCCGACTAACCTATAACACACACTGATGAGTTGCAAGACCCGGTCAGCGTAGTTAGTTGGTAAGTAGGGTGTCGAACACTAAAAGTGGAACGTTAACCTAACTTGTCTATCGGTATTTTAATTCCTAGGGTTAGTTTATTTTACACTAATCTAACTTAAGGGGTTTCAGCCTGAGATACTGGCACAGATTAAGTTCAATTAATTAAATAAACTAATCTAATCTAACTAATATACAACCAGACACACAATTAAGTCCTTTCTCTTTGACCAGTTTATTTAATCGTTCAGTGATATCTAAAGAATACGTAATTAAGTCCTTTCTCTTTGACCAGTTTCATGCGGTGTACTAACTAACACGGTTCACGTTCACGAATCCTACTAGTAAATCAATGTTACCTTTCCCAAATGATACTTTTCTTGAAACAAAATATCACGCTATGTTAACTTGCACTAACACAATGATAATAAAGTGAGTGCGTGGGTTATGGTTACTCACGGGCCGCGATAAGCAGAGGTATCGACACATACATACAAAACTAAATCAATTAACTTTATATAAACTATTAATGCAGTTAGCCAATTAATGGGAGCCAAAAGTTCATGACAAGCCAAGCCAACAAATACGATTGAAGCTACTAAAACAACTAAACAACTCTTCCTATCTTCTTATGCTCCTTGGATCCTTATTGGATGTGTCTTGTGGTGTTTGGTGTTCTCGAAATCCGTCTCCTCTTCTGTCTTTTCGACTTTAGAATTTAGGGTATTGAATGGTATATTGTGAATGAATGAGGAGGCGTCTATTTATAGAGTCTGGAAACAGAGGCGATACGGCGTATCGCTTTGCTCGATACGTCGTATCTAGTGTCTTCGCGTGGGGTCCAAGAATATAATATCCAGGAATATTCTGTTTTCCGTCTTGAGCTACGACGGATCTTCATCAGATACGGAGCATGTGTTAGGTTCCCATATTAGTAACACAAGCATCAATAGAAGAAATAGAGAAGAGAGATCGGATGAACAAAGCCAAACACACACACGTATGAAATAGAGAAAGGCTATGTGTAGGAGTGAGTGAATGAATTGAACAACCAACCCTTAAGTGAGGGTTATACAAGAGTATTTATAGGAGGGAACTAGGGCAACACTCCAAGTTCTCATCCTTTCCTTATTAGGATTGGGCCAAGGATTATGGGCCTTCTACATAAGCCTAAGCTTAATAACAAACATAAAGGCCTAATTAAGCTAACTATTACATATTAATTACCAACACTTGAATTCTAGTTTAGGAGTGATTCCAAGAGCATGTACTCCGGTTATTCTGGGAATTACTTGGAGAAATCGTCAGAGATATGGCGCATCATATTCTTCATGCGGCGTATTGGACTGGATAAGTATGGAAGGTCGTGTTGACCAAAGTTTCATATACGGCGTATGGGAGAATCCCACACGGCGTATTCTTCAAAGTCAGAAAATGGTCTTCACTGTCGTCTAAGTCATTAGATACGGCGTATCTTTCTCCAGAGTTCATCCCTAGAAGTCTGAGACTCCGAAGAGCTTTGGTCTTTGAGGATATCAAGGCTCCGTAACTACAAGACAAACATAATATTTTATGGACCCTACAAAAGTAATGGTTGTCCATAATTCTCACTCGTGCAAACAACCGCACATGGGCTCGATCTCGAAGCCTTCATATCGGCTAAAGAGAATTGTCCCCTCTAACTAATCCGGTTGAGACATGTGGCAATGCCTAGATCATTCTTAGGGTTTGCTTATACATACCCACCTCATTGATTCATTTCAGGTAGCTCATCAAACCGCTTCTCTAAACATTTCCTTATTATTTCGATGACTTCTCTAAACATTTCATCGGGTCGGGTCAATTGGGTTCAAATTTATATTCGGGTCAACCCGAATTACCCCGTTTTAAACAAGGTCGGGTTCGGGTTTAAAATATGTATCTTACTCGGGTTCAGGTGTCAACCTGAATGACTTGAGTTTATTTTTTTCTTTTCTAATTTTTATGTATTTCAAGTTTGAACACCTAAATTGTATCATTTTTAAACGGCCTAGACCCGAACCCGAGTTGACGCGAACCCGAATTGACCCGATCCGAGTTCTAAATAAGGTCGGGTTCAGGTATTTGATTCTTTGAGTCTTGACCCTAATTGACCCAAGCCGAATTGACCTAACCCGATTGACCCGAACCCAACCGGGTCAACCCGAATAACACCCCTACATACACTAGTGTTAGCAAACTATTTTTGAGTATATAGATAGTATATGAATTGAAACTTTTTCAAAATAAGGATAGTAAACGAATTGACGTGTCTTTTGAAATTTTTGACGAACCTTTTTATGCTGAAAAATTGAGATTTTCTAATAACGTTTTAATTTGAAAATGTTCTTTAGTACGTTTGCTAATAAAAGTGTTTTGGTACGGTTTTGTAAATAACCGTACCAAAAAATCAAACGCACACAAGAACCGTAGCAATTAATGATTTATTGGTACGGTTTTTTTAAAAACCGTATCAAATAATGTATTTCTTCGATTTAGGTACGGTTTTCCATAAACCGTATCTAAAAAGCGTACCAAAAAATAGTTTATGTAGTAGTGTCATTGGATAAATTGGTCAAGAAAGGGGCAGATTTTACATCACAAATTAGATGTAGAGTATCAAGGAAAAAAAACATACATACCCATGTTATAACCATGGATGATACGATGAATTGTGATGATTTCCAGTTGTTCCAATCTCGTGGTTGTTTGCTTTTGGTTACTATGTTTACTACTCCTTCCCTAAAGCTGAATGTTTACGAGATGACTAATGACAATTCTGGATGGTCAGTGAAGTACTTTGTTACTCTTACTAATAATATTCGGGATTATTTTCGTGTTTTGAGTATTATTTTAGGAGAGGGAGAAGAGGATTCGTTTCTTGTAATGTTTTTAGATGGAAAGGTTGTATGATACAACTTCGTGTCACGGAATGTTTCAACTCTCACTAATTATCAATCTTCTGGCCCTCCTGAATGCTTTGAGTTCATTGAATCTTCTGCTCGTGTGTGTGTGAACTTGTATATTGCATAATCAATATGATTACAATGTTATGTGTATTTATAATACACATTGGGCCTAATAATGATAAATACAGAAATACAAATGATGAGGCCTATGGGCCGTATACAATAATCCGCTAACATCCCCCCGCAGTTTGAGCGGGAGAGGAACGGACACTCAAGCTGGACCGAAACTCATCAAACAAAGCCGTAGGTAAGCCCTTCGTGAAGATATCGGCATACTGAAAACGAGAGGGCACATGTAACACCCGTATATGACCAATGGCAACCAAATCCCGAACAAAGTGAATATCAATCTCAATATGCTTCGTACGTTGATGTTGCACGGGATTAGAGGAAAGATAGACCGCACTCACATTGTCACAATAAACAATAGTAGCTATAGAAAGAGGGGTATTAAGCTCACGCAAGAGATTACGCAACCAGCAAGTTTCAGCAACTGCATTAGCAACACCACGATATTCAGCTTCAGCACTAGAACGAGAAAGTGTAACCTGTCTCTTCGAAGACCAAGAAAGAAGGTTGTTGCCAAGAAACACACAATAACCAGATGTAGACCGACGTGTGGTCGGACAACCAGCCCAATCCGCATCAGAGTAAGCAACCAAAGAAGAAGTCGTAGAAGAATAGAGCTGCAAGCCATGAGCCAAAGTACCTCGAACATACCGTAAGATCCGCTTGAGAGCAGAAAAGTGAGGCTCCCGGGGATCATGCATAAAGAGACAAACCTGCTGAACCGCATAAGATATATCAGGGCGTGTGAAAGTCAAATACTGAAGAGCCCCTGCAAGACTGCGATATAATGTAGGATCAGAGACTGGATCACCATGAGCAGAAAGCTTGGAATCCGTGTCAACCGGAGTACGACACGGATTACAAGTAAGCATACCAGCACGCTCAAGAACCTCAGTGGCGTTTTTCTGCTGAGAGAGAAACATCCCAGAAGAATTACGAGTCACAGAGATTCCCAAAAAATAATTGAGCTGCCCCAAATCAGTCATAGAAAACTCTGCATGAAGAGAAGCAATAATCTGCCGAAGTAAAGCTGTAGAAGATGCAGTCAAAACAATATCATCAACATATAACAGTAAGTAAGCCGTATCTGTCCCATGCCTGTAAATAAAGAGTGATGTGTCACAACGACTATGACTAAACCCAACCCGAGCAGCATAAGCTGCAAACCTTTGAAACCAAGCCCGAGGGGCTTGTTTAAGCCCGTAAAGAGAACGCTGTAAAAGACAAACATGATCAGGGTACCGTGAATCCCGAAATCCAGGAGGCTGCTGCATATAAACAGTCTCAGATAAAGATCCATGTAAGAAGGCATTCTTGACATCGAGCTGGTGAACCGGCCAATGTCGAGAAATAGCAAGACTAAGCACTGTACGAATAGTGGCCGGTTTAACTACCGGGCTAAAAGTCTCATCCACATCAATACCCGCAAGTTGGGTGCTACCATTCGCAACAAGACGAGCCTTGTAACGATTTAGTGTACCATCTGCATTATATTTATGCCTAAAAAGCCACAAGGAGCGAATAATGTTCGCGTCCTGTGGTCGAGGCACAAGAATCCAAGTATTATTTTTAATTAATGCATTATATTCATCAAGCATAGCACGCTACCAATTGGTGTCTTTGAACGCATGTGTGTACGACTTGGGAAGCGGAGATATGGTGGACACATTTAAATTAAAAATTTTGGTAGGACGGTTAGATCCGACACGAAAGCGAGTGACCATGGGATGAGTCGATGCGGGATTGGGATTGGGTATGGGCGGTACAGTAGCTGGTGTAGAGGAGGTTTGTGGTTGCGAAGTGGCGTGTGAGCCGAAAAGTGGTGGGCTGTTACTGGGTTGCGGTGTAGGAGCGGCCTGTTGGTGTTGTTGGGCCAGGCTGGTAGGAGATTGTGTAGGGACAGATGGGCTAGCAAGTGGTGCGGTAGGAATAGTATGGTGTGGGGTAGTAACAGGTGTGGAACTAGTGGAGCGGATAGCAGGATTGGTAAGCATGTGTTGTTGAATTATATTAGGGGAGGTGTCAAGGAACGTGTATGAAGGTGCGGTAGTAGGAGTCATAGACCCATATGGGAATATTGTCTCATCAAAAGTAACATGACGAGAGAGTATGATTTTGTTCGTGTTGAGGTCAAGACACCTAAACCCACGATGTTGTGTTGGATAACCAAGAAAAATAGAAGGAGTGGCTCGTGGTTCAAGTTTGTGACTTGCATGGGTATGTGGGTAACATAGACAACCAAAAACACGAAGATCCGTGTAAGTAGGTGTTTTGTTAAACAGGCGTGTGTGAGGTGGGAGGTGGTTATGTTGTCCATGTTGATTATCAATATATTTATGGACTCTGGTATCAACTCTTGAAGTGTAAACTACTTTGACCTAGTAACTTAACTAAATGTCAGTAGTAACAAATTAGGAGTATATATGCACTCTAATTCAAAATTAACCAAGGTGGGATCACAATCCCTACTTAAATTCATTATGTTCCTGTTAGTGAGTGGCAAACTTGATACACCACAAGAGACCATTGCTAAGTTGTTAGATCTATCAGCTTAAACCTAACACAGCAAACTAATTTAACAACCTCTGAATCGATTAAAACCAATGTCGATAAGTATAGTGTCATACTAACTAAACCTTACAAGGGGATTACAGTCATGGAACTGATGTTGGTCGTGATTGCTTAAGTTGTTCTCTAGGTTTATACAACGCCAATGTTGTGTAACATGAAAGCTGGGATCCTCCATTCCTGCTATGGTCAAAAGAAAAACTATGAATGTCGAAGCTTTTTAATTATAACCATCTTGTTTTGTATGGTACTAAGTGGAGGTGGTAATTTTAGACCCATTGGTTATATATGGGTTAAGTTGGGTAATATTTGTGAAGTGATGGGTTTTGTTGGGTCTCCCTCTATCTTTTTAGATGTGTCTAAATGGGTATTTTATATAACCTCCAGTGTGTAACAATTAACAAACGAGTCTAGCCAGGTCTAGCGGGTCAAAAACAATTTTGATCATCTCTTTTCATTTTTCTCATTTTCCATTCAAATAACAACTGACCAATGGATCCTCCATCCCTCTTAAGGTCAAAAGAAAATCTATGAATGTCGAAGCACTTTAATTATAATCGGCTGGTTTTGTATGGTACTAAGCTTACTGATTAAAATGCGTTTCAGGTCATGAGCATGAAGGTGCATGCAATACAAGAAAGAGGCATATCGTCTATGGAATTTTGGGAATTATCTTTGGTAATTGATGATGTTTATGATGAAAAAGTTGTAACTAATAAAGAATCATATTTTGTTTTGGTTTCACTCACATTTGACTTAGAGCATCTCCAATGCATTAGACTCTTTTGACACTCTCTTTGGTTCTCTTTTTACTAAACTATATATTCTTCAACCTCCTTTTTGGTTGAAATTGTTATATCTTGTTCTCTACTTGTATACATACCCCGGCCCCTTGTAGGTGTAAACCAATAATAGGTGTTTGGTTACTGGATTATGATGGAATTGGAATTCAAATGCAGTTCCATAAGGTCTTTGGTTAGCAAAACGATAAGATTTCAATATTATTACCTCATTTTAGAAAATTTGTGCATCCAGAAAAGGAATTGCAGGTAATGTGTTGACTGGGACTGTAATTCTCTACAAGTGTAAAAATCAGAGATGAGTAATCACATTTGAAGCAACCTCTTCACACAATGCGTCAACGTGTGGCTCCCTATGATCGTTCACTAATTGTACTGCCATAATTGAAGCTATAATCGCTGTTCATTTATACTCGCACGCCCTATACTATAATATAAGTTACTCGGAAATATTTCCGAATACTCTACAATACAAAGTATCAAAGCACAATACTCGACATCAGCTGCTGACAAACTTATGTCTACGCCACCAGGCCCACCACAATGTATACATAATTCTATATCTTGTTTGTGTATAAGCTCAATTTCGAGTACTTTCTGATTTCATGTTTCAAACACACCAGAAGTAAAAAAATGATATTTTTAAGTTGTACAAATCTCTATTCGAAAATTGTGATGCCAGGAAAAGCATTCACATGTATAATTATATATCCGATAAGATGTTTTAGAATAATGTGATCTAAAAAAACATACTTGCTCAATCAAATATCCTCTCCCCGGTTGAAAACAACAAAAATATGACCGAACTCCAAATAAAAAGCAACCCCGGAATAAAAAACACTGCTCTCCAGCTATCCGGACTCGAAAGATCAGAATCAATAGCTTTAGCAGCTTCTAGAAGCTGGCCCGTTAATCCAACCCCGATAATACCAGCTAAAGTCCCAGCTGTATTAGATACTCCCATCACTATACCAGCATACCGAGGTGCAATATCCATATGACTCACAGCAAACCCTGCTCTTCCTAATGCTAAAAAGCCGAGAGCTAAAGATGAAGCTTATGATGCAGGGCTTGTTCAGTTATTGTTAATGATTTATGGTTCACACCGAGATATGTAGATGAACCAAGTAAAAAAGCTAAAAATCTATGCAAAAAGCTGGAATTAGATACAAAAAATAGATATTAAACATCAGCAAGTGTAAAATGGAAAAATAACTTGACCATTAGATCCAGTACTTACAGAAAATATATATTAATCTTTCATAATTTGTGAATTTTGGCCCGCTGACCATCATATCTGTAAACTTCATCAAGTGTAAAATGGAAAAATAACTTGACCATTGGATCCAGTACTTACTGAAAATATATATTAATTCTTTCATAATTTGTGAATTTTGGCCCGCTGACCATCATATCTGTAAAGCACATATGTTCACAATTAGTTAAAGAAAACTCAACAATAAACTAAAACTTTCCTGAATCCGCTTGCTGCAAGATAAACAGAAAACCATATTTTTTAGTTACATATACTGATGGTTCAGTCAATAATGTACATTAAAATGCTTGCTTAAGTATCAACAGCTTGTAAATAAACAGAAATTGTATATACCACATCAGTCTTCACATAAATGAATAGGACTATTCCAAGATTCACAATGTAGAGAGAGCCAAAGAGAATCTGAAATAACACAAAACATTATGAACCACTGATTAATACTTAGTTAGATACCGAAAACATAAAACGGCCCCACAAATTATCTGTAATTGACTGTCTGTAAATAGAACTGTATACGTTTAGATGAAAAGGTTTCATAGATCTATTTAGCCTCAAAATCTTCAAAAAAAAAAAAACAGATGGCATTTGCTCGAAATACATTTATAGGTTCTAAATTACTTTAATATAGATACATCTATCTCAAATTATCTAGAACATTGACTTACCTACGGTATAAGAGTATAGGTGAACTACTGCATCACATATATATTTGAATCTAAAGTGACTAAATTGTGCATTTCCTGAACCCATAACCCACATACGCAATTTCTATTGTTTTGAAAACTACAAAAATATTTACCCTTGATTTAGTTTTTTACATGTTACCCATATAATCCTCTAAAACCAATACCCCTGTCCCCCGCATCCCATTAGGTTCCTTATTTTGATTAATTTGGCTACAAAACTTGAACCTTATCACCACTCAGCATTATCATGCTACAATATAGTGACTCATATTCCAATATAACAGGATTGAATAATTTGACTACAAAACCCGAACCTTATCACCAGTATTTGACATCATCATGCTACGATATAGTGTACCAAATTCCAATATATAACGATTGGGTAAATAATGCTAAAAACATACAAACTCTCAACTTTTTCGCTATTAGACTCTTCAGTCTTAACCTTAACCTTTCTTTAGCAGTGTTTTTGTCCTTTAAACGTTTTCTAAAGTTAGATCCAACCTACAACTTCCATTATTTTATCGATCACATTCATGTTCCTAACGTACCCTTAACTTAATTTAATCTCATATATCCTATTGACAGGTCCTATACATAAAAGTCATCAGCAAAAAAAGCCTGTATTTTATAGAAATACCTCTGTAAGTTGTCCATTATCTATCACCACAATCCAGGTCGCTGTTGATAGTCTGCAATGGCTGCAAATGGGTTCACAATCAAACTAGACATTTCTAGGCTACAAATATACAATGGGTAAAACCCACCTGTGCTCGATACAGCTGTTGAGGTATAGTCAAAAGTTATTCTGCCTTATTTTATCATGTTTTTTGGATTCACAAACACAACCCTTTTCCCCATTCGTTCTCCATTGTCAACCAAGAATTCAAAGTCACCATCTCTACTCAAAAAAATAACAGCATAAGATGATAATAAAATCCAATCTTTAAATTATAATAAACAAATCGTTATGGCAAAGACATGCGGATTTATAACACTGTATAAAAAGTATAATAACGCTAAACTAAAGATGTATAAGAAAGTTACCGATTACGAAATTGAAGCAGTTCTATAAAACGAATCCCAAACTCCCCAACGATCGGATAATCACTTACAAAACGCAACACTAAATAGTGACATATCACATAAAATTTAAAACCAAATACAAAAAAGGTAATTTGAAATAATAAAAGCATGTGCCTTTCATTAATTTTGCTCCTTCTTTTTTGTTCAGTAACAGAATGTTGGGACCTAGTTGCATCTATCTTATGATAATTATTATTCTTCCCTCCATGTGATTCAATCACAATTCAGTCAAATTTAAAAATAAAAATAAAAAAATAAAAAATAAAAAATCAATCTTTTAATAAGACAATAAAACAAAATAAATAAAAGATTGAACCTTTGGAAGAATAATCGTTGTTTATAATCATCTTCTTGATGACCCCTTTTGCTTGATTTCATTCTTTTAACCTACATATTCTTTTAACCTACATTAATTAAAAGGATATTTTGTAGTCTTTTTTATTGTAAATGCAAGATGGTTTGTTTACCTGAAACTGCTGCAACACTTTGCATTCCTCACCTTGATTAGTTCGCCCAGCATTAAGCATGACCACTTAACAATAATATAAAAAACTGAATCTTTTAGTATATAAGATTAACTAAGTGGGTTTCTTTGTGATCCTTACATAGATGATGCCTGGAATACTTCACAAGTGGCTCCATTTGCCTCTTATGGAACCTACTAAATATTGCAGCAATACCATTGGATAATGAATTGTGAATTTGTTAGCAACAATTCTTAATGCGGGTAAACTGAAAAACGATTATTTTCAACAGGATTTGACTTTTGTCGTTTTAGTACTTGACTTTGACTTGGAGCAATGATTCACCAAACACTGAAGCAGCGGTTGCCGGATGCTGTGAGCGAGGTGGACCCATGGGCGGAGATAAAAGGGGGTTCGGCGGTCACGTGACCCCCCGGCGAAAAAAATTGTAGCGTAAATTTTCGGCTATTTTGTAATTTGCCCTCCCAACGAACCAATTTTTAGTGTAGTTTCTAAAAGTTATCATATTTTGCCCTCTCGATAATAAAGTTCTGGCTCCGCCCCTGCCGTGAACCACTAGTAAATTTGAACCAAAGAAGAGACCGCAAATACATATCGATTACCCTTAAAAAGATTAGGAAGCAGTATGTCCCATATGGCCATATCTCCCACCTGTATACCTGTGTCCCAAGTGTTCATGTGGAGGTACCCTTTGAGCTAAAACAGTAGAATAAATAATTTGGAATGAGCCATGCAATTTATAATTAATTGGCAATTATTTGTACTTTTGAGGTTTAGTTTGACATTGATTTGATTGTGTTGACATATATGATACATGTAATATTTAGGAAGGATATATTATGTAAATATTTATGTAGGATATTCATTCAATCATCAAGTATAAAAAGAGGTAAGACGTGCATGGAATCCACCGAAAAGCAAAAAAATTAAACTAGGGTTTTGATAATATCCAAGGGCTTTCCAATGGAAACGATTGCACCAATTAAGGGTACTGGAGATAATGAACTCCCTTCATCCGTACATGAAGTCCTCTCCAACGAGGACCTTCTTATCGAAATCTTCCTTAGGTTACCGCTAATCTCACTACATCTCTTCAGATCGGTATCTAAGTTGTGGCTCTCTCTCATAACATCTCCAAATTTCATAATGCGGCGGAGCCAACTCACGTCTGGTCTCCTTCTCAGTGATAGTAGCTCTTCAGATGAATACGATTTTTTGCCGTTGGATATCGGCATTCACAACAGTTATCGATTACATGCCCCCTGGGAAGGTAGCACTTTAACAATATTGGATTCCTGCAATGGTTTGCTTTTATGTTGTACTGACTCTGAAGATGTTTATGTGTACAATCCATCCATTAATAATATGTTTAAGATGCTTCCACAATATTATGATCTGGATCTTGATTATTCTTATTGTGGTTTGAAAATTGCTTTTGATCCAACTAAATCACCTGACTACAAAGTGGTGAATGCTCACATTAAATATTCTCTTGTTGAATGTATTGAAATACAAACTTACTCTTCAAAAACAGGCAATTGGAGTGTTTTTGATGATGATCTATTTAGGCCTGAAGAATTTGAATATTTTTATGAGGGAAGATATTGGAATGATGCAATTCATTGGGTAAATTGGTCAAGAAAGGGGCAGATTTTACATCACAAATTAGATGTAGAGTATCAAGGAAAGAAAAACACATATACCCATAATTATATAACCTTGGATGATACGGTGGATTGTGATTATTGTTTCCAGCTGTTCAATTCTCGTGGTTGTTTGCTTTTTGCTACTATGTTTGCTACTCCTTCCCTAAAGCTGAATGTTTACGAGATGACTAATGACGATTCTAGATGGTCAGTGAAGTACTTTGTTACTCTTGATGAAGGTTGGAGAAGTACGCCTACTAATAATATTTGGGATTCTTTTGGTGTTTTGAGTATTTTTTTAGGAGAGAGAGAAGAGGATTCGTTTCTTGTAATGTTTTTAGATGGAAAGGTTGTACGATACAACTTCGTGTCACGGAATGTTTCAACTCTCACTAATTATCGATCTTCTGGCCTTCCTGAATGCTTTGAGTTCATTGAATCTTTTGCTCGTGTGTGATCCGCCTTATACCTTTACAGGTATGATCTTTGGATGTATGTTGTTGTTGTTGTTGTTGTTGTTGTGGCTGTTTTTAGTGGGATTATGCTGTCCATGTGGCATTATCAATATATTGAAGGACTAAGGACTCTGTTGGTATCAACTCTACTTGCTTACTTTCATGAAATATAATTTTAATGACTGCATAAGGCCCTAACTAAATGTCAGTAGTAACACATTAGGAGCATGCAGTCTAACTCAAAATCAACCAGTGTGGGATCGCAATCCCTACTTAAATTCATTATGTTCCTGTTAATCTTTAGGCACACAATTTTTTTCTTCGTATCCAAGGAGAAGTGAGTGGCAAACTTGATACACCATAAGAGACCATTGCTAAGTTGTTATATCTATCAGTAATTTAACAACCTCTAAATCGATTAAAACCAATGTCAGATAAGTATAGTGGCGTACTAACTAAACCTTACAAGAGGAGTACAAAAGAAAAACTAGGTTGTGATGGCTTAAGTTGTTCTCTAGGTTTATACCTCCTGCTAAGGTCAAAAGAAAAACTAGGAGTGTCGTGTGTCGAAGCATTTCAATTATAATCGGCTTGTTTATTGGTGGTAAAATATTAGACCCATTGGTTATTTACTTATTTATGGGTCAAGTTGGGTAATATTTATGAAGTTATGAGTTTTGTTGGGTCTCCCTCTATCTTTTCAGATGTGTCTAAATCGGTATTTGATATAACCTCCTAACCAATGGGTCTAGGCGGGTCTAGCGGGTCAATTTTTTCATTTTTTTCATTTTCCATATAAATAAAATAATTAATAGATCCTCCATCCCTGTTAAGGTCAAAAGAAAAACTAAGAGTGTCGAAGCACTTCAATTATGATCGGCTTGTTTTGTATGGTACTAAGCTTAGTAATATGCATTTCAGGTCATGAGCATGAAGGTGCATGCAATACACGAAAGAGGCATATCATCTATGGAATTTTGGGAATTATCTTTGGTAATTGACGGTGTTTATGATGAAAGAGTTGTAACTGATAAAGAATCATTTTTGTTTTGGTTTCACTCACATTTGACTTGTAAATAGCAACTGATACTCTGTTTGGTTCTCTTTTTACTAAACTATATATTCTTCAACCTCCTTGTTGGTTGAAATTGTTATATCTTGTTCTCTACTTGTATACATATATACCCCGGCCCCTTGTAGGTGTACAACCACAATAGGTGTTAGGTTAATGGATTCTGATGGAATTGGAATTCAAATGCATCTGCATAAGGTCTTTGGTTAGCAAAACGATAAGATTTCAATATCATAATTACATCATTATTGAAAATATGTGCATCCAGCCAAGGAATGGCAGGTAATGTGTGGACTGGAACTGCGATTCTGTAGAAATGCCTTATACTGTAAGTTACTTAGGAATTTTCAAAATACTGTACAATCAACTTTGTTATATTAGTCATAACTAAATGTCAGTAGTAACACATTAGGAGCATGCACTCTAACTCAAAATCAACCAATGTCTGATGGCAATCCCTACTTAAATTCATTATGTTCCTGTTAATCTTTAGGCACACAATTTTTTTCTTCGTATCTAAGGAGAAGTGAGTGGCAAACTTGATACACCACGAGAGACCATTGCTAAGTTGTTATATCTATCAGCTTAAACCTAAAACAGCAAGCTAATTTAACAACCTCTGAATCGATTAAAACCAATGTCGATAAAAATAGTGGCGTACTAATTAACTAAACCTGACAAGGGGAGTACAAAAGAAAAACTAGGTTGTGATGGCTTAAGTTGTTCTCTAGGTTTATACCTCCTCCTGCTAAGGTCAAAAGAAAAATTAGGAGTGTCGTGTGTCGAAGCATTTCAATTATAATCGGCTTGTTTATTGGTGGTAATATTAGACCCATTGGTTATTTATGGGTCAAGTTGGGTAATATTTATGAAGTTATGAGTTTTGTTTGGTCTCCCTCTATCTTTTCAGATGGGTCTAAATCGGTATTTGATATAACCTCCTAACCAACGGGTCTAGCGGGTCAATTTTTTCATTTTTTTCATTTTTTTCATTTTCCATATAAATAAAATAATGAGTAAACTACACCATTCGTCCTTGTGGTATACGTTGACCATCAAGGATCGTCCTTTGACCAAAAAAATTGCACCGTTGGTCCTTAACTGCGAAACGTTACTCAGCGTTGGTCCCTCACCTTAACTGGTGTGAGTAACGGGCGTTAAGCCTATTTAAGTGGAGGGTATATTTGTCATTTCACACTTCATCTTCTTTCTTTATACATATCATCTTTACCAAATTAATTACCACTTTTCTTTTACACAAACCACAACCAAAACCCACCATCATAATCCAAATTCATTACCACTTTTGCGTGCCAAACCATGAATTTGCTGACCCAACTGTAGTGTTGCAAGATCAGCACAAGATCTAAGGACTGCAGAAAAGGCATAATAATCCATCCCAATGCTCCCAGATTGCATTATCTGAAAAAAATTCAAGGCATTCTCACTAAACCCATGTTGTGAGAGTCCCGTCAACATCGAGTTCCATGACACTTGATCTTTGACCTCCATGTTTTCGAATATTCTTGTTGCATAATCCATATAGATGCCATTAGATCCACTATACATAGCCATCAATGAATTAGAGATTGGTGTCAAATGTTCAACTCACTTTTTTTATTACCAATGCATGTAAAGACTGTCCTTGATTCCAAACATCTTCTTCAAAGCAAGAACTAATCACAGTACTGTAAGTATAAATGTCTGGTTCAAATCCTGATATTTGCATCTCAGAAAAAAGGTTAAACGCCATGGCCTGTTTATTATGTTCCAAACTAGCAGCTAACATTGCATTCCAAGAGACAATGTCCCGCTCACTACCTGCACCATCAAACACCCCCTTGGCATCGTCAATTGACCCGCAATCAGAGTAAGCACTAATCGTCGCATTAACTACAGAGCTATCACATGACATCCCATGTTTTATAATCACACAATGGACTTGCATTGTCGGTTTATACAGCTCAGAACTATCAAACAACGTCCGTTAAATCTGAGACAACCAAAACAAACACCCCTTTGTGGTGGTTTTTCTCTTAAATCTGAGACAACCAAACACCCCTGTGGGTCGTCTCTGCTGAACCGAAACAAAAACAAAACACAACCACTTGGCTTGTGTTGATCCGAGTACAACAAACAGACCCCAAATACTCTTATAGGCTGGATCGAACCAAAACAAACATACCCTCGTGGGTGCTGTCGAGCCAAAAACAAAACAAACAAACACCCTAATCGGTGTTTCTCTTGACCCAACCGAATAAACAACACTCCTCGTGCTATTTTGAGTTAAACCGAACCAACCCCTATGGGTTTCTTGACTCGCCAGGTAATCAAACAAACACCCCTTTGAATCTGGTTTTTACCACACGAGAAAAAGATTCAAAATTTGTTTTTAAGGTAAGTTTCATTCCACGAAAACTTTAATAACGATTTGGTAGTCGGTTTTTAATCAAAAGAAAATAACAAGGTCGATTGTGTATCGACATACCATAAGGATCGAAAAAGATGGAGAGGAGATGGCGCGCACCTTGATCTCCTTGTCTTGTTGGAGGTGTTGCGGGTGTAGCTGAGAGGCGGTGGCAGAAGTTTATCAAGAGAGAAGAAGGAGGAGGGAGGAGGTGAATGGAGAGGAGACGGTGGGTTTTGGTTGAGGTTTGTGTAAAAGAAAAGTGGTAATGAATTTGGTAAAGATGATAGGTATAAAGAAAGAAGATAGAAGTGTGAAATGACAAATATACCCTTCATTTAAATAGGCTTAACGCCCGTTACTCACACCAGTTAGGGTGAGGGATCAACGCTGAGTAACGTTTCGCAGCAGTTAAGGACCAACGGTGCAATTTTTTTGGTCAAAGGACGATCTTTGATGGTCAACGTATACCACAAGGACGAATGGTGTAGTTTACTCTAAAATAATTAATAGTAGATCCTCCATCCCTGTTAAGGTCAAAAGAAAAACTATGAGTGTCAGAAGCACTTTAGTTATGATCGGCTTGTTTGTATGGTACTAAGCTTACTGATTAATATGCGTTTCAGGTCATGAGCATGAAGGTGCATGCAATACACGAAAGAGGCATATCATCTATTGAATTTTGGGAATTATCTTTGGTAATCGACTGTGTTTATGATGAAAAAGTTGTAACTGATAAAGAATCATTTTTGTTTTGGTTTCACTCACATTTGACTTATAAAAATAGCAACTGATACTCTGTTTGGTTCTCTTTTTACTAAACTATATATTCTTCAACCTCCTTGCTGGTTGAAATTGTTATATCTTGTTCTCTACGTATACATACCCCAGCCCCTTGTAGGTGTACAATCACAATAGGTGTTAGGTTAATGGATTCTGATGGAATTGGAATTCAAATGTAGCTGCATAAGGTCTTTGGTTAGCAAAACGATAAGATTTCAATATCATAATTACATCATTATTGAAAATCTGTGCATCCAGCCAAGGAATGGCAGGTAATGTGTGGACTGGAACTGCGATTCTGTAGAAGTGTAAAAATCGGAGATGAGTAACCTACACTTTTGAAACATGCCTCTTTCACACTATGTATCAACATGTGGCTTGCGATCACTCATTTCTTGTACTGATGGTTGTTTAGTTCGGGGAATTGGGGCGTGGTCAGATTTACAAGCTTTTGATACTCGGTGGTGAAAGTCCCATAAGTGAATTTATAATTGCTGTTCATTTATACTAAGCTTGCCTTATACTATAAGTTACTTAGGAATTTTTCAAAATACTGTACAATACAAAGTATCAAAACACAATACTAACAGTAGTTAACACTTTTTAATCAGCCTTCTAAAATACTTTGAATGAAATAAATGTTACTTCAGGAATCACCTCAATGTCAGCTGCAGACAAACTTACGTGTCTATGCCACCACAATAAGATGTTTTTAAGTTGTACATATCTCTATTCGAAAATTGTGATGCCAGAAAAAGCATCCACATGTATAATTATATATCCTATAAGATGTTTTTAGAATAATGTGATCTAAAAAACATACTTGGCTCAATCGAATATCCTCTCCCCAGTTGAAAACAATAAAAATAAGACCGAACTCAAAATACAAAGCAACCCCGGAATAAAAAACACTGCTCTCCAGCAATCCGGACTCGAAAGATCAGAATCAATAGCTTTAGCAGCTTCTAGAAGCTGGCCCGTTAATCCAACGCCGATAATACCAGCTAAAGTCCCAGCTGTATTAGATACTCCCATCCCTATACCAGCATACCGAGAGCAATATTCATATGATTCACCGCAAACCCTGCTCTTCCTAATGCTAAAAAGCCGAGAGCTAAAGATGAACATAACACCACACCATTTGTTGTTCTAAAATGAGGAATTGCAATCAGTGCAAAAGAAGCAACTGAAAATCCCACCATATTTAAGACCTTTCGTGCTTTTGTCACCGACATAATCTTTTTAGTTATCACATGGTCAGCAATCACCCCGCCGATATTTGAAAATACAAACATATTTAGATAAGGCATCATTTTAGAAGAGCCCATATCTTGAAGACTTGAATTGAGACCTAATTCGAAGTATGTGGGTAGCCAGTTCATAAGGACGTATAACGCATAATGAAACGTGAAATTATTAGCAACAATAGCCCATACATGTAAGCTGAGAAATATTTTGCGCCATGGGATTTGACTTTTGTCGTTTTTAGTCCTTTGACTTTGACTATCATTGACTGGGAGCAATGATTCACCAAAACCAGATGCAGCAGCTTTTGGATTTTGTGACCGAGGCGGATCACTAGCAAATTTGAACCAAAGTAGAGACCACAAACCACCTAAAGCCGCTTCAGCTAAAAATACAGATTGTGGGCCCCTTAACTTCACAAGGCTAGGAAGCAAAAGCATACCCATGGCTGCCCCTAAATACATACCAGACGTTGTTAGAGAAACAGATCTTGAACGTTCATGTGGTGGGACCCACTGAGCTAAAACAGTATGAATGGACGGAAATATAAACCCTTGTGCTACTCCCACAAGAAATCGAGCTATAACTAAGGTGATCACTCTGTTTGGATCGAGTGGTACTAAGGCACACGTTAAAGACCATAGTATATATGAGAGTAAGAGTACACGTCTACCGCCTATTTTTTGAGCTGCCCAGCCGCCAGGGACTTGTGATAAAGCGTATCCATAATAGAATGTAGAAAGTATAGTGCCTTTGCTTGAATGACTTACTCCTTCAGCATCTGCAACAACTGTGTATGCAATTAAAAAGCACGTTCTACGTAGCATACAGAGGTACATATGAAGGTTAATATGACAATTAAATAGCGGGTAGGGATCGTTGCAATGCCCATCCTTATGCACTTGTCTACTCTAAGTCGTTAATATATTTTTTGTCTGTTACTGAGATGTTTACTCATTTTACAGCCAAATCAAGTCAAGCCATATGACAATGGATGCACCTGCAAGGATATATATAGGAAAAACAGATTAGAAACTGGACATCAAAACTTGTGAAAAGATAATGTGAAGAAAAAAAAGTAATGATTTATGATACACACTGAAATAGACTTTTTTTGGGAAATTTGAAGCTTATGATGCAGGGCTTGTTCAGTTATTGTTAATGATTTATGGTTCACATCGAGATATGTAGATGAACCAAAGCTAAAAATCTACGCAAAAAGCTGGAATTAGTTTCGAAGCAAGTTCATTACACCAAAGGAACAGTTTAAATGAAGAGATTAGACATATCTTTTTCCCCTTTTACAGAATCATAATTTTGTCTGAATTCGAGAATTTGAGTATAAACATCGCTGGTTAACAAAAACATAACCAAAGCGAGGTTTTGCATATAAAGTAGTTCAAACACTTGTGAAATGTGAACAATTATGAGGAATAGCGCAATAAATGTTTGTTCTTTTCAACTACAATGAGCTACCAATGTAACTCATATCAAGTACTATTACAATACAGATCATTTTTGCTGTTTTTTAACATCCTAAGGGTTGAACATTTATCCCCCTTTATTATAAGCCAAAGGCCTGATTCAAGTTTCCTGCTGAAATCGTACAATGTTAATTTGTATAAAAGGTTATGAGCTACATGATGACATTAGGTGTGTTTGGGATTGCTTATATAAACTTCTTATTTGTTTAGTTTGAATTAATAAGAAGTGTGGTTTTTCGGGCTTGCTTATCCAAACTACTTTAACTGATCATTCGCGAATGATATAAGCTTTTTGATTTTTCTGAAGAACCAGTTTAAAGTTACTTAGTCAAACCGCGTGTTTCAAAAAGCAATATGCAGTTTTAGTAGACAATCCCAAACACGCCCCTACATTCTAAACCTTAACAATCTCTCACTTAACAAAAACTAGCTAAACAAGAACAACGATCCCATTAAGTATAAGAATTAGCCGAATTTAACATAATATAAACACATGTAACTTGTACTCACAAAGGGTTCGGCCATGGGGATACCCCGTATAGGCCGCACACATCTGACTCAAAGACTCGCCCTCCCCGGATAACCTGAACAAGTAACTTGTTCAAGATTCCACTCTAATCATCAATAATAAGTTACACAAACACATTATCTAGAGAAACTAATACTAGAATGTTACATAACATAAAAGAAAACAACAATGTAGCATCATATGATTAAAAAAAAAGTAAGATCAAGATGTAGTAAGTGGAAATAAATGATTGTACGGAATTAAATTACCTGAAACTGGTTGTTAAGATTGTTGTTTAATATAGTACAGATCGAAGATTGTTTTGTTGGGAGTTAATTTGTGGAAAATGAAATTTAGTTTTTGATAGAAGTTGAAATTGGGGAAAAATAATGAAAAGTGTTACTGAAAATGGAAGTGGTCAAAGAGTTAAAAAGTCAACTATTGGATCTGCTCTTTTTAAAATAAAATAAAATAAACAGCCATTAGATTTTTTTTTTGAACAGAAACAGCCATTAGATTGTTGGTTATCTAATTTTACTTTTTATAAAAGGGCTAGGTACAGTCTCGTGACAAAGGTGGTGTTATGGAAAAAAATTATGCCAGTTCAGCACTTTATGCTGATAGCACCAGTTTTGGTTATGGCATCAAAACCCCCCTCCCTGTCATAACATCAATTTTCTGGTATCGTAGTACAATTTTTTTTTTACATTTATTTAATTAAACAAAATATATAACTAAAAAAAGAGAGTACATATATTTTAGTATTTCAAATGTGAATGAACCCTTTGAAAGAAATACATATCAAACATTGACTAAACTGTGAACATGAATATAAACACTATAAATTTTGAGGGACCAAAAGTGAAAAGAGCCATAAAATTAATCTTCTTCCCCGTTCTATATCTCTGTATATCATGCCCACTTTCAGCACCATATTTTCCAACTGTATAAATCAAAGAAAAACCAAAAAAAAAAAAATCACTTTTGGCGTGAGCTGGTGGCCACGGCACCAAGACCCACCAGCCCACCTCCGGTGTGGTTCCTCATGCCAAAGGATGGTGCCGATGGCTATGGCTCAAACCAACAGCCCTTGTACCCATAGCTCTAAGAGGCCTCATGCGGTGGTGGTCGGCGTTATAATAGCGTTATTACATCATACATCGATGTTATGGCATGTATTACAATGGTAACGTTGCGTTGAGGATGGTTAAAAGAAAAAGAAAAAAAATTATCGTCCCTTTAAACAACTGTAACATTTGAATTTCAAAAACAAATAAAAAAAATTACCCTTTTAGCCCTTATACGTTATATAACATGCAAAACCAAAAAAAGGAAGAAAAAAAAAACTATAAATACCCATTTAATACATAATTTTTTTCACACTTTCACAACTCAAACTCATATATATATACTTCCATTTGTTCAAAAAAAATGTTGGGATTTTAACAATAACAAGAGTTTCTTGAGGGATCCGCGGATCTGACACAGAATTACAAAAATGCATGTTTTGACCCGACAAAAAGGTTTAACCTTTGTAGACTTTTTAGTGAGGTTATATTACTCATTCCCATCTTTATTCAAGCTTGAATGAACATATATTAAACACAAAACTTCAAAGAAAAGAGAAAAAAATTAATCACTAAAACACTTTTCATATTATGTTTATTATAAGATAGAAGCATATATTACCATTTTATCCGCAAGCAATTTAGCACGTCTTTGACTAATAATTGTAACTAAGAGAACATACCTTTGTTGTATTCCCTTTGTATGGTTTTAGAAACCATAGACGCGAAATACTTCATGATCTTCTAAGATACCCAAATCCTTTGCTATATTCCCTTTTTATGGTTTTAGAAACCATAGACGCGAAATACTTCATGATCTTCTAAGATACCCAAATCCTAGTATGAAGAATTCTCAAAGGAAAATGTTAGAATGATCTATCACTATCCAACATATGATGATTTCTAAAAACATGACTTTTTGTTTTAAAAAATTCCATTCTTTGTAGTTTTCAAACATACACGGATCGTATCAAGTTTTCAAAGTACAATATACAAAAAAAAACTTGGTAACGAAGCTCTGATACCAATTGTGGAAGACTAGAAGAGGGGGTTGAATAGTTTTACCAATTAATATAACATATTGGATTTCATAAACATACAAACAAACACAAATGGGGCGTATAATTTAGATGGTTTAGAGAGAGAAAGTGGGATATTCTAGAAAAAGAAACTCATGGAAGGTTAGATTTCAAATGAACATCCAACCCTCTACCTTGTAAGGTAGAAGGTATTTATAGGTTACAAACTAAACGACCTCCTGACGGCCTGTGGATCAGGTATACAGTGGGTAAAGACCCGTCATTCCTCCACGGTGTTGCACTAGACTAAACTAAGCTAATAACTAACTAACAACTAACATAATAAACGATATGTCTACGAGCTAACTTAAGCTAGATTATACTTGGGGTGACCGATGCTTCACAATAGAATTTCCAATTCCTAACAATCTCCCCCTAAGGGAGGTCACCCCATGAATTACATTGTGAATCCTAGCATTCTATTTAATCTTTAATCTTGAGCTCGTAGACATCAACTCATCAAAATATTCAAACTTTGTGCTTCCGTGGTGATTTCATCATTGTCCAACTATAATGTATATTTCGTGAAGGTTATAGAGCTGATCCACTTTGATGACCTTTGAGCTTTAGTAGAGATCATCAGCCACATTTAATCTCAGCATCACCCATTGTAGTGTTGCCAGCATATGATGTTGTGACATTTGGACCGACATGCTCACATTCTGGATCATGATTTCTTCTTATCAGAGTGGCGGAAGCTTTAACTGATTCATGATATTGGCAGCAGCGTAGCAGAAGCATGGAGTGAAAATATCAGAGTCATTGATGCACTAATCATGATTTCTTTAGAAATGAATGTATTGTGTGAGCATGCGGCTATGGATTGACCGCTTCATTTTGATCAGCTACAAACGTCGGGCGTACCTGCATAAAACAGTTAGCAATAAAGCGCACGAAAGTGTCTTTGATCACTTTCGTTGAATTGAGGTACACGGCCCACGGTTCCCTGTTGATCAGTACAAGTACTGCCTGTGATCAGGTAAAATTCCGAAGAATTTCCTTGACAGGGTTTCGCAGTTGCTCTAGCTGTTCTCAAACCGGAACGTCTCAAAGAAGACAACACGGAGTGAGTGAACCAGCGAATTGAGATTCACTGATTGATAAAAAGAGATTTGAAAAACAATCGTGTATCGCTCAATAGAAATTGTTTTTGCAATACAACGAAGGTTTTAATGAAAATCAATTATCAATCATAAACACCTTTTATTTTGAAATATTAGTACATAGTCGATGTGCTAAAGAAACGAGTTTTTAAGCACAACGACCGGTTTTTCAAAGGTATCCGTCAATCCATAACCTGAACCATGATTGATTCAAAAGATTGAATCGCTCCACTGTTTCTGTTCAGTTGTCACATGGTTGATCTATTGAATAGATCTCACATGCCACCCACCAGGAGCTTGTTTGATGTTGGCTCCAGAAGGCTTTCCATCTTCATTGTAAATATGTTTGCATATCACTCAGATGTTCTGGCAATACCACAAGGATAATGCGAAGGACTCATAAGATATAATCTCTCTTTCCACATTGTGTGAAACAGAGAGTCTTCATTGAAAGTGTCCTAATGAGATTTATAGATGATCTCGTGGCTCTAGACTCAATTGTGCATATTTGGATCCTATTTCGGAGACTAGGGAGAGGGTCTCCTTCTTCAATATCAACAATATCTAAGATAAAATCGATAGATAATGTCGGTTCCCCGTGAGAATGAAACAAGTCCTTTTAAGAGGAACTTGAGTGGTTTGGGAAGTTGAAGTGCAGTGTGTCACTGGGTCCATGACGTCTTGTCTTCAATACCGATGTTACCTTGGTAACCACCAGTAGCATATGAATTGAACCCGGTATCTGCCCTAAGGTTGAATAATTGGAGGGCTATTTATTTTCACCCTTTTCTCATTCAATTCTTTTTCATTCTTCAACCCCTTCAGTGCTTACCGAGACTTCATAACTAGAACCTTGTTGGGTTTATTCCAGTACTAGCTCAGTCTTAGTCTGCACTCTTCCCATATCTCATTTTTCTCCTTTTTACAATATACCTAAGGACTTCTACACTATCTAGTGGATTGTCCCTGGGTAGATCCCTCCGGTTCTGGCGGATCATGGGAACAAATACCTAACCTTATCGTCCTTATATCACCATACATAAAGTAAAGTTGGTTGGTCTTTGGTATTGTTCTTTCCTTCTCGAAACCAATCAAAAAATCATTTGGAAAAACAATCAAGGTACTTGTGATACGAGATCAAAGCATTTTGTACCTTAATAGTTTTGATCATTTAGAAATGCTCCCCCTCAACATGTGCATATGATATTGAAATTGTTTGGCACATGGAGACAAGAGTTCTTTGAAATAATTTCTTTGAAATAGTTTCTTGATCACAATTTCCTTAGAAAAAGCCATTTGAATTTCTTTGGTAAATTCTCCCCCTCAATATGTGCATAGGATATATGAAATCATTTTATCACATAGAGGCAGGATGTCATTTGAAGTACTACCACGATTACCAAACATTTAGAAACCATTTAACACACAATCAAAGTACCTTATATAAAAACATGGAAATCTTTGTACCTTGAAGATTTGAATTTGTTTTGAAATGCTCCCCCTTAATATATGCTTCGAGATTCGAATATAGTTTAGCACATATTAGAGAGCAGTATGCACTTTGAGACAAAAATGGTCATCTTTTATCATCTTTCATATTTATATCACATTTTCTCCCCCGATCAAAAATTTCAAATCCTTTGAGATTTTGGATCTCAAGTGATGTAAATATGTATGAAACAAAACATTTGTTGGAGAAAAATGTGTCCAGTTTTATATGATCTGAAGTGGACAACACTGAAGTTCCCTTTTTAGACACAAAGGGAAACCACAATACATTACCTAACACTATTACATGCATTATAGTTGTTCATAGTTTGTACATCACATTTTACACATTAAAAATTACAAAACAGAAACTACTTCCGGAAGATGTCTTCATTCAGTTCTTTGAAGCAGTTTGTAATGACCTTCACGAAGTCTACCACCAACAAAACTTTCAAGGCTGCGGAAGATCATTCGAGTCTTAAGTCTTCGCCTGATTGCAGCAATGAAATCTTCACACCTCTTCAAGTCCTCATCAGTCCAGAATTTAGTTTTGTTCCACGGCTTCAGATCAACTTTGATTTCATGCACTCTAGAGTTTAATTCTTCATCGACCATTTTGAGAGTACCATCACTGAATTTGTAGAGCTCGCACAGTCTCATTAGCATGCGAGTCCCATATTTGTCGGTGAAGATGACGGCTCTAGGGGTGTCAAGAACTCTATATTCGTGACGAAATTCATGTCCTGAGGCGTTCCATTGTGGACTTGTAAGGTTGACCCGGGTCTGGTAGCTTTCCATTCCTAGCTGAAAATCCTCAACCCTTTTTCGAATGACTAAGCCCCTGATCCAAAGGTTGACAGCAGCAGAGAGAGCCTTTTTATCACGGATAGGCAGATGATCAAGATGTCCTTGGAGATTCAAGAGATAGAGATCTTCGAAGTCATTTGGCAGCAGATGTTTGAAGTTGTTTTCTTCTATAACATGATCTTTCTGGTCTGCTCTTCGAAGAACGATCTTCTTAAGATAATCATAGCTATGGATTGGGAAGATCTCTACACCGACAACACTTAGAATTCGCAGCTTGGATCGAACAGCTCTGCGACTCTTATTGGCACCATGTCTATCAATGTAGAATTTCTTCTTCTTGAACCACCAATGTGAAATGCCATATGAGGCAGCAATGTCGTACTCTTGTTCTTTATCTGCCCAGAATTGATCCGGAACCATCTGTTCAAGACCCTGATCAGAGTAGGTAGCAGCTTTCCTCTTTGAAATCGATAAAGCTGGTCTTCTTTCAGTAGAACGAGCACATAGATAGTCCAGGTCATGGTTGAAGAAGAAATTAGACTGAATGGTCATTTGTCTAGGTTCACCACCGAGAGGAAGAGGCTTGTTCACATTGAAACGACTGATCTGCTCACTGACTTGATCATTCAACTTCTTATGGCATTCTTCCATCTGGTATTGGAGCTGGTTGGCATCTGAGTGAAAAACCTTGACAATTTCAAAAACTGGTCCTTCAAGATCCTTTGGAGTGATGGACGAGATTCTCTTCTGTTCACAAAACCACCTAATGAAGCTTCCCATATCACCAGTGAAGTGCAGAAGAGAGTCTTCATCTGGGGCTTCATAGTTACTGGTGATAGTTGATGCCCAGTTGTTATCAGGAATCATCGAGTCAGTCTCTAGGATGGACCATAAAGGTTCTGGAGTATGAGGTCTCTCTTTTGTGAGCCAGCTTTGAATTGTGTCTCTTGAAGGTGCCACTCTAGATGGGTTAGAGCGTTCACCTGACACGTATGCATCAAACCAACCATCATTGGATGGCTTGGGGATATGCTTGGTGGATGCATCATCGTCATCAGATTCTGACTCTGCCATGACATACGATTCTTCATGAAACACTTGATCTTCAAGAATAGAAGAGAATGTGGATGTGAACCTTGAATCAACCGTGGTCCAAGCTGCAGATTTCTTCTTAGTTCCCTGATCTCCGGATGGACTAGATTGATTGGAAGGTTTAGGTGGTGATGATGGTGGTTGTGTTAGAGCTACAGAGGTTCTATTAGAGGATCCTCCAGCCCCAGAATTTCCGGCTCTTCCAGTTGGTGGTGGTGGTGGTGGCTTGGGACCTCCAGACGTATCAGTTGATTTTACTAGAGCAGTCTTTCTTTTCTTCTTATCTTCCCTTTCTCGTATATCCTCCACACACTGCTGATAATTGTCAAGTCTCATCGGTTCCTCGAGTGCTTCGTATAATTTCTTATGCGTATCATGTAAATGCTCTCCTGCTTCATACATTCTTTCAGAGAGAGCTGATCTCATATCAGAGATTGGCAAGTCTTTGAATCGCTGAAGTAATGGAGCCTTCATTGCCCATTCAACCGCATCTTTAATATCAGCTTCTATTGCCTTTGTTACAATCTCATTGAGGTTAATATTCTCCAGATTTTTGACACGACTATCAAGATTATTGACGGTGATAGGAAAATGCTTCTCAATTGTTGCAATACGTGACATAGCCTCTTCGAGTAATTGCCCAGTAGTATTAACTGGAGGCGGTGAAGCAGGAGGTGGTAAAGCAGGAGGAGTGATGGTTTCACTGATGGTAACAACATTTGGTGGATCATTTGCGGGTTTGGGTGGTGGAAGTACGGTTGTATGAGGCGGTGCTGACATAGGCGGGATGGTTGAAGTGTCTTGCTGTATGTTGACGGTGTACATGGATTCTACTTCCTCCTTCTCATTACCTTGCTTCAGAGTCTCAGTGTCTGAGGGTTTGTCATTTATAAACTGATCACCGAAAGAGTAGTCTGTATCAAGATTCTTCAATGAGGATAGAGAATCAATTGACATGTTTGGTTCTTCCAAATGCCTGGTCTCATCAGATCTTGACTCAAGGTTCTCCTGTGAGTCTTTCTGCAACTCTTCATCATCATTTTGATCATACATGGTATCACTTGATGCAAGAGTTTCTTCTTGTGCTTCGGATACTTTCTTTTCCAATCCAGATTGTTCTTGAGCTGAAGAAGATTCACTTCTTCTCTGCAGCTCAAATTGAGTGGTAGTTCTTGATGGTGAAGAGGAGAATGTCAGAAGCATGTGAGCGGCTTGTTCGGCATCTACACCAACAATCCCTTTTCCTTTGTCTTGAGTGATTGGAGTTGTATGGCGTGGCTCTGGTTCAGGTTCTCTTAACACGATACCTCCAACCGGTGCTCTCACATTCTGACTTTCTAGACTTTGCTTGATTCCTAGTTGCAGAGCAGCATCATCTTCATCAATCAAACTCGTATTACCCCTCGAAACCTCAGTTTCCTCAACGTTTTCTTTTTCCACTTCCTTCTTCTTTCTTTTCTGCTTCTGGGTTGTGGTGTCAGAAGGTTGTGACCTTTCACGTCTCCTTTTTGGAAGGGCAGCATATGAAGTCTTTGAAGTCTTCGAGCCAGAAGCAGACTTAGCAGTTGTGGGTTGTGGTAGAGTGAGAGAGGCATCAACATTAACACTAGATCTGGAATCCCTTTTCTTGTATAATTTGAAGTGATCCGTCTTCTTAATATCGTCAGTGAGAAGAATATCAGGAATTGGCAGTCCAAAGATCTCTTTATTCACACCTCTAGCAATATATTTGAGGTTGCCGAGAACAAATTCATCCTTAGCATTATGTAGGGCAGATTCACTCCTAGGGTTGAAGTTGTGAGTCTGTTGCAAGAACTCGATAACAAGCTTCGAAAATCTGATGCTAGGAATCACAAGTTTGTTTACTTTCTTTCGACCCTGAGCTTTATTCTGAAAGTTTGTTCTATCGGAGATAAAAGTGTTCATTGACAATGAGAATTCTTCCCAGATACGTTCCGATACATTAACATTCACCCCATTGACGATACCCCATAGGATTTGCAAGATGGGAATCCTTACTTTATCAAACCCTGATGTTTTGCCTGATAAGCATAAGTTGAGAACTGTTGTCATTGCTCTCCAGGGTTGATACATGTGTCCGGTGATGATGTCAGAAGCCCTGGATATGCCAACTTGATAACCCAAACCAATCAGAAAGACTATTAGCTCTTCCGCACTAGGTGGGGGTTCAGATCGTATGGTGGGGTTACAGGGTGTGATTCCAAAGGCCTTGCTGAGAATGTCCGAATTGATCACAAATTCCTTATCATCCAGCTTGCAGGTATAATGAGTCGTGATTTTGTCCCATTCAATGGTGTTCCAAAATTGTCGTATGTAAATGGTGGGAATTGTGCATTGCTTGGTTAGGGCACTGAAGAAATTTGTGTTTTTTAGGACACTTTGAGGATTGGATTTTGTTGCAACTTTTGCATGTCCACATAACAGTTACTTTTCCCAATCTCTACCCATTGATTTTCAGGAAAGATTTCGTTGTCTGAAAGGACATTGGGTGGAGCAGAAGATGTAATGTTCTCAGCTGAGGTTGTGTTTGCCATTTAAGATCTAAAGATACACACATACAACAACAATGATTGAGAGCATGTTAGATTAGATATGGTTAGTTAAGCAACATTGAATGCAGCCTTATGACATAAACACAATAACTTAGTAACTTAGACAGAGTTCCCATAAGCAGATTGAAATAGATTGAGTGGCATTAGAGAGTTTTCAAGGTAACGGCTCCATTTGACACAGTTTTCGAGAGACAAGTTGTTTTTGAATCAAATTATTTAAAAGCAAAGTTATTATGAAATAATATCATGAGACAATATACTATTATGGAGATGTTATAACAGGTTGTTTGAAACAAGTTGTGATACCAAGTTGCTACAAGTGAAACCAAGTACAAATTGCTCAAACAAAAAATGTTATAGCAAGTCGCTAAGAGTATGTTGTCAATACAAGTCGCTACAGGAAATCCTGAATCAAGTCGCTAACATGAAATTATAATAGCAAGTCGCCTTAAAATAATTTAATAAGCCAAGTCGCCACTTGAAAATTGAACCAGCAAGTCGCTAATCTTGTAAAGATAAGTCGCTATCAAAAATGATAAGACCAAGTCGCTACAAGATTAACTAAGTTGCAAACTTGTAAATACAAGTCGCTACCAACAGTGATAATGATAAGTCGCTACGAATTAATGAGGTAAGTCGCTACCAAGAACACTCATACCAACTCGCTATGAAGAACGCATGTAAGTCGCTATCAAGAACAAGTTATAACATCTAAACCAACTCGCTATGAGGAACACTGTAAGTTGCTACCAAGAACATTGTTAAGTCGCTACCAAGAATGTCTCAAAACAAACGACTAACACCACACTCAATTTATCAATTTCAACTATTTAAATCCTGCAAACTCACAACGATGCAACACATAACAACAAATGAAACCAGAAGCACGAGCAACACAACCCACATACAACCATATCAACGAAATGCATAAACACACTTTACAACTCATAATGACATAAACAACCATAATTCAAGAGGCTCCTATTTTGCACAAAACCCATTAACATATGTAACACTTGTTTGGGTATTTAAGTTCTTTATCACACCTAAGTGAATGGGATAAGATTTTGAAGATCAACCCGCTCAAGTAAAATCTGTTAAAAGGAACGAAGTTAGAAACTGCATGTATATCACATGAATTAATGGAGAGGGAAAGGTAAAACATGTACCCAAAATCAAGTTGCAAAGAGTGATTCGTCACGAGAGAAAGAAAAACACACAAAAACTTTTTGATTTTTTAAATAGTAAAGAGTAAACGGTAAGTCGCTAGGGTGTAGGGAAGGGTTTAAACAAGATTACCAAGTTGTCACTTTCAGTCCCTGTAGTTTTGTGAATGTTTAGAAACTCGCTAGCAAAGCATCTTAACAAGTCGCTAAGACTTTACAAAGCAAGTCGCTAACCTCAAATTTAACATGCCAAGTTGCTAGCTTTGTTAAAGGTAAGTTGCTATCTATTATTACAAAAGCAAGCCGCTATCTTATCATATTATGTATTATAGACACTTTCAGTCCATGAACTTATCAGATTGCAAACTAACACAGATAGCATAATAAGATAACATAATAAGATAAGAAAACTAACACAATGGACACCATGAAACAAATACGCAATCAACACAGAGGTCACCACGAAGGCAAGACAAGACAAAGAAATGCATCTGAGCACAAAACATAACCAACACTGGTGCAGATATAAACGAGATAACTTGAAAAATTCTCCCCCTCAATCAATGTCACCAATGAACATTGATTGAATTTAACCCACCCGTTATAAAACAAGAATATATCATTTGTTCGAACTTCATCTATGATCTCGTGTCATTATTGAATGATATTTCTAGGACCGTAGATGTTATCGATAACAAGGGATATATCTTTTATCAATTTATGTTAAACGAATTAAATTAAGAATTAAAGAATGATTTATTTTTATTTATTTTTTTTTTAAAGAGATTTGTACACAAATTTATAAGAGCGAGTCCTGATTCAAGTCGAATAGGAGTCAAAACACGAGGTACATCAATTCTGGCAGGCAACAATTCCAGAGTGAGCAATATTCATTTCTGATGGAAACCAAGTCATGATGTTCCTGATTGAATTGAGCATTGTACCTGAAAAAGACTGAGAGCACTTTGCACTAGAGGCACATGTAGTATTGCAAATAGATGAGTTAGTGACCTGAGAGACCTCACAGTTGGATGTTGCAAGGTGTGATCTCGGAGTGTCATTACTAGACATCCCTTTAGGTTCAATATTTTTGAAGAGTTTTCCTGTGGGGATCCACTTAAGGTAAGATCTAGGGATATATGTCTGTTTGGATCCTGAAAACTTAAATAATCTACCAGTGGGAATCCATTTGAAACAACTGCTAGTAGTTTTGGATGTGAACACTTCCTTGTTATGACTATTTGTCCTTCTGTAATTAGTTTGATTTTTAGGGGATTGATCAGCCATTTGATGCTTCTTAAGAGAACTGGATGGCCTCCTAGAATTCATGATCTTAGGACTTTGAACATTAAACTGGGGTTTGTTATTCATCTTATCGGAATGAAATAGTGAAGTGACTGGTTTTGACAAAACAGTATTCGCATCAACTTGGGAGGCAAGCTTAGATTTCGAAGATTTAAATCTTTCAGTTCTAAAAGCATTTGGCTGCCTAACTACAGTATGTTTAGATTTGTTTTGAACAATTGGCTTTCCCAAGGTTGATGGTTTTGCAAACTTAGTGTTCACCCTATTACCAATAGATTTCCTAAGTTCATTTTTTAGTGCAACAATAGTGAAGCTCTTATCCTGAATTTGGGATTTGTGGGTATCAATGTCTGTCAACAAGGCGTTAGTTTGATTAATCAACTTGGAATTGGTCTCCTCTAAGTTCTTTCTTAAGGACTCATTTTCCCTTAATATGTTGGACACACATAGAGCCAGTTCAGCATTCCTAGATTTAAGTGTATCACTCATCTCATGACAATCACACTTTTGCACATCTGAGAGTTGTAATTTTAGATTGCATATGGTTGAGTCTTTGTCCTGAATCTGGGTTTTTAAGTAGTTAATTTCAAAAAATTCTCGAAATTCTGGAAATTCCTGATTAATGCAAGATTTTTCAGCATAAAAGCTTTCTTCCTTTTGTTGTATTGCAATTTCCAAGGAAATACAATGTTTTTCAAGAATTGAGTATTTGTTTTCATAAACCCTTTTTTCAATCATGTCATTAGCTTTTAAAGTTTTAGATTCAGGCTCAACCAAGACCGATTTCACAGTATTATGTTCAGAGTTAGGATCAAGTAGATCAGGTACATTAACACATGAATTACTTTGATCAGTTAAGGGTACCTCATCGCATGAAACCTGTTCATCTGAAGATATGTCATCGGTATTCACCACATGAATACCAGGAGTTGTCATGTAAATTGTTTCAACCTTTTCTGACTCTGAGTCTTTGAGATCAGTACAGTTGTCTTCATCCTCCTTTATTGCAACTGAAATTCTGCATTCGGCATCATTCATTTGTTCGACTGATCCATTGCTCGACCTATCACAATCTTCACATAACATAACTTGACACCCATTCAATTTATTCAGCTTGTCATTCTCTTGAGCAGCTTCCTTAATGTATATTTCCATATTACCCATAAGTTGAATAAAGGTGTTTATGAACTCATGAATTTCCATTCGAGTGTGTTTCTTGAATGAAATTCCAGTCATGTCATGATCAAAATCTAAGGAATATTCCCCCCGGATAAATGGCTGAAATTGATCGAAGATTACTTGAAGAGCTGCATTAGAATCATCAGTTGAGAACTTCTCTTTGGTAATTTGGAACCTCGGTTGTTCTAAGTTAAGTAGCACAGTTCTTGTCAAGGTGGGTAAATCCTGACGAAGGAGAGCACTGCTTGTTCGATCCATAGTTGTAGATAAAAGTAGTTTGAGGTGCTGATGAAGTAGTTGGAAGGGCTCAATGTTACATTCCATTTGCCTTGCATAATTTGTCAATATCAAGAGTGACTCATTAGAATTTGACTCAGATTGTGAAGTGGTTTGATTATAAGTTGCTAAATCATCCAAGGTAGAACATTCTGAGTAGCAGCCTGTTTCATTATTCTGTGAGGTGTCATAGAGTTCAAGCACTTTGGTGATTAAAGGATTAGTGATGTAAGACATTGTGTTGATGGATATTAGATATAAGTAACTTGCATCAATTCATCAAATTGTTATATGGACAAGTCGCTAACAAATCAACTCACCAAGAACCATAACACCAAGTCGCTAAGAGTTAAGAAGACAAGTCGCTAAGTTCCAAGTCGCTACGAATTTTGACAGCAAGTCGCTAAGCACCAAGTCGCTAAGTCGTCAAGTCGCTAAATAGCAACTCGCTAAGGTCCAAGTCGCTAACACCAAGTCGCTAAGAAACTTAAGTACAAGTCGCTAACAAAATTGAAAGCAAGTCGCTACCCGTAGTGGAGAATCCACTAAGTGTACTGTTTGTCGGCTTGTCTCAAGAGACAAGTCGCTAGGACCAAGTCGCTACCAAAAAGCACTACAACTCGCTACCTTTACTGAAGCAAGTCGCTAAGATGAAATTCACTACGAGAACCAAGTCGCTACCAAGAAAAACTTCAAAAACACACTTTTTAATCCAAAACAAGCTCAACCACAGTGATTCAAGCTTACCAAATCAAAACCCAAGCACATACAATGATTCTAAACACAAAAGTACATCCAAAATTCAAACTTTAACACTAGAAATGACCCAAATGATGCAAAAACCACTAAACTTTTTCAAACTCAAAAACCATCTAAAAACCACTAGAAATCCAAGGATATGTAAGAGATGATCAAACCATGGCTCTTGATACCATTTGTAACATATTGGATTTCACAAACACACAAACAAACACAAATGGGGCGTATAATTTAGATGGTTTAGAGAGAGAAAGTGGGATATTCTAGAAAGAGAAACTCATGGAAGGTTAGATTCCAAATGAACATCCAACCCTCTACCTTGTAAGGTAGAGGGTATTTATAGGTTACAAACTAAACGACCTCCTGACGGCCTGTGGATCAGGTATACAGTGGGTAAAGACCCGTCCTTCCTCCTCGGTGTTGCACTAGACTAAACTAAGCTAATAACTGACTAACAACTAACATAATAAACGATATGTCTACGAGCTAACTTAAGCAAGATTATACTTGGGGTGACCGATGCTTCACAATAGAATTTCCAATTCCTAACAATTAAAACTTCATTTTAAAATATATGGATCGACTTATGTCAATCTATTTAGATGTGTATGTTGGATGTTGATAGATAGATATTGATGTAGAAATATCAAATACGAGATAAGCGAGAGAGAATTACGAATCGACCGTTTTGGAAAAAGGTCGACACGCAAAACCCGAGAATATACGATAAGTGATACCGGGCAAGTGATTACCCGGGTCGTTTCCCAACGAGGAGTGAACTGACGGTGACATTTTGGTTTGGGATTGGATGCTTGAATACAAAGAATTTTAAATTTTGGAATTTTAAACTAAATGACGGGAATTTAAATAAAGCAAGTAAACTAAGCTAAAGCTACTATGGGAAATTAAAAACTAATCTAAGGCAATAATAAACGTAAAGGGAAACTTAAAATTAACTAAAGTGCATTAAAACGTAAAACGGGGATTTAAAGGAAAGCAATAAAACTAAACTAAGGAAATCTAAGGGAGTCCTAAAATTAATCTAAAATACTAAGGGAACTACGGGAAACTTAAAGCTAATTAAAAACGTAATTAACCTAAAATCGGGCACGTGCGGGTCTCGCACGCGCTTTAAAAAGTGAAAATGTAAAAATATTAACCCTACAAACTTAAAATTAATTTTCTTACATTCTAAATGACAAAAAATGATTTTTGGAAAAAGCCGGGTATTTTTTCGACTTTTATTTTATTTATTACGAATTAAAAATGATTTAAACTAAATAAAATAAAATAAAATACTAAATGAAACTAGAAATTTCTGAAAAAATTTACAAAACTAATTTAGACTATTATCTATCCAAGAAAAATAAAATGGACCACACAGCCATAAGCCATAAGCTGTTAAAAATCTAATTTATGAAATAAGCTTAAATGACAAAAGCATATTAAATATTAAAAATGCTAATGTATGACACGTTCAAGTGCTAGCACAGATGGTTATGGTGCATGTGGCTGTGTCATGAGGTTCTGAGTGCAAAGACCCAGGTTCAATTCCTGGTTCTGTCACTTTTTGCCATTATTTTTTTTTTGAGTTTTTTCTTTTTGATAACTTAAATTTCAGATCAAAGTAAGAACTTTTAACAAAATTAAAACTTTGGAAAAGCTAAAAGGATAGCTTATATAACAGCAGTAGCTTCACACAGATTAAGCCAAACACCCTTTTACTAGTTTTTTTAAGCAAAAATTGAACATGAATAAGCTAACTTAATGCACAAATAAGCCGCACAAGAATTGCTAAACTGAAATAAGCTACTAATAATTAATAAGCAATAAAAAAGAGGGGAAAAACAGTTGGTAAAATGAACTATGCTAGGGAATTCTTAAAACTAAAAGCATGGGAAATAAGCAATCTAAAAGACTAATAAACTAATAAAACTACAAATAAGCACTAATGAGCTAACATGTAAACTAATCTAATCTAATTCAACTAAATGGAAACTAATAAGCTGAAATAAATACCTAATAAGCCCTTTAAAAAGATGGTGTTGCTGCTGAAACAGTGGACAAACAACCCACTTGGGCTTCTTGAAGGCCAAAAATAAGCAAGAGAATAAGCTCAGAATTGAAAAACAAGCTAACACTAATGGACCTAGTTCTACTAACTACAAGTATAAACAAAATTTAAGCCTAAATCTACCCTTAAACTACCTAAATCTAAGCTAAGAAAAGGGGCTAGTGGGGGCTGCTGGAACTATTTGAAGCATGAAAGATTTTTGGAAACTAAGAAAAAAATGTTTTACGAGCTTAAATCCAATCCTAGAACTTGTAAAGATTATCAAATCAACTAAACAAAACTTAGTTAAGAACCAAAATGCGTCAAAAATGGATTTTGACCCATAAAACAAGCTTGTCCAAACAGTCCTTCAAGGACAGAAAACCACTTTTGTGACAGATTTCAAAAAAAACTTGTTTGAGACTTTTAACAATAAAAAACGCTACCAAACTTAAACAAACCTTTAACAAACCTTTTTTAAAACATGAATAGCAGAATTCAAGAACATTAAGGGAAATTAAAACTGCATAAACTTAATAAAACTGAAATTATAATAAACTTAAATTGCATTGAAAATTAAAAGTTGACAAGGAAAGTAAATGACAATAAAAGTAAAATGGTACTAGAACTTGGAAAGAAATTCTAGACAAGTTTTTACACTAACTTCTACTGCCTATTTATAGAAAAATTGAAACTGGTCTTCTGTCTCTCTCTTGTCTTTGTCCTGTGTGTTTGTTGTGTGAGAGAATTGAGAGAGAGTATGCTTGAGCTTGTTTGTGCTTCTGTGAATCAATCTCAACCCTTGGTATCATCTTGGGCACCAAGCAAGCAATCACGACCATCCATTCTTCATTTGCACCTTGGATGGATGACATGGAGGGGGGGACCAAAGGATGAGCATGTGACTATCTTTTGTTGGCTTCTGGAATGAGAGTGATGGGGAGAGAAGAAGGATTCGGCGCCAAGAATTTTGAGGTTCTGGGTTTAACTATTAGTTTGGGTAATATGGGTAAAACTGAAAACGGGTTAAAGTTTAAAAGGGTATTGGTTGGGTGGTTCAAGGGATTACATGAGGGTATTAAAAAAAAAGTTCTAAAGTTTTTAAGTTTTATTTGTATTTTGTAAAAGAGATTTAAAATAAATTGTATTTTTGTGTTTTGTAAATAGTTTTTTTTTAGAGAGAAAAATATTTTTAATAAAAATTGGTTTTAATAAAAATAATTGTTGTAAATAAAAGTGGTTAAAAATAAAAATAATTGTTTTTAATGAAAAACGTTTTAAGGGTAAAATGGTAAATTGGGTTCGGGAAAAAGGTAGAAAGGTAATTTGGTTCAGGGTTCGGTTTTTAGTTTGTTTTCCCACTCTCACTCCAAAAAGGCGTCCCGGGCTCTGAAAATGTAGAAAATCCGCTTTTTGCTCCGTCTGCAAAGCACGTTTTCCATTCCAAGCTCATTTCTGTCCGTTTTTGCCCTGTTTTCGATCCTTTGTACCTGAAACACATAAAAACACATTCCAAGGATATTTGCAACATAATTGGTTATATTTCCGTGTTTTAGACATTTTTGTGGGTTTTTCGGGCTTAAAATGATGAGTAAAAGGCCACTCATCAGATATATAAAAGTGCAATGAAAGATAAAGAGTAAGAAGCACATAACCACGACACGAGTATTTATAGTGGTTCGGCTACAAGGACACCTTCCTTGCCCTACTCCACTCCCCGAGTCACCTACTCGAAAGTTCGTAAACACTACACGACACCAAATCCTTATGGCGGAGAAGCCTTCACAACGTCGCCTACTCTTTTTCCGGTACTAGGCTAACCACCGGGTTCTTTCACACCAAGGTGAACCACACCTATCACAACGTCGCCTACCCTTTATTAGGTACTAGGCTAAGTACCTAGTTCCATTACTATAGAGGAACTACTACCCACAACACAACACCTAATCCCAAGGAGATCCACTCCTTATTACAATACCATCAAGGATATCACCATCCTTGGATCTAGTACTAAACTATCTTGTACATCGAAACACACCATATCGAATGTACATCTAAGGCACCTTTCACTAATGCCTTTAACTAGATCTTCAAGACACCCTTCACTAATGTCTTGTGACTTGACTTCTAGGCACCCTTCACTAATGCCTACAATACGGATGATTGACACCTTTCACTAATGTCTTCGTCTTAACACTTGAGACATCTTTCACTAATGTCTTCAACACTACACTTCTTAGAAGAAAGAAAAACAATCATCAACAAGAGGACTTCAGTAGTCTTGATGATGAGGAAGCATGGCAACTCATGGACTTGAGCTTGCTCGACTTCAAAGGTGGTGATCTCGCCTTTAAGAGGAACCTAGAAGATCACACAAAAACAAAACTACAAACATAGATCTCTTGGATATGGGGTTACAGAGTTTTTAACTCAAGAGGAAAGTATGTTAGAAAGGGGTGAGCAACAATGAAGAAATGACTCACTATTTATAGAGGAAAAATTCTATTGTTCCCCGGATCCCACGGATCCCTTCCACAAGGGATCCGTCTAGCGTAAAGCTAGGGATCCGTGGGATGCTCCTCTTTACCCATGGGTATTTTGGTTATGGGTCATGGGTCATGGGTTGATCCATGGGTCTTTAGCTAGATACAATGTATCTCTTGAGTGCAATGCACCTAGTCACATGAGTATGGGTCAAAACCATGGGTTATGGATATTATCCATATATGATATAAGCAATATGTCATG
>OU343225.1:133991309-134057742 GCA_910596185.1 Chrysanthemum makinoi
ACCTTGCACCCATTGTTAATACAAGCGATTTACTAATCCTAGATCATAAATCCATTTTAAGCTTCTTGAATAGCGCTTAAAGTTGATAAACACGTGTGTGTTGTTTGTGAGCTCAATCTCACTTGTTTGCTTATGAGCCATTTCTACATGCTATACTTAGTATGTTTTACTTGTATACATGTATACTTATTGTAGAGATCATTAGTTTCTAATTTCGATACTTAGAACAAAATGTTGCAATCGGTGATAAGGAATGCAATGCCAGGATCTTGGGATCACTGGGCTATAACTAGCGGATCCTCAAGTGAAGGATCCAGTAGGATCGAGTTGGATAAGTGCATTTCTTGCTTCCTTGCATCAATCAACCTTCAGGACCTTCTCATACTAGCTAAACATGATACCTTAGGATCATTTATGTCTTCCTCAAGCTCGATGGAGTCTCAAGCTCACTCATAGATAACTTAGGATCATTTTCAAAGCTTGTAGATATATCGTTTCATCAAAACTCATTACTCTTCCGTTCTTATACTCACACATGATCCCTCACATGTTAATACATCTAGCTTTAGAAATCTTTCAATTTTAGCAAATTGATCGTAGTCATCCTTACCTCAAAATAGGTCGAAATGGGTCAAATTCTAGCTTTTCCATCTTAAGCTTTTAGGATATCCTCCAAAAGATTACCTTAAGTTACTATCTGATCTCTAGGATCATTTAGCTCCATTTGACACTCTCAAATCTTTAGTGTCATCCTTGGTCATTCATTGGTACTCATGAAAGTTCCAATTTCTTCCATAAAAGGCAATCATTAGATACATCACTCATTACCCTTAAGTATTTAAGCACCTCTTCATTTAAGACACTTAGATGTACTAAAACACTCAAGAAGAAATAGGCATTAGACCTTACAAACATCATTGCTATCTTTACTTAGCTGCTGAGAGACGGATCCCTCATTGGAGGCAGGTGGGATCCGTATAATGATTCATGTCAACTCTAGTTAAAACAAATCATTTCAAGCTCATCTTGCTAACTGGAACACTCCATCTCATGTTAATTAAGCTCGTAGATCAGTACAACTCTGAATTTGACTCTTGTGCATGCTAATCATCACATTCCAAAGAATTTTAGTGGCTTAAGTCTTGAATGCACTTGACAAATCCCTTGCTTTATAAACCACATTGTTAGGACTCCTAAAGTCGTCATCTTCATCTTCATTTTTAGCACTTAGAAATCTTTACAAACCTCTTTGAATCATCTCATCATGAGGAAAGCTCCAAGTGGTAACTCATCCACCAAAGGACCACCCAAGAAAATTGCTCGTGTTGTACACGAAATTTCTTCAACCAATCATCTCGGTTAAATTCAACATGATATACGCTATATTTACAGTATATGATTATTGGTATAGTTCATATCTCATTTTGATGCCAACTTTTTCTTGGTACATCACATTTTATGTATCTTAGTTACAAATAGACGGATCCCTACGTTTTTCCTACACGGATCCCTCCAAGGATGGAACCGTGGGATCCGTGCGACAGAAGACTAGTTTTCTACTAACTTGAGTCTTATTTGAGGAAATATGCATTATATACTTGTCCTCTAATCTTTGTTTGTAGATTTTCAATTTACATGTAGAAGACTTTGACACTCTAAGCTAGGGGAGCTTTGTGTCAAAGTAATAAATTGCAAAATTACACAATATTAGGATTACATTTCATGACGTCTCTTTGCAAAGTTGCAATCATCAAGGGGGAGCATATTCGTCAATTAGGCGAAATCTTTGCAAACTTAGTTGCAAATGAATTAGCTTAGTATTTTTTTTCTTGGCATACAACAAAGGGATGGACTCGTCAAGGGAGTTAAGACAAGAACTCTTCCGTCACTTGCTTTCTATTTTTTTATTTCACATGTTTTTAAAACAATGTGTTAGTTCCTTTCAAAATCTTTTTGTTTCGACAAAATGGGGAGAAGAAAGTAAAAACTACAAACTCAAACTTTTCACAATTTTAGTTTTTCCTTAAAATTATTTTATGTTTTGTCATCAACAAAAAGGGGAGATTGTTAATAGGATAAGCGTAAAAGCGTTTATTTATATTTTACGATCTTCTAATGTTTTGTCGATAACAAACGTAAAATCATTTTAACGAAACAAATAAAATACGTAATTGGTTTGAGCCAATAGTTTTCTAACACACTTACGTTTTCACATAAAACACTAAAACAAGTATAAGTGATTTTATGATTTAGTAATACATATGTATAACAAATAGTGTTTACATATTGAGTGAATATATATGTTGATACAAAAGTTGGGCGTTCCTTGTTTTGGACTCGGTTCAGTATCAATTGGATCTTAATGCTTGAGACCTGCGCACTAAGAAAATAGAAAACACCGTTAGGCTTATCGTGGGATTGTCTCCCACGATTATCCTCCGGCGTGAGATTAAGTAATCGGTTTTAGGTTTTTGTGGAGAGTTAGGGTTTTAGATCGCACCTTTAAGGGGAGGGATGCCCCTTATATACCACGAAATCCTTGTTGTTTTGTGTTCCCCAACCTTTCAGTATCCCGCCTAAGTCGGTCCATCAATGCATATCTCATTAACAAGAGATATATGATATCCAAAACCATAAATAACTTTGGGTTTGGGCCTCCGTGAGCCCAAACCGTTACCGGGTTAGCCCATTCGTACTGGGCTCAGTTGCTAGTAGCGGTTACTAGTCGGGTTCGTGACCCGAATGTGGACTATACGTCATCATGTCCCCCCAGTCTAGTATGCGCAGGGAACACCTGCGGATGCTAGACTAATAGTTGTCTATCAAAAACTCATTGAAGCGTAGCGAAGAAGCTAAAAGGGTTACCGCCTTAAAGAACACACGGTGAATCTAGTCAAAATATGTCAACTGTATACCTTGTAAAACGTAGGAAAGTAACTGGAAATGTGTCGTGTCAACCGATCCTATCCACACATTTAGAGGTAGTGGAGTCCACGTGTCGATCATCGCGTGGATGTAAAAACTTATATAACCGGCCGCCTCCCATTACTGTTATTATCACAATAAAAACATTTCCGCCATTGTTAAAAAAGCTCCAAACTTTCCACCAAGAAACCCTTAATATTCCAAAGGTAACCGCGCGTGCGCCTTTAAAAACTATATCATGGTCCGTGGTTTGACTGATTTTACCTCTGACATGACCGAGGACGAACTTCGTGAGTTCACCTGGATTATTATATCCGATGGCGCTGCATCGGTAGTGCGGATCTAGCGCATCAATAGCGGATTTCGAAGGAAAGTGGGGTATACACTCTTTTTCGAGTTCGAATCAACGTGTGCCTATATCCTTATTCTTGTGCGGCGTTAAATTACTATAGATACGCACATATCGCAGCTTACCTTGTATAAGTGCGGCGAAAATAACCAGGTTAATTACCCGTTTATTGGCGATTAACCCTACTATCTACCTCTTCCGCGTGTTTTACCACCGCGGCGTGGTCAAGCGGGTGGGTGTGGTTCGCTAAGCGCTACTGGGAAGTTGCAATGTTATACCAAAAAATTAGACGCGCTTAAATTAGGCAGCAGGAGCTGGAGAGAGAATTTTTTCTGGGTTGATAAGGCGTTATTTCCCTGGGACTTCGATTTCTATACGAGGTTCCTCCCGAAGGATGGCGCCCCTCCCGGAACATCTGGCCTTGAGATGATGCGGAAACGATAAACACCAATTGTATTCCCATCAGCTCCTCTCCCGAGGAATTCTTGGTGCATATGGGCATCAATCGTAACTACTTTGGTAGGCCTGATGAGATGCCAATCGTTTTAGACGCGGATGGCCAGGGTGGGTTCTCGTCCTTTCACATTCCTTTACTTTATTAATGTAAGCATTTCTTTTCGTCTTTGAATTTTTTTGTAACCTGTTTGTTGTTTGTATTACATTTGCGCGAGATGGATCTATTGAGTTGTGCGATTGGTGGCGCGCCCAGTGCTAACGGTAGGGGCGCGCCCGTTAAGAAGGGGGGAAGAGCCCATTCTGGAAGCTACCGCATGGCGTACCCTAGAGATGGGGGTGGGAGAGACAGGAGGTAGTTCTTCCGTTCTTATTTGACGACCCTCTGCAAAGCGTGCCTAGCCCTAGGGTTCCTTCCCCGTTAGTGGAGGCCGTCATGCGTAAATGTGGTGAAAGCATTAAAGAAGAGGAGGAGGAGGCAAGCCACGGTTGAAGCGCAAAGAGCGCTTGGTGACGATGGCGCAAGCTCCTCCGGGAAAAATACTGTCATTGTTGGCGTAGAGTCGTCATCAAGTGATGTTGCATCCCCTCGCTCGAGCTGCTCCACCATGTAAGTACTATTTCCAAAGCCTTTATCGTATTCGTATTTTATTAAACAATCACTAATTCCCTTTTTTGCTGCGATTGAACACTCTGTGGAGTCGCCCCCACGCCTAGTCCCATTCGCTGGATCTTGGAACCAAAGAGCCATGGCCGAGCCATGGCATCACGGGGATCGCGGCCATGGATCAGCTTTATTGAGGATCACGGTGTCGGTTGCTGCGCTGAAGCTCGTTGGCTGCAGCCTAAAGGCAAATGATACCGCCAAAGGTAGCTCTCTTAGCAAAGGACGGCGGTTGCGTTAGGAATTTTGGTGCAAGCGTGGGTAGCTATTTGGAAGAGCGGGAGATGAAGTTGTGCAAGCTCGGCATTGAGTATGATGAGGAATTGTATCCCCACTCATGTCAAGCGATTGGCGGTAGCGGTGGCTTATCACCACGATGCTGCGTCTTGCTTCCCTCGGTACCCTAGAATCTCAGAGGTAGGAGACAAGTTAGGCGTGGTGCGGTGCGCTCTTGCGGCGTGGCAAGTCCGAGGCACGTGGAGGAGCTTCGCGAGGCTAAACTTTTGAAAGTGGATGTTGATCGGTGCACGGGTACAATAAGCATGCGTATGAGGGCTCGTTGCGCTATGGAGCAAATGAAAATATTGGAGCTTCTCATGTTGAGATGGAGCGGCGGAGATTACCCTATAAATGTGATTATGGAAGAGTTAACTTTGGCCCGCCACCGTCTTTGATGGGCGGGAGCGCCGATTATTATTTGAAGCCTGATGAGTCCGGTGCAAGGTGCCTATTTTGCTCATCCCGCGACATCTTGAACCACTTTCGCGTTGGAGAAGGAAGTCCCTTTAAAGGAATCCTTGAAGCGCATGCTCTGAGACTTGCCAAGAAGAAGGTGTTAAAGGCAAGGCCATTTGTGTGGTATTGGTAGCGCCTCTTCTAGGTCGGACGGGGTACCTTAGTGTTGCCACGGTATCGCCAAGACTCGATTTGTTGAAAAAGCTAAAGGAGAATGCAGGAGCAGCTGCCGAGCCATGTGGAGGCTCATCTCTTAGGCGTTGTAATAGCATGTAGGTTATATCTGCATTGTAAATATCATTTTGTAAGAACTCATGATCCTTAATGAAATATCCCTTTTGTTGAATGCGTGTTGATATGGTTGTGACTTATAATGTTTGTACTTAGTTATCTGTCTTTGCATAAAAAACGTACTTAAGAAGCAAACTGTTATATAAGCGTGACTAAGATATGGAGTTCATAATCATGTATGGACTATCATACTTATAATGTCTAAGTATTTTTAACATAATCGTGCATGGTGTGATATGCAGCGTCATTGTGAATATCATAGTAAGGAGCCAAGAGTCTTGATTCCGGTTTTGTTAAGCAGCATAGTATGCGTTATTGCGCATCCGTCGTGGAATGCGCGTGAACATATTCCAGCGTCTTGAAAATAAGGTGTTTAACAAGGATTCGTGATCCAATGTTGATGGGTTTGCAACCCTCTTACTCAACGAGTTATTTAGTAGGTTCACTCATCCTTTACACCATCGTGGGTTGTAGTAAGTGCATGCACGCCATGTAGGCAAAAGATAATATAGCAACAATGTTGAGACATAAATATTATGTAAATAACAAATTGAAATGTGTGCAGTTAGCTAGAAACCCACGACATTTTATTAATACTTGCAAGTTTTTGTAAAAAGAAAAGAAACGTTTGTCTAAGTGAAACAGTAAATACGGATATTTATTGAGCACTACACTAAAGTCTTGAGTGTCCGCAGATGCGGGCCGTAGCCATTCCTAGAGATAACATCGTTTGAGATTGCAGATGTTCCTTGTGCGTGGTAGCTCTGACCCATCCATCCACGCAGCTTATGCAGCGCCTTTTCCTAATGTTTCAATGACGTCATAGGGTCCTTCCACTTCGTCCAAGTTTTCTTGTATCTTCTGCGTTTCGCATCATTGGCGCGATATACAAAGTCGCCTGTGCAGATAAGACACTTCGTACTTTAGCATCGTAGTATCCCTTCATTTTTGACTTAGCTCTCGCTTCACATATAGGCTGCCGCTCGCGTCTTTCTTCCAACACCAAGTCGTCGCCGTTCATCGTCATTGATTGCAACATTAACTTGGCAGTGCGAATAGTTGGCATCCCAATTTTGGCTCGGTATGACGGCTTCTCGTCCCACATAGACTAGAGAAAGTGTCTCCCGTGCTAATTTTGATTGAAGTGCGGTGCGCCCACAAAACATGCGATAATTACTCCACCCACCTCCCTTTGTGCTTGTCCGGCGTGCCTTAATTCCTTCACCCAGACTTGATTTGCTGCAGCTCGATTAAGCCATTGATTTGTCGGTGTTTAACCGACGTGAGAATCTTGTGTAATATTTAACTTTTCGCACCATTCCTTGAAAAGGGTTGTCACATAATTGTTTTCCGTTATGCGAGATGATTTCCCGGGTAATCGAAACGGCATACAATATTGTCCCAAATAAACCGTTTTACCTGATTCCCTGTGATTGTTACGACTGTCTTTGCTTCAATCGGTAAAATAGTCTATAGCTACAATGAGGAATTTCAATCCTCCTGCTGCAACAGGGAAGGGACCTGCGATGTCGATACCCCATTTGTGGAATGGCCATGGCGACGTAATAGGTGTTAGCTCCTGTTGTGGTTGGCGTAGAACGGGTCTGTGAACATGGCAGTCGCCACACTTTCTTATTAAGTCCTGCGCATCACGATGCAATGTAGGCCATAGTATCGGCCCAAGTAGCGCCTAACAAAGCGTGGTCTGAGTGCATACTACATGAACCGTGGATCTCCGAGTGCGTAATCGCTTGAAAGGGTCCTACACATCGAAGCCATGGTTGTAGAAATGAGCGCCGATAGAGTACACCGTTCCGAAGTTCAAACCTCTGTGATGTGCGTCGTACTAGTCAGGCCTCCTTCTGTTCTTGGGGCAATACGCCCTTGCTTATAAACTCGATAATTGGGGTCATCCATGTAGGACCTTGTTCCTCTATCACCGTGGATATCTCCATCTCCGAGATGGACTTGCTCTTCAGAGTTTCCACCAACACTTGTTTTGATAGGTGCGCAAAGCTTGTGGATTCAATCTTGCTCATCGAATCCGCCTTTCTATTTTCCCCTCTAGGAACTTGTTTTATGGTAAACCTGTCAAAGCCCTGGATTAGGGACTTGGTTTTGTCGAGATATTGAATCATGTTCTCCTCTTTAGCCACGTACTGCCAACACTTGTGGTTGGCCACATGCCGGGAGTCCACATTTGCTTCAGGTTGTATATGCCCATTATTTGCAATGCGTAATCCAGCGATCGAGGCTTCATATTACGCCCTCGTTGGTTGTGGTGAATTGAAGCAATGCGTAAATGAATTCCATTCCTACGGACTTGTGAGGATAAGGCATGCGCCTGACCCGTCTATGCATGAAGATCCGTCCGTGAACAAGATCCATGGTTCTTGTAGTTCAGCCTTGCTTTGAGAAGGTCGTCGGTGTCGGTTTCTCCGATGATGAAGTCTGCGAGTATTTGCCTTTAACCGCGTGCCGCAGTGCGTAGGGATGTTGTGCTCACCTAGCAGTACACTCCACTACGTAGGCGGCCCGATCGTCAGGTTTGGAGATAATTTGTTTGATAGGGCTGTCCGTAATCACCGCTATTGGGTGCGCTGGAAGTACCAGCGGCGTTTAGCGGCAAATACTAATGCTAGGACCAACTTTTCCATTCTTGTAGTAGTTAATCTCCGTTTTCTTGAGTGCTTTGCTTACAAAATACACGGTGTTTGTCTTGAATTCACTGTATGTTAGTAGCCCCGCTGGGTGCTCCATGGGTTCGATAAATACATAATAATTAATTCTACCCACGGGCGTACGCAACTAGCATGGGAGTCTTTAAATGCTTTTAAGTTGTATGAAAGCTTCCTCTGCTTCCGTAGTCAGTGAAAGTCTCCCTTTTTTGTGCACTTCTTGAGTGTTTTGAAGAGAGGAGTGACTTGTCGCTGATTTGGACAAGAATCTATTAAAACCGGCGCTTTCCGTTTAGAGATTGGAATTCCTTCGCGTGCGTGGTGAGGAAGTTGGATGATAGCGCCGTTTTTTACGGACCGCGGTTTGATGCCATCGGGCTCTCCGAGATATCAAGGAACATGCTTATCATGGCGCCAAAGTGCACTTCTTGGGATTTAGTTTCATGTTGATCTTTTTGAGTGTCTTAAATGTTTCCTCAATGTCGCGCACCAATTCATCTTCCGTATGGCTTTTTATTACAAGGTCGTCAACATAAACTTCTAGGTTGCGGCCACTGTCTTTCAAATCGTTATCAACCAACCACGGTAGGTAGCACTGCGTTCTTTAGGCCAAAAGGCATCTTAGTATAACAATAAAGCTTGTATGGGGAAAGATGTTTTTCCTCATCTTCCTTAGCTATCTGGGTTTGGTGATATCCTTTGTATGCGTCTAGGAAGCATTTAAGTGGGTATCCACCCAAAGATTCTACCTTCCAATCTATCTCCGGTAGCGGGTGCGATCTTGTGGGCATGCCTTGTTGAGATCTGTGAAGTCGCGCATCCTCCAACTACCATCGCTCTTTTTGACCATCACTGGGTTGGAAAGCCAGTCATGGTAGTAGACCTCTCGCATGATACATGCATCCACAAGTTTATGTACTTACGCGAGAATTGCTTGTCGCGCTCGGAGCACTGCCACGCTTCTGTACGTACTGGGGAGTATCCTTGCCGGATTCTCAACTTGTGTTCGTAATTGGCGTGGTACGCCGGTCATAATGCTTTGGTTCCCATGCGAAGATATCCGGGTTCTTTTGCAGAGTGCGCACGACTGCCTGCCGTTATCGATAGCGATCCCCGATCGATACTTCTTCTGGGTAATATCGGGATGAATTGCAACCTTCCGGGTTTGGCACTTTAGTTGCGTTGTTGCGGAATGGGTGTCGTCTCATGTAATCGTTTACATTCTCCGGGTGGTATGGTGTGCTGTAGAGTAACAATGCCTCCCTCCACTGGGAACAAGCATTCCGTGTCTTTGTAGGCGGTGCTAGCGCTATACGATATCCACTGGTCTTCCAATAATGCCATTGTATGGCGAAGATTTGATTACCATAAAGGTCATCGGTTGTCGTCGAATGCTCCTTATTACCCACATTGACTAGCGGCGTTTGCCCCATGGGCCTTATTTTTTCGCCTGTGAAACGGTCAATGACGTCGTGGCGGGCGAGTTGGTTCGCGTATCTCGAGGTGCATGCGGCGAAACAATGTTCATACATTATATTCGCGGGGCGCCCCCATCAACATACATGCGGTGGATATCGTGACCCCCTGCATTGATTTCAATGGTGAGCGGTTCCACCACTGCGTTGTTCGCAGCCAAGGTGGGGAAAGATATTTCGCTTCCACGAGAAAACTTCTGGCTGATCTTACGCCTAGTCATCCGTGCCATGATTGTATCATGTATATGGTATCGGCCTTATCCTTAGGTTTCTTTCTTGTTCCGGTCTTTTGCTTATCTTTTCCTTCCTTGATGTTTTAACCAAATGGTCCAATGCTTCTTTTACTAGTTTATCAATTAGCTGGCGCAATTGGACACATTCATTGGTGGTGTGGCTCTTCTGTCCATGATAGTCACCGTATCCGCTCCCCACGCGTCGATCCTCTGGGGTGCGCATTGGTGGGGTCTTGGGAAGTTCGCGCCTTCGTCTGAATATATCTCCTTTAGAGTCTTGGTTAGCGGGGTATATATGTCATTATCCCGTCCACTCCCATGGCCGCGGTAGTTCTTGTTGCGGTTGCTACCCTGGTCAGTGGATTGTCTCCGAGGTTGTTCTTGTGACCTATAGTTTGAGTAACCTTTCTTACTGTCCGCCGTGGCAGCTTCTCCTTGGATAAAGGACCTCGTGCGCTTCATAAGTTCATCAAAGGTTTGGGGGACTCTGTCATTCAGCCTTTTGATGAGTTCTGGGTTATTGATCCCATTCATGAACCCTGAGATTTTTAGTATTTCGGGGCATGCCTTAACGTGTATGCACTCATCTTTGTAGCGCTCCACATAAGCACTTGTAGATTCCCCTTGGCGCTGTTTTACCCTAGCGAGTTCGACAGGGTTTTTGGCGCACTTCTTCCTTTGAGTGAAGTTCAAGCGAAACGCTTTCCGCAACTCTTCAAAGCCATCAATGCTTAGTGGAAGCTTATCGAACCATTTGGTGTTTCCCTAATGTGGAATTGAACATATGGCACCACACAGGCTGTGGCCAATTTTTGATGGTAGCTGCTGATTTGAAAATTTTTAGGTGATCGTCTGGATCACCTGTTCTATCATATGTTTTCACATTGGCGGGCATGCGCCTTCTCTTATTTTCTGAGAAATCGCTCATGCGCCGGGTGAACGCATCCACCTTTTGGCAGCGCCAGGGAAGAGACATATCTTCATCCACCTGGTCGCGATATCTTCCCCCGGACTTCCGGTGTCGGTTTAGCTGTCGTTGTCGAGGAATCACCAGAGAATGAGCTTCCCCTTTGTCGGCGGTTAGCCCGATCATCCGAGGAGTCTCTAGAGGATGAGCTTCCTCTCTTTTTTTGGCGAGCACTGTCCTCGAATCACGAGTTTGAAGAGCTTCCACTTGGGGAGTATCGTCGTCGGTCTGTCATGGACCTTGCGGCTACCAAGCCTAGCGTGGACATTGGTACGCCGTCCATCCTCTTCGTGTTCTTCGGATGTTGCGGTCACCGCTTCATCATTCTCAACTCTCCTCCCAATCACGGTAAACACAGGAGGCCGGCTATCCTTCCCGCGCCTCTCGCCCGATGGCGCGATGGGGATGCCTCATACTCTGTGTCGAAGTTTAGTCGGGCTTTTAGGTTCTGACTTGACCTCTTTTTTGCCTCCTCTTGCATGAGAGCAGCCAAGGTTTCGTAGTTTTGAGATACGAAGTCACTTGGCGCTAGTTCGGGCGCGACTCCTTCTAGTGCGAGGGTGTTTATTTCTATATCTGGACTCCTGTTTCGGAGAGGTGTGCCTGGTGTTTTTGTGAGGTCCTTTTCTGGAACTGACTGCAGGGGAGTGGTAAAAGGGTTACGTAGTGGATCTTCTACGTTGATTGTTGGTGTGGCGGCATGGGTTGTCCCCGGTCGTTGTTCCCTTCATTTGGAAGACCAGTGCTGGTCGACCCTTGGTTTCTAGCCACCTTGGTTGTTCCGAGAGGCTTGTTTAGAGCCAATCCGCTCTGCTGCTTCTTCCCTTGTTGGTCACCATGCGATCGCTGACTTAGGTTTCCTTGCTTTGTCATTCTAGTTCTTAGTGATTGGTCGCGGATGGCACTTGTTGATACAAAATTTGGGCGTTCTTTTTTGGACTCCGGTTCCCGTATCAATTGGATCTTAATGCTTGAGACCTACGCACTAAGAAAACAGAAAACACCGTTAGGCTTATCGTGGGATTGTCTCCCACGATTATCCTCCGGCGTGAGAGTAAGTAATCGGTTTTCGGTTTTAGTGGAGAGTTAGGGTTTTAGATCGTACCTTTAAAGAGGGCTGGGATGCCCCTTATATACACATGAAATCCTTGTTGGTTTCGTGTTCCCCAACCTTCGGCGTATCCCGCCTAAGTCAGTCCAACAATGCATATCTCATTAAAAAGAGATATCCGATATCCAAAACCATAAATAACTTTGGGTTTGGGCCTCCGTGAGCCCAAACCGTTACCGGGTTAGCCCATTCGTACTGGGCTTAGTTGCTAGTAGCGGTTACTAGTCGGGTTCGTGACCCGAATGTGGACTTACGTTTTCACATAAAACACTAAAATAAGTATAAGTGATTTTATGATTTAGTAATACATATGTATAACAAATAGTGTTTACATATTGAGTGAATATATACATAACTAGTATATATTATAATGGGTAATACAATTGGGTAGAAACTTAAGTATTTGACCCATTGACCAAATACATTGAATGTAGTTGGGTAAAACCCAAAGTCCAAGACCCATACCCAATGTCTAGATACATTGTACCTTGGTGGGCACTCAAAACCATGGACTAGATGCATTGCATCTTATAGATACATTGAATCTACTTGTTACCCATAACCCATTACCCATACCCAATGTCTAGATACATTGTACCTTGGTGGGCACTCAAAACCATGGACTAGATGCATTGCATCTTGTAGATACATTGAATCTACTTGGTACCCATAACCCATAACCCATGACCCATGACCCAAAACCCATGGGTAAAAGGGAGCGTCCCACGGATCCCCAGTAATACACTGGACGGATCCCTCAAGGGAGGGATCCGTGGAACAGTAGCTATTTTCTCTCTATAAATAGTGAGCCATTTCTTCATTATTTCTAACCCCTTTCTCACATATTTTCTCCTTGAGTTATAAACTCTCTAACCCAGATCAAGTGATCTATGTATGTAGTTTTGTTTTTGTGTGATTCTCTAGGTTCCTCTTAAAGGCGAGATCACCACCTTTGAAGTCGAGCAAGCTCAAGTCCATGAGTTGCCATGCTTCGTTATCATCAAGACTACTGAGGTTCTCTTGTTGATAGTTCTATTCGTTCTCATAAGAAGTGTAGTGTTGAAGACATTAGTGAAAGATGTCTCAAGAGTCAAGACGAAGACATTAGTGAAGGATGTCGATCGTCCGTATTGAAAGCACTAGTGAAGGGTGCGTAGAAGTCAAGGCTAGAGGCATTAGTGAAGGGTGCCTAGAAGTCAAGTCACAAGACATTAGTGAAAGGTGTCTTAAAGATCGAGTCAAAGGCATTAGTGAAAGTTTCCTAAGGTGTACATTCGATATGGTGTGATCCGATGTATAAGATAAGATTAGTATTGGGTCAAAGGATATTGATATCCTTGTTGATGTTGTTATAAGGAGTAGATCTCCTTTAGGATTAGTTGTTGTTGTAGTGTTGGGTAGTAGTTCCTCCATTGTAATGGAACTCGGTATCTAGCCTAATAACGGATAAAGGGTAGGCGACGTCGTGATAGGTTTGGTTCACCTTGGTGTGAAAGAACCCGGTGGTTAGCCTAGTACCGGAAAAAGAGTAGGCAACGTTGTGAAGGCTTCTCCGCCATAAGGAGTTGGTGTCGTGTAGTGTTTACGAACTCTCGAGTAGGTGACTCGGGGAGTGGAGTAGGGCAAGGAAGGTGTCCTTGAGCCGAACCACTATAAATACTCGTGTCGTGGTTTTGTGCTTTCTACTCTTTATCTTTGCATTACTTACTTACGTACTTATCTATCAACATCCAATATACACATTCAATAGATTGACATAAGTCAATCTAAATATCTTAAAACGAAGTTTTAATCGGTAAAACTATTCAACCCCCCCTTCTAGTTTTCCACATCATCATCACCGACATATTCCTACCATGGCTGCAAGCTCACAAAGCCTGCACTGCCATGTCGAAATACCATTTTACTAAATCACAGATTATTAAGCCTGGTTCATTGTTTTCATCTGAACCCAGACAGGTGCGAAAGTCAGCAAGATAATGTTGCCAAGCATCATTTCAAATTTGAGCCTGCTCGAACAGATATGGAAGTTTGAATTTAACCACATGGTAGCTCATAGTCAAAGGTTGAAAAATCATTTGAAATTATACATACTTACATAAAAGGTAGAAAAATCATGACCTGATAAGTTAAAACAGTAAATTAATTTGTTGTAAATTTTCAATCAAATATGAGAACAATCTAAATAATAAAGTTCATACCTGAAATACAGTTTTCAGTAGTGGCTTATTCGCAGCTTGCTCACGTCCAATATCATGGCACCACCTATGCACACAAATTTTCGTAGGTAAAAATAGTTAATTTACAGGCTGGTCAAATCCATATAATATACAACTGTATATTTAAGACATTCACACACTTACATGTTTATAAGCATTATATCCGAAACAGCAAGCGCAAAAAGTGCACTCTGCTTTTCAAATGTTGTATCATCCTGAAACATGCAAAAGTATACTGAGTTGCAAGCGGTAATAAGCTACCTGTTTCAGTTTCTACTAACACTAATTCTAAATTGTTAAATCGAAACTATTTATGTATGAACAACAAAAGCAGAATAATTATTTCAAAGGGAAAGTTTTCATTATAAAACCTCTCCTCTTTCTCTACCAGCAGTACCCTCGAGATCCATTACAATAGTGCAAGGTTCGATACCAGCACATCTAGCCATCCATATACCCTTGGTTGTCTGTGACCTGATACAAAGCTTCAACCCTTGTCTATGTGAGTGTTTTATATAACTTTGAAGAGTAGAAATACGTACGACCAGATTCCACGGTCACCATCAGTTTCTCCCATCACATGATGTAGCAGAACATACCCACTCCCTGGTGTGTGGGCACTTGCCTGCGTCACAAATGTAAGGTATATGCAAGTAGAATTTAGCAAAGAACACAGAATCACATTAACGATTACGCTTTCACTACTGTGCAATACGATACAGAAATGTTATTATGGAATGGCACTTACAGAGGATCCTATCCCTGCATCTGTAGCAAGTGTTGCCTTCAACACCTCACTCTGCATATTATTCGCATATAAAAGATTAGAACGATGGCTTGACATTATTATATATGAGCGTATAATGTCTCATAGAAATTCCATATCACCAGTATTGAGGAATGAGGATCAAGTACCAACCTCAAACCAGTTATTTAAAACCTTTGATCTTTGGTGACGTAGAAGGTCCATAAAATCCCTTATAAGAAAGAACGCATAAGTTTATGAGGTCGTGATGCAGACCGTCTTCTTAAAACGATCAAGCCATGGAAGTTATTAGTTGATAGTTGACTTTAATTTTCGATAGGCTCATCTGTTTTATGTTATTATTCCCTTTTAGTAAAAAATAAATCCCAAAAACTAATGACATAAAGTTCAATGCAGTATTTTCCCTTAGCCACTGAGATTACGAAATCTTACACCATCCCTTGTTGACCCATGGAGACAGACTGATGCAAACAATGGGCCCAAAATTCTAATTTTTGCAACTTATGCTTTATTCGGGAATTAAAAGATGAAGCGCCTTGGTGAGCTTCAGGTGGTGATGAATCTATTAGTGGATCCATGAACTTGCAAAAGTTCTCCAGCTGCTTCTCGCACCTACAAATAAACAACATAATAAGATTAAAATATTATACTGAAGAAAAAACATGCTCCTAGAAATCAAACAGAAATACTAAAAAACCAAACATCCAAGAGCTACACAAAGACCATATTACAAACACGTAGGCTCCTTCAAGTAATGAATGATGCATGTTAGCAACAAAATTTTATTATGGTCATGTTTTAATGAGAGTCTGGTCTTTATTGAGGTTTCGTGTTAATCTGAATAATCCAATGCATAGATGTTCCATGATGCACATCATGCTCCCGTCGAGCTATTAAACTTTCTCACAATAAGTACTACCATATTATCTAGTCGACAAAATTCGTACAAACCACATATAACATTTTCGTTGTGTTAATACTAACTATAGGTACTTTGAAAACTCGGTCAACAGCCTAAAATCATCAAAGAAGATAGTCGCCCCTAAAGACTATATACCTTATAACAATGTGTCTAAAATCATCATAAGAAAGTAATAGAACCTTGGGTAAGCTTCCGCATCTCGTTTAGAGAACTTTGAAATCTCGGAATGATTCAACTCAGCATCAGGACCTAACAAAAGATACCGTCCATCTAAACACGGCGTAAACGACGAAGGACTCCTCTTCAACAGCTTCAACCCATGTCTATGTAACTCCAGATCTCTTCAAAGTTATATAAAACACTCACTTAGTAAACTATCTGAAATTAGACAATATAAAAGCGTGCTCTTCCTTGTACGAAACATATGAGCATCATTGATTGAACGGAAACAAATAAAACAGTATGATTTATGCTATGTATTGTGTAATGTGACTTCTACTTATGAAGATAGGAATCCATACCGCTACTTTGTGGCTCATGATAAAGACAACAGCATAAGAAAGACCACATTCACTGAGTTTTACTTCCTTTATGAATGCATCAAGCCCCGTTGCATTGAAAGTTTCATCTCCATCTATGAGATAAGAAAAGCAACACTCGGCAGTTTCACCTATAAAGAACCAAATGTGAAAATATAACATGATTAATTGTACATTGTTAAAATATCAACTTTTATATGCTTTGCTATTCAATATCGTATTCTAAAACTACCAACATTGCATTGTTGATCCAAACATATAAAGGGACAAATCAAATGAAGCCGAATTATGACAGTAATAACTCTTGCCTTTGTATAAACACTTGAATGAACCCGATATGTTGGCCCAATCTTCAGCAACCCTGAAAAATGCATTATACCTGTTATAGGGCTAAGATTATCAAATTGGCGAAAATCAGTTAGGTACCCAGAGAGTAAAATCAAAATCTGCACCATGGCACTACCGCACCAGCGTTTAACATTCAGTTGGAAATATTTCCAAATCATCCATAACGTTTTGCATATATTAACAATAGCAAATTCTTGTCAAGTTCAAGCTGAACATGTGGAGATACGAAAGGCAAAATTGATTACTTGGTTAGGCGATTCTGTTTCATGGCATTGGATTGGTAATCGAGGATGAGGATGTGTTAATCTGCAATTACACAAATTAATAAACAACAAATGTTTTACTCATGAATTTAACATAAACCTTTCGCACACTTATTTGGCAACATGTTCAGCTTTTACAGTCTACTGCATAGCACACCATGTATAATACTAACATGTTTTACTCACGAATTTAACATAAACATGTGAATAAAAATATAAACTTTTTATCAAAAAAATAAGTGCAATTAAAAAAACGAAAAAAACATAACTAAACCTAAACCCTAATAAAAAAAACTACTAATTTTAAAAATACCCCTAAATTAAACCTAAACCCTAATTCCTATGAACTATTTGACAAAGAAATCATTTGTTTGTGTGATGACTCGAAATCGGTAGGTGTCTTGAGATCATCCCTTGAAGATTTCACTTAATTTTCTTATATGTGTTGGTGTGCGCACATTTTTTGGGTTTTGATGATGATTTAGTGTGTGTTTTGTTGGTCAACAGATTTTAATCTGTGGCTTTGAAGAGATGTAGGAGAAGACATATGCTAGAGAAATTTCTAGACAGAAATCGAAAGAGATAGAGAGGTGAGTGTGTGTGTTTTTTGTGAGGATGAAGGGTCTAGAATAACTGAGGAAAAAACGCAAAGGAAGAACAATTGAAAAAAGTGACTATAGCCAATTGGAACATGCCATCAAATTTGCACCACCAATAACAATGTGCCACATCAATAAAAAAAATATTATTTTTGAAGGCACTATTCATAAGAAGCCCAACAAATGTAATATAGTAGTAATTTGTAGTTACATAAACATATTAGAAAAAAGAATGATTGATATACTTGAATTATAAGCATAACATGTCTTCAATTCATGCAATACGTGACATATATATTGCACCTCTTACACGTTGCTCATATTTTTTAGACCGAGTGAAGTTGTGTTGTCACTACGAGTCAGGGGACTTGTTTTTCGCTGCCACACGTTAAACATCATTACATATGAAGAAGAGGATCACGCGCATGACGAAGCCAAGAATTTTTGTTAATAGGGGCTCAATTTTTTTTCACGGTAATAATATACAGTTCCTTGTTTAGAAGTTGGATTGAAGTGTTTGACATACACGTTTAATGGTATTTTTATCGATTGTAACCACAACATACTGTTTTATGTTTGACATTTAAACAAAACCGCGTAGACACTCGATAAAACTTAGATGATGTCAAAATTAACCATGCACTAAATTCAAAAAAAGGGTTTTTGTAACCAAGCTTGATTTTACGACAAAAACAATCTCGATAAGATCAGTTTTGGTTTTTACTTAAATAAGTTTTTGAACAAACACAGCTGCGTTATAGTTTATTTGTAAACACATAAAAAGTTTGGCAAATATATACAAGAAGTCTAAGGTTTACATTCTGTGACAAATATATTTTTTAAACAATACTAAAACGGAAAAAAGTTACTAAAAAAAAGGTGATAAAATGAAAATATACTAATACTCCGTAAACTATAAAAGGAAAAGAAAAACATAATATGAGTAGAGTTGAGATCCTATGCAAAGTGAAAAAAATTAAAAAGTGTAGAAAGCCTATCATTGAGTGTCATATGTCCCCCATCTAATCCTTCTCTTTTTTCTTATTAAATTCGGTTAAGGGACATTTTGGTCCTTTTAACTCGTTTTTTTATTTCACCCCAAAACTTCAAACGTAAATAACTTTTAAACGACGAACTTTTATGAAAAACCGATTTCACCATATTTTTTTAAATTTAATTATCTTTAATTTGGTATGCATTATGATATATGAATCTCAACTTTTTTTTCCAACTTTTTAAGTGGGTGTTGATTTTCTTGAAATTTTTGGCATTTTCGGCTCTAATTTTGACTAGTTTAAAAGCCGAATTTTACAAAACTTAAAACATGAAAATTGTAGGCTTTTGACCGTTCTTTACCCAGAAATTTGAATCACTCAAATCCGATATGATATAAGTGAGATATTGCACGTTAAAGATGAACAATAACTGATGAACGCTATCAAAAATAACTGATGAACGTTATCAAATATAATTGATGAACGTTATAAAAAAAACGGTGAACAATATCAAAATAAGCGATAAACGTTATTTTTCGTGATGAGCGTTATAAAAATAACTGATGAACGTTATCAAAATAATTGATGAACAATATCAAAAATAAGCTGATGAACGTTATTTTTTAAAATTGAACATTATAAAAATAACTGATGAACATTATAAAAATAAGCTGATAAACAAGATAAAAAATAAGCGATAAACTGATAAACATTGTATTTTTATTAGAAAATTGATGAACTGATGAACAATAGTAACTTGAACTGATGAACATTATCAAAATAAGCGTGAACAAAATTAACGAATGACCAAAACTAACTAACGAACTGATGAACCAAAAAAACCGATGAACAAGTGATGTAACTGATGAACATTATAATGTAACATCAAAGAAAACCGATGAACATTATAATGTAACATAAAAAAATAATTGATGAACTGATGAACACTGTGACTTTAACAGATGAACATTGTGATTTCTTTTAGGCAACTGATGAACAAATTTTTTATTGATGAACAATACTTTTATTGATGAACAAATGAAAATTTATTTTTATCGATGAACAACACCTTTTATTGATGAACGATACTTTTTTGTTACAAAATTGATGAAGATTGATATTTCTTTTAGACAACTAATGAATAAATTTTTTATTAATGAACACTACTTTTTTTTAAATAACAAACTAAAAACTCTTTTTAAAAAGAGCTATGGTACACCCACACAAGTTTTACACAAAAATCGCAAAAAATGATGTGGCGCATCTTAATGCTTAACTCAATGCTCTCACTTGCCAACAGTAATGCCCAAATACGCTAGGTGGTAGAGACACCACGTCATTTTGTGGATTTTTTTTGTAAAACTTTTGTGGTTGTAGCAAAATTCTTTTAAAAAACTAAAAACTAGCTGTCTAAAAAAGGGTCCCAGTATTCCAGTGTTGTTATATCAACTAATCAATCTTATTAACAACATTTCTATACTTTTTCTCACCGTATAAACTTCTCACCTAAGTGATTCTTATTAAATAATTTCCATAATGTGCGCGAACTAATACTTCTAAAGTTCACTATTCGCAAAAAAAAACTAGATCAAGTCTCATATCGGGTGTTCAAATCAACTGCAAAAGTGATTACTACTATTACTACATTAACACTTTTATTCTCCGTCATTGACGACGCTCTGATCTTCGTTAAACCATCGTTATTATGATTCATCACCGGTATTCTCGGTGTCAGATTCCATGTTTTCTGCAACAACGACTCATCTTCGAGAGCTTCCGATGCTGATGTGGAAACTACATGAGATGACGTCAGCTTGATGCAGATCCTACTGTTGTTGCTAGTACTTGATCGTTTGCATTGATTGGTCATGACGTCATCAGATACATGATTGGAGTGATGATTTCTTGAATTGAAACGAAATTGAAATCGAAATCATGATTACCGATTGCATTCCGATCACTTATTAAATTCTGATTCATTATAATATGATGAACAAATTAAAGGAATGGCCTGGTTGACGTTAAATGGCTTGGAATGCAAAGATTTGGATCTGGTTTGATGTTCAAAATAGAATAGGGAAAGAAGTGCGCGTGATGGAGAATAAAAATAATCTGACAATTTTGACTAGTGAAATGACTAGGTAGCCCCCTATCTTATTATTTATGTTGGAGTATTATTTATGAGTAAGGCATTGTTTCATCGTGAATCTTTGATTGAAAATTGAACGGTCAAGATCGCTTTTTAGCCTTTTTAAATAAGTGAGCCTTTTTAAATGATCCTCTACCAATATGGGTAATATTAGTTTGAGTTAATTACATGAATGGTCCCCGTGGTTTGTCGAATTTAGTCCTTAAACTTTTTTTCCCTATGGTATTGACCCGTTATGGGTTTGGTCCATTGACCATTTTTGCTGTTAGTTTGACCGTCAAGTGGGTGTTTAAATGGCTAAAATGACCGAAATACCCTCCTGTTGTATGGTCCCTGTGGTTTGTAGCATATCACGAATTTGGTCCATACCTTTTTTTTGTCTGAATTTTTTAAATAAGTTTTTCACATATTTTTTTTAACTTTTTGACCATCTTTTTGAGCTTTTTACGCGTTTTTTTTATAAAATTTTCACAAAAAGCTTTTTAAAAAATTTGGTTTATTAATAATTTTTACGGGATTTTTTATGATATTATTAATGATTTTTAAAAGATTTTTTTTATAAAATTTTTTACGAGATTTTTTTTTATAAAATTTTTTTACGAGATTTTTTATGATATTATTAATAATTTTTACGAGATTTTTTTTATAAAATTTTTGACGAGATTTTTTTTATAAAATTTTTTACGAGATTTTTTTAATAAAACTTTTTTACGAGATTTTTTATGATATTATTAATAATTTTTACGAGATTTTTTTTATAAATTTTTTTTGACAAAAATAGTTGACATAATTTCTGTAAAAGTTTTGACATAATCCGTCAAAATTTTAATTTTTAAAAAAAACATATTGCTCAAAATTATAAAATTTTTAATATGTTAAAAAATTTAAAAAACAAATTAAAAAATTAAATTTAAAAAAAATTGTTAAAATATTATATTTTTAATTTGTTATAAAAAAATTGCTAAAAAATATAGTTTTTAAAGTTTTGACATAATATATTTAAAATTAAAGGTATTCAAACAATAAAAAAGAAAAAAAAATTTAAAATTTAAGAAAATTTTGACTAAATATGTGACAAGAAATAAAAAAAAAATTACCAAAAAATGAATTAAAAATTTAATACTAATGTCAATTAAATAGTTAAAAAAAATTAAGAAAATTTTGACTAAATATGTGATAAGAAATAAAAATAAAGATTTACAAAAAAATGAAATAAAAATTTAATACTAATGTTAATTAAATAGTTAAAAAAAAGAAAAAGAAAAAAAATGACTAAATCTGTTATACGAGACAAACCACAAGGACCATATGCTAAGACAAACGAGGGTATAAGTGTCTTTTTAACCATCCTTGAAGGTCAAACTAACAGAAAAAGTGATAAAGGGACCAAAACCGTAACGGGTCAATACCATAGGGACGAGATCCGCAAAAAAAAGTTTAGGGACTAAATCCGTAAAACCCGACAAACCACAGGGACCATTTATGTAATTAACTCTATTAGTTTTCAACTTTCTATGTAACCTATCACGTGACTAAGCATACAAAAGACTTAAGGCTGCTCGCAGTAAAGGTCGACGATCGACTTAGTCGATCGAGTGCTACTCGATCGCCCTACTGTAGGGAATCGATCGTGGGTCTGTTTTTGTGTATCTTGGTCGTGGGAGCGATCGACATTTTCACAAATAAAACCTTGTGCTTTCTAACCGTTTTGTAACGGTTGAAAAAAAAATTCTTTTAAACTACCTTATAAATACACAACATATTAATACACTTCAATCCACAAATCTCATTTCACACAATTCAACCTCAAACTACTTCTCAACACAAAATTATTATGGCTTGTCGTCTCCCCCATTCCGTTGAAGATATGCAAATGTACGTTAAAAAACAATGCGAAGAAGGCGATGAGGCTCGAAAAAACGCTATTATAGACGTTATCAATCTGTTTGATCAGGAAAGGGCAGAGAAGCAACGTATAAGAGAAAAATACACGATTTGTAACGACATTACGCCTGAACGAAAAGCTGTGATCGACAAATTTTGATGGATGAAGCCCCAGAAGACGACAACATTCTGACATGTTGTGGGGGTGTGTTCAACAAATACAGAACAACATCAGCACCAAAATCAATTGGAGTTATCGGGAGAACAAAACCAATGGTGTAGGTGCATCAAGTTCGTCTGCTAGATTCGTTGGGCAACGTCTGCTATACGAGGAACGTTTGGCTCGCATCGAGAAATTTGCTGGTTATCGGTCTCCTTCGTATAATTCTGCATGCGGGGAGCATTCAGATTAGGATTTATGATTTATGTATTTTGTATCGTTTTTCTTTTTAATATATTAATTTTTTTATTTAGTATTGTAATTTTTTTTACTTTTAATGAATTTTAAATTAATTGTTTAAAATGTTTGAATTAAAAAAAAATAAAAAAAATTGAACATGGTCGGCCCTTACTGGGGCACTCAATCGCCTAAAGGTCGCTGGAGAGAGAAAGCTGACGTGACAGAGAAAATAGGAGGGATTGGGATCCCTTACTGAGGGCAGCCTAAAAGAAACTATTTTACACTGTTAATACAAATAATCCGTAAAAACGTTTATTTATATTTTACGATCTTCTAATGTTTTGTCGATAACAAACGTAAAATCATTTTAACGAAACAAATAAAATACGTAAATGATTTGAACTAATAGTTTCTAACATATTCACATTTTCACATAAAACACTAAAACAAGTATAAGTGATTTTATGATTTAATATTACATATGTACAACAACTAGTGTTTACATATTTGGGTAAAATATACACATAACTAGTATGTAGTATATTGGGTAATATAAATGGGTAGAAACTTAAGTATCATAACCCATTGGGCAAATACATTGAATGTAGTTGGGTACAACCCAAAGACCATGACCCATGAAGCTTGACCCATAACCCATTGCATGACATCATGCTTATATCATATATGGATAATATCCATAACCCATGGTTTTGACCCATACCCATGTGACTAGGTGCATTGCACTCAAGAGATACATTGTGTCACACCCCGCCGGAGGCGGAAACGCGAGGTGCAACATAATCAATATACATCGCAAAAGAGATATAGTACAATACCATATTTAAATTTAATGAAATAGTAAAATGTTACAATATTGTTCAAGCCGACTTTGACAATAAAATCTTAAAACTTGGTTTCCAAAAGACATCTTCTTATACTTAATGACCGACGACACGTGAAGACTCCTTTATGCAAAAGACTTCATAAATCATGCTTATTGACGATCACCTGAAATGCATGAGAAAAAGGGTCAACTGTGAAAATAGTTGGTGAGTACACAAGTTTTATGTATTACAAAAGCCATTTTAATATTAGTCCTTTTACTTATTATAAAATCCAATTTTAAGAAAGTCTTTAAATAGTACGAAAACATTTTTGAGTATGTCTGCCTTGAAAATGTCCTGTCAACTCACCATGTTACAAGTCCCGCCCATACAAGACTTGTATCATATAAGTTGACATACATTTCCATATTTCAATTAGTAAGTCTGGTAGTCAATGTACCTAGGGTCATATTAACGCCTCATATATAATAAAGTTATGCGGCAAAGCCCCACAAATAAATAATATGCATTCCGTAGACAGGGGAACGAGAGGTTGGTCGACCTCTAATAGCGCTATATCCATACTACCTCTTTCCGCACAAAGGGAGCCGTCGAACGGTACCTATAATTGGAGTGCGAACACAAACCAATCGGGACTAACAATGCGAATGTTTGTTTGTCGAACAGTCCATCATAACAACTATTATATACTATCAATTAAGACTGCTCCGAACATGGGAGACTCGGCATTGCTCCGAACAAGGGAGACTTTGCGTTGCTCCGAACAGGGGAGACTTTGTGTTGCTCCGAACAGGGGAGACTTTAGGTCAAGGACGTACGGTCCATTAGGTTCAAACAAGTCATAAGCTCATAATTAAGTCTAAAATTCTAAGGGTTCAGAATTGTAACACCCCTAATTTCGTGATACGCAGCGGAATTCAAACTGGGTGTTACTTCATGGCACAACAGTCATAACAATAGAAAACGATCTCTAAAGGAGTCGTTTAAAAAGGATTTATCATTCGATTTATATAAATATCAGAGTTTACAAAAATGAGGTCCCAGTTGGTTCCATTGTTTACAAAATATATTAAACAGGTTTTCGAATGATAATAAAATTTATAGCCTTCTTCAGTATCCTTGCTCTTCCGTGCCGACTTCCGACGTTATGGACTGAAATACATGCTTAAAACTGTCAACACAAAGGTTGAGTGAAATTCATAGAGTTTTGGAAATTAGTTGAACACATAATGTTTGTAGTGTGAGTTATAAATTCACACCAATGGTTTGAAAACCAAAAGAGATATTATTGCACTAAGCTCATGATACCGAAAACGTTAACAGCTGTCATAAAATAGTAACCGATGCCCCAATAGGTAATTTGCCATTAAACATATGGATCTTCAAATAGAGTGCGTTTGTTTGCCTAGCCGGTCAACACAAACGGGATTTGTCATTCTCGATAGATCTATCCACATTATTCGCGTTCACTCGCAAGTGATTAATGGTTCATGATAATAGGGACTTTGGCAATAGTGTACTTAGTGCAACTAATATATTCAAGTATAATTTGAAAGCAATGTGTTCGATTTAAAATAAAGCATGTATTTCCCCCAAGAGTTTGTAAAACAATTAAATAATAGAAAGTGGGGCTATGAACTCACCTCAGAGTAAATGATATCAAATGTATAATGAGCATGATGGATATGCCGTGAGAACTTCTACGAGCAACCTAAAATAGGATGTTGCGACTTAGGTTTGGAACAATGTTTAGGAAAATATAAACCATCCTATATACGTCTCTATGTTGATCATGATGTAGTACATGGTATTTGTGTATGTCATTTATAGAAATGGTCTAGTTGTGAAAACGTATTTAATTTATAGATATCGCACTACTGTTCGGGCCATCATAATTCAGAGGTCATGCGATAGAACGTTAGAGCTAGGACACTTTAAATCGTAAATCCAGAACTTTCGTCGATCGTTTTACTCAAATGAAACCCCTCACATGAAGCTCCCTACTATTGTAGCACTTAGTAGATATAATATATGTTTTGAGTGAAGATTGTTATATAAATAAGTTTATCATGTTCTTACAAGTTCTCGTCGTTTCATAAATATGATTACCTTAGTTAACGGTCTTGGGCAAACAAGCCTTGAGGCTTTAGCCATGGCCTCGCCGTGACTTTGGTCTTGACTACCATGGTCTTGAGACTCAACCTTGACCTTAGCCGTAGCCGTGGTCTTGCCTTATGGCCATTAGGCCTCTTGGTTTGCTTTTAGTTGTGACAAAAGTATAGTTATGATGAGACTATATTTACTAGATTTTCTTTTTTGAAAGATTTTGGCCTATTTATGCGTTTTCAAGGCCCGAGCTTCTTTGGTATTGAAGGAAAACGTCGTTCCGAAAAACTTTCGTGTTTTTAACTTTTGATGATTCGGACCGAATTACCACTTTTAAAAAGAGGCTGAAAAAAGCTTGTACATGGTAGTTTTGGCGTTTAGGTTTCGCTAACTTCTTTTACTTATAACTTTTGACTTGTTTGTCCGTTTCAGGTGTTTCAAATTGCTATGTTTACCTTTTTATCTTGTCTACCATATTATGTAAGTAAGAAAGTCCTTATGTTCTTTTTTAATGGTCTCACATGTGTAGAATATGACTAGTTTACTAGTTTGTTACCTTTATGACAATATGTGAATTAAAACAAGTGGTTGAGTATATGTACATCATGAATCAACATAGTAACTATATATATAGCATGAAATAGTTAAGATTATGAATAATAAAGATGAGATGATGGTGGTGATAAGTTGCTTACAACTTTTGGCTTTTAATAAGAAAGGAGTAACTTAGTAAGGATCGGACTTTGATTGATCGCTTAAGACTTTGGATTGAGCTAGCTTTCCACACCTTGGCACCCTTGCAAACTTGAAGAGTTGGTGATGAAGTACTAAGTGACTTGAGTGGATATAAACTCAAGAAGATCACTTAAACTTGCTAGAGATTTGATGTAGAAGCTTGATCTTTGGAACTTCCTTGCATAAACTTGGAGTTTATGGATCAAATGATGGAAGATATGTATGATTTGTGATATGAACGACCCAAAACAGATTGTGAGGGTTCTTAGGATGCATATCACTTGCTATTTATAGGAGGGTAAGTTTGTTTAACCATATATTGGGTTAATTATTAACCATGGTTAGGTTAGGACACTTGTAAAGATCTAAATGAACCATGGTTAGGATGATGCCACCAAAATGATGACTCCCCCCCCCCCTAAGTCGGCCAAGACATGATAAGATGACTTAGGTGGTTATTTTTGATCTTATCTTGAGTTTAGAGTAAGTTTTGGTTCCGTTAAATCAAGGTTGTCAGGATCGGGATCCTACCTAGGATCGTTTTTGGCTTTGCAAGATCGTGATCGTAGGATCGGATCGGGATCTTAAGATCCTATGAAAATGTGTATATTTTTGTATAGGGGCTGTAGTTCTATATATATATCTCGGAATAAGTCTACACTTAGTCAATTTGTATACTATATAACGTTAAAAAATAAAAAGAATGCACATACTTTAAAGTTTTACGTAGTGAACAATAAATAAACCAGTTTTTTGTTTATCCTGTTTGAAATGTACATACGTAAGACTTAATATAAATTAATAAATCATATGTGTGTTGGTAAAAATAGCATGTAGTTGTCGTGAAAATATTGTTAGTCATTATCGTAATAATTTTGTACTTAATTTAGCCAATGCTAACACTAATCTCCTACAATGCGCATCACATTAAACCGAATGGTCATTTGTGAAAAACAATGAATTAAAGTTCCAAAAAAAAAAGAAAAACAATGAATTAGTGATTGAGATTGGGCTTTTTGAATCAAACATGGGGCTTAAATGCTTCACATAGAAGAAAAAAGTCCAAAAAAATGGTTTAGCAACAGGATCGGATCGTAAACGATCCTACGATCCTACGATCCGATCCTACAATCCTGAACGATCCTACAGTTACGATCCGTTGCGATCCGATCGTTTTTAAGTGTAGGATCGTAGGATCGTGCGATCCTACGATCAGGATCGCGATCCTGCGATCAGGATCGCGATCCTGACAACCTTGCGTTAAATGCCAACCGTAAGTCGTTAAGCCATAAAACGTAAAACCAGGTATCATAAAAATACGAAACTTGTAGGAATGATGAGACTCATCATTATACTCCATCTAAAAATATAAAATGGGTGATAAGTTTCATTGGGTGCAAAAAACACCGCTAAATTTGGAAATATGGGTCAAAAACGCGTAATTCCCGGTTTATCGGAAAAAAACGAAATTTCGAGGAAACCGTGAATTTATTTAGAGTAGACTAAAATTAGTCTAAAAGTGATATGAGATGTCAAACTTTGGTTTTCGCCATACGCGGGATAACTTCTGATTATTTGTGAAGTTTAAAAGTTACGGCGATTTAAGCAAAATGTAGAACGTACAAGGTTAATTCATTTATGGTCAAAGGAGGAGGGAAATATGTTTGACTTTTCCAAAAATGTAAAAGTTTAAAAAACATATTAGAAACAGTCAAGGAATCGTTAAGTCTGGATGTAAGTAGAATTGTTTAAAACGTAAGTTTAGTTTTGTTCTGGGCTTATTTGGTAATATTAAAATAATGAATCTTAAAATTCTCAAATTAATCATGAGTGATCTAAAAATTTATCTGATGCGAGGAAAATTGTCAGGGTTGATTTTCGTTATGTGTGTGATGTTTAAACGGTGAACCGTCTAAAACAAAACTTTAAAACGATGTTTACTTAATAACTTTTGCGAAAATGATCTAACGATGGTCAAACTCTCAGGTTATTACTAAAATAATTTATCTTACGAGAATGTGAATTAAAAATTTTACGGGATGAATAGTGAAAGTGAATAGTAAACGTGAATAGTAAAAGTGAATAGTAAATTCTCAAAAATGAAAAGTAACCTAAAAATGCGGGTGGTTACAAGAATATATTAACTAGTCAAAATATAGTTCAATATAAGTCAAAGGTTTCAAATATATTAAAGGTCTAATTCAGATAAAAACAATTTAAGTTTATGTTCATGCATTTCACCCCAAATAAGTAAAGCAGTAAAAAGGGGGCTGTGAATACTCACCTTGGCAATTAGCAGTCTAAAGCAGTAGTCAAATAGAATTATTGGGTGGCACCGACACGCGACCTAGATTAGTATGGAAAATTTAGTCTTTATTCATGATTATGACTCGACAAGGTTTAATAAAGGTTTTGTTGTTGCTTGTGTGGCAATGATTAATGTTTAATATAATTTTTGTAGATTTTGGCTCTTGGAAGTGAATAAGTACATAATAAGAAAAAAATATCAATGACGAATGAATTTTCGTTTCGATGTCAACCGAAAGACGATGTATGAAAAATAATTATTCATAATATTAGACGTCAACTAATTATAATCAAAAGTCATTAAAAGTATATACATTTATATATAGTTAATGATAAAAGTATATTAAAATTTTACTCTAAGTGATGGTTTTATTAAAAGAGTTTATATTGAAAAGAGATACATTTGTTAGGTTGTATTATTATTATTATTTTTTTACCATTGTTCCACTTAAACCCAAAATAAGTCAAAACTAATAAAATTTAAATAAGTCAAATCAATAAGTTCCAAATAAGCCAAAGAGTAAATTATACTTTTTACATAATTTATATCAAAATATGCCAAAGAGACCGCGGATTAAACTTTCTATATAATTTATATTAAAATAGGTTAAATAGATTTCAACCCATTTTAGAAAACTAAATATGGTATTTAAAAAAATCGAATTATTATATCTTTGAATTAAGTATTTGGTGACATAAATACGACGCATCGAACGTTGGCCCTCAAACCACTGATTCTCTTGGCATCACACATTCCAAATCAACACATTTTATTGTGTATGTCTAATGGATTATATATGTTTTAGTCCAAACCAACCCAACAAAAGAAAACTTTTTAACTTCATACGTTTATTACTAAATCACGAAATTATAAGTTTGTGGTTAAGTGACTAAACCAAAGAGCAACCCCATTATTTTCATTAGCCCAAACCATTTGTTTTGAGTCATTTTTGTCATCAGTGAAGTAAAAGAAAAAAAAAGACCCAATATATAATAGCTTATTCTTTAACTATTTGTCATTGAATATTGCCTTGACAACAGTGAGCAAACAAAACATCCTTGCTGTTGGGTTGATAGTCGACACACCTAAACCCAAATATTTTTATAAACCGAATTCAATACGTATCTCTTTTTGCTTTGGTGTGATTCAAAATGAGTATATAAAAAAAATAATGAACCCAATTCTTCTAAAACAGGTTTTTAACAACTCAATTCTAGAGCCATTACTAGCTAAAAACAATATTTCAACATCTTTTTAAAGCCAAAAATCTAACACAACAATTGAAGCAAATAAGTAAATAAAAAAATATAAGTACTTCTAGCCCATGAGCCATTACTAAATCTTGTTTTTAGTTGTGAGTTTATTCATTTTTGCCACACATTAACAACAACAAAAATATATAATTCTAAAAGAATATGAGTCGATTGGTGTAAAAAAAAAATAAACAACTACATATCAATTTAATCATCATGGTTCTTCCATTATATGTACCAAGATTACAACAAAATGGATTGAAAAGATTGACAAAAAGATTGTTCTTACAATGAACTCAAGAAAGGGACGAATTGGCTATGAACACCGAACACTAAATGCTCCAATTGTACACGAACTATGACGAATTAGAACAAATTGAAGCTTGATTTGGACTCCTTAGACCTTGAATAACAAAACCCCATTGGTAATTTCAAAAAGCCCTTTGATTTACCAAACCCTAATTTTTCGAATTGAGATTGAGTGTAAGTGATGAGATGATTCCTGATAATTTCGCTCTTATTTAGAGATGAGAAAGGGGAATGAAGTCTTGTATCTTTCTTGACCTATCGTGTAGGGGAGTATTATTCTTGGCACTTGTCTTCTTTCACAGCCGCTTCATGAGGTCTAGGATTATAGGAAGCCAATTGTGGAAATGGGGTGAAGATCTTTTTGTGACTTTTCTTTATTGGAAGAAGGAGAATCATGTTTTGGTGATAACTTTGGGAAGAGAGAGAGGCGTGGGATAAGTTTGGAGGAGACAAGAAAACTGATAAACAGAAGAAAGGGTAGACATGTTCAAAAAAAAAGAAGAAAGGGTAGACGTGGGGTTAGGGTAGGGATTTTATTATTATTATTATTATTATTATTATTATTATTGTTATTATTGTTATTATTATTATTATTATTATTATCTGTATTATCTGTACCCCGTACTATATAATCTTTACCGTAAACGACAACGTTTATTTATGTAGAATATTTTTCGGGTAACCGTATTTTATAAATTTTATATTTCCGGAGACGTTTTGACGAGTGAATTAATATGGTATTATTATTGCCTTGACATTTCGTGCCAATTTTATTATGGTGTCGGTACGCGTGTGGTGCCAGGACTTTGGAAAACACGAGATGACTTCTCGTTTTTGAGTTATAATGATCAGAAAATAAATAATTCGCATATTCTTATATAAATAATAGCCGGGAAATTTACGGATTGTCACACATTGTATCTAGCTAAAGACCCATGGATCAACCCATGACCCATAACCAAAATACCCATGGGTAAAGAGGAGCGTCCCACGGATCCCTAGCTTTACGCTAGACGGATCCCTTGTGGAAGGGATCCGTGGGATCCGGGGAACAGTAGAATTTTTCCTTTATAAATAGTGAGTCATTTCTTCATTGTTGCTCACCCCTTTCTAACATACTTTCCCCTTTAGTTAAAAACTCTCTAACCCCATATCCAAGAGATCTATGTTTGTAGTTTTGTTTTTGTATGATCTTCTAGGTTCCTCTTAAAGGCGAGATCACCACCTTTGAAGTCGAGCAAGCTCAAGTCCATGAGTTGCCATGCTTCCTCATCATCAAGACTACTGAAGTCCTCTTGTTGATGATTGTTTTTCTTTCTTCTAAGAAGTGTAGTGTTGAAGACATTAGTGAAAGATGTCTCAAGTGTCAAGAAGAAGACATTAGTGAAAGGTGTCAATCGTTCGTATTGTAGGCATTAGTGAAGGGTGCCTAGAAGTCAAGTCACAAGACATTAGTGAAGGGTGTCTTGAAGATCTAGTTAAAGGCATTAGTGAAAGGTGCCTTAGATGTACATTCGATATGGTGTGTTTCGATGTACAAGATAGTTTAGTACTAGATCCGAGGATGGTGATATCCTTGATGGTATTGTAATAAGGAGTGGATCTCCTTGGGATTAGGTGTTGTGTTGTGGGTAGTAGTTCCTCCATAGTAATGGAACTAGGTACTTAGCCTAGTACCTAATAAAGGGTAGGCGACGTTGTGATAGGTGTGGTTCACCTTGGTGTGAAAGAACCCGGTGGTTAGCCTAGTACCGGAAAAAGAGTAGGCGACGTTGTGAAGGCTTCTCCGCCATAAGGAGAATGATGTCGTGTAGTGTTTTAACTGAACTCGGTAGGTGACTCGGGGAGTGTAGTAGGGCAAGGAAGGTGACCTTGTAGTTGAACCACTATAAATACTGTAGTCGATGGTTATGTGCTTCTTACTCTTTATCTTTCATTGCACTTTTATATATCTATCTATCAACATCCAACATACACATCTAAATAGATTGACATAAGTCGATCCATATATTTTAAAACGAAGTTTTAATTGGTAAAACTATTCAACCCCCTTCTAGTTTTCCACAATTGGTACCAGAGCTTCGTTACCTCACTAAAAAGTCTACAAAGGTTAAACCTTTTTGTCGGGTCAAAACATGCATTTTTGTAATTACGTAGTCAGATCCATGGATCCCTGGGTTTAAGACTGGCGGATCCCTCAAGCAAGGGATCCGTGGTACAGAAGACAGTTTTTGTCTGAATTTCAAAAATTCATAACTAATTAACCGTAAGTCGTTAGAAGTCGTGCCACCTATCGTTTTAAAGGCATTTGAGTCTAATTTCATTTAAAAATGATTTCATAAATTGATTCAAAACAAAAATTTACAGAATCATTGATTTATAATAGAAAGTCATTTTTTTGTCATAACTTTTGCACAAACTTTTGATCTAATTGGAGACGGATGTTTTCATCTTTGAATAACAATGTGTCCTCTTTTGAAATTAAGGTTTTGATCATATTTATAAAAGAAACTAATCAAGCTTGGTATACATGTTTAACACAAAGCGATGAAAAGAACTTTCGTATGCTATGCTAAATGATAAATTGTCTTCCTTGCATTACTTGATTATTTGCTTATCTCAAATAGCTTTTGTGCTTATTTGATTGAATAACATATGTGGTTTCCTTACCTTGCTATTCATTCTCTTGCTTGTCGATTTAGTAATATTCTACTAATCAATGTGCTACTTGAAGGAGTGTTTTGGGATAACATCTAGTTGTGTCGAAAATGTTAGTTTTATAAGTTGAAAAATGTTTGAAACATATAACACACTAAATGGCTTTTTGATTGAGTTTGTCATGTGTGCAACATAAATATTTTATGTGCTTATATGATTTCTTTATTTCATATTTTCTTGTATCATTTTCTAAAAATAACAAGAATGTACATCGGATCATAACCTACACTTGTGTTGATGATGTACTCTCCCGTTTTCTTTTTCATGATCGCTCTCCAAGCTTCATAGTAGGATTGACAACTTGATTATTTCATCCGATATACTCAAGTAAATTATTTTGCAACGCAAATATAATTGTTCATATCCGAAAGTCCAAACTCTAGCTTTCCAACAACATATGTTGAACTAGCTCATCCAACCATTTTTTTGTTCACCATATGGACAACTTTTAATTATTTCTTTTTACACCTTCGTCACCTTAGTTGTTTCAAGTATAATATTAATATAAACGAAGCAAAGTATCATCATTGTTACTCTTCGATAGGCCATTGTAGGAATATAAATTTTCCTAACTTGAGAATGAATACCGGAGAACTTATTGCACTGGAAACTCAATTTGACCTAACGGTTGAATTGCTTCCTTGATAGAAGTTGGGTATGTGGAATCGCCCGTAAAAATGGTCGTGTTTAGCCATAATTGAGCACCGCTAGTAATAGTCTCATATTCATTCTCTCACTTGAGAAATTTATACTCCTATGTTTTCCTAAAGTAATTTTACAATGGAAATACTTTGCATTGTCTTAGGATTACTAATCAAACAAGTTGTAAAATTAAATTTTCTTTTAGTTAATCACAACCACTTGCCTCATCAAGCGATTATCTTGCTTTGATCGAGAAGAGCTACATGACTTCATGGACGAAGCTCATTGTATGCTAATCATCATCCGTAATAACTAGATTGTCCTAAACTAGCACCTCACAACTCTTTTGTCTTGAACACCATCATGTGCTCTTTTCTTTCAAGACACATACCTTGCACGTCATTGTTAATACAAACGATTTACTAATCTAGATCGTAAATATGTTTTGAGCCTTTTGAATAGTGTTTGTTAAGTTTGATAAACCTCTGTGTTATTTGTGAGCTAGATCTCATATTAATTACTTATGTGCTATTCTTACATGCTCTCATTACTATGTTTTACTTGTATACATATATGCTTGCTATAAGAAATCATTAGTTTCAAAATTCAATACATAGAGCAAACTTGTGCAACCCTTGCATACCTTTAGTAAAGGTTCTGCTTAGCAGATAGACGGATCCCAAATTTTGTGCTAGACGGATCCCTACTCTTAGGGAACCGTGGGATCCGGCAAACAGAAAATGCAATTGCAAGCATTGTATTTCAAACATATCCTTAGAACACCTCACACTAAGCTTGACATAGTGTCTTAAGGAAAATTAAGTCCTTATCAAGTTAAGTAGATCCTTCCTACTCACACATAACTCACCTAGATCACACTCAAAGACGATTGTAGATCTATCGTTTTCACTTAAATCCATTACTTTTCCGCTCTCAAGAATCATACATTCTCTTTTACATGATAGCTCACATCTAGCCTTAGGAAATCTCTCAATTATGGTAAAATTGATCATAATCATCCTCACCTCTAAATTGGTCAAAATTGATCAACTACTAGTTTTACCATCTTAAGCCTTTAGGATATTCTCCAAAGCATTATTCTAACTCACTATCTGATCTCTAGGATCATTTAGCTTCACTTGACACTCTCAAAATCTTTAGTGTCATCCTTGTTCATTCATTGGTACTCATGAAAGTTCCAATTTCTTCCATAAAAGGCAATCATTAGCTACATCACTCATTACCTTCAAGTACTTAAGCACCCATTCATTTAAAACACTTAGGAGGACTGAAACACTCAAGATGATATAGATCTTAGACCTTAGAAACATCATTTCTACTCTTTCATAGCTGCTGAGAGTCGGATCCCTAGGATTAGCCTAGACGGATCCCTCTGAGGAGGGAACCGTGGGATTCGGGTGACAGATTATGTCAACTCTAGCTTGTTGGAATCACTCTTAAACCTTAATCCAAGTGTTAGTTTCTCATATGTAATAGGTAGCTTATTATGGCCTTTATGTTTGTTTAAGGTCAAGCTTATGTAGAAGGCCCATAAGCTTAGGCCCATGTCCAATAAGGAAAAGGGAAGGAGTAGAAGTGTTGCCCTAGCTCCTTGCCTATAAATACTATGTAATAACCCTCACTTGAGGGTTGGTTGTTCAAGTTATTTCTTTCACATACATCTACGCATAACCGTGTCTCTATATCGTGTGTGTGTGTTTGATTCTTGTTCAATCGCCTATCTATTTCTTTCTAGTAAGCTTGTGTTGTAAAACTAGTGACCTAACAGTGGTATCAATCGCCAACTAGTTGGGTGAATCGTGTTTGTTTTTGAAGTGGGTTTCGGTCCTACGCTTAAAACACGCGTTTGATACTTTGGTTCGCTTAAAAACGTCTTTTTACACTTTTGAATCCAAGATTCTTGTACTTTCAACGTTTTAAGGTGTTAAAATACGTGTTTTTGGCAAAAGTTTCAAACTTTATGCGTGGATCGTTGTTTTTAAATTAGTTTTTATACAGAGGTTTCAACCTCGCATAACTGTTTTAAGAGCTTTGGATCATCAAGTTTCACACTTTTGTGTCTTTTGGTGTTATTGAAGCTATTTCATCACACAAAAACTGGTTTAGAAACATATTTGAGCATTATCATTTTACTGAGTAATCCTACGCGTAGCAAAACTCTAAAACTACTGCGTAAGGTTATCCTTGGTTTGATCTTCAGTTTTAGTGGTTTACTCCGTGTTTTCTTGCTTGGATAAGCACGAAAATCGTCGACTTTGGATATCTTTTGCCTTTGTGATAGTGTAAAAGATCATTTGGGCAAAACCCTAAAATTACGCATAAGCATAAAGCTTACGCGTAGAAATCCTACACATAAGATTCATCTTACGCCTAAGCCTAGTCTTACGCATAAGATAATCCTAACCTAACTTTCTCGCCTAACTTTGTGTCTACGCATAACTTTAGCGTCTTTTCCCAACTTATGCGTAAAGCTAAATCTCTGCGTAACTCTTGATTGTTCGCGTAACTTTGGTGTTTTTACGCATAAGTGCTACTTGGCTATTGTGATTTCTACGCCTAAGGATACTTCATCAACAAAGGTTCATTCGACTACAAAGATCCATTTTACCAACACAAGTTTATCAACATGTCACAACCACCATACTCTAACTATTTCCCTTACACTTATTCTCAACGTCAACAACAATTAAGTCCACAACATCAACAATGGAATCAACAACAAGCAATTTATCAACAACAATTTAATCAACAACATACTCCACAACTTGCCGCAATCCCACAACCTCAAATGGTTCAACCACCACCAAGTCTTCAAGTTCAACCCTACACAAATGAATTCAATCAACATCCATCAAGGAACACTATGAAGGAACCCACTTGGTTTGCAAAGATGTGTGAAGCTTTAAGCAACCAACAATCAATTCATGAGGCTGGATCACTTGATAGACCTCCAATGCTCACTCGAGGAAACTACGATCAATGGGTGATAAGGTTCTTTAGGTTTTGTGATCTAAGAAGCCACATGGAAAGTTCTTAAAGAAGGTTATCTTGGAAGGTCCATTTGAGATGCCTACTGTCATTGTACCTGGAGATCCAAATGCTATTCCACCAAGAGATGAACAAACGAACATTGCTCTTTGTTGAGACTTGAATCCTCAAGAACTTCTACACTATGAAGCAGATGAGCTTGCAATGGAATACATCCTCTTAGGATTACCAAACCTAATTCTTCGTAGTGTTGATGCTCAAAAGACTGCACAAAAATGTGGGATCATATTCGTCTTCTTATGGAAGGATCGTACTCAATCAGAGGATTTGGAATCCAAAATTTACTTGGCTTATGAACACTTCATGATTGAACTCGGAGACACTAGAGTCCTATCATCATCGATTTTCTGACATCATCAATGATTTGGATAAACACAACATCATCATGCCAAGAATTGCGGTGAATACTAAGTTCTTGAGTAGTCTTGGTTCTGAATGGGAGAAGTATGTCATTTTTCTCCGTCAAGCGAAGAATATGCATCATTCTACATATGGATTGTTGTGCGATTACTTGAAGCCTCATGAAAAGGAAGTTGATAGGAAAGGATTCTCCGTGCTCAAATTGCTCCACCCACACATCCGGAAAATCAACAACTTGCCTTATATGCTCAACAAAGTTATCCTCCTCAACAAGCAACTCAACCAACTGCTTCAAACCAACCACATGATCCTTCACAGCAACAATCTCAACAAAATCAATTGGTTCCATACAACAACAACAATGCTCAAGCACTTGTCAGTGGAGCTAATGAGGAATCGATCCATTGAAGCATTGCAACAAGGATTTGCTATGATTGCTAATGCTTTTGGCGTTATACCAACAAATCCAACAATGCATTCGTTCCTCATCTAACACAAGGAATCAAGCTTTGTGAACAATGGAAGACTTGAAGTTGAGAATCGTGGTTATTGTCGTTAGATGGGCGGTGGTCAAGGGTTTAATGCTATGGGTAGGAATAACAATGTGAGCTCAAGTGGTGGAGCAGGGAAATGCTCGAGAATGGGTTGAATGGTCTTGATGCTACAAGCGCAATGAGAAGGTACACTGGCTAATGCATGCCCAAAGCCAAGGACTAGAGGCAGTGCTTATTTCAAAGAGGCTCTTCTTTTGGCTCTTAAGGATGAAGCCGGTGGAACTCTCACGGACAAAGAACGAGCTTTATGGAAAATCTGACTTCGGATGATGATATGGAGGACTTGCAGGCCAATGCAGTTGTGATGTTGATGGCTAATATGCATGAGTTACACATGAGTGACCACGGGCCTAGTGTATGACAGCGATGGCTTGTCTCAGTACCCGAACAAACCATATTCATCTCTGATCTAATATCTCCGCCAACATCCGAATCCGGCAAGGCTCAGAATGTTCAAAATGAGTCGTCCACATCTCATTCCGAAGATTTTCAACTAGACCCCGTAGTTATATTTGGCGATCAAGATGACCAAATGGTTTCCCTTGATAATCAAATTGACTCCGTGGTTATACTTGAGGATCTAAGTAATGATCATGTTGTGACTCACGTTGAACACCGAACTTTTGCCTCATCCAGATTTTGCTCGTTTAATACAAGACCAACAAACCATAGTGGAAGAATGTCATGCAATTAATCAGGACTTGAAAAGCAAAAATGCCTTGTTAACCAAGGATTTTGAATGTTTACAAAAGCAACTCAACTTTTTCAAAACTCAAGAAAAACGTGAAAAGGTTTTGAAGCGGCCTTTACTAAATCTCATCAAAGCGAAAAATATTTAGAGGCAGATCATGCTGATCTAGCAGCTGAAGAATGCTTTGTTATGCGAAATAGAACAAGAAACATGAACATAAAAAGCAAATTAACGCTCTCACCTTGGAAAATCAAAAAGCTAAAATGAGTTGTTAACTTGTCAAAAACAGTTCTCTGCATACAAAAAGCATTCAACGAAGCGAATAGATGATCATCTTGAAGAAATCATCGGCTTGCAAAACAAACTTAAAGAGTTTAAAACAGTTGTTTACAAACATGGTGAGTCGGTCACAGACTATTGAAAAGTTTACTTTAAAACCCAATCCAAATGGATATGGACCGAATCTTGCCGATTACAAACCTAAGCTTTCAACCAAAACATTCAAACCAAATCCACGAAGTTTCCGGTCGCGAGAATATAAAATTGATAATTACATTTATGAGTGTTGTTGAATATCATCGTCAAGAGGAATTAGATCACGAAGGCGAGAGTCGATCAAAATTAGAAAAAGTTGTTTACAACAAACCTTTTAACTATTCAAAACCGGTCACTTTTGTCACACCAGCGGATTCTTCTAACACACCAAGGGTAATCATCAAAACACCTGAGTCTTCTTATGTTAATCCCCAACAGTTATGCACAAATTTATGGTCCTTTACCTTCCATCGGTGAAGTAAACTCAAACACTGAAAATCGCAAAATTCTGATATTTTGACATTTTCATGGTCGACCTCAAAACTTTACAACATGAGATAGAATATCATTACAAATCAAAGTTCAACACTTTCAATAAGCCTCTAGCGAGAACAAAGAGACATTTTTCAGAAAAATCTTTTACCAAATGTTTAAAATTTGAAAAGTTGTGCATTGTCTTGGGAAAAGGACTTTCATAAGGAACTTGGGTTAATGAAGGTCGTTTTAGAAAACGAAACATCTATTTCTAATACTAAGCGTAAAAGAAAATGTTGAGAAAATATGTTGATCGACTCTTGGAAGATGTCATCTGTGCTGATGTCCATAATGTAGTGCTATTGAATTCCTTGTCATATGCATTTGATTATATCTCTGCCGATCTTTATTACGTGGTAAATGTTGAGAAACGATAATGTGCTTGGTCGAGTCCTTAAAAGTTGAAAACAAGCGATTATCAAGCGAACTTTCAAATGCAATCCGTCGTCTTAATTGGTGTCAAAAAGATATTCACGATCAACAACTTGCTTTTAAACACAAAATCGCCCGATTAGCGTGACAAAACTTACGATCCAAAAATTGAGCAACTGGATGATCAAAGCGTGTCTTTTAAGTGTCAAATCTCAAAATATGAACAAGAACTTGTAAAAGTTAAAAGGAATATGGTGTCATATTTGATTTACTCAAAAGACTTGTGATGAAGCATCAAATGAACTTGATCATTATCTTGCACACACTCAAGAAGTTATGCATTTTCTTTGGTAATATTGGTTCGAAAATCAAGATCGATTCACACTATCTTCAAGTTAAGAGAAATGTTAGGAAAGTATGAACAACTTCCGCCTACAATCTTTAAGAGATTAGCCCGGTAACACTTAGTAATCATGAACCTAGAATCACCTCTTGCCAAATCACAAGTTGCTAGCGTGCTTCCTTCTCTTGAAGCAGAGGAATAGTTGCGTCTTTTCCAAGCGTCCGCACTTCACGGCCTAAGAGCACTACATCGAAGAATAGGAAGTTGCGACCTAAGAAAAGATCAATAAGGAATGCTAAAGTAGAAGAACACCCTAGGACTATGAATAAGACTCACGTTGCTTCCACTATAGATATTGCGTTCGGCAAATGTAATAGAAATAGTGATGTAACGAATGCTAAACCGTTAAGTACTTTTGATATTCAATCTGATGCACCTTGTGTTATTTGTGGTAAAAGTATGAATTCCGATTGTCATGATAAATGTGTTGCTAAAGCTATCATCTCTCGTTTAAGGAATCCTAAAAACCGGAATACCTCTAGGCCCACTAATCTTTCTATGTCTGTGCTTGGTAGACCGCCCTCTTTAGATTCTAAGCGCATTGCTATCCCTGTAGCTCGGTGTCACCTCCTAGGAATGTAGTACCACCTAGTGCATTCACTAAGACTAAAGCAAATACTAGTTGGAGATGGCAGAAATGGATATATAACACACTAGGATTTAAATGGATACCTAAAGCTATTGTTGTGTGTATGTCTACTATAACTGCTCGGAACCCTCTAACATTTCGGGTTCCACATCTACTTCTATTCCATCATTATTAGATGCGTGTGTTGTCATGCGGTGTCTGAGATCATTCTCTGGATTGTTGATAGCGGATGTTCCCGACACATGACAAGCAATCTTAAACTATTATCAAACTTTATTGCAAAGTTCATTGGCACTTTGTCGGGTTGGGGAATGATCACTTAGCGGCTATCATGGAGCTCACGGAGACTACATTAATGGGAACATCGAAATAGCGAGGGTTTATTATGTGGAAGGCCTCGGTCACAATCTATTTTCATTAGGTCAGGTTTGTGATGGAGATTTGGAGGTTGCTTTCGGGGAGAAAACTTGTTTCATTAAGTGATCTACAAGGAAATGACCTTATATGCGGCTCGCGAAATTCCAGTCTTTACACTATCTCAATGCAAGACATGGTTACTTCTTCTCCCATCTGCTTACTTTCAAAGGCAACATCAACAAAATCCTGGCTATGGCACCGTCGTCTCTCACATCTAAACTTTCAAACCATCACCAACCTTGCTCGACACAAACTAGTTGAAGGACTCCCAAGATTTTGGTATTCTAAAGATCACCTTTGCTCGGCTTGTGAACAAGGCAAAAGCACTCGTGCTCATTTTCCTTCAAAGGTGGAACAACACTCTCGGCATGTGCTTCATCTTCTTCACATGGATTTGTGTGGCCCGATGCGCGTGCAAGCGATCAATGGCAAACGCTACATTTTAGTAATAGTTGATGACTATTCGCTGGACTTGGGTCTACTTTCTTCGAAGCAAAGATCAAGCTCCACAGATGATCATCACCTTTCTCGCGAAAATACAAGTTGACGAAACACCGTCGACAAATCGAGCAGAGGAAGGCGAATTTGTTAATCAAACCCTTCGTGAATTTTATGAGAAAGGGAATTCACATCAAACATCTATTGCTCGTACACACGAACAAAGCGGGGTTGTTGAAAGGCGAAATCGAGCGTTAGTGGAAGCTGCAAGAACAATGTTAATCAATGCCAAACTCCAGATTACTTATGGGCGTATCTCTTGCATGCTATACTCAAAACCGTTCTATGATTACAAAGCATACAACAAAACACCTTTCGAGCTTGTCCATAGCAGAAAACCGATCTAAAACACTTTCATGTATTTGGATCTCTTTGCTATCCGAATAATGATCGTGATGACTTTGGAAAGCTCAAAGATAAAGCTGACATTGGTCTTTATGGGATCTTGTGATAATTCAAAAGGTTTCGAATCACGGAATCGTCGCACAAAGCGGTGATGGAAGCGATTCATGCTCATTTTGATGAACTTACGGAAATGGCCGAGTATAACGACTTAGAACCGGTCACAACCGCTTAAACTTCCCTCAACCCCATCATCGGTGAACAAAGCCCCCGCTCACTCGTTAACAAATGGAAAGGTTATTTGCTCCTGTTCGGTGGCGATATTGATAAACATGCTCGGTGTATCCGATGTTTCCGCCGTTGCTCAACGATAATATTCCTATACGATACACACTGCTACAACAACTATCTTGTTGAAGAAGCACCACCGTTGACTCCACCACAACGGATTGAACAAACGCGTCGTCTTTGAACCGTCAAGCTTTATCACACAAGCCCGCCACTTGTGAATGGCGGATCGTAACAAGCTTAAAAGCGGCTCGAGAACGAATGCAATGAAGATCTGGGGAGTATAATGTTTCCCAGTCGTTATGTCCCAGCGAGCTATGCAATGGATTATCGAACGTATAGTGATCGGGAGATTTGAACGGAAAAGAAGTTTGAATAGATTATAACTACAGAAAAAGTCAACAAATTACAACGGCTTAAATGCAAATTAAAGGAAATTAAAAAGATAAAATCTATTAAATAAACGCTATCACTATATTTAAAATGATGAACGTTTAAAACTTAAAACTTACGTTTAAATAAAAATTACGTAGACGTAAAAAATAAAAAGTGAAATCTAAGAAATAAAAGTCCTAAAAATATGAAAAATACCTTTTTATAAACCTAAAGATATAAGAAAATTTTAAGAAAAAGAAAACTAATTTTATAACTAATTATCTAATTATTATTAATTAAAAACTAATTTTAACTATTAAATAATTACCTAAAATACAAGAAAAGAGGAAATAAAGCTAGAAAAATAAAATTATGAATTGGAAAAGTCTAAAATATCAAAATAGAATTTTCAAAACTATTTTTGTATTTTTCTGATTATTTTTCTATTTTCTAGGAATTTTAAACTATTTAAAACTAATTAAATTACTTAAAAATACAAATTTAACTAAGAAAATTCTAGAAAAATATTTTTTTGAATTTTTATATTTATCTTAACTTAAGAAAAATGAAAAATTATTTTTTTGAACCTTTTCTTAATTAAATGCAATTAAAGCTAATTAAAAGTGATTAAAAACTGATTTTAAATAAGAAAAAAATACTAAATCAGTGATTGTCCAAAAATTATGAAATTCACAGGAAAATTCTAAATTGATATTCTAAAGCTATGAAAAATAGAAAAACATGGGCTTATGTAGAAGAAATGAAGGCTGCAGTGTAAACTAGGGGCAATAAGCACTTGAAAATAAGCTATTAAGCACTAGATGATACCAAATGATTACACAAGCTGAGTTATGCTAAAACTACTCTAAGACAACTTATGTAAGCTAATCCTAACCTCTAAGCAATGAGAGAACAACAGTTAAGCTAAACTGATACTTGTGCAAATTAGTGAAACAGGCCCTATGTTCTAGCTAATGAAACTGCTTATCTAAAAAGCTAACATGGAAACCAGAAGTGGAGATCTGTAGACCACCTAGCAGAGATACTCTATCCAAATTTTTAGCTCTTAAGGACTAGTATTAAATAAATTAGAGATCAAATCAAAATGGCCTAATTGGAACAAAGGGCTGCACAGGCAGAAACAGATAAACAGGTACTATGTTTGAGCTTATCTATAAGCTTATCAGATAATCTAGAGCTAAAAACAGATTTGTGGCCTTGAAGACCACCTAGAAGACTGCAAGTAGACCAAAAATCAGACCTCAACAATTTAAAATGAGTACTGTGCAGTTGCTGCAAAATCTGCATAAAACTGACTTTGGACACAGTTGACTTTTGAAGAACAGATTATGATGTTGACTAAAATGAGATTTGAAATCAAATTTTGGACTAAAGATGATGAATACAGATGAACTACAACTTTAACAAGCTTGCTTATCAAATTTTAAACCTATATGACAGATGATAACATCTGATTTCCACAGAGATGCATACAAAATCAGTTGAGATGAAAATTGGACTTAATATGGACATGGATGCAAAACTAGGACAGTTATGCATGTAATAGACTATAGTATGCCTAAAGCAACTGATCTAACACAATATTCTACCCTTGAGCACAGTTGTAAGTTCTAATCCAAACACCCCTTTAGAAACAAATTTGCAATGAAAATGAAGCCAACTGATGAACAAGCTAGTGAAATAGATCAAATGGAGTTTAACTACTCTAAGTACCATTAAATAAACAAGACTAAACCCGGATGTAAGCACAGATACATGTACAAAACCAATTATGCAAAATAGATTGAAAATGACAAGTGACATTCAAACTCACATGGGTCCAGCTTGGATTGCAGGCTAAAAACAAACCAAAAACCAACCTAACCTATGCTATTTCAATCCCATTCCAGCCACTGCACCAACCCAAGATACCATTTTCCAGTTTTAGCTCCCCAGTTGACTTTTGTTGACTAAAATGGAAAATTGTTTGAAACTGTAATGAGAGCTTATGAAAAGCTTTAACAAGCTTAAACAAACTTGAATGAACTAAATATAATGCTATTAGAAGCTTTAACACCAGATTTGAGAACTCAATTTTTCAACAGTGGACTAAAAGCTTTGAACTTAAACCAAACTTGAATTTAATTCTCAAAAGTACAATACAATGTTATTTTAACTTGAATAGGATACAAATAAACTTAAACTACAACATTTGATTAAAACTAATACATTTTAAAGAAAAACGACATTAAAGGAAAAAATGAAAACTAGCTACTCATATCCATAGCTTCTTTCTTCCTTTTTATACCCAAGATTGCTTCTCTCTCCTCTCTTGAGATAATCCCACCTCTGTTTTCAACCATTGGATGACCCAAGTGATTTTTGGCCATAGATGCATTTTTGGCGGGAAATTGAGATTTAGCAGTTTGGGGTTGAGTGTTGGGGGAGAGAGTGCATTAAATGCATCTTGGAGTGAGGTGGAGGAGGGGGAACATGGGAAGGGATAAGGTGAGGAGGGGGTGGAGTGTGCAGGGGTGTTCTTGAGGGCTAGTGGGGGAGAAGAGTAGTTTGGCGCCAATGGTTAGTCAAACCACATTTGACCGGGGTTTAATAATCAAAGGGGTCAAAAGGGTTAAGTGACAGGGGGTCCAGAATTGGTAAGGGTCCAAAATGGTTTAAGGGCTTATAAATACAAGGACTTGTTATGCAATTTTTTGAAATTAGAAGGACCTAGGCTGCCAATACAACAAAGTTGCTCCAAGGACTAAAAGTGACAAAGTTCAATAATGCAAGGACCAATCTTGACATTTTCCAATTTTCCAGGGGCCATTTTTGCCAAATTTGAAACTTGGAGGACCAAACTTGTAATTTTCTCAAACTTTTGACATTTTTTACCAAAGGACTAATTTTGACAAGTTATGATTTTAAAAGGACCTTTGGTGACTTTTCTTTTGAAATTTTGACTCAGGGACTATTTTGACAATTTTAGAAACTTGGGGGACTGAAACTGCCAATTATGCAAACTTTGCTCATTTTTCATCTGATTTTGAACATTTTGCATCAGAAACATATAAAATGTAATTTTGGAATATTTTCGTATTTTGATGCATTTCGAGCATTTTAGACGTTTTGCGATTCAGATTGACTCAAAATGATGAGTATTTACACACTCATCAATTTCCCACACTAAACTATTGCTAGTCCCTAGCAATCTTTTGAGAAAAACTTAATGGATTTGAAACTCTTTACCAAAAGCCATTACTTCTGGAGTAGCCAAATGTTTCAGTTCAAGTAAGAACCATGGTACATCGATAACCATGTGATTTGAGCAAACCACCGACTTCCAACTTGGGTTTGATTTGTCTTTACCAGAATCCGTTTGCTCTGGACTAGCCAACTCTTAGATAAATTATCAATATTATCTTTGGTGAGCTGATTACCAATTATGGATTTTCCACTGCCTTTACCACAAGCCATAACCTTGCGGGCTAGCCAACTCTTTACTTTTTAGGATATGGTGAGTTGAGAACCATACAATTTTGGGCAAATTGCAAGCCATATAAACGGATTTGAGAAATCTTTACCAAGAGCCGTTTGCTCCTGGATTAGCCAATCCTTTTGGTTTTTAGACATGGCGGACGATAACCAATGAGTAAGTGCAAAACACTTACTCCAAAAAATTTGGCCAAAAAGCGGGGAATTGGTATAATTATATGATAAAATTCGTTGAGAATTCCCCCACTTAGAAATGAATATTGCCCTCAATATTCAAAGTACCGGCGGTTATGCCGAAAAAAAGAACGTAAAAGGGAAATACTACGGCCATTATTTGAAAGATTTTTTTTTGAAACTTGCATATATACACAACATGTGGGGCAACCCCCCTACACTAGGGTGGTAGAAAGATAGAAAGAAGAGAAGCGAGAAATATGGGTGAAAACCCATATGGCATGCTTTTTTGATTCGAAGTCGCTAGCTTGACTCGACCCCGGATTCATTTGTTCATGGGGAAAGTAACGTGGAAAACCAATCTCGATCGGACTTTCGTTCACAATGTTAATAAACATATGAACATCAGAAAGTTCCACACCGACGAGATACAACCTCGGTATTGTTAATAGTTGAAACTATAAGGGATGATACCGGGGTCAAAGATGGTGTCCTCATTCCCGAAAGAGAAAGGGAAAGAGCAACCACACCATCTGTGAAGAATGGAATAAAGACGCACATGAGAATGCAAGTCCATTCCTCGAGAGAGAAGCAAATCACCATTTGTGACATCTTTAAGCTTAAACTTGAAGCTTAGATGGTGATTGTCAAGAAGATGTCCGGGAGGGAGGGTGGTAAACGGTTCTTCAATCAACAAACTTTCCAGAAAAGGATGTCTCCCTCCGGATCAAAGTAAGTGTTATCAATTCCCGTAGGAATTGACTCATCACTAAGAAATGCATCGACTTCATTCCAAAAGTTGTCATCTTCCTCATCGGGAGTGAGAGAAGGGATGGAAGAGTCGGGAATAAGACTAGAAGATGATGGATCATTTTTAGCAATTCATCAATGGGAAGAATGTCTCCCATTGGATCACAAACATCATCATCCAACTCGGATGAAACGAAGAGAGTTTGGTTTCATCCACGAACTTAACAAACTCGATGCGACAAAGCGATGCCGGAGGTGGGACAAGTGGTGTGCTCTTAGAGCTAGCGATTTCCACCACTTCCGATGAAGTCTCCGATTCTAGATCATCGTCATCATCAAGAACACTCTTGACTTCCCTGGTACAGCTTTCAAACCATTTGTTTGAACCAGGGGTAATTTTCAAAGCTTTGAGCTCAAAGACGTTTTTTGAAAACTCCTCTTAACCGTGAAGTTTGAGAGTGTTGCATTGAATCTTTCGGATCTTTGATCAATTGTGGCAACACTCTGTTTGTACAGAGGTTTGGATTCGGTTGATATTTAACGTGAGCTCTTCGTTGTCAACCCGTATGGTCAACTCTTCAAAGAAACACATCAATCGAGCCGACTCGTTCTTAAGAAAGCTCTCCCTAAGATAAGGGGAACTCTAGGATCCGCATCGAAGTCTACTACAACAAAGTCGGTAGGAAAGTGAAACTTTCCCACTTTCATCACGACATCCTCGGCTATCCCAAGTGGAGTAGTTTTGGTACGGTCCGCTAGCTCGAGTGTCATACAAGTGGATGTAAGTTTAGGAAGAGACAGTTTCTCCCATACTGAGAGTGGCATGAGGTTAATGCTAGCGCCAAGATCGGCCAAGGCGAAGCATTGAAACATCCCCAAGAAATCACACGGGATTAAAACGGCCGGGTCTTCAAGCTTTTCGGGAAGCTTATTAAGAAGGACGTGAGCATTGCTCATTTAGAGGGGTTTTCGCCATCTCGGATAACTTATCTTTGTTGCTCAATTAAGCTTTTAAGCGTGGATGCAAATTTAGGCATTAGAACGAGAGCATCAACGAAGCTTATATCAAAGTGAAGCTCATTGAAGATTTGGAAAAATTTTTCCATTTGCTCTTTGTTTTTGTCTTTGAGCTTCTCATCATTCATTCTTGATGGGTAAGGAATCTGACTAGACTTTTGAGCCGGGATGGAAGTGTTTTCGGCTCGAATTTTTTCTTGAGAACTGGGTTCGGACTTGAAGCTTGGACTACCGAAGGTGGGGCGTGTCTTGTACTTCGTGGGCTTGAATAATGCACCTTGTCCGTTGTCTCCTTGGTAACTTGACTCAATGCCACCGGAGGAGGGGGCATTGGAGTCGAAGGTCCATTGTGCGTCTTACCACTACGGGTGGTGGACGGCTTTCAACTCCTCGGCATTGGGATTAGGAATTGTATTGCTTGGGAGTCCTCCAAAAGATGATGAAGCTTTGTTCATATTCATGTTCATGAAACTGCTCATCATATTCTTTAACGCATTTGTCTGCCGAGACAATGTGGTATCAATTTCCTTTTTAGCTCACCTCTCATGTTATTGATCTGAGTTTGCATTGAACGCATGTTTGACTCAGTCATTTTCATGAAGTAATTTGGTATGGGAGCTTGAGGAGGTTGTTGATAACTTTGATGATTAGGAGCTTGATATGGTTGGTTGAAATTGTTCCGGCTTTGATTGAAATTTTGAGAGTTATTGAAGTTGTGTCCTTGATTCGTAACAAAGCGATTTTGATTGCCATGGTTTTGATTGCCATGGTTTTGCCTGTGAGAGGAAAACCGGTGGTGTCATACCGCTAGGTGCACGGTAGTGAGGATCAGCTTGTGGTCGGTATTGATTGTGGTTTACAGCGGCTACGGGAGCTTGGTAAAAAGAAGCATCGGTTGCTTGACAATCATAATACGCGTGTGGACCACTAAAAATTTCACACACCTTGTTTATGGCTTTGATTGGTTCCGGCTTATGAATTTCACTTTTGATATCCTTTACCTCTTTTATCATACAATGAATCATGTCCGCTTAGAGCGCTATCGGAGCTGCTAACTCGGAAGAGATGGATGTAGAAGCGAGGAGTGTTGAACATTGACTTTGTTTAGAAATAGGAACTTTGATTTACTCTCCAAATTTCAAGCACATCTTTAGGTCTACGATTCAAGATATTGCCACCCGCGGATGCGTTCAAAGAATCTTGATCGTTACAGTTCAACCCATTATAAAAGATATTGACTTGTTGAAGGTCTGTGAATTCATGATGGGGCATTTCTGAGGAGATCTTTGAATCTCTCCCATGCCTCTCCAAAGTTTTCATCGAAATTTTGACGAAATCCAGAAATTTCATTTTTAAGATTAGTCGTCTTTGATGGAGGGAAGAAATAATTGACAAACTTTTGCACAAGATCCTCCCAAGTTTCGATAGATCGAGGGGTTCTTTTCCAGCCAAATCCGGCCTGTCCCTCAAGTGAGAATGGGAAAAGCATCAACTTGATTACCTTTTGTGGTACATCCTTGAAATTGATTGTTGAAGTCAACTTGTTAAACCAACGGATGTGTGCATACGGGTCTTCTCGATCGATTCGCTGAATTGATTCGTAGACACAAGTTGGATCAAATGTGTCTTCAATTGAAGTGATCGGAATTGATTCTTGGTAAAACGATGGCATCTCCATAACCCTCGGTGGGTGCTTGGAGCATTTCCGCCATAGTACGTTCGTCTGCCATATTGTTGCTTGAAATAGTATGAATCTCGGTTCGACTATTTGGGCTTACCCTATGAAGCGTCGTCTAGGAATTTCTCGCTAGATCACGCAAAAGGACTCAATGATCTAGAAGAACGAGCATGCACTAGAGTTAACTCTAAGAGACTCGAGTTAAGGAGAGATGGGAATTATGAAGATGAATTATAAAAATGGGGTGAGAAGAATCTTTATGGGTTTTCGGTTCGACAAGTATATAACAACAAAATCAATTAAAACAAACTCGAGGCAAAACAAAAGTGAACTTAACCAATAATCACAATATGAATGGCTTCTTTGAAAAAGGTACACCAATCACAAGGACACAAAGGCAAGTTTTAATCTTTGGTTCGGGAACTTATTATGGTCGCACCCAGTTAGGTAGTGCCTTTGCCTTGGTTTTGCAGGTGGTAAGATTTTATGTTGTTATTATTAAAGAAAACGACAAATCTTTTTGTATTTTTATTTTTTTGATACATATATAGAAACAAAAGAAAAATATTTTTGTGTTTTATATGTTTTTGGATGTTTTTGGGTTTTTGGATTTTTTATAAGAAAATATGGATATATATATATAGATGGAGATGGATGATATAAACAAAGAGTGAGTATTCAAACTACTAATCTGCTAAACGGAAGATAGATCGGCCACATTACCACTCACGTGGCGCCAAAATTTGATCCGTCTTTGAACCGCGGTCAAGCTTTATCACACAAGCCGCCACTTGTGAATGGCGGAATCGTAACAAGCTTAAAACGGCTCGAGGAACGAATGCAATGAAGATCAGGGAGTATAATGTTTCCCCGGTCGTTATGTCCCAATGAGCTATGCAATGGATTATCGAACGATATAGTGATGGAGATTTGAACGGAAAGAAGTTTGAATAGATTATAACTACAGAAAAAGCCAACAAATTACAACGGCTTAAATGCAAATTAAAGGAAATTAAAAAGATAAAATCTATTAAATAAACGCTATCACTATATTTAAAATGATGAACGTTTAAAACTTAAAACTTACGTTTAAATAAAAATTACGTAGACGTAAAAAATAAAAAGTGAAATCTAAGAAATAAAAGTCCTAAAAATATGAAAAATACATTTTTATAAACCTAAAGATATAAGAAAATTTTAAGAAAAAGAAAATTAATTTTATAACTAATTATCTAATTATTATTAATTAAAAACTAATTTTAACTATTAAATAATTACCTAAAATACAAGAAAAGAGGAAATAAAGCTATAAAAATAAAATTATGAATTGGAAAAGTCTAAAATATCAAAATAGAATTTTCAAAACTATTTTTGTATTTTTCTGATTATTTTTCTATTTTCTAGGAATTTTAAACTATTTAAAACTAATTAAATTACTTAAAAATACAAATTTAACTAAGAAAATTCTAGAAAAATATTTTTTTGACTTTTTATATTTATCTTAACTTAAGAAAAATGAAAAATTATTTTTTTGAACCTTTTCTTAATTAAATGCAATTAAAGCTAATTAAAAGTGATTAAAAACTGATTTTAAATAAGAAACAAATACTAAACAGTGTCCAAAAATTATGAAATTCACAGGAAAATTCTAAATTGATATTCTAAAGCTATGAAAAATAGAAAAACAAGGGCTTATGTAGAAGAAATGAAGGCTGCAGTGTAAACTAGGGGCAATAAGCACTTGAAAATAAGCTATTAAGCACTAGATGATACCAAATGATAACACAAGCTGAGTTATGCTAAAACTACTCTAAGACAACTTATGTAAGCTAATCCTAACCTCTAAACAGCAGAGAACAATAGATTAAGCTAAACTGATACTTGTGCAAATTAGTGAAACAGGCCCTATGTTCTAGCTAATGAAACTGCTTATCTAAAAAGCTAACATGGAAACCAGAAGTGGAGATCTGTAGACCACCTAGCAGAGATACTCTATCCAAATTTTTAGCTCTTAAGGACTAGTATTAAATAAATTGGAGATCAAATCAAAATGGCCTAATTGGAACAAAGGGTCAGACAGTGTAAAGCAGATAAGCGGTACTATGTTTGAGCTTATCTATAAGCTTATCAGATAATCTAGAGCTAAAAACAGATTTGTGGCCTTGAAGACCACCTAGAAGACTGCAAGTAGACCAAAAATCAGACCTCAACAATTTAAAATGAGTACTGTGCAGTTGCTGCAAAATCTGCATAAAACTGACTTTGGACACAGTTGACTTTTGAAGAACAGATTATGATGTTGACTAAAATGAGATTTGAAATCAAATTTTGGACTAAAGATGATGAATACAGATGAACTACAACTTTAACAAGCTTGCTTATCAAATTTTAAACCTATATGACAGATGATAACATCTGATTTCCACAGAGATGCATACAAAATCAGTTGAGATGAAAATTGGACTTAATATGGACATGGATGCAAAACTAGGACAGTTATGCATGTAATAGACTATAGTATGCCTAAAGCAACTGATCTAACACAATATTCTACCCTTGAGCACAGTTGTAAGTTCTAATCCAAACACCCCTTTAGAAACAAATTTGCAATGAAAATGAAGCCAACTGATGAACAAGCTAGTGAAATAGATCAAATGGAGTTTAACTACTCTAAGTACCATTAAATAAACAAGACTAAACCAGATGTAAGCACAGATACATGTACAAAACCAATTATGCAAAATAGATTGAAAATGACAAGTGACATTCAAACTCACATGGGTCCAGCTTGGATTGCAGGCTAAAAACAAACCAAAAACCAACCTAACCTATGCTATTTCAATCCCATTCCAGCCACTGCACCAACCCAAGATACCATTTTCCAGTTTTAGCTCCCCAGTTGACTTTTGTTGACTAAAATGGAAAATTGTTTGAAACTGTAATGAGAGCTTATGAAAAGCTTTAACAAGCTTAAACAAACTTGAATGAACTAAATATAATGCTATTAGAAGCTTTAACACCAGATTTGAGAACTCAATTTTTCAACAGTGGACTAAAAGCTTTGAACTTAAACCAAACTTGAATTTAATTCTCAAAAGTACAATACAATGTTATTTTAACTTGAATAGGATACAAATAAACTTAAACTACAACATTTGATTAAAACTAATACATTTTAAAGAAAAACGACATTAAAGGAAAAAATGAAAACTAGCTACTCATATCCATAGCTTCTTTCTTCCTTTTTATACCCAAGATTGCTTCTCTCTCCTCTCTTGAGATAATCCCACCTCTGTTTTCAACCATTGGATGACCCAAGTGATTTTTGGCCATAGATGCATTTTTGGCGGGAAATTGAGATTTAGCAGTTTGGGGTTGAGTGTTGGGGGAGAGAGTGCATTAAATGCATCTTGGAGTGAGGTGGAGGAGGGGGAACATGGGAAGGGATAAGGTGAGGAGGGGGTGGAGTGTGCAGGGGTGTTGCAGGGCTAGTGGTGGAGAAGAGTAGTTTGGCGCCAAGGGTTAGTCAAACCACATTTGACCGGGGTTTAATAATCAAAGGGGTCAAAAGGGTTAAGTGACAGGGGGTCCAGAATTGGTAAGGGTCCAAAATGGTTTAAGGGCTTATAAATACAAGGACTTGTTATGCAATTTTTTGAAATTAGAAGGACCTAGGCTGCCAATACAACAAAGTTGCTCCAAGGACTAAAAGTGACAAAGTTCAATAATGCAAGGACCAATCTTGACATTTTCCAATTTTCCAGGGGCCATTTTTGCCAAATTTGAAACTTGGAGGACCAAACTTGTAATTTTCTCAAACTTTTGACATTTTTCACCAAAGGACTAATTTTGACAAGTTATGATTTTAAAAGGACCTTTGGTGACTTTTCTTTTGAAATTTTGACTCAGGGACTATTTTTGACAATTATAGAAACTTGGGGGACCTGAACCGCCAATTATGCAAACTTTGCTCATTTTCATCGATTTTGAATATTTTGCATCCTGAAACATATAAAATGTAATTTTGGAATATTTTCATATTTTGATACATTTCGAGCATTTTTAGACGCGTTTTGCGTTGGATTGACCCAAAATGATGAGTATTTACACACTCATCAAAACCGCTTCAACAATGATGAACCGGTGATGGTATTCGAATGAAGTACCCCCACCTGCAGATTTTGATCCAAATGCGTTCTTTAACCCGTTTGCTAATGAGGCTGCTGCACGGATGTCGAGAATCTTCAACAAGCCATTTGCATCCTCAAAATATGCACAATGTATACCAACATCAACCCTCCACACATAGATGGACAAAAGACCATCCTCTGGAAAATATTATTGGCAACCCGAATCAACCAGTTGTTACGAGACAATGTCTTCATACAGATGGTGAACATTGCAATTATGCACTCACTGTCTGCCAATCTGAGCCTAAAAACATTAAAGACGCAATGACAAAAGATAACTGGATTGAATCTATGCAAGAAGAACTCAACCAATTCAAACGTCTTGAAGTATGGGAACTGGTTGAAAGACCAATAGGGGTCTACGTCATTGGTCTCAAATGGATATGGAAAAACAAATTGGATCTTTGAAGGAAAGCGTAATGAAACAAGTCACGTCTAGTTGCTAAGGGTTATCGTCGGGAAGAGGAATTGACTTTGAAGAATCCTTTGCTCCACCGCTCGTCTTGAGGCAGTTCGGATATTTCTCGCGTTCGCGGCTCATATGAATATGACGGTCTATCGGATGGATGTCAAAACTGCGTTTCTCAATGGACAACTTAAAGAAACGGTTTATGTCACCAACCGATGGATTCGTTGATCCCGAGTTCGAACCATGTCTACAAACTGAACAAAGCTCAGTATGGTCTCAAACAAGCTCCTCGGGCATGGTACGATAAGCTATCATCTTTCCTCATTGCTAATAATTTCACCAAAGGTTCGGTTGACCCAACTCTTTTTATACAATATCACGGGGCACATATCTTAATTGTTCAAATTTACGTGGATGACATCATTTTTGGGTCTACACATAAAAAGTACTCAATCGCTTTTGCAAAACTAATGAATAAAATTTTTGAAATGTCCATGATGGGTGAACTTACATTCTTTCTAGGATTGCAAGTTCATCAATCACCCCGTGGTATTTTCTTGAGTCAGTCCAAATATGCCCTTGAATTGTTAAACAAATTTGGAATGAAAACCTGTGACACTTATGCCACACCAATGACTCATACCAAGAAGCTAGACGCTGATTTACATGGGAAATTAGTAGACCCTACCAAATACTGAAGTATTATTGGGTCTCTCATGTATCTAACAGCTAGCAGACCTGATATTGTCTTTGCCGTTTATCTATGCTCCCGTTATCAGTCGCGACCAACTGAAACCCACCTCTCTGAGGCTAAAAGAATCCTCCGATACATCAAGGGAACCATTAACTCACGGAAAAGTACTTCAGGAGCTTTACAATTTCTTGGTGATAAATTGGTGTCATGGCAATCAAAGAAGCAGGATTGTACATCAGTCATCAACGGCGAGAATATGTAGCCATGTCCGTGTGTTGTGCTCAAGTCATTCGGATGAGAACACAACTCAAAGACTATGGTTACGTATTTGACAGAATCCCGATGTACTGCGACAATCGGAGTGCCATTGCGATCTCGTGCAACTCAGTTCAGCACTCGAAATCAAAGCACATCGATCTTCGTTATCATTTCATCAAGGATCACGTGGAACAGGGTACAGTTGAATTATACGTGGGTAGTGCGAATACCAATTGGCGATCTTCTCACCAAAGCCTTGCCTCCCGCTAGGTTTAATGAGTTGGTCCACCGGATTGGTATGAGGTGTTTGACGCAATAGGAATTGGATGACCTCCTAAAACAGTCTTAAAAACCTGTCAAACACCCAAATATCTTTTGTAAATAAATTTTTCAAAAACAAAATACAAAAATATAAAATCTTATGAAACAACAAAAATATTCTTCTAATCTAATTTTCTTTCTACATGGCAAGTACATTTCTTCCGTCAACACTTTAATCTTTCAAAATTCAGTAATTTTTCGATCAAGTGTTGAGGGGGAGAAAATAAATACTTAACTGTTTCAAAATATCTGTGTACTTGCATGTTATCATATCCCGGTTGTTTCTTTTATCAATGGTGGTAATATTTCTGGTTTTATGACACTCCTCGGACTAAAATTTATAACCTTTCAGTATTTTCTTAAGTCGAGGGGGAGTGTCGTCAAGTTTCTTTCTTAAAATATTTGTTTGATAACCAAAACGGAAGTTAAATGGCTTTGTATGAAAATGGAAAAGGTGGAGGGACCAAAACTGCCAAAAGCTTAAAGTTACTTTTAATAAAAACACTCCACCTAACATATTCATCACATTTATTAGTCATAAACCTAACCAATCCTCATACGAAATTGTTCTTCAAATCGTGTTTCGATCATCAATTTGTAAGTTGTTTCATGATCTTAACATGTTTACAAACATAGGTTTTGATTTTTACACGAATCCAACGGTCAAATTTTTGTCTATGATTGTTTTTGTGTTCTACACATAAGCGTATGAACTCATAATCAAGAATGGGTGTTTGTGGTTAAAAGGATTGTGTCAAAACATGTCTTTAACATCAATGATACTAATTTTATCCTCTAAATCCACCCAGAAACACATATTGAAGGTTTTTCAAAATTAGGGTTCTTAAGTCGAATTGGGTGTTTTTCAAATGTGAAGGTTTTTGGTCAAAAAGATTGTTGTGTGATGTTCATATGATGTTGAATTAATGATATCCAGGCCCTATAACAACCCAGAAACACTGATTAATTCAGAATTAGGAATTAGGGTTTAAAGTTCATAAGTTTGGGAATTTTTAATTCATCTCGAACTGGATGTTATAACTTGGTTTAAAGACTCTCACAACACTTTAGACCTACCAGAAAGAGTTTGGTGCAATTTCCATGGTTAGAAATCTTATGCGTAATTCATAACCCTTAGGGTTTTGACCTACGCGTATGTGTTTTTACGCGTAAAATGTTTAACATGTTTTCATGCCATAATCTGTTTAATATGACTATACATGTTAAGATTGCTGATTTGATGATTTTATTTCAGGCTTGCTACGCTTAAAATTCAGAATCAAGGTCATTTGAATCTCTACACATAAGGATCACCTTACGCGTAGAAAGTTATGCGTAAGAGAAATCCTACGCGTAACTATTACGCGTAAGGTTCTACAATGGGACTGCGCGTATCCTGTGAAGGATATGCGTAAACAGTGACCTTTACGCATAAGGTCTACTCTTACGAGTAAGCCTTACGCATAAGGATATTATCGCCTACGCGTAAGCTCTACGCATAAGGTCCCCTTTTCCTACGCGTAACATTTTTTACGCGTAAGTTAGGATCCTACGCATGAGCTTTAGCCACGCGTATACAACTCTGTTTACGCGTAACTTTATCATCTCTACTTTGCCTGGATTGACCTTAATTTTGAATTATTACGTGTACAATCTTGTAAATAAACCATTCATATCGTCACGAAACCAATAATGTCACTAATAAACTTAAACGTTTGATATGTTGTGAACTATAAGTGATAAAAAAAACTTTAAAACTTAAAAGTTAACTAACTCACGAAACGTTTCACGACATCATTGGACTATTAGACAAACAAGTGACTTAGGACTCGTAACAATCATTAGCACTGTACATTCAATAATTAGATAATAAAACCTTGTTGACTAACATTATGTCTTTCGATATGTTGGTTCTTTTGGCTAATGTTATTTCAGATCACGAAATGGCTGCACAAATGAATGTGGATGCACCAGAAGTTCTCACAATTGCTGACATCTTCCCCAATGGATATCCTAGAAAGATTGGAAAGAACAACCTTAGGGTTGACTTTGAAACCCTCACATGCTCAGAATCTTCTTGTCTCATTGTTGTGGATATTCTAAGGAATCATTCCTACCAGAACATGCTCTCACACTCGCTACTGATTGGAAATCTACATTCACAATTCGGAATTCAATGCAGAGGATCACAGGTCAAAGTGCAATGACAGTGACACTTAATCACAAACAAGTCACTATCACTCCTGCAGACTTACGGTCTGTACTTATCATTCCAGACATCGTGCCAACTGACTTCTTTGCACACCTACTGAAGAGACAGCTACGAAATTCTGATTGATATTGGCTATGATGAAGCTTCAGGAATAATCACTAAGCACTCTCATGTGGAGCTTAAGAACATTCCTCAACCGTGGAGAACCCTCTACATCATCAGTACCAAATCGGTCTCTCGGTGCGTGATAGTGGTTATGAGCATCCCAAGCTCATGGAACTACAAATCTTACGGTCATTAATCAATAAAAGGACATCGAAATGAAGCACTGCTATGGGAAGACATGATGTCATTTCACAAGAAACTTGGCTCAAAGATTCCCTATGTCAGATACACAAAGTTGTTGATCCAGAGAGCACTTGGACTTCATCCCGATATTCCGCAGAGGCTCAATGACCCAGACAATCACGATATGTTGTCGTACCTACCCTATCGGTCGAATCAAGGAATCGTCAACAAAGAAACAGGTGCCGCTGCCTGATCACCTTCTGATAAATGAAATCAAGAAGCTTGCAACATACAAAAGGTATCAAGTAGCGATGAGAAGGCAAAGTTGGTCATCTCGATGAAAAGCCTTCGGAACTCCTACTCGGAGAACCGAGAAGAGGAAGTCTGGAAGTGCAATAAGCTGAGAAAGTCAAAGGAAGGTCCCAAAGAGGAAACCTACTCCAAAGAAGAAAGTTCCCTCTCAGGAATCTACTCCTATTCCTACACACGAACCACAAAGAAAGCTCTTTGGACGAAAGCTCGAAGATACACAATCGACGAGGAGGTCCACTACTCTGAAGCGCAAAGGATGACACTCCATCGGTACCAAAACCTCCTAGTCCAATAGCTGAACATGGCAAAGGAAAGACTCATGTACTTGTGCCATATGATGAAAGCTCAGAAAGTGATGAAGAGCAGCTGGATAAATCATACGGGGAAGAAGTTCAAATTGTTCGACTTCAACACGTTGCACAACAATTTGCTCAAGAACAAATGGGTGGCCCTGGAGGGTCAAGTGGTGCAGCTCAACCTTCACCAGTCACGATGCGGTTAATCGACCCGATAAGGGATCTGGTGCCACCACTTTGGTACAACAACAAACACGTGTTGAAGACATTATTGAGTATGATTTCAAGAACCGAATCGAGAAGGTAAAAGCTGATGAAGAAGTTGCGGCCAAAGCCAAAGCGATGATCAAGCTAAGTCCGAATCAAGAAGATGTTGAGTATGATAAGTTTCTTCTAGATAGTCTGCACGATCAAAGGAAGAAACCTCGAGCCACCAAAGGACCCGAGTCTCCTCACATCTCATCATCATCGATTCGTCTTCTCATTCTTCACCACCACCATCAAAGAAATCAACCAAATCAACATCCAAATCATTAAAGAAGCCACCTCGATCTTGGATTTCTCATACTCATAAAAGAATTGTGCATGCGGTTAAACAGGTTAGAAAGAAAGACATGTTTTACAAAAAGCTAAATTTTATTGTGACCGGTTAACGTACCTTCATGATGAGAATGACAAGATGCAAGTTGAAAGGGAGTATGTCGAAGCTCAGGCGGGATGATCTACAAGGGAAAATGGGACGAGAATGATCGAAGGCTACACTCACAAGTACCTTCTGGATATCGTTCCTAAAGTCACAAAGGAGATGTTTACCAGACAACTATATCCGAATCTTATGCAGATAGCCAAGAAAACTATAAGATCAACACCCTTAACCGTCACAATCAATCCATCCGATCCTGTAGTTTTCTCGGATAATGAATTGGTGGCCAAGCTTGTCACACAAATGTCTAAAGCGATGGGACATTTACCGATGAAGGAAAGTTGTTTCAAGCATTCTTTGGACTACCAACTCCAAGAAGCATGCAGATTCGAGTGAAGGTCTAAACGTCCTAGAGACGATGAAGATAAGGATCAGGATAAGAATGATGAAGCTAAACGACAAAAGAAGTCTGGTGAATCATCTTCCATGCCACCTCCTCCCCAACGGCCTCTTGCTCAACAAAGGTCCCTCCTCGTTCTTCTGAGATAAACCTCGGATTCTTCGAGATTGCCACTCGACTCGAAAACCGGTGATCACTTTGAGTATACGGGTGGTGACGATGAGGAAGTCCGTGAGCCCCTACAACAACCCACATCTCCCAAACAAGTACGAAACCGAGAATCATCATCTAGGCCTTGAAAAAGAAGAAGAAGACGCCTCGGCGACGTCGTATCATGGCTAGATGACGATAAAACAGAGGAATTTGAATGGTTCTCTACACTTGTTAACTCAACTCCCTACCTTGCTGAAGGTCAAGATCGGTAGACGGTAATACATTGGAGCATGCTAAGATTATGCAAGAAAAGTTCCATGTGAAGAAGATGACGAAATTCGAGTTGAGGCGAATCAAGAATGAAGCTTTTCAATTGTGGAAAGATAGCTCGAGAAAGTGCCATCGAGGTCGAATATCACCTTGAAAACATTGCTCGAGCTATAACTAACAACATGGATTGGCTCAACCCAGAAGCAAACATCGACTTCACCAAACGGGATAATCCTCCATACTACACCGGTGGTCAAACCTCTACCAACAATTGGCCAACCAGATGAACCAAGGATTCCATTCCGATATTTCTTCAACAGAGACTTGGATTTTCTTCTACATGGTGGCGATGGTTCAAGGAAATATGCTACATCTTTGACACTTCCATTCCCCGCAGCTATATACTCGCATAGCCATCGAGAACGTGCCAATCACTTGTTCTCTAACAAAGTGGAAGCATACGACGAGATGCATTGTACGGATTCATCATTGGCGGAACGCCGAAGAATCTACTACGAAGCTTGCCGGTTGAAGTCTCAACATGCAGCATTCAGTTCTAAAAGTATCGTTGCCATCAAACACGTCGATCTTTCATCTAAGTGGGACTACACCTTCCTAAAGAATATCGTGGTCAAACGACAAGATTAAAGGGATTATGCATTCTCGAAGTGACTTTGAGAATTTGTCTATCAACGACATCGAAGACATGTACCTTGCCAAAGTTCAGGGTCGTATGAGACAATTCTCCACTGCAGTACAACGAGAATTCATCAAGTCGGTGCTCATCTTCATCAGACGCATAGTTATCAAAGAACGTGTAGAAGATCTCCAGCTGGCGGTTGAATCTTATCGGACCGTGTCAACTTCACTCCACCTCAGCTTGATCTTCCCGACATCAACCAGCTCTCACAATTTACACTCATCGGCAAACCATTCGGCGTCGTTTACCGCAGTGAACTTCAAAGAAATTGCTTGATGGCGTGCACAGATCTTCACAAGTTTGGAGATCACACTTTGAAGATGGTTAGGGACGGATTGGCTTATCGGTTGAAGGATATACACCAAAAGATCGGGTCTCCTAAGCGATGGAATTCTCAGGAACGAAGGGATGTGAAGAGGATCATCACGATGATTGATGAACTGTTATATAGAAGGGATCAGTTCAGAAGATTGGAAAGCTATGTTGGTGGTCGACCCAGGAGAAACATCATTGGCTTTCAACGCCCGATTCACACTCCTGGCGACATCTCTGGACTACCTGGTACCCCTTAAACTGCCTCTTTCATTATAAACTTTGGATGTATGATTTATTATGTCGATGGCTTGTGCACACATTACAGTGTACAACCCGTAATTGTCAAGAAAGGACCTTGTGGTACGCTTCAGTGCCACAATCCTTATATAAGGAGCGAAAGCTTCTTACTTTTGAGTAAAACCTATCAAACCTTTCACTTTTCAAGGTTTTGCTCAAAAGAACAAGTACTTCCCCTTATGATTTTCAAAACCTTAACCGTTTATATCACTTGTTGAGGGGGAGTGTTTGAAACTTTGTTCACCTAAATGTTCACAGTGGTCATTCTTCCCGCAACACTCGAAATGGTCATATTTATTCTCAACTTTTCAAAAATAACATTTTATATGCCATTTTTGAGGGGGAGAAAAATACGTGATAAGAAATATGTTGTGTTTTGCTATATGAACTCTCGTGTGAAAAGACTTTAACCCAAGAATTGACGAGATCTTAACTGTCAGTAACTCGAAAAGACTTGTTCGGGACGGGTAATAATTTCAAGCTAGTTCGCTAGTGATGTAAACGTGTCTCGCAAAGGACTTGTCTGAGTAGAATGTACCATTCGAGAAACTCTTGGTAGACATGAACTCTGACGGGTTTGACAACCTTTCGAGGATTGTCTACACCTTCAAGGTAGTTATTAGAGCTAGTTGTCACCTAAAAGCTGACAATGTAACTCTTTAACTATGCCACGTAACCGTGTCTCGCGGGGGAGTGTCTATCTTGAGTGAATCAATTCAAAATGTGCGCGCTCTTTCCTCACTGTGCACTTTAACCGTTAAAACTCTTAAGCACATGTGGAGGGGGAGTATTTATGCAAAATCTCATCTCAACAGTGGTTCAAAAATGTTTTCATTCATAAACACTGAGCGAGATTTTTCAAGTAAATGGTTTTATGGCAACATAGGTTAGTCATGGAGTTATAAGGTGACTAAGGTTAGGAATAACCGTCCTATGATCCGCCAGAGCCGGAGGGATCTACCCAAGGACACCACAAATAGTTAGTATTTAGAAGTCCTTAGGTATGATTGTAAAAAGGAAAAAATGAGAATCGGAGAAAGAAGGAGTTGAAGAATTAAAAAGAAATGCAAAGAAAAGGGTGAAAAGAAATAGCCCTTTAGATTATTCAACTTAGAGGCGGAACCGGTTCAATTCATATGCTGGTTGTCACTAGATGACACCGGTATTGAAGATTAAAAGTCGTCATGGACCCGGTGACGCATGCACTAAACCTTCTTAACCACTCAAGTTTCTCTCAACTGAAGCTTGTTTCATTCTCACAGGGAACCCTACGCAAACTATTGGCTTTCTCTTAGAGATCGTTGGTATTGAAGAAGGAGACCCTCTCCCTAGTCTCCGGAAAACCAAAACGCACTATTGAGTCTAGAGCCACGAGATTCATCAAAAGATCTCTTAGGTACACTTGACATTTCATCACTTGACGTTCAACAATAAGAATTTCAAAGGTACATTATCGAGTCCTTCACGGATCTTAGCAATCTGTCGAGAACATTTATGAGAGGTTCACAATTGTGATCCTTAATGATTGAATGGAAACTCTGCCGGGTCAACATCAAACGACCACAAAGTCGGCAACTCCCGTGGATTGGCTTAGTAGTCTCAAACGGTCTATAGTCGTGAAGTGATGCTTGATTGTACCTCAGCGACTCATCTGAATCGTAGGTGTACCGATTTACATCGTGTTATCTCACTTGTGGGACTCCGATTCAAGAACGGCCTTTGTGAGAATTAGAGTTGTGTTTTCACACTATGTTGTTAACACTCTCGAAGTTCAAACTTGTAAGTGCGGAATCCGCTTATTACTAACCGTTTTTATGTTTTCTTCTTATGGAAGCTCCGGAGCGGAATGATCGTGCAGATTCTTCTCATGCTCACGCCAACATCATCACTAATGGAAGTTATATCTTAAAGCAACACAACATCGAATGATTCTTCGCCAAATCAAAGAATTTACAAAGTTAAAGACTTACAGAACTTCATCGATTACTTAATTCCAACGTCAAAAGAGCGTGTGAGCATGTTGAAGAATGACGTAGAGAAACTGGAGCAGCGAAGCAGGCGAGACTTGATGCGCACAACAACATACTATCACTTTCATCACAAAGAACAATGATCAAAGAACAGAGTTAAAGATGACGTCAAAGCATAACTGTTCAAAGTAAACTATCTCTCTACACTGGGGAGATTGTTCGAATCAATGCATTCCTTCTCACAAAAAGAAGAATGAGAAGACGTCAAAGCTACTATTACATCAACGCCTTCACCGTTTTTCATCACCAACACTTGAGGGGGAGATTGTTGGAATCACTCCTAAACCTTAATCCAAGTGTTAGTTTCTCATATGTAATAGGTAGCTTATTATGGCCTTTATGTTTGTTTAAGGTCAAGCTTATGTAGAAGGCCCATAAGCTTAGGCCCATGTCCAATAAGGAAAAGGGAAGGAGTAGAAGTGTTGCCCTAGCTCCTTGCCTATAAATACTATGTAATAACCCTCACTTGAGGGTTGGTTGTTCAAGTTATTTCTTTCACATACATCTACGCATAACCGTGTCTCTATATCGTGTGTGTGTGTTTGATTCTTGTTCAATCGCCTATCTATTTCTTTATAGTAAGCTTGTGTTGTAAAACTAGTGACCTAACATAGCTAAAACAATCATTTCAAGCTCATCTTCCTAACTTAAACACTCCATCTCATCTTAAATGAGTTCCTAGATCAGTACAAACTCTGAAGTTGACTCTTGTGCATGTTAATCATCACATTCCAATGAATTCTAGTGGCTTAAGGCTTGAATGCACTTGCCAAATCTCTTGCTTTATAAACCACATTGTTAGGACTTCCATAGTCATCACCCTCATCCTCATTTTCAGCACTTAACAAACCCTTACAAAACTTCTTAAGATCATCTTATCATGAGGAAAACTCCAAGTAGTAACTTATCCACCAAAGAACCACCCAAGAAAATTGCTCGTGTTGTACACGAAATTTCTTCAACCGAATCATCTCCGGTCAAGCAAACAAATGCAAGGATCTCTTCTCAACCAATCAAACCAATTCCTAAAAGGATAGTACCCACAAAACTACCTATGCCAAACACCACCATACCTCCTAGGCCAAACAATATCATCTCCACTAAACCATCACCATTGGTTCCTAGAGCTATTTCTTTTACATCTCCACTATCATCACAACACCTCTACAATTTAGAGGATTTGCCTCCTAGGCCGTCTCATCCTCCTCCGCCGACAACATTCTCCTCATTAGGAGGAATAATGGTACAAAATCAAGGTGTTGAGTCAACATTAGCTCCGGCTTCCTTTTCGCCGTTTCCATCATATAATTCCATTTGGATTATGAGAAATCATCAAAGTCAACCACCCGACCATATGGAAGTTGACACTTCTCTACCACCACCATCATTCTTGGTCGAGCCATTCTCAAATGCGCCTCCACCAATCCCTCCGTCGTTTGAAGCTCCACAAGCCGCTTCACTTGATCCATCGCATCAAGTCATTTCATTTCTTCCACCGCCACTACCTAGCCATGACAAAGATTGTTATCATTGTCAACATGTTGAAAGTTTGATACATGAAGTACGAGAAGACCAACGTTTCATGTTCTATCATCTCCTCGAACGTTTCGACGAGATTAAACCTAAACAAAACTTAAGCTAGAAGATTTTAGTGGTGTCCTAGCATCAAGCGATAGTTGGTCTAAAATTCCTAGTCATGTATTTTTTATTTTCTTAGTTTTTAGAGTCATTTATAACATAACTCTAGTTTTATTAAATGAAATTACATGCTACTTGCTATATTTCTGAGTATATGATTACGTTGTATTCATATCTCACTTTTGTGATAACATTATTTGTTATACCACCATTTGCTGAATTTATTCATCAGCCAGACGGATCCCTCTAAATTGCCTAGACGGATCCCTACTAGGAGGGAACCGTGGGATCCGTGATATAGTAAACTATTTTTTCTACTAACTTGGACCACATTTGCAGGAAATTGTGAATTATACTTGCTTTCTAACCTTTGTTTTGTAGTTTTTCAATCTACACTTGAAGACTTTGACACCATAAAGCTAGGGGGAGCTTTGTGTCAAAGCAATACATTGCAAATTACTTGCAAAATTAGGATTACATTTCTTGACATCCCTTTGCAAAATTGCAATCATCAAAGGGGACCACATTCGTCACTTAGACGAAATCTTTTGCAAACTTAGTTGCAAACAAACTAGCTTAGTATTACTTTCTTGACGCCCTTACATAGGGATGGACTCATCAAGGGGGAGTAAAGACGAGATCCTTTCCCGTTACTTGCTCTCTATTTCTTTTTATTTCTTTCACATGTTTTTCCTAAAACAATGTGTTAGTTTCCTTTCGAAGCTCTTTTTGTTTCTACAAAAAGGGGGAGAAGAAAGTAAAAACTACAAATTCAAACTTTTATGAATTTTAGCTTTTCCTTAAAATAATTTTATGTTTTGTCATCAACAAAAAGAGGGAGATTGTTAATACAAATAAGCCGTAAAAATATTTATTTATATTTTACGATCTTCTAATATTTTGTCGATAACAAACGTAAAATCATTTTAACGAAACAAATAAAATACGTAAATGGTTTGAACTAATAGTTTCTAACATACTCACATTTTCACATAAAACACTAAAACAAGTATAAGTGATTTTATGATTTAATATTACATATGTACAACAACTAGTGTTTACATATTTGAGTAAAATATACACATAACTAGTATGTAGTATATTAGGTAATATAAATGGGTAGAAACTTAAGTATCATAACCCATTGGGCAAATACATTGAATGTAGTTGGGTACAACCCAAAGCCCATGACTTATAACCCATTG
>OU343225.1:134704343-134809733 GCA_910596185.1 Chrysanthemum makinoi
AATGAACCAAAAGAGATATACTAGAATACTAATCAAAATGTAGACGAACCAAAATGAGAAATCATCAATATTCAAGTTAAAATGGAGCCTTTAGTTACAACTTTTGGACAAAAATATTCTCAGATCATAGATTCAAAACCATCGCCACTTACCTGTATTAAAATATCTAACTTAAATTCCATCTCTTCTCTACCGCATGTACCTTCAAGTTCAAGACATGCAAGGACATGTTAATATTAAGCTTAGTAATCGCTGGTCTTTCCGGTTTCACAAAATTCTTTGTGTTATGTTAAGTATAAAACAAAAGTGCGGAGGTTTAGATACTGAATTATCAAAACTATATATTCAATTGTATTGATATGTTATTGTGTTTACAGAATTTTGCCCTATATATAGTTTTCTAACCGTAACTACCAAAACATTCGTATCGGTTTATCCCTAAACGCATATGTCCCTTAGGACTTAACTCATTTATTTACAAGTATACATACATATTTCCTAATACTATACCAAGACCCCTATATTTAGTTTATATATCTATAATCCCCTTAAACTAAATATAGTTAGTTATCTTCATCCTTGATTTGTCTTTACAAGTAGTGTCAAGTTTCTTCATCATCCCACACTAGTTGTGCCTCTTCTTCCTTTCTTTCTCTTTGTCCTTCGCTTTGTACATTCGCATGCTTAAATGACCATATCACCACATTCATAGCATTTGAATCTACTTGTCATTGCTTGATTGACCGCCATTTTTCCATGTCCCGTTCTCTTCCACGTCCTCTACCATTAAGCCTGTTTCCGATTATTTGTACTTGCTAACATGAACTTTGACTACTCTTCCTCGTTCATCAAGATCTTAATACGCTCTTCATATGTCTGTTATTTTTCCAATGGCTTCTTCAATGGTATGGTATCTATTTCAGTATCAATGGTGGTTACAACGTGTCTCTTGGAACCGAAGAGTAACTTTCTCACAATTATCTTATCCTCAAGGGTATTGCCAAGGCTTGCAAATTTGGCTTTTATACTGCCCAAATTTCCTGAGAAGTCTTTTCTTTCGTTTTCTTTCATCTTCAAAGTTTCTAACTCACTTCTTGGTTTGTAGCCGTGCTTTTGGACTAGGTTCGCACCAAGGTATCATACTTTACCTAATCCCATACTTCCTTTGTGTTTCATATTGTGCAACTTGCATCAAAATATCCTGCGGTATTGTCGGAATATCATAGTTGCCAGGTATTATTCTTTCATCGTTGTACTACTTCTTCTTCGGGTGATCGTTTCCAAAGGCCCACGCTTTTTAATATTGTTTCCATCAACACGCCCATGTTGTGTAATTGGAATCCACAACCGTGCGCATTTAATTGCTATATTTTCTTGAACTTTAGACGCATCGCTTCCTTCTTTATCGTTCGTCATGCTTTCCTTTCTCCTCTTTTCTGCTTCAATCTTTTCGTCTTGCTTGTACCACACGTTTTCCTTTTGCTTACTTGATCGTACCCACGGTCAATACCAAAAAGGTTTTACCACGGTTTGTTCCACGCTGGACCTGTACCACGGAGGTTTGTTCCACGAAGGATTTGTACCACTAAGGTTTTGGATTCTTGCTTACTATACCACAAAGGTTATGATTTCTTTCTACTTACACCAATCAATCCGAGGGTCTAAATAATATGGGATTCCAATCAAAACTTAAATGGAATTCCAACTAACTATCAACAATCGAATTCTTAAACAGGGATTCTAACTTGCAAATAAAACTTAAAACTTTTAATTCCCACTTTCTTGTTTATGTGGTTTACAAAGCACAAAAGCTATGTCTGCCTTTTGGTTTTATTCGAAATCCCCAACAAAAATTATACGTATCCTTCCCTTGCAAAGTTGCAACAGAAAAGTGAAAACACCCACCAAACAATGTTTTCTTTCTTATGCCTCTACCCCATTAATATTTTGATTCAGTATTCAAAGAAAAACAAACCAAATTAGGCAAGCACACTAACGCTTTTCTTTCTATGATGAGATTTTTGTGTATTATCTCCTTCTGATTAATTGCGTTCTATACACGCATATCTCCTTTCTATTTGTTTTTTTGAACAAAGAATTCAATATGTCGCTCTCTGTAAACTTTCAAAATCACCCTTCAATCGTTCTTCTTCATTGATTCCTTCTTGATTTGGGTAACCACAATTTGGTTTTGTCCTTCCAAATCGATTTTCTTACTTCTCCAATGAATGAAACGGGTAATCCTTCTTTCTTCTTTCCTTCTTACTTGATTGATTCCCGGAATCGTTCTCGCTCTTGATACCAATTGTTGGTCTCTTCTGGTTTCACAGGTTCTTTGTGGTTATGTTGCGATAAAACAAAAGTGCAGAGGTTTAGATACTGAATTATCAAAAACGATATATATTCTGAATTGTATTGATATGTGTAGAAAACTAGAAGGGGGGTTGAATAGTTTACCGATTAAAAACTTTGTTTTGAAACTTATTGAAAGATCAATTGATATTGATCTTAGATATGTTAATGAAATATGTAAGCAATATGTAAAGAGTAAATAAGGAAAAAAATGATCAAACCACAACAAGTTGTTTATAGTGTTCTGGGTACAAGGACTCTTTTTTCCTTGCCCTACTCCACTCCCCGAGTCTCACACTCGAGAGTTTAACTCACTAGTCAACAAGCTCCTTTCACCGTGGAGAACCTTACACTCATTACACTATTTCCGACACTCAAAGCTAAATGAGTTCTTTCCAAGGCCAAACCACTCCCACACATAACGTATTTTGAGGACTAAAATACTAACCACTCACACTCACAAGATTATGATAGTTTGGTACAACAATGAAGTATGAATCAACACAAGATCATACAACACCAAACAAACAAGACTTCCAACTTCTCGTTGAAGCTTGAATGTGACTTGATCTTCTTTGCTACGAAAGAGATCACTAATATGATATGAAACTGAGTTAGAAAGGTTAGAGAGAAGATATATGAGAGTATGATGGAAAGGGATAAAAAACTACTTGGTTTGGCTTTGCTATTTATAGCCAAAACCATCGTAGCACCACGGACCCTGACCCCTTTAAAAGTGGTCCCTACGTTATAGATTTTGTCGCCGAGGTTCGACAGAAGATATCAAGATCTTGCCAAAGTCAACCATACCTATGCAAGATTTGTAAGATTGGAGTCCAACTACACAAAATATCAATGAAATCTTCCAATGATTTCTTCCAATGATTTATGATGCATCACATGATAAATATGTGTTGTTTTTCTATTTTTTATAAATATGCAAATACATAGTAATGTTTAGTTTTTAAGAAACCAAAACATTCTAAAACTACTATCATACATTATGGTTAGAGTCATATCAAGATATGATTAATCACAATGTAAATGCTTGAGTGATGAAGATATTGTTTGAAAAATTTTAATATCTATTAAACTTGACAAGCTTTAAGCTTTATAAAAATTAAATTTACTTTTGTCATTAACAAAACTTAGGTAAAGATTAAAATATAAATAACGCTTAATGACTATATTTGTATTAACAATCTCCCCCTTTTTGTTGAGGACAAAATATAAATTTTATTTTTATAAAAGATACAAAGATTGCACAAGAGTTATAAAAATATTAGTTTAGAACTTAAAAAGAAATGATAATGCAAGTGTATGATGTTTGACTTTTTCAAAAAGTCAAAGTCTTCACTAGTTGAGGCATGATGTTGACTTTTCGTGAAGTCAAAGTATGTGAGTTGACTTTTTCGAAAGTCAAGTATTACCAATGAAGTATCATGTTGACTTTTTGAGAAAACCAATGTATGCAGCTGACTTTTCGTAAAAGTCAAATATAACCAAGTTCTATATATTCTTTTGTCTCAACAAAAGAAGATGCTATGGAATGGATAATGAGCTTGAGCCATTATCTCCCCCTTGATCAAAGCTCCCTCTAAATTGGGTGCCAATGGGTAGATACATGGATTGTGAAAAGCTACAAAAGATTGGTTAGTAATAATCATCATTCACAAGCATTTCCAAACACTATGTAATAAGCACCAACAATATAGAAAACATCATTCATTATTAAAATTTTCATGATTTAAAACTATGAAAAGAGAACACAATGAAGTGTTTTAGTACAATAACAAACAAAACAAAACAAAAAAAATATTCTAGAAAAATAAAAAAGTTGCTTAGAAAAGCTAATCTAGGACCATTCTAGTGAGATGGTGGATGAGAAAGAGCATTGAGTCGCCAGGATGATTGAGATGAACCTCATTTCCTCTTGAATTCATGGACCATTACCGGTCCGATCAATGGTTTGGGCGGTTGTTTCTACAAGTTGAGCAACCATGCCTGGGGTAGAATGTTGCATGTTGTTGTTGTTGGAATGGTGGAAGTGTTGATGGTGTTGGTGTTGGGGTGGTGATTATAGAGGATAGCAAAGCACTTTGCATTTGCATAGTCTCACTTAGGTGAGAATCCACCATGTTGGAAAATTGGTGGAGATGTTGGAGTTCGATTGAATCTCCTCTTGTGATGATCTTCCCTGTTGGGAATTTTACTAATAAATAAGAATTCATTAAGATATCTTGACCGGATCAATAAGTACTAGATTCACTGAAGAAGTGATTCTCAGGAAGTAGTAAAACCGCTGAAGTTTGTTTATGCGATATAGATATTCCATATTTTATAGTTAGTTAGATATGCATGAGCTTTATTAGGAAGTGATAATGTATATCTTTTAGTTTTTATGATTATGTTTCTTGGGAAACGTTTAGGGTTCCTTGTCTATGTAAAGAACACATTAGTATGAATGATGTATGAGTTTGAAAACAAGTTTTAGTTCTATTCAAAGATCCGTAGAGATCAAAGTATCTTAGTTACAATTGTTCTTACTTGTGTTTGATTTCCTTAGAATACAAGTAATGAGACTGTCATTGGTGTGTTTGTGATTACATAAACATTACTAACGATCCACCAGCCGCCAAAGATCTATCAAGGTCTTAGGTTCATCAGTGGTATCAGAGCCCTGAGAGTCTCTGTGATACTAAGAACATCCTTTTATTTACACTCTCACAACCTAAAACAACCATAACAATGCTGGGTCGACGATGGAGAAAGAAGTTACTCAAAATCATAAACACCACATCTTTGCAACAACTCAACCTCACAAACAAGAATGCAAAGTTCCCATACCTCAAGAAGGAGGATTATGAATTGTGGGCTATGAAGATGCAGAATTGGATCTCCAATATTGAGTGGAATCTTTGGGAAGTTGTCCGTAGTGGTAACAATGTTTGAAGTCATCAAAGATGCTGATGGTGTTATTACCATCGTTGGTCCCAAAATCAGTCAAGAGATACTAATGTTCAGAGAGAGAATAAATTCAGAACTATTCTCCTTCCGGCTATACCAGATGATCACATGGGTGACCTTCATTACATGAAGGATGCTAAGAACATCTGGATGGCAATCAAGGCTAGGTTTGGTGGGAATGATGAGTCAAAGAGGATGAGGAAATCAATGTGAAACAAAGAATTTTAAGAATTCCAAATCTCTGAGGAAGAAGGTATCCACAAGGGATATGACAGGTTCCATAAGATTTTGAGTCAATTGAATAAGATGAAGGCCAGCCGCATATGAGGATTGCAATTCAAAGTTCTTACGATCTTTACCCATCTTGGTCGTAGTTTTACTGTAAAGCAAAAGGTGGGCTAGATATGGTCACTTTGATGATCTCTACAATTTAACTTAAAATTTTGAGCTCGATGTCAAGTCTTTCGTCATCCATCCCACTCACTCAGCTTTTGTTAGCACCTTTCAAATAAGATGACCTATGCTCCAAGCCCAATTCTCAATCATCATCCTACATCACCACTACTTCAAATTCTCAACCTAAATCCAGTGGTGTATTGGAAGATGTACTTCACTCTTTGTTGCTGACATGACACCAAAGAAGAACTAGCTTTTGAGGATATTGAACAGGTGGATCCACTTGATATGGAAGAGATGAACTTGAAGTGGCAACTGGCCATGCTCTCAGTGGACATCAAGAAGTTTGGCGTAAGTCCGGGAGAAAGTTTGGTTTCCGGGAAGAGATCCGCAAGATTTGACGAAAGAAAGTCAAGTGCTATACTTTGGTCGATGGGTACTTCTCAAGAGAATGCAAGGATAGTGGGCTGTCGGTGACGAGGTTAGGTATTCTTCCTACGCAGAATCATATGGAAGCTGGAAATTCCAAAGCTGGATCCTCTAATGCTTTGGTCACTTTGGATGATCATGTCAACTGGAAGGTGCATGAGCCTGATAATGATGAAGCTCTGGTTCAGCATGGTGGATTGTGGCATGTTGTACTACGAGGATCAGATGATCAAGTTGCTTTAATGGCATCTCTCGTGTACATAATTGTGTTTTTCGTTGTAGTGAAAGATATAATGAACTTAAGGAAGCTTATGATGAATTAAAACCTAAATATAATGAATGTTATGTCGAAGTTGAGGCTTACAAAAAGGCTTTAAAACTATAGAAAGACAAAAATTTGGTTTCAAAGAATCAACTTGCTTTATTGAAAGATAAGGGTGTTAGAAAGTGATTGGAATGTACTAAAATTGATTTAAACGCATCAAAAAGAAAAGTGATGTAGTTTCGAAAACCAAGTTAAAAACTAAACTAGATGAGGAAGTAGCTAGACATAAAGAATGGTTAGTGTCAGGTGACAAAGTAGCTAGATATCTTTATGGTAGTCAATCTCAGTAAACTCTGGATAGGTTTAGGTTTTAAGTATGTTGGCTTAGAAGCTAGGAATGATCTGCGTAAATCTACACCAGCAGGATTAGCTAATTTTGTAAAAGAAGGAGAATTACATGCTATACCTGGACCTATTAGAGGAGAACATATACCCACTGACCTTTCCATCACAGTAGACTTTGATGGATCACACCATCTTTATGACAAAAATTCAAGAGACTTGCCAGACCCTGATTCTACATCTACTGACTTTGTCTCTTGTTCTGACAGTGACAAGTCCTTCACCAAGGGCTCACTACGTATACCGCTTGTGATTCAAGTGAAAAGTCGACCTTCCTGCCTCACCCAAGCCTCACACCCAAGACTCCCTGCCAAGTTCATAGAGCCGAAGAATCACATTATTTATTTGAGCTTTCTAAATAAATCTTCAAAAAGAAGAAATGTTTGTTTGTGGGAAGTACCATTGATTAATAATTGTAATTTTCATGAGCAAAGAATGGGTATGTAAAGTAGTCAAAAGAAACCTAGATCAATGTGGAAAAAATGTTAATGATATAAATACCATCTTTTGTTCCACAAGCAACTCATAAACCAGAAACACAATTCGTTTGGAGAAGACTGCTGTTGCTGACCATATGTGAGACCAACTAGTTCATATTTTCAAAATGATTATGGCCGGATGTTTTGACTCAATGTATGATGGAAGGGGATATATGGGGATACTGCCGTAAGCCCTCAGAAGTTGTTCTTGGACTAAAAAGGGACCCAATTTTCAAAGGAGGCCCAAGAACAATGGTGGATCTTATACATCTACGTGGCCTAAATCTTATGATCCACAAGGTGGCTCAAGTCGGTGATGACTTGAGTCTCCAGTATACTAATTTGTATACATTTTCTGTTGTTGTTGTAGGATCATCCTTTGAAGAGTAAAGATGTTGGCATAGTAGATAGTGGTTGTTCCGTAAGCATGTCGTGAAACAAAGAAAAGATGCATGATTTTTTACCCATAGAAGGAGGAGGCAATGTGACTTTTGGTGGAGGAGATGGTAGAATCACTGGGAAAGGCACCATTAGAACACCTCATGTGGATTTTGAGAATGTGTAATATGTAAAGGAATCAACACTTCAACTTGTTCTCTGTATCACAAATTTGTGACACCGGGAACAAAGTATTCTTTCTCTGAGGATGAATGTCTTGTGCTCTCTAAAGACTTACACTTCCGTAGATACATCAATTGCTGAGTTCCTTTAAGCCACAATTTATACACATTCAATTTGAATGATGTTCAACCAGAAGGTAATCTAACATGTTTGGTGGCTAAAGCATCCTCGATGAGTCTACAAATGGCATGTAAGGATGGCTCATGTGAACTTAGACCATTAACAAGCTTTCTAAACTTGGTCTAGTTGAAGGATCTCTTCCCAAAGTTCACCAATGAACACAATTGTGTTGCTGCAACAAAGGAAAGCAACACGAGCCTCATACAAAAGCCATTACAGTGCTGAGCACCATCTCTGTGAACTTTTCGCTGTTTGATATGGATCTCTTTGTCTAACCTAAATCGAGATGATCACAAGTATTTCTGCCAAGTAATCACCGATGACTATAGCAAGTTTTTAGGTATTATTTTAGAACTAAAGATGAATCATCTCAAATTTTAAAAGAGTTCAATAATTTTGTCAAAACTAGCTACAAAAAGGTTAAAGGTATTAGGTGTGATATGGGACGAGTTCAAAAATGTCGTATTAATAGAACTCGTAAGTCTAAAGGGAAAAAGGGACTATAGCAATCCAAGAACCCCACAACAAAATGGGTTGTTGAAAGAAATAATAGGACCTTAATGAGGCAAAGAGATCCATGTTGCATAGACTCTAAGTTACCTATATTTTGAAGCTGGATCGAAGGCACGCTTGTTATGTTCTCAATGTGGTATCCATTACTAGACTCATTTAAGACACCTATGAACTTCTCACGGGAAAGTTCCCGATATTCATTACCTCAAACAGTTTGGATGTCAAGTGACCATTTTGAACACTAGTGATCCACTGGGAAAATTTGATGAGAAAGCTGATGAGGGTAATACATTGTGGGTTATTCAAATCATAGTAAGGCTTTAGGTATATAATTTAAATGTTAAAAAGATTGGGAGACACTTAACCTGAGATACCTAAGATAAGCTTAATGTTCGGTGGTCAAGCATGTTTGGTCCTTTGAATTGGATTACTTAATTGATTACTTGGGTTATACTAGATATGTTGCTAACCAATCTGCAGGTACACAAGAGTCTCCCACCTACAATGCGGTGTACCTTGGATTATGACCGATAGTGAGTTTGAGCATGATGAACAACTACCTTCAGACTTCTCTCCCCTAACCATTTTGCAGCTGATAGTTCTAAAGTAAATTCTCGATGAGCATGAGATGAGTCACACTATGCGAGGACTTGCTAGACTCAAGAAGCAAGAGCATGCAGACTAATCTAGAAGCCGAGAGGCTTGGTGTAGAGTTTGCAAGAGATGTCGAGGCACTAATCGTGACAAGACAGTAGTAGTGGAGGACCATGATTCTCCACGCTCCGCTTCTCCCACATCACTAACGGGCTGACAAAATGGCGATCTACTTCTATTTCTACTAGTGTGTCCACAGATTTGAAGACCATATACACGATTTCCAAGTCCTTCAAATTTGGTAATCACCAACCCAAAAGTCGAATATTCACCTCACCTTCCTATGATGCTATGATTTTGAACCAATTGTGACCAATATTGACACCACAATTGATGTCAACCCTCTGCTACAAAAAGGGATCCACATTGCTCATCCTCAATCAAATGTTATGGTGATCCTCAACAACTGCTCGGAGACCGGCACCTCACAAGTCGGCAAGTCTAAGTTGCTTTCTTTTCTTTCCTGGCGTTCTAATCAAAGGGACAATCACACGGACTTTAAGCATTGTCGCTTGCTTGCTTCCTTCTCAAGTGGAACCAAGTAGTGTTACTCAAGCTCTTGAAGATTCAAGTTGGCTTGAAGTAATGCAAGATGAGATGCAACAATTCAAGAATCAGCAGAATCTAGTACTTCAGCAGTATCTTCAGCAGAATTCTTATTTAGTAGAATTCCCAACATCCCACATGGACTCCTCAATGTCCTCTATGTGAGGAGACATTGATTGTGGAAGTGGTTGATCCCCATACAAAGGACCATGGATGTCTTTGTAGATGGGGTGGAAGAGAAGAGGTCTTGGCCCTAACGGGGCGCTGGATCAAACGGAGGTCAGGAGACTTATGAGATCCGCTCAATGGTGCCAAATGATGGCAATGGTGGTGGATGATTTGGCCTAGGTGGTAAATCTTCCAAGTCCTCCAAAAAGAATTGGAGAATTAGGATGTGTGGAGAAATAACTCTAAAGGAATGAGGGTTGGAGACTTGGGGTGGTGATGGTGTTTTGATGTTTGGAGGGGTGCCGTGGTGGGTGAGGTTGGTGTTTTTGTAGGTGGTGGAGTGGTGATGACCATAGGTGATTGAGTAGGAGTAGCCAAGAGGTTTGTGTCATCCCTATGGAGATGAGATTGTGAGTGGAGATGACTTGATGAGGAGCTCAAGTTGACGAAACAACAAGGCCTTACGCTAATCCTAGCGGTTTTCTTGCAAGGCTTGGTTGAAGGTGAAGTTTTTAATTTTGACTTAAGTTTTTGCTAGTTGATGGTAAGAATGAGAAGTGAGATGATCATGGTAAAACCTCTTAATTTATAGAAGTGAAAGATTATAGAGAAATGTGTTTGATTTGATGTTAAACCATAGAAGAGATGAGGTTCCTAATGATTTGAAGTGGGTTTAATGCTAGTCATATCACCCAAGTCAAGCCATACAAGAGGATGGAGGAAGAGGCCAAGATTTGCAATAAATGTGTTCTAATGATAAGATCCTAATCGATACCTACGGATTGCAAGGTACCAAAATTTTGGTTCCTTTATGCAAAAGGACTCGGTGAATTTTTCAAATTTTTGAATTTTGGTTGGAAGTGGATTTCCTATATGCCTAAGTATGTTATACTAGTTCTAATATGGGTAAAAAATAGTTAAGATTAACTAAAAAGAAATGTATGGTAATTTGGAATGTCGAAATAACCGAATTCGAGTATTACCGGAGGATCCACGGCACCAAAATTTTACACTGCGGAACCCTAAAGGGTGTCGCTTGTCCGCCTGTACAGTACGGCGGTACAATTCGCATAATGACGGAACCAAAATTGTGCCTCTGATCCGTGAGACCGTAAAAGCGTACAAAACGTATTTTCAAGTCGGGGACATTTCCAAACCTCGAATTTTGCTCAAAACATGTGACATTAATTACCTCTAGTTAGGAAAAGTAAATAACACATACACAAACATAGTGGAGCATAGATTTTGAGGAAGCGATTTTTTTCACATTATAGTGAAAATGGGTAAAATTTGATAGCATACTTGTGCTATCCCCTCGCATAAGATTGTTAGCATACATCATTGTTTTAAGTTATATTATCATCCTACAAAATAAAAACAACCAAATTGTATCAAACATTAATGAGAATGTATTGTTCCAAACACTCCTAAAAGGACCTTACTTGTCCAACTTCTTGTAAATCTTGTTCATCATCCTACCAAGGCACTTGAACATCCCCTTGGTTTTCTTGAACTCACGATGCATTCTATCTCGGAAAGAGATGCATAATACTCATGAGGTGGTAGGTGAGAGTTTGGAAGACCATCCTCGGAGCTATTTGATGATGATGATGATGGAGTTGGAGGTTTTTCTCTTGCCTTTGTCTTAGCAACTCTCTGCCACCAAGGGCACAAAAATGTGAGGGACGAGTTCATAGTGAAGGTGCATCCCTTTTGGGCTTGGTGGAATTGGGGCATAGGTTCTATAGAGATGGGTGAGAAGCATCCCGTACGGAAGAGCAATCGATCCTTGAGTTGGGATATCAATCATTCTCCTAGCGATGTAGTAGGCTAAATTGAATGGTTGACGGGTGGACAATTTGTAGAGCATGTGGCAAAGGCAAGCATTGATGTGATCCCTATTCCCTATGGTGCTAATGACGTTGGCTCTAAGTAGTTCTTCCCATTTCTTAAATTCGGCTTAAGTTCATTGAGCTCCATTCCATATGGATCTCTGTTCACTTCTTCCTTTCACTCTGGTTGTATCTTTGGGATAAATAGGTGCTCACGGATGGCACATTATTTGCTAAAGGCGTTGTGGAAGGAGAGAGCGCCATTGATTGCATCAAGGATGGTGAGTGACCACTTATCCAAGTAGACACATGTCCCTCGGTTGGGAATTCCTAGCACTTGAGCAAAGTTGGTTAAGGCGATGGTGTAGTCGTTTTGATTGATCTTAAACCTAAGGCTAAACTCATCAATTCTTCCAATGAAACCGTGACACTAGCATAAAACTCTAACACAAACCTAGGACAAATAGGTTCATCGATGTCAAGAAGACAATCGAATTGAATAGCGGCTAGCTCTTCACGGAGATTGGTATTTTCAATAAAAGAGGAGTGAATGGTTCTACCCTCATGGAAGTACCTAGTCTCTAGACTCTAAAGATTTCGACTTGTTCCTTGGTGAGTCCCTTGGTTTTGTGATGTTTGGGAATGTAGCTAAGGGTATCCTTGTGATCATAGAATCTTACGGCTACCATGGTTATTCCTAGGAGCAAGAATTAACATGTTAAAAATGAGAATAAACTTAAAGTTTTGGTTCTAGTGTGTGCCTATATGAAAATGATTTGAGTTCGGTTATCTCGACTCATTTTATGCACAAAAATGGTTTTAGTAGAGTGTTTGGCAAATACCATGAGATAACCCAAATGCTCCTAATTCAATATGGCTTCATTTGAATATACCTGGGAATGCATATTAGTTATGCAATACCTTTAGTATTCAAGAGCATGCAAGTGATGAAAATTTAACGCTTCTATTTGTATTAACAATGAAAAATTGTTTTCCTACAAGTGAGAAGCTTTTCAAAATTTTGACATGGGGTGTTTGGTTATTTGAATAAGGCCTTATAGTCATTATCTATTGATTAGTGGGAAGCATGATTTGTTTATGCAATATGATAATGTAGTACCTAATTTCAATGACTAGTTATGCAATTTGCCAATTGAATCCATGTTTTATATAAGAATATATACAAACCCCATGTAGTGATTTTTGTGCACAAATAAGAACTAGACTTCTAATTAAGAGATAAAATGTAGTTAGGATACTTACAATGATGTTGTCTCTAGTGATTGGGTGAGAAGGTGTCAATAATGAGTTGGTTTAATGTTTACACGCTTTGGTAAAGTGGGTTTTGAGGAAGAAGATGTTTTGTGTAGCAGCTTTGCTTCTCGTAGTCACACGACTGCACGGCACCATAAAAATGGTTCCGCTTTTGTTGTCGCTTGGTTCCTCGGGCTACAAGAGGTGTAAAACAAAATTGTTTTGTTTTGATTATTCTAATGTTTAGGCTATGTTTATCCTACATGTTTGGTTCCATTAACCCCAAACCAAGTCTAAGAAGATTGAATGGTTCTCATTTGAGAGGCTTAGTTAGATGTCGGCAATGTTGTCTTCGAGGATACTTTCATTGAGATGTTTCCTTTTTTGAACATTGTCGCGAAGAAAGTGATGACGGATTTCAATATGCTTTATACGAGCATGTTGAACGGGATTCTTGCTGAGATCGATGGCTCCTTTGTTGTCGCAAAGTATAACAATATCGCTGAGATGAATTCGTAATCACGAGAGCTTGCTTCATCCAAAGAGCTTGTTGACATGCTTTTCCTACGAGACGCATTCTGCTTCAAGTTAGATGGCTAAAGCCGCTTGTTTTTGCAAACCATGAGGTGAGACAATGTCCAACAAAAGTGCAAATACCACTTGTACTTTTCTATCGACATAGTCACCGGCATGATCCGAGTCGGCATACACTATGGTTTCTATACCCGTTCCTTTGGGATACCATAATCCTAAACACGTTGTTCCCTTAATGTATCTAAAAATCCTTTTAAGGCTTCTAAGTGTGATGCCTTTGGGTTTTCTTGAAAGCGAACACATAGACAAACACTAAACATAATGTCGGGTCTACTAGCCGTAAGATAGAGTAGGCTACCAATCATTCCTCTATATTTAGTGTTATCTACTTGACCACCCTTCATCCTTGGTGAGTTTAGTGTCCGAGGACATGGGTGTCTTAGTTGGTTTGGAATCTTCAAGACCAAATTTCTTAAGCATGTCTTTTATATATTTAGATTGGTTAAAGAATATGCCATCTTCTAGTTGTTTAATTTGAAGTCCTAGAAAGAAGTTTAATTCACCCATCATACTCATTTCAAACTCGTCATGCATGATTTTAGAGAAATCATCGCATAGCTCTTGACAAGTTGATCCGAATATGATGTCATCAACGTATATTTGAACAATGATAATATGTGACTCCTTTTTCTTGGTAAAAAAAGAATTATCTACTAATCCCATAGTGTATTTGTTATCAATAAGAAAAGTCTTAAGTCGATCGTACCAAGCTTTTGGTGCTTGCTTAAGACCGTATAATGCTTTCTTGAGTTTGAAGACATGATGTGGTTTCTCAAAGTCGGTGAAACCGAGAGGTTGAGCAACATACACTTCTTCGTTAATAAACCCATTAAGAAATGCACTTTTAACATCCATTTGAAATAATTTAAAGTCATAAGCACATGCATAAGCAAGTAATATTCTAATAGATTCAAGTCTAGCTACCAGTGCATAAGTTTCATCATAGTCAATCCTCTCTTGTTGATTATAACCTTGTGCAACAAGCCTAGCTTTGTTTCTAGATACTAAACCATTTTCATCCATTTTATTTTAAAACCCATTGTTCCAATTATAGTTTGATCTTTAGGTTTTGGAACTAATTTCCAAACATCATTTCTAACTAATTGGTTTAACTCTTCTTGCATGGCAATTACCCATGATTCATCTTTTATTGCTTCATTTATGTTTTTCGGTTCAATGGTGGATACAAAACAAAAATAATTACTTTGATTTTGGGCTTGTGACCTTAAGGTTCTTTGATTAGTTGTCCTATGACCTTTTCTAAAGGATGACTTTTAGATTCTTTGATGTTTATAATCTCTTTATTTAATGGTTCATCTTCCTTGTTATTTTTAATTATTTCTTGACTTCCTATCATTTGACTTTCAACTAAGTCATCATCTACCAAAGGTGATGTCTTAGAGGAGGTGGACTTTCGTCAAATGTTATGTTCAACCATTCTGACTATCATTGTTTTTTTGTTTAGGACAATGTAAGCTTTACTAGTTTGAGAATAACCAAGAAATACACCTTCATAAGACTTTGGGTCAAACTTGGTGAGATAATCTTTAGTATTAAGAATGAAGCATTTACATCCAAAAACTCTAAAATATCCTAAAGTTGGCTTTTTACCTTTATAAAGCTCATATGGTGTTTTGTTTAACAAAGGACGTATTAAGACTCTATTTAAAATATATGTAGAAGTGTCAACGGCGTTACACCAAAACTTTTGAGGAATGTTTTGTTCATTAAGCATTGTTCTACTCATTTCTTGAATTGTTCTATTTTTACGTTCTACTACTCCATTTGATTGAGGTGTTCGAGGAGCCGAAAAGTTATGTGTTATACCATTTGTATCACAAAAGTTTCCAAATTGAGTTTCGTTGTCAAATTACACCATGATCCGTTCGATCGACAACAATTTAACACCTAGTTGAATTTGAATTTTCTTGCTAAGAATTTCAAATTTATCAAAAGCTTCATTTTTGGTTTTCAAAACAACGTCCAAGTAAACCTTGAGTAATCATCTACTATGACCAAAGTGTATAAGTTGCCTCCGTATTTTATAGCGGATGGACCAAACAAGTCCATATGCATAATTCTAGACACTTAGATGTGGACACTATATTTTTAGATTTATGACTACTATGGGTTTGTTTACCAATTTTGCAAGCGTCGCAAAATTGTTGGTCATATTTTAGTTTTGGTAAATTCCTAACTAGCTCTTTTGAAGATAGGTTTTGTATAAGTCTCATATTAGCGTGACCTAAGCATCTATGCCAAAGAGATGAGCTATCATCTAACGTTGTTAGACAAAATTTGTTATTAGATGTTTTATCTATTTTCATGACGTATATGTTATTTTTCCTAACTCCTTTAGCTATGGTGATACCATCTTTTAGTATTTTACTACCATTTTCATCAAATAGTACTTTATACTTTTTATCACATAATTGGCTAATACTAAGTAGATTAAATCCTAACCTATCTACATGAGCAACATTTTCAATAGTTAGGGAGTTGTGAGCGATCGTACCTTTGCCAATGATTTTGCTTTTGAGATTGCTACCAAAGGTGACATTACCTCCGTCATACTCTTGGTATGATGAGAAGAGACTTTGTTGCCCGTCATGTGTCGTGAGCATCCACTATCTTTTATCCATTCATCGGGTTCCAATCCAACTTTCAAGCATACCTAAGAAGCAAATAACTCAAGCATTTGGTCCCCAATATCTCATGGGTCCGTTGGGGTTAAACATACCATTTATTTGATTCATGTATGGAAACGATGAATAAGAGTTCCATGACATGTAACTTGGAGTTTGATATGGTCTAGGAAAGTTTTGATTCCAACCGTTGTGTTGGTAGTTGGGTTGTATGTTGTGGTTGCTCTTAGAAAGGGGCGCTTTGGCAAAAGGTGTTTTATGTCGTTGTTGAGTAGTTTTGATCTAAATTCATTTTTAGAAGTCCTACTCGATGTAACCTGTTTTAGTTTAACACTATCCTTGGTTTTCTTTGTTACTTTGACAAATTCATTTCGTCCAGATCACAAACATTCCCGTCAAGTACCCACCGACACCATTTTCTCTCAACGACGGAACCCTTATTTTGGTTCCCCAACTGCGGCTGCATCAGCAGCAGCTTTGATAGTTTGTTCGTCCTTTTCGGCCGTTTTGTTTTGACTCTTTGGAATTAATACCTCATTAAATCCTAGCCCATTCATGTCTCCCGGTGTTTTATGTATTTTAACTATTTCATCGCAAAGCGATGTTTTTGTTAAACCTTTTAAATTTAGAATTATGTTCGATTAGAACATCTTTGTGAGTTTTAGTTTTTCTATTTCAAGATTAAGCTCTTGACATGATTTACAACCATCGTCATTTGCTTTTCCCTTTCTAGTCGCTTTTGCTTTTTCTTTTATCTCATAGACTTCATTTTTTAAAAATTCCTTTTTAGTTTTTAAAAATTTATTTTTAGTTATGATTTTTAGACTTAGCTCACACAATTGATTGTATTGTTTTTGCAAAGTGTCATCATCAATAGAATAAGAAGAGTCGTGAATGTACCTCGCTTGACTCATGTGCCATTAGAGCGATTTCTTCCTTGCTTGATTCTTCATCATCTTCACTATCACTCCAAGCACCACTTACAAAAGCTCGTTGAGTTTTGCTTTTAGGTGGCTTGGGACATTCTCCTATGAGATGACTTGCATCACCACATCTAAAACACTTTCTCACCTTTTACTTTTTGTCATCCCGATCTTTTCGTAATGGCTTCTTTTCTTCTCGAGGTTGTCTTACAAACTTTCCTCTTCTTCTAAAGAACTTTTAAAGTCTCTAACGGCCATGGCATACTCCTCATCTTCACTACCGGAGCAAGATTCGTCATCATCACTTGATTCCGCCTTTGCTTTTAGAGCAACGGATTTGATCTTCTCCTTTTTTCCTTTGATGATCTCCAAATCTTTCTCCATCACCATTTCGTGTACTTTGAGGTTACCGATTAGCTCGTCTAGTGACATTTTGGAGAGATCTTTTGATTCTTCAATAGCGGTCACTTTAGCTCTCCATTTTGGATGGAGTGCTCTAAGAAATTTCCTGACAAAGTTCTTACTACTAAAAGATTCATCAAGTGCTTTAAGTGATGTAATAATAGTATTAAAGCGAGCAAAGCCACAATCAATGGTTTCATCTTCGGGGATAACAAATTGTTCATATTGTTGAACAAGAAGATCAATTTTGTTATCCTTGACTTGTGAATTACCTTGATGTATAACAATCAAAGATTCCCAAATATCTTTGGCGGTTTCACACATAAAAATTCTTTCATATTCTTTTCTAGGCAAAGCATTATAAAGCATCATTTTAGCTTCATTATTTTTAGTACTAATTTATTTTGTTCATCAACAGAAATACTTTGTTGTAGAACTAAAATCCCCTTTAACAATAACAAACCAAAGATCTATATCTTTTGATTTTACATATGTTTCAAAACGGTTTTTCCAATAGATAAATCCATTGGTTTCAAAGAGTGGTGGTCTTTGCATAGATTGCCATTCTTTAAAGTTTTCGAATCCATGGATCGCTTCAAGTTTATAAAATACAAATTATTTTAGAAATTCTTGAGCAACGAGGCTATGGTACCAATTGTAGAAAACTAGAAGGGGGGTTGAATAGTTTACCGATTAAAAACTTTGTTTTGAACCTTATTGAAAGATCAATTGATATTGATCTTAGATATGTTAATGAAATATGCAAGCAATATGTAAAGAGTAAATAAGAAAAGAAATGATCAAACCACAACAAGTTGTTTATAGTGGTTCGGTCTACAAGGACTCTTTCTCCTTGCTCTACTCCACTCCCCGAGTCTCACACTCGAGAGTTTAACTTCACTAGTCAACAAGCTCCTTTCACGGGTGGAGAAACCTTTACACTTCGCTACACTATTTCCCACTAAGCTAAATGTTGATTTCTTTCCAAGGGTACAACCACTCCCACACACAATGTATTTTGAGGACTAAAATACTAACCACTCACACTCACAAGATTATGATAGTTTGGTACAACAATGAAGTATGAATCAACACAAGATCATACAACACCAAACAAACAAGACTTCCAACTCTCGCTGAAGCTTGAATATGACTTGATCTTCTTTGCTACAAAAGAGATCACTAATATGATATGAAACCGAAGTTAGAAAAATTGAGAGAAGATATGTAAGATAGTATGATGGAAAGGGATGAAAAACTACTTGGTTTGGCTTTGCTATTTATAGCCAAAACCATCGACAGGCACTGACGGACCGCTAACCCCTAAAAGGTTCCGCCTGTTATAGATTTTGGTGCCGCCGAGGTCTGACAACAAGATATCAAGATCTTGCCAAAGTCAACCATATCTATGCAAGATTGTGTAAGATATGAAGAGTCTAAATCTACATAAAATATCTAATGAAATCTTCCAATGATTTCCATGATGTCATGTGTTGTTTTTCTATTTTTAGAAATATGCAAATACATAAGTAATGTTTAGTTTTAAGAACCAGTAAACTTTGTATGGTGCCATATTTAATGACAATGGGTATGAGTTTGAAAGTAGTAGTGGGTCCCTCATATATAAAAGATCCATACTTAAGTAGTTTGATGTATATGGAGTATGGATAAAATCTATTATTCAATTCTTATGTGGTGGACGCCACTAATATTAACAACAGCCTTTCGGCTTTCATAGTGATAGTTTCATTCTATAGTGGCATACCAGCGCCATATTCTAAAAACTACTTCATACATTATGGTTAGAGTCATATTAAGATATGATTAATCACAATGTAAATGCTTAAGTGATGAAGATATTGTTTGAAAAACGTTTTATATCTATAAACTTGACAAGCTTTGCTTTATAAAAACTAAATTTACTTTAGTTAACAAAACTTAGGTAAAGATTAAAATATAAATAGTTTAATGACGATATTTGCATTAACAATATGTTATTGTGTTTACAGAATTCTTGCCCTATATATAGTTTTCTAACCGGTGTAACTACCAACACATTGGTACCGGTTTATTCTAAACGATATGTCCCTTAGGACTCTAACTGCTATTTATTTACAGTATTACATACATATTTCCTAATAATTACACCAAGACCCCTATATTTAGTTTATACTCCAATAAGTACACAGTAATCAGTTCACAACTTTTATGGGGCATTTGTGATTAACTTGCTCAGAACATCATTATAACAAAACAGCGAGAGCTAATAGTAGCTAGGTCATTCTACATTCATGGTTTTTCGTTTAACCTTTGTTGTTTCATTGCTTGTGAACTGCACATAATCGCTTATTTACAAACATTACTTAAAGGCTTAATGCAATCATATGAACAATCATTCATTAGTTGATATCCCACCCAATTTCTTGAATGGTTCTTGGTATTCATCAAAGAAAAAACTCATTTAACATTTGCATAAATATAATATACAAGTTGCAGATATATATGTTTGCTATATAACTGAATCATAGACACCCGCATTATCTGCTACATAAAACTATTGGGGGATACTATGCCACCTGCGATACTCACTGCCAAAACAAGTCCCCCAATACCAAAATCTTGTGCACATTTTCATACTTATAAAATGGGCATTAACGGTTTTTCATTGTTTCTATTCTCCAAGTGTTAATCAACTTGTATGAAATTCGCTCAAGCATCAAGGCATAACTTCTATCTTTAACCAAAAAAAAAACTTATTTCTTTATTAAATCATCTCTAACTTTCTGTTCTCAAGGATATCTATAGGGGAAAAAAGAAAAGAAATGAAGGGATGCAAAAGAAAGTTGTGCTCTTTAGATTTTTGGGAGACACAAAAGGGACCGAAGAGGACTGATGATTTGGGTGCTTTTCATCCAACATGTATCCTTCAAAAATTAGGATGACTGGGAAGGACATAAAACAAAAAGACACAAATACCCCTGGTTAATTCTATTATAACCATCCAGACACACACTTTTGTTGTAACTTTCCGGTGTGTGGCATAGTAATGGTACATTAGTATTTTATTAGAGCAATAAAGATTGTGGTGAAAGCTACAATGATATACGTAGTATATGATTGTGAAGGACTGAAAGGGAAACATAGACACTTTCATATTTTTAGTTACAGGGTGAATTTGATTAGACAAAGTCAGGTTTTTATCTACTTGTGGACTGAAATTGACAATCAAAACATAAAAATCACAGAAATTAGGATTCTAAGCAAACAATAACAATAACTGGTGTGAGAAAATAGAGAAATGGACAATTTATGAATGCAAATTAACAAAATTGAGCAAACTCTTTCTTAAAATTAGGAGAAAACAACAACACTTAAGGATTCACGCAGTTTATAAACATACTGCTGATAATTTGTAAGGTTTCAGCGGCTTCAGTTGAACCATCTGACCCAAGTGTAGTGTGCTGATCTATCTGGCAGTTCACTACGCGCCGAATGATTCTTTGTTATTTCCTCTATCTCTCCCCTCTCGGTCTGCCTGAAAAGAGTTCCCGGGACAGTCAGAACAAGATGATGATTTTCGGTCCACCCTAACTATAATTATGCAGCTGTAGCATCATAACTATAACTAAACATGTAAATCAGTCATACCTGAGACTAATAGCAGATTCACACATTAGCATAAGATGCAATGAACTGAAAGCATCCAACGGGATTGCTGAGTGATCCAAGCTCACAAAGAGTGCAGAGAGCCCCGACCGATTTTGTATCGCACAATCTTTCCAGAAAAATTTATCACCATAGAAGGATCCTCTTCTCTTTCTCCCAAAACAATACAAAATACACTTAAACCCATACTCCATGAATCGGAAATGGCATCATAATGTCATCAAGATTAACTATGTACTTCACCGACCATTCACAATACCCATTCCTCATCTCATAAATATGCAAGTGTCTCGAATTAGTATCCTCCTACAAATAAAGAAGCAAACTACTACGAGACTCGAACAACTTGCAATCCCGAGGCACCCTCTTATCAACGGTTAAAGGAGGTAGCATAGTTGTTAAAATTGGACAATCTGCAATATCTAACTTGTGATGAAAAAGACCCTTTCCTATTACTTAGCCAATGAATGGCGTTATTCCAATATATTCCAGATTTAAAATCTACAATACTTTGTTTCTTGACGTTATCAAAGAATGCATACCAAATATTCCCGCCGTTCCAGTTAACCTGTTTCTGAAGAGTAAGTCTTTATTTTATAGCAGTCGCACATACCGAGTGTAAACTGAATGACTTTGTAGTGAGGTGATTTTGTAGGGTCAAAAGCTATGTTGTAATAAGTATATGACGCCAGATGCATATCATCACGTTCTGGAAGCCTCTTAAACATATTATTTACGGATGGATTGCATACATATAATATCTGGTTAAACCAGGTAGCACATAAAAACAAACCATTGCATGATTGTATAATCTCAACATTAGCAGGTTTCTTGGAGCCAAAGATGAAGGTCATTGTGTCTAGCGCAGATGTGTTGAACTGGTCGGTTATCCAAAGGCACGAACCTGATGATTGATGGATCTTCCCATGATGGATCTCGCCACAAGAGAAGAGACCGGAAGGGGATCGAGGTTAGTGATTTGTCTCCGCGCATGATGATGACATGTGGAGATGTGATAAGAGATAACCAGTGTTTGGATACGGATTTAAACAATGAAAGTGAGATAGCAGGTAACCTGGGTAAAATTTCTTTCAAAAGGTCGTCGTTGGAAACAACTGACTCTACCGATGAAGGGATTGTGTTTGTGTTGAGATTTTTGGATGCTCTGCTTCCGGTGACCACCTCGGAGACTTCTGACAAACTTCCAGCATTCGAATCCATGAAGATGGTAAAAACCCTAGTATGCCTGTTGGGTAACTTGTGTTACTTTCTACATAATAAAGCCATAAACACAACTTTAAAGCATATGAATAGCAATCAACAAATTACATAACAATCAACAACACTGTCCACATGCAATATATTTACAATTCGCTTAAGCATTTTTCGACTCGAACTAATATATATACACAATATGTAACATTATAAGTAACATAAAACTATATCAATTAATAAAATAAGAAAATTAAAAAAAAAATGGTGATAAATTGAATGAATAGAAAATGTATACGAACCTGTAGGTGAAGAAGATGGGAGTGATGGAGTAGGAGATACGCGTCTGGGACCGGCGGCGATGGAGTGAAAGCTACGTTTCTTTTTATGGGACAACAAGACCTTGTAGAGGGTTCAAATCCTCTCGGTTATCCCACCAACTATTTATAGAAGAGAAAAGTACAAAAAGGACAAAATCTTTTTTAAAGTGTTCATCATGGTATTTTTTTAAAAAAACCTAATGATTTGTCTGAAAGTGATTTATGCATTAGTTATATGTTGGTGTGTATTCGCCCAGAACAGGCACTACAAGAAAAAGTGGTTTTAGTGACGGATAATTTTTTGACGACCCATATTCTCGTCACTAATTGGACCATTTAGTGACGAAATAGATACTCGTCATCAATTTTCGTCACAAGCTAATTTTTTGTGATGAAACTAACAATTCGTCATTAACTTGTCACAAAGTTGTGTGATAGATATTTTCAATTCAAATTAGTCACGTAAGTTGTTTGTCACTAAAATACTTAATTAATGACAAGAATGTTCGTCATTAAATAGATAAATATTTTTATTTTTTTATATGTTTGTCGTATTTAGATATTTCATTAGGCAAGTATCATTTTATTTTTTTAATATTTTTTTTTTCAAAAATGTCAAAAATTAACAAGCCAACCACATAATAATAATTTATAATTCTTTTTTAAAATATTCTCAAAAACACTCGATACAAGTAAATGCAGTCCTTTTATAATATTTATCAATTTAAAGCTTATAATTACAGCATCTTTTGTTTTTTCTTTTGAACAATAATTAGCGCATCTTTTGTTCAAAAAATAAAAACTACCACACCTTATTTTTACCCATATTTAATTTACTTTATCATTTTTTTTAAATAACTTTATAATCTTTTTACCTCACAATTTTACTCATATTTAAAACTTATAATTAGCATCTTTCTCACACAATTAGTGGTGCACATTCCGGTTAACCGGTTCGGTTTGACGGCCGGTCAAAACCGAACCGGTTTGGGTCAACGAAAAAAAAACCGGTCGGGCCGGTTAACCGGTTCGGTCCCGAACCGGATGTGGAGGCTGAAAAACCCAACCGGTCTAGACCGGTTAACCGGTTTTGACCGGTTCTAGTTTTTTTTTTTTTTTTTTTTTTTTGGGCATCGTTTGTCATAGTTTTCTTGTTTCGTGTATTGATAAACTAGAACTTTTATTTAATAAAACGGAGAATACATGATACATCACACATTACACATAAACTTAAAACATAACACATAATAACATAAACATAAAACATCGATAACTTGATAAGCTACTCAACGTCGACTCGCGGTCTCGAATCGATCAACTGCAGTGCTTGGCGGCAATACTTCTTTGTGTGAGCCCTCAACGCCGTGTTGGAAATGGGGTTGAATAAACATAAACAATGCTTACATTGAGCCTTTCGCGTGCCATCCGACATTTCGACGTACATGTCTTGAGCCCAAACATTTGGTACCACGGGTTTACCGGTAAAATCTGAACAATCACCGGTGGCGGGGTGGGAGGAGGTGGTCTTGAGGATCAGCATCGACCATAGTAAAAATGTAAATATAAAAATGTAAGTATAAAAGTTTCAAAGAAATAAAACACATTTTATCTATTTATACTAGTCTTACAATGGCAAACATGTAAATATAAAAAAAAACAAATTTTGAAAGTTTATCCGCCTTCCCGCACAAAAAAAAAATCAAAATTTGAAATTTTAAAATTTTAATATTTCGGACCGGTTTGACCGGTTTTGGACCGGTTAACCGGTTCGGTTTCAAAATTTTGAATTTTTAAAAATTGCCGCCTAGTTCAAAAATTCAAATTTTCAAAAGTTTGAACCGGTTTGTAACCGGTTAACCGGTTTCATTTTAAAAAAATTTGCCTTGCTTAAGTTAAAATTCAAAATTTTAAAACATATAACCGGTTTGAACCGTTTGTAACCGGTTAACCGGATTTTTTTTTCGTTTTTCAACATTATTCAAACTTACACTGAATAAACTTCAACTTTTATTTATAACGTCGGAAATACATAAACTGAAAGGAAATACATAAACTTAATAGAAATACATCAGAGGAAATACATAAACTTAAAACATAATACATCAAAGGAAATACATAAACTAATAGTCGTCATCGGATCCCCTAGCTTCTTGAGCAAATGCATCTTGCTTAGTTCTTCATCGGAAAGCATCTCGATTTCACCCCGCTTGTGCCTCTTCCACGTAGATCTCCCCTTCGAAGTCTCCGGCATCATCAAGACTACTTTTATGTTGCACTCGCTTCATTGCGTCCAAGTGATCTTTCAAACCCATACACATCTCCAAAGAAGCGGTGTGAGTCTGCGTTTCTCAGTTTGATAAAACCCTTACACTTGTTGAAAAAGCGGATTCAGAAGCTACCGAAGTAGCTTGTACACTTAGTACATCGCGAGCCATTCGGATAGAACGGAAACATTGTTTCCTTTGCTTTCCAAAACGCCAACACATCAAAGTTTTCAACTTGTTCAGGAGAATATGAGATAAAATCGGTTGTGATATATCTTTCATATTCACTGTTTGCTAAACCATCATTTCTTAACTGTTTGTTGGGATTTTCTCTTATCTTTTTATGCAAAGCAAGTATCGGATTCCCTTTAAAAGCCCTTGATGATGATGAAGAAGACTCGTCCACATGGAGGTGGGTTGCCATTATTTTTCAAAATAATATTGCCACAAACTTTTAAAAGAATGGCCAAAGGACTCTTTTGCATCATTAGCATAGTTCGGGTTTGACGCGAAACAACCAAATCATCACAATCGAGTCAATAAGAACCTCCACCCGGTTTACATTATAACATGGATTTACGGCGCACAAGTAGTAATTCGGTGGCAAAGTTTCAAAATATTTCAGCTTTTCTTTCATTCCGAAAACCATGCTAGTATAAACACCACCATTAAATTCAAATGCGGCGATTTGTGAAGACATCAAGAATAGTTGCTCGAGTACCAAATGAGCCGTTGGATAATAAACCCCCGACAATTTTTTTGTTGCGTTGTAAAAAACTTCAAGTAATTAACGGTGACAATTTTTTTGTTGAGTTGGAACCGCTAGACAATATACTCATGCAATATTTGCATTGAGCCTTTTTCTTACCGTCCAGGCATGGGACGTAGTTGAAGTGTTCACATGGATCTTTTACACGGTCACACGGTAAAACTTTCAAAACCGTCGCTGCACTTGTTGAACCAGGCCGATTGTTGGTGGTGTTGTTAGTGTTTGAACTTTCCATTAGTGTTTAGTGAAATACTTTCGGTTTTGATTTTTTGGAGTGTTTTTTGATTGCTTGAAAGTGGTAATTAACCAAATACATAACACATCTATTTATACTAATATTTGTATGGCAAAATGGTAATTTTTAAAACATATTTAATAATATCCGCGCCACCCACGCTCTCTTTCAAATTTCAAATTCAAAAGTTTAAAATTCAAAAATCACAAAACCGCCTAGACCAAAAAACCTTCCAAACCGGTTAACCGAGCTCCGGTTGGTTATTCGGTTAATAAAAACCGGTCTCCAAACCGGTGGTTTTTCCAAAACCCCAAACCGGTTCCAAACAGGCGGTTTGGATAAAAACCGGACCGGTTTAGGTCAAAACCGGTTTTGACCGGTAAGGTTTTTCGGTTTCTTTTCGGCTACGGTTCGGTTAACCGGTTTTTTTTGGAGTTTTTGACCAATTAGTTGTTTAAAAAAAACATAATTACCATTATATGGTATGTTGAAAAATATTGCCAAATGTATGGCACCACTTACCAAATCTTATAATATAGCCAAATTCTCAATATTTTCTAGCAATAAAAAATTACAAAGAAGCCACTAAGCCCTACACACCTGATACCACATCCGTAAGTCATTCATTTATAAAGGAATTGAAATTCACTCAAAGGTATCGTTTCATATTGGAGTATTACTAATAACTTTTATTAGCTAATTCTCTAAAATTGTGTTTGTGTTACCGTGTTACGCTTGTGATCACAAATTGTACTCCTGAAACTTCAATGTCTGGTGCTAGCTTGCTATATAACATTTATTTACTCTACTTCAATGCCTAATGGCAGCTTCCTATATAACATTTATTTACTCGATCAATGAGTTGTTATTTTAAAATCACAATTATGTCAACATACATGTTTACATTATAATATTACGCAAGGCCGCACGAAGCTGATGTAAGTCGCTCAACTTTGTTATCCTTTTTCATATTATGTTTGGTTCATAAATAATAAATTACTTTTCATTTGTGTGTCTTAGACATTGATTTTTGAGGTGACTAAATAATATGGGGCACGAAAATTCGATAAATATAAGATGCTACAAATGATTCCGGATATTTATCATTTGGCATGAATCTTAATTTGATTTTTCATTTAACTAAAGGAGTGCATTTGTATATATCTCTATAAAATCATGCATGCATGAGTCTATTGTTTTGTTGAGAGTTATTTCATTCAAATATCTTTTGCCCGCACATAATTTTTTATTAATGAAAATTTGCAAGCATGTTTACATATAATAAAGTCATGTGGTAACTTAAAATGTAGTGTATCTGTTAACAATTTTCCCTACCACAAATGATATCTTTTAACAATTAATAGGATTCGAATTCAGTTCCCCTTGCTGTATTTGATTATAAGAACTGGACTAAAATAAAAAATGAAAGAATAATATAAAGAAACACCATACAATAGGTAATACTTTTGAACATGCCATACAATAGTAATTATGTTTTTAAAAGGCAATTAGTTTGTCAAAAACTCGATTTTTTTGTACACACAATAAACACTTATGTATAAACCGCACCTTATAAACACTCTTACACCTCATTTTAATCAAACACTAACCATCTCATCCTCTGTAACAAGATCGATTCAATTCATGATGTAACAAATTCAAACAGTAACAAGATCGATTCAGTTCATGATGTAACTATCCATCTCGATTCAATTCATCTCATTCTATTAGTATAGTTTTGTGCCCTAATAATCTCAAAACACGTTTTGTGCAAGTGAGATCCAGTAACCGATTGAATTTGAACTCGGCGTGAAGTGAGATCGATTCGTGAAGTGAAGTGAGATCGATTGAGGTGTTTAGTTTGATTTGTGCGGCTCCAATAGATTCGTGAAGTGAGATCGATTGAAGTGTTTAGCTTGATTTGCGCGGCTGCAATCGATTCGTGAAGTGAGATCGATTGAGGTGTTTAGTTGTTGCTGAGGTAGTGATTTCTTCACCTTTTGATTCTCATTGTTTAATTAAAGTATAAGTTGCGCATTTGTATAGTTATGTCTTGATTCTATTAGTATAAGTTGCGCATTTGTATTTGGAATAAGCTTGGAACTAGAAGTTGTTGTTTGGTTCATGATAGTAACAAAGAGCTGAAGCTAGATTTTAAGCTCATAAGCCCTTGAAAAAAGATAAAACAAATACATATGGAACTGCTTACGCTTATATTTTGATAATGAATGAGCTAAGAAGATGTTTTGGAAAATTAGTTTGAGCACTGAAAAGGTATATGAATTACGACATTGAAGTGTAATTCTTGATTATTGCTACACTACAAACTTAGTATTAGGCAGTATATGAAAAAAAAATTGATTATATCATAGAAAAAAATTGATTCAGCGGAGGAGGAGGAGAGGTATTTTATGAATGATTGAACCTGTAGCAGAACTATATCTTGTAAAAAGGTGTACAACAGTAACAAATAACCCGTAAAACAAAGACATTGAAGTGTATATATGTGTGTGTGCATGTCACATGAATCAAAGTAACTGAGGCATGAGCTTTTTAACATATAGGAGGTCAGTATATTAAAAAATCAAAGAATTTAAGACCGTAACTTTTTTCAAAAATCTCATTTAAGATTTATAGTTTCACATATAGTACACAATTTATAATGAAATTCAGAATCACTCAACACTCTCTACTATGCATTTACAAGTGTTGACTACTCAGAACAGCCATTGTCTATTATGCATTTACAAGCTTTAGTGTGCACAAACACATGCATACATCCGATCTCCTACTCTCTTCTTACGCCTTTTGATTTTACCCAAGTACGTGGATAGTATGAGCCCTTACCAATATTCCAAAACCACTCCGTCAGATGTGCTAGCATAACTTAACAGGAAAGAAATTGTAATGACAATAACAAGATACCTAAACATCCTAAGATCATTTCCAAGACAAGTCGGTCCAAAACATCATCAAATCAGTAGTTTGAACACTCTTGATTAATGTTTTGGAAAATTAGTTTGAACACTCTTGATTACTCTTTCGTTGATTATAGGCATTAGTTTCGTAAAATATAAGTGAAAGAAAGAATTACGACGGCATAAGTTAGTAACTAGAAGTTGTTGTTATGGTTACATAACTAGTCGAATTTGTATATAATACTGGTTAATCGTGTTCTCTCTATTGTTTTCAAGGAATTATTAGAAACTAAATAAATCTTACTGTAGCTCACTGAAGCCAAACAATTTAAATTTGTTAAAGAAAAATGAAACAATAGTTAACTTTGTACTGACATTCTTACAACAAATATCCGGACCAAAATTGAGTCATCTTATCGTATATCATCGTCACTCAACAGTCAGTTGAAAACACAGAGAAAAATGACCACTGGATGTTTTTTAACTGCTTGTAGTTTTTACTCTTCTTCCATCTGCAAGTCTGCAACTATCCTGCAATTAACAGAAGCTTCATTCTAAAGGCCAACAATGGAACAAATGGGAAATATAGAGCAAGTCTGATAATGGATCCACAATCATTTGAAGTGGGTAGGCTTATTGGAAGCTATGGTTTCATGAATGTCACTAGGTAACTACCTTATCCTCTTTCAGTATCATATATTTTACTGATTTAATATAGTTTTTTGTTTGTGCTGTAGTTATTCACAGTTGGAAGATGTTGGAGGGTTAAAGTTTCAGGATGTTAATCAAGGCAATGTTCAAATCAGGTCTGTTTTATTCTTTTATAAGCTAGTGTACTTTTTTTTCGTCATTTGGTAACTTGCCAACTAGGTCTGATGAGGTGTTATTTAAAGGTAGTTTTACTTACTTTTATGAATATTTAAAGTTTAGTTACATACTTAAACCAGTAAAAGCCGCTTCAGATTTCCTAGTGAGGTTTGAACTCTAGACCTCTTGTGAGGCCTTTACTAGGCCACTTGATATTGTTAATTGTAAGTTTAGTGACACGTGTAAAATGTACTATAGTAAAGTGGCCAAAGCTAGAAATTACCCCTACCCAACTAATTATACACCATCGAGCAAATATTTGAAGTAGCGATTACTATCAAAGCATGCCAACAGATAGCCGCATTTGGTATATAAATAGTCTTGATATGTGAGGGACACCTATAAGCACAATGGTTATCTTCAGCTGAACTACTGATACTCGGTCGAAAAGCAAATTTGTCTTTATTTTTGGACCTTTATTAAATGTAAATATTTAATGAGATCAAATTTATAGTAGCTTGATTTGTAAGTTTCAGATGATGGTTATGAGATTATGTTGGATTTGTGTGATTATGTCTAGGGAGTTTGTCATGTATGTAGGAGTTAGTGTTTGCAAATAATGTTTGTAACTTTGTATAAGTCCTTGGTAGCACTCCACCAGTAAGTTCTCATAATGGTTTTTAGTCGATCAAAAGGTCATTTAGGTTAGTTAGTTACTTTGGTCCATGGTACACATATGTTCCCTATGATGCTTCTCTTATTGCTTCTTCTTCCTAGTAATATTTTGCGATGACATCTTTTCTGCAGACTTTATGAAGGACGAGTAACTCAGGGCCCACGTAAAGGCACTCCAATCATCTTTAAGGTAAATCTAAATCATCATATTCGTCATTTTTCATTGACATTGTTCCATAGTTAGAGGGTGCTTGAGATTTGCTTATTCCAAAAGTTTTTTGTGGCTTATAAACACAGATAAGCCCTTTCGATTGTTTGGGTGGATATCAGCTTGTTTTCTAAGTGGCATAAGCAATTTTCAATCAGCAACTAGGTCATAACTGCTCATTTCAAAAACCTTGATAAGCAAAGACACAGTTTTGATATCTTTTGCAAACTGAAATTAAGGAACATAAATATGATCAACGTCAATGATAAGTTTGTTTAAATGGTTTCGCTTGCTCTCAATACTTTTGTGCATTCGCTCATAGGATATCTAATGAATATGTATATCCTGCAGGTTTATCCAGAAAAACAAGTAGGCGGTGGCTGATATGATGGCGCCTCTAATGAGCTCAAATCTCATGCTTTCCTTCAAGTATATTATCAGATTTTCTTTTACTTGATGACAGAACAACACAGTATTTCAAAATAAAGGATCTCGACACTTAATCTAATCATGAATGTTGATGCAGAGCTCTTCACAAGCTATATGTCAGAATATCCAAATTCTGTTAGGCGGTTTTGAGACGAGAACAGGGCACAGGTTGTCAACGTCCTTAGTTTTAGCTTCCTCTTGATACTTTCCTGTTATATGGATACTGACTGTGATCTTTATAATTAACAGTGGCTTGCATTTCGCAACGATGGCAAATACAGTGCTGCAGACTATGCTAAAGCTTCATCTGAGAAACTTTCAAAAAACGGTGCTCCTGGAGAACAGAGATTCTGGAATTGCTTTGAAGAAAAACAGTATATTAAACAAAAAAGAATTTTCATTATTAAACTGCTTCAAGGTGCTTTATGTTGCTTGGCTTACATGCATGATAAAGAAAGGTTACATCAGAGTCTTGGCCCGGCCTCGGTTGTTCTTAAGTATGTCACTCTATTCTCTTATTTATCGCCTTTTATTCTTGGAGCCACGGTCTTAATTATACTAAAAGGCTGAACAAAACCTATTTGTTATCACTGCAGTACAATGGTAGATAAAGAAGCCGTTTACCTTGTTCCAAGGCTCCGAGATCTTGCCTTTTCAGTTGATATACAGTACGATTTTGGCTCTAATGCTACATAATATTAAGAACGTTTCCATATAACTTGGAAAAAATGGGATGGTCGTCTGGTTGGGTAACGAGTCAAATGGGTTTAAATCAAAATAAAGTTTTTTTATTTATTTATATTTAATGCATTAAATATAATTACCAAAACTAAATTGTCACAATATAATCTCTTTTCTCTTAATATGCAACTCAAACTTATATATAATCATGTATGTTTAAGACCTCTATGATAAAATGGTTTATTGTTTTGTAGAGTGGAATACAAAACGACACATCTACTTCATCTTCTAATGTGAGATTACGTGAACAAGTGGAGCACGAGAGGAAACGGGCAGAGGCTAGTGAGGAAAAGGTCGAGCAACTCACAGAAATGTGTTCAACTTTGCTAAAAGAGAATTTGTAAGTCTTCATTCTTTCCAACTGTATTAGATTGTTGATTAGCCATATCAGTTCATTAGAATTGTGGTTTAGGAGCTGCAAATATGTTTAGTTAATAGATAGAGGTTTAGTTGGGTATTAGCGGATATATTGTGGTTTCAAAAGGTTCTACCATCTCTAAGTATTAGCGGATATATTGTTCACTAGTAGACATAGTAGTAAACATAAACGTATAAAGTGGTAAATGATACCTTTTGTCCAACATGCTAAATTGTTGAACATATGCCTATAGTTTGGAGGTTCTGCAAATGATAGGTAAAGGGTCTTATGCAAGCTTTTGTTAGAGAACAGTATAGCCATCTGGTAAACATGGAACGTGGTTTTTTTTATATACTATGATGAAAAGTCATCTAGCACTCCAGCAAGCTCTTTAATTAGAAGAGGAAAAACAACTAGTTTTGTAACTGTAACTCACAGTAGCGATAAGTGACCCACTAGTTTTGTTATGAACTTATGATCTTCCTGTTTCGCACTAGAAGAGACATCTGTATGAGTTTTATAATATGCTAGAGTGAAACTTGTATCAATTGGGTATCGTTTACCAGAAGTTAATCTTTTTTTTGTTTTTGTTTTTTTTTGGTTTTGCAGTGATGTTTGATTTCGTGGCGTAAGGGGGGCAACATGACTTTAAAACATTGAGTTGAGCATACCGGAAAGACACTTTTCTTTTCCCATAGATGTGTTTTGTTTACATTAGACGGTTTATACATGTAATGAAGATGTACCTTGTATGATTTATGATGTATACGTGAAATCATGCGGAATGACATTAATGCTATTGTTTACATTACGTGTTTGATACATTCATTTTGAAATAGCAAATTGAATTACTATATGTGTGCGCAAAATATTGTATCTATGGCTAATGATTATTAGTCTCGTATATTTTCACAAAATAGTGACGACATATCTTGTCACTGTAATGTTACATTTGTGACGACCTTTTATGGTCAATCGGACCAAAATTATTGACGACTTATAGCTGTTAGGGACAAATTTTGTGACGAAAGATGTCGTCAAAAATTTTATTGACAACTCTGATTTTGTCACATATTAATGACAACTTTTTGCATTTTCGTCTCTAAAAAAAATCAGTGACGGACCTATTGTGACGACACGTGACGACCCCAGTTTTCGTCACTAAGTAGGATTTGTGACGACTTTCTGCTGTTAGTGATGAAATACCATTTGTCACTAAAAACACTTTTTCTTGTAGTGAGGGTAAGATAATCAATGTCAGTAGCAATACCACTATGTGGTTACCAGATATCACTTGGAATCGTGTGATCACTTTCCAAAGTAAACTATTCGACCCTAATGCCTGGGTTACACGAATATCTACTTGGGATAAGACCAAATGTAGTTCTGAATCAGGGCACAATTTAATAATCATTTTGCTTAGAAGTGTCGTTTCTGTATATCTTCATGCATAATCAGATATCCTATTTATAGGAAATAACTCTTAGCTAGTCAAATGGAATTATGAGAATTATCGCCCATTAATCGCCTCATAATTATCCCCATTATAGCCGTTAGTGGTTACATGGCCAATTAAACGTGGTCATTATGCGGTTGTAGCTAATGCGCACTTGAATAGGTCAAAGCCTTTACAAGTTGATTTCAGTATTAGCAGTGCTTTCATAATACTGGCAGTGTTTACATAGTACCAGCAGTGGAAACACTGCCTATCAGTGGAAACACTGTCTATCAGTGGAAACACTGGCTATCAATACAAACCACTATTAGAGTCAGGGTGTTCAGGGACCTTATGGGTGTACACTCCGTACCTCCTGACCCATTACCAGGTGTGAACTAATCCCACAAGTGCACTAAATTTTCCAACAATCCTCCCCAAATTTAGTTCACTTCCTTTGCATGAAAACCAAACATTAAACAAAACATGTGCATAAACGAAAATATCATGAGGATTGAATTTCCATCTTAGTACATTACACGTTCAAATATTCGAGAATCGGGGTGTTCTAAGAATTGAACCCTTCACCCATTTGAATACCTGAAGATAAAATACACACAAGTTTTCAAACACTTAACAGCTCTGACACTATACAAGCCATGTGTCCATATCCAAATTAATAAATGTTGTAAAAGCTAAAAGTCCAAAAGCTTCCTGAAGCGGCAAAACTTCAACATTTACATAGGTGGTTCCTCTTTATTCATGCTCTGCCAAGCACTTTTTCAAAGAAATTAACCATTAAGAAATAAAGACTTCATCCTCCTTTCGCAGGTTCGAGCACAACCTTGGGATGTAAATAAACCATGTGCTCCAGTCCACTGAATGTTCAGCTTTCCACATTGAACTCAGCTCCCAAGTTTCCTCGGGAGGGAGTTGGGTGTCCTAGCATTCGGTGACTAAGTTGGACTTAAACCCATCCCTTTAGCAGACTTTATAACCAAGTCTCTAGCCAAACCCTTCGTCAAGTGATCAACTAAGTTCTGTTGAGATCTAACAAACTCTATAGATACCACCCCATTCATGATAAGCTCACGAATCATGCTATGTCCGACACCTAAGTGTCTAGACTTACCATTGTACATCTGGCTATAAGCCTTAGCCAATGTAGCTGCACTATCACAACGGATAGAAATAGGTGCTATAGGTTTAGGCCACAATGGAATCTCAAGAAGCAAGTTTTTCAACCATTCAGCTTCTTTACCAGGTACTGCTAAAGCCACAAACTCAGATTCCATTGTTGAACTGGTGATGCAAGTTTGCTTCTTGGATGCCCAAGAAATTGCACCTCCACCAGTAGGAATACCCACCACTTGTAGATGAATTGTCTTGATGTTCTTGATCCAACTTGCATCGGTGTATCCTTCCAACACGAAGGGTAACCAGATATGAGAGACTATAATCCATAGTTCTCTTCAAACTTTCAGTACCTCTGAACTGCTTGCCATTGATGAGCACTAGGATTACTAGTATACCTGCTTAATTTTCCCACTACAAAACTAATATCAGGCCTTGTACAAGTCATGGCATACATCAGGCAGCCAATCACCCTAGAATACTCAAGTTGAGATACTGACCTTGCCATGATTAGGCATCAGATTCTCACAAGTATCCATAGGTGTACTCATTGGAGTACAATCAAAGTAATTGAATTTCCTCAACACCTTCTCAATATAATGAGACTGAGAGATAGAAATTCTTTTACTTTCATGTTTAATCCTTATACCAAGAATAACATCAGCCTCCCCCATGTCCTTCATAGATAACCTTGATGACAAAAATTCCTTTGTCAGGTCAACCTGATTTTGGTCAGTACCAAAGATCAACATGTCATCAACATATAGACAAATGATGACTTCTTTACCAGATTCATCAAATTTGCTATATACACATTTGTCAGCCTGGTTAAGAACATAACCACTAGAAAAAACCACTTCATCAAATTTTTGATGCCATTGCTTAGGTGCCTGCTTCAATCCATAAAGAGACTTAATCAGTTTACACACCTTGTTTTCATTGCCGGCAAGATGGAGCCACGAGGTTGGTTCATATAAACCTCCTCTTCCAATTCACCATTCAAGAAAGCTGTCTTCACATCCATCGGATGAATAATCAGATTGTGAATAGATGCCGTAGCAATCAGCAGTCTTATGGTACTGAAACGAGCCACAGGGGCATAAGTATCAAAGTAGTCTATCCCTGACTTTTGTTTAAAGCCCTGAATGACTAGTCTAGCCTTGAACTTTTCAATAGTTCCATCTACCTTCATTTTCTTTTTGAAAATCCATTTGCAACCCAGAGGTTTGAAACCAGGTGGTAGATCAACCAACACCCATGTGTTGTTGCCCATGATGGAATCCATCTCATCATTGATTGCTTCTTTCCAAAAAGCAATGTCCTGGGACTTCATCGCTTCTTCAAATGTTTTGGGGTCATCCTCAACAATGAAGCAATAGGAATATTGGTCGAGACCTCATCCACAGTTCCTTCACCAAGTATAGTTGAAACTCGGTCCAAATGACTTTGGAGTCCGACCCTTTTGCTCTTCTGAGCACGGGTTCAGTTGTTGAACCACAACCTCATCAGGAACCACTGATGGTTCATCATCGAGGACCTCGATACACCGGTGTCATGAGTTCCATTAGGAATCCTCTGACTTGGTCTAGGGATAGATGAGAATCTATTCTCATCAAAGTTTGCATCCCTTGATTCAATTATTGAGTTAACTGAAACATATTCATTAGGTTTAATAACATAGAACCTAAAAGCCTTGGAATGCTCAGCATATCCAACAAAGATGCAATCAATGCCTCTTTCACCTAAAGTTTTCAACTTTGGATCAGGAAGCCTTACAACAGCCCTATAACCCCAGACCCTGAGATAGTTCAGGTTGGGTTTCTTTTTAGTCCAGAGTTCATAAGGGGTAACTTTGTTTCTTTTTTTGGGAACCCTATTTAATAAATAACAAGCTGTTAACATAGCTTCTCCCCAGAACCCTTGACTCAATCCTGAATAGGACAACATGGAATTAACCATTTCCTTGAGCACCCTATTTTTCCATTCCGAAATACCATTTTGCTGAGGAGTATAAGGGGCCGTCGTTTCATGGATTATACCAACAGACTGAAAATACAGAGTATCCATGTACTCACATCCCCTATCAGTCCTTAATATTTTGATCAGGGACCCAAGTTGTAATTCAACTTCAGTTTTAAACACTTTGAATTTATCTAATTGAAGCATCATCAATAAATGTCACAAAGTACTTCTTATTCCCCAAAGAAGGAGTGGTATGCAAATCACACAGGTCACTGTGTATAAGCTCCAAGACCTTAGTCTCACGACTAACACCCTGAAAAGGTTTCTTGGTTATCTTGGTCAACATGCAAGTTTTACACTTTTCAAGGTCCATGTCAAAAGCTGGGATTAACCCATCCTTAGACATATCTTGCATTCTTTTATAGTGTACATGGCCAAGTCTAGCATGCCAAAGGGTAGAGTCAGTCAGGTCATTGGTGGTCACAAAAGCTGAATTAACACTATCAGTGGCAATATTAAGCCTGAACATTTGATTACACAAATAACCAAAACCAATGAAAATACCATGCTTAGAAAGAACAAATTTATCAGACTCAATAACTTGTTTATATCCATGATTATTCAAAATACTACTTGAAACCAAGTTCTTCCTGATATCAGGAACATGAATAACATTAAACAAAGTTAGAATCTTTCCAGAACTAAATTAAGATCCACAAAACCAAGACCATGCACCAAGGCTGTTGACTCATTTCCCATGTGAAGAATAGAACCATCATTCAGTGACTCATACGTCTTGAACCAGCTTCTATCTTTACACACATGAACTGTTACACTAGATTCAACCCACCACGCAACATCATCATCCTGCACATAATGAGATTCAGATACATATGTAACATAATAAATCTGAAAAGACTTATTAACTATATTCTACCTTCGGTGAGTTGGAAGAACCACCACTCCCTGAACCATTAGTGCCCGATCCATTGGCTTTACCACCAACCTTAACACCTTTGCAACCCCTTTTAATGTGACCAGTTTTGCCACATTTCCAACAAGTAGGTGTTGCCTTCTTGTTAGGATCTGCCCTTGTGTTATCATGATATTTACGTTTGCCTTTGTTGTCATTGTACCTGGTGGAGTTGTTATGCTCCACCATATTGACAACAGATGCACCGGTAGCATTGCTACTCTTTGGCTTGTCATTATCCGCACCTTGAGATTCCTCAATGCGCAGATGACTGCCCAACTCAACCAGAGTTAACTTCCCCTTTTTATGTTTCAAGGTATGCTTGAAATCTTTCCAAGAAGGGGGAAGTTTATCAATGACACAAGAGAATTGGATATCCTCATCCATGTGCATATTGTGTTGTGTAAACCTTCCAAGTATACCAAGAAGTTCATTGTATTGTTCCATAACTGGCCTTGAATCAGTCATTGTGTAATTTGTGAAATTACTTACAAGGAACTTCTTACTTGATGCATCCTCAGCCATATATTTAGCATCCAAGGAATCCCATAGTACTTTGGACGACTCAAAGTTCTGATAAATATCAAACAAAGAATCAGACATACCATTGAGCATTAGACCTCTGCAAATGTAGTCATCATTATCCCATTTGCTCCTCCTCCTGATCTGCTCCACTGTAGCATCATCCCCATCATCAGGGATAGGAGTGGTTAGCACATAAACCACAATCATGCTTAACAACAAGAAGTGCATCTTCTTCTGCCATCTCCTGAAGTCCACCCTTTCAAACCTATCAAGCTTGGCAAAGTTCGAAGCCATGTGTTTCATTGCAGCAACAACCATTGATTATCAGCAAATAGTTTACTTTGATTGTTGGTGTGTATTCGCCCAGAACATGGTAAGATAATCAATGTCAGTAGCAATACCACTATGTGGTTACCAGATATCACTTGGAATCGTGTGATCACTTTCTAAAGTAAACTATTCGACCCTAATGCATGGGTTACACGAATATCTACTTGGGAAAAGACCAAATGTAGTTACAGAATCAGGCACAATTCAATAACCCTTTTGCTTAGAAGTGTTAATCGTTTTCTGTATATCTTCATGCATAATCCGATATCCTATTTATAGGAAATAACTCTTAGCTAGTCAAATGGAATTATGAGAATTAATCGGCCCATTAATCGCCTCATAATTATCCCCATTATAGCTGTTAGTGGTTACATGACCAATTAAACGTGGTCATTATGCAGTTGTAACTGCCACTTGAATAGGTCAAAGCCTTTACAAGTTGATTTCAGTATTAGCAGTGCTTTCATAATACTAGCAGTGTTTACATAGTACCAGCAGTGGAAACACTGCCTATCAGTGGAAACACTGTCTATCAGTGGAAACATTGTCTATCAATACAAACCACTATTAGAGTCAGGGTGTTCAGGGACCTTATGAGTGTACACTTCGTACCTCCTGACCCATTAGCAGGTGTGAACTAATCCCACAAGTGCACTAAATTTTCCAACAGTATATATTTAGGCTTGTGTTGTATACTCTTCCTAAAATGGTCATACTCAACTACTTAACTACGCAACTCCACCCAAAATTTGACACGTGTCCAACTACGCAACTACTTAACTCCCTGAACTCCACTTAATACTCGACAAATGTCCAACTCCGAAACTACTCAACTCCGCAACTCCACTCAATACTCGACAAGTGTCCAACTCCACTCAAAATTTGACACGTGTCCAATACATGTCGAGCAATGAGTGGAGTTGCGGAGTTGAGTAGCTGAGTATGACCATTTTGGGAATTGGCTTAAAAAATGACCATGATGGGGACCTCAAAAAGGATTTTGTCCCCTTTTAGTACTTTTCTCTTTATAGAATACAAATTTTTTTAGGGTTTTGCTAATAACAGCCCTAAGAGGTTGTCGTTAAGCAAATAATTTTCATTACAATATCTCTTTTGAATGATTCTGATTGGTTGATAATCCCCAAAAAAATGAAGAAAATTCCGAAATATTACAATTACAATTAATGATTGATTGTGATTGGATGAATTTTATTATTACAAGAAATTGTAGTAAAACAAAGCATCTTAACAACAACCTTAGGGTTGTTGTTAGCAAAACCCATATCGTCAAATCATTTTTAGCTACATAATAAGATTGAAATTTTTTAAAGGATGCATCTGAAATGTGTAATTGTTAATCTGTCTAAGATATGCAACAGTAAAAGAGAAGATTAAATTTTTGTGGTTGGTAACTATAGATGAAAACATCGAGAAGCGTATTGTAATTGTTTCTGATTTTAGAACGACTCGAAAAGTATATCAAGATTATTTGGAATTGTTTTTTTTACTACTTTGCTTTTATTACAATTTAACACACATTAAATTAAAATTTAAATTACAACGTTAGTCCTTGAGGTTTAGCTGGATTTTATGTTTTGTCTCCGTTATAGAGAACTTATTGCAACCCTCCCCATCGTTTGAATTTTTGCATGTTGCTAGTCCAAAATTCTAACGATCGTTATATCGGCTTGTTATCTCCAGTCAACTTTCATTTTCTCCCTGGGTTCTTTTGTATTTTTAAACACATAAACAAAAGTAATACCATATTCATAATGTGTGCCTGCCGTGTTTTCATAGCTTGTGAACCACACATAATCGCTTAATGACTTACATTACGTAACGGCTTAACACAATCATATGAACAATCATTTATTACCATGTACCCTGAATCTGCCTCCCCCATCACCTTTACAAGGAAAACCCATTAAAGAAAATTGAGATAGGTATTGTGAGTATCATGGAGAGAAGGGCCATCTCACGAATGACTGCTATCATTTAAGAAAACAGCTATTGGTGTGATAGATAATGGTTCACAATATATTTAAACTTTACCACTATTTCATGCATTTTTATCTTTTGTGCGATATAATATGCGTCAGGATGGTCCAAATGCACACAGATGGTTCTTTGGCTTTAACATCTTTGGTCTGTATGGAAACTGTACGATGCTAGATCATAGGTTGAGCTATTAGGGGTACCTCAGTTTTTATAGAATTGTTTCTTGTACAGTGATTATGCCAAAAATATGTAGTCCTTGGCTTCTTAAGATGACAATTGTTCTTTGGATAATAGTTTTATGTATTATGAAATTAGTGGTTCTGAATAATTGCATGTTGGGACATTTATATTTTATTAAAAGGGTTTTGGTCGAAAAATAGCAACATACTTCTTCAAATGTACCGAGTTAGCACGTGTACTATTTTTTGTTCCATTTAATGTAACGTACTTTTATGTTTTGTTCCAATCTAGTACGTGGTGATGACGCGTCACGTTATAAATGGTGACACGTGTCAGACTTTCAGGTATGCCATGTCATCTTCACGTACTAGATTGGAACAACACATGAAAGTACGTTGCATTAAGTGGAACAAAAAATAGTACACGTACTAACTCGGTACATTTGAAAAAGTACGTTGCTATTTTACGACCAAGTCCCTTATTAAAATTGATATATCATGATTTTTATTTATCAGTGTTTTAGAGTCTGAGATTGCTTGTTATCGCTAGACCAACCTTGTGAGGGCTAGATTGTTGTTTTCATATCTGTTGGGACGATCAAAAAGTTTTACCAAAGAATTGGACCATTGGATGTAGACTGGTTCAGCTCTTCTCAGTTCTAGATCGGTTCTTAGATCCAATATGAATGTCCCACAAGCTAAATTCAAGCAAGGAACAACATGAGAAAAAAGGAACCAATCTAAAACGAATCAGAAGTATGAAAACATGTTTAAGTACAAAAGGAACCAAAAAGGAGAGTTAAACTGCTGTTCATGTCAAATGTAACAAACACAAAAGAGAAAAAAGACATACCATATTGTTATGCAAACCAAAAAAGAAACGATGGTTTTTTAAAGGCAAGTGTACAAGTACAACCTTCTTAGTTACTACTTATGACAAATGTTTTTTTGACATCATAACCATTGTCACTTACTACAGATATCTGACAAAACTCCTCTACTCCTCTTAACTGCATGTCTTTACGTAACTTCATGTCCAAGACTTGAAACAGAATTAAATTACAACCAAGTAACTGTACCATTGAAACTATAACTAATTAAGCATGTATCATAAAGCAGACTCACACATTAGAAAAAGATGGACTGAACTGAATGCAGCTAACAATACGGCCAATTGATACAATGTGCAGAGAGTCTGACACACTTTTGTATGTACACGATAAAGAGACCAGAAGGGGGATCAAGGTTAGGGATTTAGGGCTGGCGATGAGTAAAATCAAGAGATTTAATGAGAGATAACCAGCATCTAAAAAGAAAAGTGACATAACAGGTAGAAAAATCAGGGGATGTAACGCATAAATGAAGATTTTACACACATGTTGCTCTTACAAAAGTGATGGTTGTTTACTTGTTTTATACTAGAAACCCACAACTTGAGAGAGCTTGCAGGTGCTTCTTAATTCATAATCTCTCTTTTAACCTTAGATGCTCAGTTTTACTTTGAAAGGGTAATAATTCGTTACTCAATGAGCGAATATATTTTGTTGCGTGCATGAAATGGAGAAACTCATACACCATATCATAGAGGCTATGGTGTTCACATAGTATAAATCGAGAGAAAAGATTAAGCCATCACAACCAATATCGATTCTAAATTTTGAACACCAACCTACATGTCTATAGCAGGAGTCATTAAAGTAAATTGCTGTTTTGGGCTTAAGGCATTACAAATGACTTAACCGCTTTTGAGTCATTACAACTCATAAATTTTACTACTGTGTGGGTACTAACTTAAGAAAAAGTTGATACTTTAAATGTCACTAGGTAAGCATGCTCCTTTATCCATAGAAGATACAGGACACCAATAGCACCATTATGATTTTTCAATCAATCATTATAGTTACAACTCATAAATTTTATCCATATCTTTGTACACAATGAGCATCATGACAGATCAATTAGTGTTCAAGACTCTCCACCAGTTCTTTTATTAAAAAAGAATTTGCGTATATATATCAAGAGAACAAATAGTGCAAATGAGACCAATTACCGATTCTAAAATACACTATAACCAAGTAAATGTAGCATCAACACTATAACTAAGCACATAAATCATACCGGAAACGGAAACAGAAAGCAAAATCACACGTTAGCCAACGATGGAATGAACTGAAAGCAGTTAGAAAGAATGTTAGTTGTTCCCAAATCTTCACAGAGTGTGCACAGAGTCTTTGACATGATTTTGTATTGTACAACCTTTCCACGATACTTCATCATCATTAAAGAATCCTCTTCTCTTTGTCCCAAAACAATACAACAAACAACTGATCTAATATGCCTGAAATCGGGAAATGGGATCATAATGTCATCAACATTAACAACGTACTTCACTGACCATTTAGAATACTCATTCCACATCTCGTAAATAGTCAAATGTCGCGAGTCAATAACATCCTTACAAAGAAGAAGCAAACAACCACGAGACTCAAAGAGCATGCAGTTAAAAGACAGCTTGTCATCCACTGTTAAAGGGGTTTGTATGGTATTTATAAATAGGCGGTCTATGTAAACCTATCGTTTAATGTTTGTATGTTAAAATACATTGTTTTACTTTATGTTTTATGTTTATGGGTCAAAAGGGGAATGGACTTGGGTTGGGTCAAGCATTGATCCAAACACCCCTTTTAGTTGTTAGTTAATTTCGTTAGTGGCCTGCATATGGCAGTTAGAAAACGGTTACACCATGAAACATCCCAACTTTTCATTCCATGTGATGGTGTCGTTTCATGTTGTTTAAATAGGATCGAGTCTAGTCATTTGTATCTACAACAATTCGTATTACAGTTTATGTTAGTTTCAGTATTTACATATCTTTGTTTATCATTTTACTCGTATACTTTGTCTCTCAAAACCATACGCACACCATGGTCAATTACAAAGCAATTATGCAACGTAGATGGCTTGACGTTAGACCTGTGCGGAGTACCCAACATTGGTATCAGAGCCCATGTTCCGAATCCTGGAACGAGCCATCTAGAAAAAATGTGAAAGTAACGTTGAATAGGAAGTTTTTACAAAGGGATTTTAATCCCAACGGTTCAAAGTGGGAAACAAAAAAGAAGCGGTTATCTTCACAAGGAAAACGGTTACTATGGGATAAACTTCAAGAAGTTGTATCCTATAATGTCTCAAAGTCCAAACCGGTTACAAATTCAAACCGTTATCCAAAAACACAACCGCTATCCAAACTTTCAGGAGAACCCACGACTTCTAGAAAAGAAAGAAGATCACGTTGCTTTATTTGCAAAGTAAAGGGACACTTTTACTGGAATTACACCAACCAAAAAACAAACGATCAAGATCGAACAATGGAGAATACGCCAAGAATTCAAGAAGCACTCAACTATCCAACGGAAAAGGTCCATGTCGAGACTGATTTTATGGTAGAGGGGACGGATCAGGGGAATTGGAATAACATCTGGTACGTTAGCAAAACCCATGCCAAACATATGAGTCCTACAAGGACCTTGTTCAATCATATGATCAATCGTTTTAAGATGGTGGGCAAAGAGGAGAAGGAAAGGAAGTTTATTGTCTCCCATGGTGTCGGAGAGGCAATCGTTGATAACAAAGAAGGAAGTGTTGTGATTCCTAACGTGCTTTACACGCCGGAAATCACGATGAATGTCTTAAGCATCAACCAACTTGAAGACCAAGGGTTCATATTGTCTTATGGCAATGGTACGTGTCAAATAAGGTATATGTTTGACAAGGATAAAGGTACCATGGATATGGGTGATGAAAGGATGGTTAAGGATCACCAAGAGTTTATGGAAGATTATTATAAGTCAATCGACCCTAGTGAAGAATGTTCTTTGATTAAGGGAATGGAAGAGTTGGAGATGGACAAGGATGATAGCCAAGACTACGTTGATGACGAATATCTTAGTCTTAATGGAACGCTATATCATTTAAAGGTAAATACTTTCCCATGCTTGTTGTCTTTTTTAGATTTGCTTAAAATCGAAAAACTAGTGTTTAAGAATTGGGAGATTATGGGAAAGAAATTTTTTGAATTGTTGGAGTGGTTTTATCTTGGATATTTAGGGCAAGATGTGTTGGGGACGTTACCACCGGTTGTAGGGGTAATAAAAATAGATTTGATAGCATTATACAAGTTTGTGGATGACATGGGAGGATACATGAATGTATCGTTCAATAATATGTGGAGTGATGTCGCTATGCTTTTGGGATTGGCTCGGGAGAATGAGCATGATGTGAAAGAGTGCTATAGGGAATACATTGCACTAGTCAAGGTTTACTACGAAGAGGCGCGGAGATCGGGGCATGGAACGCCAAGGATAAATATGGTCGGTCAAGAGGTACCATATGGCGATGCAATGACAAGCGATGATGTAGGGGACGCACGAGGAGAAAGTCCAAGGAAAAAGTGCTAGTACGCTCATGAGGAAGCTAAGAAAGAAAGTGACACGGAAGCACCCCAAGTGAAAGTAGCAAGGAAAACACATCAAATGGTGATGACTTTGTCGTCATCACGTGAAGGAAGAAAAGACCAAGGAAGGCTCGACATTTAACATTACAAAATTAGGGGGGAGATGTAAACCTCTCGTTTAATGTTTGTATGTTAAAATACATTGTTTTACTTCATGTTTTATGTTTATGGGTCAAAAGGGGAATGGACTTGGGTTGGGTCAAGCATTGATACAAACACCCCTTTTAGTTGCTAGTTAATTTCGTTAGTGGCCTGCATATGGCAGTTAGAAAACGGTTACACCATGAAACATCACAACGTTTCATTCCTTGTGATGGTGTCGTTTCATGTTGTTTAAATAGGATCGAGTCTAGTCATTTGTATCTACAACAATTCGTATTATAGTTTATGTTAGTTTCAGTATTTACATATCTTTGTTTATCATTTTTACTCATATACTTTGTCTCTCAAAACCATACGCACACCATGGTCAATTACAAAGCAATTATGCAACGTAGATGGCTTGACGTTAGACCTGTGAGGAGTACCCAACGATCTACAATATAAAGCATTGAATGCAAAGACTAATCAACCTTATAATTTAGCCAATGAATGGCATTCTTCCAATATATTCCATATTCAAAATCTACAAAACATTGGTTGGGAAACTGATCAGAGCAAACACTCCAATTGCCTGTTTCCAAATAATAAGTATGTATTTCATTAAAATATCTAAAACCTGGATCACATATCCGTCTAGCACGCACGACTTTGTAGTGAGGTGATATTGCAGGATCAAAAGCCAAGTTGATCCGATCATAAACATTACGAGCATCTGGACACAAATTCAAAATCTGGGGTTTAGTAAGATTTTTAAACATATTATTAATGGATGGATTGTATATATATAAATTCTTAGATTTCTTAGACCAGTCACGACATAAAAGCAAACCATTGCACGACTGCAAAATATCAACCTTAGAGCCAAAAGTGAAAGTGGTATTGATCGGAATGCGGATATCCAATGGCACAAAATCATATTTATGTAGGAATGGAAATTCGGGTCGCCATATATGAATGCGCAGAAAAAGACCAGGCACGGTATCGAGGTTAGTGATTTGGCTCCTACGTGTATTGAAACTAGGGGATTCGATGAGAGATAGCCAGCGTTTGGATACGGATTTAAACAAAAAAAGTACAATTACGGGTAACCGGAGAAGATTTCAATTAAAAGGTCGTCATTGGACAAGACTGCATGTACGGATGAAGCAAGTTTGTTGTTTCTAGTATATGTGATGAGCTTTTTTGATGCTCTGCCATCATCATCAGCGGAAACTATCTCCGATCGCAAAGTAAGTTCTGGTGAAACTCCGACAATTGTTTAAATGAAGAAGGTAAAACCCTAGTTGGCTTGTTCGGTAACTTTGTAAGTATTTTGTAAACTAACGTTATTTGAATTTGATTTGCACAGTGCAAAATGTTCGAATCTAAATCAAATGATATACAATATTTTGTTTTTTACTTTTTAAATATCGAATGGGTTTGAATGGAGCATTTGAGTAAAAAATAAATAAAGTTAGTCTAGGAACATGAAAATAAAATGTCTTATACAAAATATTCAAGAATATTATGTCGCAATCTAACTTAAAAAATTAGTCATATATTGTTGATTTGTTGTACTCTCATGTTGTTGAAAATTTACGTCAATTTACAAATTATCTGTGACAACTGGCAATTTAGGGAGACTATTTTAGGTAACCGCGTTACGTTAAACTAAACCGAGCTTTTACCTTTATCACTATTTTTATAAACCATGACTTGATTTTATATCGTCTATTGGTTTTTACGGATTATTTCATTATTAAATGAGTTATCGTATGAGTTTTAACTCTATTTGGTAGGCACTTTTCGATTCGGCACTAGAAAAGCCTAAAACTAGAATTATTGTAACTTTTAGACCTTAACTCGAAAATTGACAAATAAATAGTCAAAACTCGTGGAAAAACATAAATAACGATGTTAGAAAGTCGAATGAACGTCGTGGGACACTCGGGGGACAATATATGAGCTCGGGAATGGGTAAACGGGATAGTTACGAAAAATTACAACTCCGACCCCCTTCTTTCTCCCCTAGCCGGCGCCCTCCTCCCCCATATTTATTTATTTTTGAGTCCCTAGTGTCCTAGTATATATACCCTCACCTCACCACACTTTCACCCTTTCATTCTCTCTCTAAAACACACACACCACCCTCTTTCTCTCTCTACACCATCTCTCTAAAAACCCTAACCCTAAACCACCTTGGCCGCTGCCACTGTTCTGGCCACCACGGCCCACCACCGGCGCGTCACCATACACCACCACCACCATCTTGAAGCTCTCTTTCTCCTCTTTCCAACCATATATTACACGCTCCATTTGGACCTCCATAACACCTTCAAATATTCGAATCAAGATTTGTACTTTTAGGGTTTCAAGTGGGTTTTGCAATTGGTGCTTGAATAAGGTAAATGGAACAAGATTTGAGCTTGTTTGAGCTATTAGAAGCCACGAATTGAAATCTAGGGTTTCGACCTAATGATGAAATTTGAGGCTTTTGGGTGGAACATGAAATTAAGTCTAATTAGTGTCTAAATAAACAAGAAATTAGTGTTTGGTAAGTGTGTGGTGTATCAATTTGATAGGTTCATACATTTTAGGTTTAGTTTCATATTTTTGGTTAAGATAGATGATGGGTTTTGTGTTTGGTTATTGATTGGAGCTTGAATGATTGGATTTGGATGTTGTGGAATGAGTTTGGGTGATGTTTGATTGATGTGGAATGGTGTACGAACCACAAAGGGCACGTACGTGGTCCTTGGCTTACGTACGTGACCCACTTGGGCCATGGGTCCGGGTCGGGTCGATTTGGTAGCTTGTTGGTTGATGTAGTTGAGGTTTGGATGAGACGCGTGGAGCCGAAAAGCTTCTAGAGCTTGTTTGGTTCACGTGGTCTTAACTGCGACCGTGTCATGACCATTAGGGTCATAACATTGGTTTCGAGTATATTTGGTTGATTGATTGGTTGGCGAGATTGTTTTGAGTTGGTTTGGGATTGAATTGCGCTATTATGACTTTTAAATTTGGACTTGATATATAATTGTTGACTTTGAGCTACGTCGGCATTACTTTGACTTTTTAGTCAATAGTTGACTCAAACGAACCGTGCTTTAACATGGACTTTAGTTTAATTTGGACTATTGATTGATTAAAAGCCGAGAAGTTATGACTCGTGCTTGTGGACTAGAAACGAATAACGATATGAGATTAATGTTGGAATTTGACGAAATATATATAAACATGAAAATGCTAATAAATTGTGAAATATAAATAATAAATGGGCTTTTGTACCAAAAATATCGATAACAAGACTTATCTTGTTATTTACTATTTTTAAACGGAAACTAACGACTAAATTGGAAATGTTTTGTAATAAATAAGTAATTAATGTTTCGAGTACACGTTTATCAATAAATGTCAATTGTGGACATTTAATACTAGTTAAGTATTTATTTACTTACGTTGTGTGCATGGGTTACGGATAACCTAGCATTAATAGTGTTGATCCACGTGGGTAGCGGACTTATTAGGTTGACGAATCTAATAAGAGCCCGCTAGGTACGTTAGGTAACCTTATTAATGGGTGAATTATCCTTATGACTCTTTAGGATACGATTGATTTATGGGATAATAAGCGACGCGAATAAATAAATGAGTTTATCGAGTTGACGAATTCGATAAGGTCTACTATTTATTCCGAAACTTATTGGACTATGGAGCTTATCGCTTAGACGTCTCATTGTGTCGCATTGAATCACATATTGTGTTGAATTGAGTCTCATATTGTGTTGAATGGAGTTGCATATTGTGATTGCGAAGCATAACATATTGGTTTTTTGAGTGCATTCATAGCATCATATTGAGTCGATACACCCACATGAAGAATACCAAACACTAGGATTAAATGGTGAAACGAGACGTTTTTGGAAATAAAGAAATGGAATACATTGGGGTAGATAACGTTGATTTTGAGGAATATATGTATTAAAATTGGTCTACATTAATAGGTTGTGCCGATTCGATAGTTCTTTGTGCCGTGATTACCGTTACCTTCTGCTAGTGTTTATTTGTGCGTTGATTGCTTGAGGTGAGTTTCATAGCCCACTTTTATCTACGTTTTTAACTATATTGGGGTGAGAATCATGCTCTACTTTTTGAACTGTTAAAACTATTTGGATTTGCTTATATGCTTGATTGTTTAGATAAGATGTGTGGTAGTTGTTGCCTTAGACTAGGTTGAACCGTTGCCTAGCTAAGAATAGACTTCTACATCGACCTAGTTCGGGGGTTGGCAATTTGTTCTAGAGGTTGCCACGACGATCTTTGGACTAGAGTCGCGGGGTCCGAGTAATCCCTGAATGTGGGATATGATTGGAGATCCGGGTAGGATCAGTGTGTGAAACGGTATTTATCTATCTTAGGTCTTGCATAGCAAATCAACTGTTACAGCAATCAACTATGATTTTGTTGAACATAAACCTAAGCTTCGCGTAAAAATGACCTTTTAGCATGACTTCTCAATTTTGAGAGATGTTTGGATTACTTGATCGGTGGAAGCTTGGCAAGAAGGCGGGGTTTAAGGATCATTTCTGACTCTGATAAATTATGGGGACCTATTTTATTAAATCGTGTTTTGGGCCTAATATTTATACTTTGGATTAAATGTTTTGAATAACTAAATTTGGGATTGGTTTTGAATGTTAAATGACTATCTTTTTGCTATACTTGTGTGCGATACCAATCCAATAGTAACGCCCCAAAAACTTGATTAAGTCTTCCGCTGTACCGAAATTTGGGGGTGTTACATTATCGCTATCATTTTACTTTACAATGATAAGATTGCTGAAAGAAATATTTCATATTATGCTTAACATTCTCTATTAGTCATTAAAATATTTTTTAATGAAAATATTTAATCTCGTGTTCAGCTTATATGTGCGACAATCTAATTTTACAAACTAGTTGTATATTACTACTGTTAGAAAAAATCTCATATGCTTGAGCATCATCAGTACTATTATCTTGAACATTATTTGTATAAAAAATTTGCGTAACTCTCGTAAACGTACTATCAATATTAACAGAAAAATTGGGAAAAATATGAAATGAAAACGAATTGTAGAGGAAAAAAAAACTAAAAACAGAAAAAATAATTAAGAAGAAAGAATAATTAAGAGGTATTAAGACACGACTTCCATATTTAGTTAGGTAAGAGGTTTTAAATTTTGAACGCGCTTGAACGAGAGAAAAAATAAACACTTTTATTAGAAAAAAGTCTAAGCGCATCAGAATGAGTCATACAAAAAAAAACAAACACCACCTAACTCAATGACTACATATTAATTTTTGGAAAAAATTACACGTTTGGTCCCTATGGTTTGCTCAAATTTCATGTTTAGTCCATAAGTCGTTTTAATTACATAAAAGATACCTATTTTTAAAACCTTACACTCATTTAGTCCCTATTTTGCATGGGCCGTTAGTTTCTCCGTTAATAATTTTCGCACCGTTAGTCCTTTTTTCGCTTGCAGTTAGTCCTCCAGTTAATAATAGTTTTAAGCCAGATTTTTTCTTTTTGTCCTTTTTATGGTTTTACGTTTATTTTTTGCATTTTCTTTTTCGTCGTTTTATCCGTTGTTTTCATCCGGGTTTTTAAGTTTTTTTCTGTTTTTATCCGTTTTCGATATTTTTTTTACGTTTTCCGTTTTTATTCGTTTTCGTTCGTTTTTTATTTGTTTTCGCTCATTTTTTTATATTTTTGTCGGTTTTTATCAAATTTCTTTCATTTTTTATCGTTTTTCGCACGTTTTTTACGTTTTTATTTGATTTCGTCCGTTTTTTTTTACGTTTTTGTCAGTTTTCGCCTGTTTTTATGTGTTTTCGTCCATTTTTTACCTTTTTGTCTTACGAACGAAAAAGGATAAAACGGATAAAAACGTAAAAACGGACGTAAAAATGGCAGCGGATAAATGAATAGCGATATAAATTGGACAAATGCGTAAAAAAGCGGGATAAAATGAAGCGGATACTGGCAACGTAAAAAGAGCGGCGTAAGCGTTAAAAAGCGGGTAACGGACAAAAGCGTAAAAACGCATATAAATAATAAAAATGGTGAAACGGATTAAAAGCGAATGAAAATGGATAAAGATAATAAAAGCGAGTAGCGGATATAAAAAAGCGGCGTAAAATAAAACGGGAAAAATTAGACAAAAAATATAAAAAGCGGATAAAAACAGAAAAGCGTAAAAACCGCGAAAACATATAAAAACAGGCGGAAACGGATAAAACGTAAAAACATACAAAAACATAAAGCGGGTGAAAATGGATAAAACGAACGTAAAGGATACAACGGATAAAACGTAAAAGCGGCGAAAACGGATAAACGAACATAAGCGGATAAAGCGGTAAAAAACGGTAAAATGGATAAAGCGAGGCGCGTAAAAATGGACAAAAATGAATAAAAGCAGAAAAACGTAAAAAATGTCGAAAACGGATAAAAAGCAGACAACAAAAAGTAAAAACATCAAAGCGTAAAAAAAGTGAAAGCGGATAAAAAATGAACAAAACGAATAAAAGCGGAAAACGTAAAAAGCGGTAGCCTTATTAACGGAGGGACTAACTGGGGAAAACCATTATTTGAAAAAATACGACTAACGGTGCAAAAAATATTAATGGAGGGATTAACGGTGCAAACACTTAATGGAGAAATAACGGCCCATCCAAAATAAGGACTAAATGAGTGCAAGGTTTCAAAATCGGTATCCCTAGTGTAATTAAACGACTGAAGGACTAAACATGAAATCTGAGCAAACCACAGGGACTAAACGTGTAATTTTTTCTAATTTTTGTCTTATTGTTATTAGTAATATCTTGGGCTTGTTTTTAGATTATATAATGGGCCTTTGAATAAAGTAATAAACCCATTAACCCAACGACTGTTTATTTAAGTGTTTACCTAATTTAAAATATTCGAGCAAAAAGTGTTAACTATGAACAGATGGCCAAGGTGGAGCAAAGAGCTTTGTTTCTTTGGTTCTCTTGGTATCCACTTCCAAAAACCCAGCTTTGGTTCTCTTGGTATCCACTTCCGGAAAAACCTTGAATCCACTAGAAATATTTTGTGGATAAAAGGTCAAGGGTTTGAATCTCGGCTCTTGTCACTTCAGTTGGTGCCCATTAAGCAGAGGCGATTTTAGAAGCTATTCTTAATGGGTGAACAATGCGGGTCTTGCGCCCGAGGTCGAGGGTGTTCCCACCGATTCACACTAATAAGTCTACAATTTATAAAAAAGCGTATTAAATAGTGAAGCCTTTATACATGATCGTTGGTGTTCTCTTACTGTGATCAAGGCCATATAATCCCAGACTAAGATCGTTCTTTATGATGGAGGATGGTCATGGAAGTACCTAGGAAGCCCTAGCTTCTCAAAAACTTTCTGTGAGTTATGTATTAATTAGTGCCAATTCAGCCCTGTATGTGTTACTAAAATTTAAAGTTTTTTGTGCATTGGGTCTGTACGTTTCTAGCATGAGATTATATTTTATCTCGACGAGGCCCGATTTTGATATACTTGAGGTGATTTTATCAAGATGTAGCTTATCATAATTCCATGGGAGTCATGGGTTCATTTCACAGGCATGATACTTTATGTCAGACACGATATTTGAAAGGCTGAAAGCTATTATTCAATAAGACCATTTAGTGTATGCAAGAAATTTAATGAGTGGCCAATTCTGGGATCCAGAATCAATAATACTTCATGTATATAAAAGGAAACTAAAGGAGATGGAGTTATATCACTGTCACAAGCAAATATAATGAACCAAAAAGAGATCGAATAACGATATACTATTATACTAATCGAATGTAGACAAACCAAAATGAGAAATAATCAATATTCGCGTTAATTAAAAGTGGAGCTCTCTTAGTTACGACTTTTGACAAAACAATATATTACGCATCATAGATTCAAAACCATCGCCAGTCGTCACATACTGTATTATATTAAAGATATCTAACAGATTAGATTCCATAGCTAATACTTCTCTTTCTCTCTACTGCATGCGCCTTCAGGTTCAAGACCTGCAAGACATATTAATATTAAGCCTAGTACACAGTGATCAGTTCACAACTTTTCTGGAACATTTGTGATTAACTTGCTCAAAACATCATTATAACAAAACAGCGAGAGCTAAATTTAGGTCATTCTACATTCATGTATTTTTATTTAACCTTTGCTGCTCATTTACTCTGAATGGTAGATAATTTTAATATACTCAGATCCTAGAGTGATTGTTGGTCGTGTATTCGCCCAGAACAGGGTAAGATAATCAATAGCAAATGTAAATACCACTAGGTGGTTACCGGATATCACTTGGAATCGTGTGATATCTTTTCAAAGTAAACTATTCAACCCTAATGCCTGGGTATCACGAATATCTACTTGGGATAAGACCAAATGTTTGTTAGTGATTTAGGCACAAATCAATAACCCTTTTGCTTAGAAGTGTTAATCGTTTTCTGTGTATATCTTCATGCATGATTCAGATATCTTATTTATAGGAAATTACTCTTAGCTAGTCAAATGGAATTATGAGAATTAATCGCCCCATTAATCGCCTCATAATTATCTCCATTATAGCCGTTAGTGGATACATGATCAATTAAACGTGGTCATTATTGAGTTGTAACTGCCACTTGAATAGGTCAATGTCTGTTACAAGTTATTTTCAGTACTAGCAGTACTAACTTAGCACTAGCAGTGGAAACACTACCTATCAGTGCTAACTTAACACTAGCAGTGGAAACACTACCTGTATAAACCACTATTTGAGTCAGGGTGTTCAAGGACCTTATGGGTTAATACACCTTACTGACCCATTACCAGGTGTGAACTAATCCCACAAATGCACTAAATTTTTCAACAGTGATCATGTGGATCAAATAGACAAATATTTTTGGTTGGAGTTGTAATGGAGAAACTCAATTATCATGTCAATGGTGATTATGTCATAGTTGCTCAAAGAATGCTCACATAATACAATCAAGAAAATACACCAAGCCATCACAAGCAACAAAGATTCTAAAATTAACACCATAACCAGGGCGGAGCCAGAAAGTTAGCTTTCATTTTCTCCCTGGGTTCTTTTGTATTTTTAAACACACATAAAAAAAGAAGTAATATCGCATTCATAATTTGTGCCTGTCGAGTTTTCATAACTTGTGAACAGCACATAATCGCTTACTGACTACATAAAGGCTTAACACAATCATATGAACAATCATTTACTAGTTGATATCCCACGCGATTTCTTGGACGGTTCTTGGTATTTATCGAAGAAATGACTCGTTTAACATTTGCATAGTATATAAGTTGCAGATAGATATGACATCATTTATATGCTTATTTTATAACCCAATCATAGAGACCTGCATAATCTGCTACGGGGGGATACTAAGCCCTCTGCGATACTCACTATCCTTAATAAAAATACCATAGGACCAATGAAGAGCAAAACCACTTACAAGAGCCAAAACAAGTCCCCAAAAACCAAAATATTGTGCACATTTTCATACTTACATTAATAACTACTATAAAATGGGCATCAATGGTTTTTTATTGCATTTTATTCTCTGGTGTTAATCAACTTAATTGAAATTCTCTCAAGCATCGAGGCATAACTTCTATCTTTCTAAACGTATTTCTAATTCATTTAGTGTACCAACTGTGAAAGCTACAATGATTTGATTGTGAAAGACTGAAAAAGAAGCATAGATACTCTTTCATATTTTAGTTATAGGGTGAATTGATTAGAGAAAGTCAGGTTTTTATCTATTTGTGGCAAACATATATCTAACAAGAGCTCGGCCAATTGAACTGAAATTGACAAACAAAAACTTTAAAAAATTCACTGAAATTAGGATTATCAGCACACAATAACAATAATTGGTGTGAGGAAATAGAAAAATGGACAATTTATGAATGCAAATTAACAAAATTGAGCAAACTCTTTCTTAAAAATTAGGAGAAAACAACAACATTGGGTTCATGTTACCAAAATCAGGAGGTTCAAGCAACAAATTATACAAAAAGTGATGGATTGCACGTAGTTTTATAAACATACTGCTGATAATTTTTAAGGTTTCAGCGGCTTCAGTTGAACCATCTGACCCAAGTGTAGCTCCGTCCTAACTATAACTAGTTTTAATACCCGTGCACGCACGGGGTTTAGGCATAAAATTTTAACAAAATTTAAAGTTTGTCATTGTGATTGTGAAGTAGGGTATGCATTTTTTTAATTCATCTACTGTTTATATGTTTGATGGTCATTTTGTTTATAATGTTTGTGGCAGATTACGGGTTTATTAAAAGAAAACCATAAAACATGTTAACGATGCAAGAAACTTTGCCAATGAAATAGTGTTTCACATACAATGTTAACAAAGTTTGTCATATGACTCTAATTTAACAGACAACAATAATAGGTATATGCTAATATAGAGCTATGGCCCAATACTTCTTTTGAACCTAAAACGAAGTAGATAATTTGAAAGATGATTTATAAAAGGATTTCTACATTGATGGATGATCGGGTTCACATATAGATACATAACTCTAATCCATCAAAAAAAGAAATTTTTTATCATACTGGTATATTGCACACGCAAGGACATATGGTCCAAGTCTCACATGGATAGTCCTAAGCTAAATCTGTTATTTGCTCTTACATAGTGTTCCAACAAATGAAAATGCTAATATATGTTAAATAGCATCACTTCCTTTACATTTAAAATCAAACATTTTAGTTACAAAATAATTGTCTTTGCTATCCAAAGATACCAAGTTAGCACAATTACATCTTAGAGTCTAAAGGTTTCTCAGCAGGTCTGCAAGATGAGAATCGGTGAGCTTTATCCTTGTTATCTTCTTCAACGAACTCTTCAGCTTACCCTTTTCTCTGGTGATTGTAATCCTTTTTGATTTGCCAGAAGCCTTGTCTGCCTTGTCCTCTGCCTACATGTTTAGGATATAGGTACCTCTGAAATAACAATAGAATAAACATGGTTTAGCACTCCGAATTTAAAACTGAAATTCACATAATACTGATAATAAACATGGTTTAGCACTCTGAATTCGAAAGTGAAATGCACAAACCTTGGAGCTGGAGGAATTCCAATTGTGAGGCTGCTTTCACCTTTATAAATCTATTTAATTATGCAAGAAAAACTTAAACGAAATCAACGCTATCATGTTTAACCTTGATACCAATTTATTCAAGAAAAACTTAAACATATTTGCCATTTTAACTTAGAAAAGTAAAAATACGTCGCAGTTTATGTGAGACCAAGATTCACTTGGTTTAAAAGTTGGTGAAAAAGTGAAACTTGTTTGCATTTTTAAGCCATTTTCAATCTTATCATGATGAAATTGCAATAAAAAAAACTTGCCACTGCTAATATTCGAATCCCTTCTACTTGTGTGATAGAAGTCCCAGAATTATATAAAAATAAAATACAAACACTAAAATTTATAGGTAGTTTGAGAAAGTTATTACTGCTATGCTTATAAATAATATACACCAATCAGATCAAATATGCTTTTACGTATATGAGTGTGTGTCAATCCTACACTTCTGGTCTTTTGATAATTTCAAGATTGTAAATTATTCAGAATCATATATGTTTCAATAAGCAAGCCCGCAAAGCTCCTTTAAGCAATGTCAATAAGCAATCGCTAACATTTCTCTGTAAAAGCAGTCTTATAAGCAATCCTCTCTACTCCTATTAAAACCAAAAGAAGTGAAAATGGCTATATCTTTGCTTTGTTGCCTGCTCGTCGCCTCCTTTATTTCCATGGCAACCTCCAACTTAAACACACAGTTAAGTCTCCAACACCACATTTTGTGACCGTTGGCTCCATGTCATGTGTCACATTTAGTATTTGTAGGGTAAATAAAGATGGATGTGAGGCGTGTGTGTGCCTAAAATTACTCCCTTTATGTATACAGTATCCAATGATTAGCTTAAAGTGTTTGGTCAAAACTTATTATGAAGGTTTGCACATATTTTTGGATATAACCTACCAAAAGACCCAAGAGTGGCGCGTTTCAGAAAATGCAGATTTTAGCGAAATTATTGATTATGTTAACTGGCGAATCAACATTCTTAAACAACAAATATGGAATTCTAGTGAAGTTATTGATTAAATAGTTGCACAGCAGACTTACCGAACCAAGGCCTTATGTGCAGGGAACCCCGGTTGACGGCACTATCCGCACACCATTACCAGGCAAGCAAGCCCCAAGCAAACCCGTTGTAAGCCTGCAACATTACAAAGACCCCCTAATTATAATATACTCACTCTGAAATCTGAATGCTAAAAAACCTATAACCTTAAAGCAACCAATATAACAGTAATCAAAAACCAAAAACACAAAGTTCTCACTGTATTGCTCGTTGGGTTTTATGTACTTCTAGCATTAAGTCATTATCATGAAAGATATACAGAAAACAAACATCAAAAATCAATAAATCCCTAGAAAGTTATAACTAACGTAATCCAAACACCCCTAAAATCATAACGGAAAAGATTTATGATCATGAAGAAACTGTTGATTCATTTTAGTATTAATAGACTTTGGGTTCGTCCAAGTTTATGTATAATCATACAAAAAGATATGAATAAGACATTTAAATAAAAATTTTAATACTTGTCTTATAGATAAATACAATATATACCCAGCAGTTATTTTATTGTATTCCAGCACAAAAGTAAACAAACTGAAAACACAATTGCTAGTTAAAACGCAATGAGAAAGTATAAAACTTAAGTTATATAATGGTTTTCAGAACCAAAACAAAACTTCAACAATTCTTTATTGGCAGGCAAGTATCATTGACCTTACTGTTCGTATACCAACTATGCCAATTGCTCGTGTAGAAAATATAGGATTTCCGATTTTTTACCACATGTTGCTTTTGTTTTAGTAGGCGTTAAGCTTATAGCTCATGACCTTTACATAAATTAGTAAATAGTTAATATAGCAATCTGCTACGTCTATCCACGATACAATTCATTTTGTCAACTCCTTTGGTTGCAAAATAAGAGTAACTTAAAGTCGATATATGCTCAAAAATTGACAGCCACTTTACAGTTTCGTATATATTATTTAAGCCATATAAGAAAGTGTTATCATTAACAAAGAAAAAAAAAAGAGATGGATACCTTGGAGGTTGAGAAATTTAACGTAGTCTATGATCTCATCAAGCATTGAAGCCTTGCTATATGTCATTCCACCTGCCATTAAAAATAAATCAAATAAACATTAAAAATAAATCAAATAAGCCTTGTTATAATGTCACCAGTTTGAGCTTCATTCGCACCAGCTACTTAGTAACTTATAACATTGGCCTTAGTAATTATGACCACCATCACCTCTTTCAAACTTCAAACAATAATCTAATTCATACCCACTAAAAAGTCACAATTTTAATTAAATGGGCACTAAAAACATAGCCGAACTAACAAATCAAACTGCAAACATCATCAAAATCACAACTTAATTATTCACATGGGTCATCTTGTAAAATAATAACCTATCAAGATGAAAGTGGGTTCAAAGGTGACTGAATAGAAAAATCATTCTCACAAAAAATAAATTACCTTTAGATTAGCATGTGGGTATCATTTAATATGATGAGAATTTAAGCTTTGTGAGTTAGAAGAAAAAATTACCTCCGTACTTTTCTTCAATAAGAGGTTAAATGCGTTGATTAAGGGTTTGAAAGGTTCCATGAAAGAGATCGATTGTAATGGGATTCAAGACGTGAGGCATCTTCTGCACTGGCATGTGTGCTCTCTTAGTTTTAAATTTATACCACCATATATGGTGGAGATGTTTTTAGGCAACAGGATATGTTTTTTGTGGTGGTTTTTTGTTTGGTGGGTAACTGATTTTCTATGTGTGTATCTTTGAAACTGGGAAGTGAAAACAATAAGTGATGTCTTTGCTTTAATTTTCATGTTTGGCCCCAAACTTTGTAAAATTATGTCCGCCTTTTTCAATTTATGTTTTTTAGATTTTGGACACATGTTTTTGTGAGGCTTTTTCTCAATAGACGAAAATTGATGAATATTGACCAAATTGGATTCAATTTTGACTCTTAATATTACGTCGCGTTCTTCGATTTCGCGCAACGTGGCAAATCAAACTTATTAGGTACCAATGTTTTGCGATGAGAGGGTTTTCAAAATTTCGAAATGATGTAATTCTTTTATTATATAAAAGATTATGCAACTTTAGCATCAAAACTATAACGAAGAATGTAAATCAATCATACCTGAGACTAATAGCAGATTCACACATTAGCATAAGATGCAATGAACTGAAAGCATCCAACGGGATTGCTGAGTGGTCCAAGCTCACAAAGAGTGCAGAGAGCCTTCGACATGATTTTGTATCGTACAATCTTTCTAGAAAAATTTATCACCATAGAAGAATCCTCTTCTCTTTCTCCCAAAACAATACAAAATACACTTAAACACATACTCCATGAATCGGGAAATGGCATCATAATGTCATCAAGATTAACTATGTACTTCACCGACCATTCACAATACCCATTCCTCATCTCATATATATATGCAAGTGTCTAGAATTGATATTCTCCCTACAAATAAGAGCAAACTACTCTGAGACTCCAACAACGCGATCCCCTCTTTATCAACGGTTAAAGGAGGTAACATAGTTGTTAAATTTGGACAATCTGCAATATCTAACTTACAATGCAAATAGCACCGGCCACTCGAATTACTTAGCCAGTGAATGGCGTTATTCCAATATATTCCAGATTCAAAATGTACAATACTTTGGATCTTGGATTCATCATCGAAAGCATATACATTGCATAAATTCCTGTCGTTCCAATGACCTGTTTCTGAAGAGCAAGTATTTATTTTATAGTAATCGGTAATTGTATAGATCTGAATGACTTTGTAGTGAGGTGATTTTGTAGGATCAAAAGCTATGTTGACATAATTATCCCTATAATCACATTGTGGAAGCATCTTAAACATATTATTAACGGATGGATTGCATACATATAATAACTCGTTAAACCAGGTAGCGCATAAGAATAAACCATTGCATGATTGTATAATCTCAACATTAGCAGGCTTCTCGGAGCCTAAGATGAAGGCCATTGTGTCTAGCTCAGATGTGTTGAACTGAATTCGGTTATCCAAAGGCACGAACCTGAAGATTGATGGATCTTGCCACGATCGATCTCGCCACAAGAGAAGAGCCGGAAGGGATCGAGGTTAGTGATTTGTCTCCGACGCATGACGACATGTGGGGATGTGATAAGAGATAACCAGTGTTTGGATACGGATTTAAATAATGAAAGTGAGATAGCAGGTAACCTGTGTAAGATTTCGATCAAAAGGTCGTCGTTGGAAACAACTAACTCTACCGAGGAAGGGATTCTTTTTGTGTTGGTAACCTGGGAGATTTCTGACGAACTTCCAGCATTCGAATCCATGAAGATGGTAAAACCCTAAACCCTAACTGATTGAATAAATATTAACTTTGTGATGGTTTAATATTATATATAATGGGCCTTTACCCAACGACTCGGGTAGAGGGTCTTGAACTATTTGTTTTTAGTGTTTATTACTAACTTAAAACATTACAAAAGAGGTTTTTTATTTGAGTAAATTACAATGTTTTTTATATGTGGGATATATATATAAGCGGGTATTTATTTGAAAAGATGAGGATGAAGATGACAAGATTTTTAATGGCAAAAGCAATGGGGGTGGTGGGTATGGTGGTGACGGTAGTGATGAGGGTTGGAGGTTGAAAAAGAGTGGTGAGTTAGACGAAGGAGCATTTGAGTTAATGGTGTAGAGTGTTAAAAAAAGATGTTAATGGGGAAGAAAATAACGAAAGATGAAAAATCCCTTGCCATAAACGAGTGTTAGAAATTTGGACCCACAGCGAAGCAAAATCAGGATGTCAAGGACTATCAGTGATATATTGCGGTTATAAGGACTAAATGCGAAATTTGAGAAGCACTTGGGGACCAACAGTATAATTCTTGTTTTTATTTTATCGTATTTCTACTGTTCATTCCAAGTTCATAGGTGTGTTATACAATTTTCTAAAACTAAAGGCCCGTTTGTTTGATGAGTTAAACACTAAAGATTGGGATTAGGTTAATAAATATTACTACCTCCGTCCCATATTAAATGTGCAGTTTTGACTTTTAATTTTTTTTTTCAACTTTTAACCTTAAATATTTTTGTTTATGTTATATAAAATTTAATGAAAATTATACCAATGAAAATACATTTAAAACCCAATTCATATTTAGCACCAAATATTATATAACACAAATAAAAATATTTAAGGTCAAAGTTTAGAAAAAAAAGACTTCAACATGTTAAACTGGACATTTAATGAGGGACAAAGGGAGTATTTAATTAGAGGGGTTAAGTGTTAAAATTAGGCATGAATACCATGACAATGGGGCTTTTCAAAAGAGTAGTAATTTGCACATACAAACAATTGATTGGCACAGTTTATTTCAAGCTTTAAACACTTGTACATATATAATAGGGTGCTTACTGCATTTATACTTTTAAGACTAAAATACACGGTTGGTCCCTAAACTTGTTCCTGCGCATCGCGATTGAACAAACCTTGGCCTTATCATCGTGGGAGGTCTAAAACATGGGGTTTATATGCCAAACTCGTCCCTTGACCCTTAACGCCGATGTCAACGTTATGTTGTTGAGGGCAAAACCGTCTTTCACTGTAGCGTACTCAATACAAACCGTTGTACAGTGTTTGTAGCTAGTATATGTCCGTGTAACACGTTTTGGTCGTCATTTATCATCCATCCCTAAACTATCCTACAAAACGATCTTACAAAGCGATAATCGTTTCACACAATGCGTTCTGGTGTGGTAAGCAAGCCATTATCGCGCCGTGGACCTCTGCCACCAGGCGTCGATTCTTTGGTTGTCCTATTGAAGTAACTACGTCTTAATATTTATTGTATTAGTTTGTTTTCTCAAGCAACAAAGTACATTGTAACAATGGTGGTTGTTTAATGACTTGTCATAATCATGAATAGGGGTCTTTTGTCGGTGGATACGATGGTATGATCCCAAATCGTTGCTCGTTCAAGAATGATCATACCAGGCCTTTTGAAGGGGAGAAATGAGCTTGAGGCAAGATTAGTAGCTGCTCAAGGTGATGTGTGGAAATGGAAGATTTACCTGGTGCTCAGTTGGATATTGTTCTTGATTGTCTATGCGTTGGGATAACTTTTTTAGCTTTTATGTAATGAGGCGAGATGGTTAATGTTCAGTATCTTGAATTATAGTAACGTTGTTATGAAGTATTCAGTTTGGTTTGTTTTTTACTTTCAATGCCTTATGGGTATGCAGATGGTTAGCAATTTGTTTAGGTTTGACTTTTAATTGTCAACATTCTTATGAGGTTTTGTTTAGCTTTGGTTACTTTTAATGCAAATTATTCACACATCAAGCTTAGTCAATCTATAAAAATACACAATAATGACATGGTTCCATAGTTAATGTAAATGGATATAATTCTAAATGCATAAAATTGCATGCTTTTCAAAGCATGAGAACTACAGTTAGACACACACACACACATATGTTTTTAGAGTACATAACTTTTTCATAGGAAATAAACTAGATGAAACATTGTCTAGCTAATTAGCATAACAGAATTGACCTATGGTGAGGCCATCATTCTTTCAGTCAGACTGTTGCCTAGTCATTCTTCGTGTATGCTTGGGTTGAAGCAGTCTGCTTGCACATCACTGACTGCAGCTGAGAATCGGAGTGATTGATCATGTTGTTGGGATTGACACTGGGATTGCTCATATCTTTGGGATCGGCAATTGCTTCATCTTGATGTTGTTGGGATTGAGAGAGGATTCATCTTGTATCCGGTATCTTGTTGCTTCATCTTGATGTTCTGCGCAGGTATACGAGGATGCATCATGTATGATGCGATCTTGATTGCTTGATCTTGATTTTCGATTGAACACCACTTCCTTGAACGCACTAACTTGACTTTCAACAACACACACCTTGCTTCTTTATCTGCTGCTAATTTGTTACCTTTAGGATGTGTCTTTTTTGCTGCAGCTTTTGTAGGCACTTGTTTGACATTTCCTTTATTGGCAGTTCGACTACTTTTAGCTCCACCATACCCTATACATGTTTTCTGGTTGTGCCCAGCAATACCACAAATACTACACTTAACACTCTTCCAAGCCTTGACTGACTTACCATTCTACAATCTCTTCACTTTCAGGAACTATCCTAACTCTTTTTCTACCTCTTGAGCTAGGCAGCTTCGTTTCGGATTTCGGTGGAACAATTGTTGTTGGCACACTTGATTTTTCCCGATGTTCGCTGCTAGTTATAGGCTCGACATGGTGATGGTAGGTTGCCTCCAAAGTGAGAAGATAGTAACAAGGATGAGCCCATGTTTCTACAGCTCCTACTTGTTGCCCATTTAAAGCCATATTCCATTGGTAGCAGCAGCATGTTTACATGGTAAACACTTTATCTCCCATCTTCTGCAAATATAAGACTTGTGTACAATATTAACTACACATTGGTCACCCCATGGTCTAACACGAAACTTAGTTCCCCATTCCATAAAACATTATACTTATGACCTCTTTTAATACCTCTAGCATGTGTTGGCGGTTAGTGTTAGTGGCCCATCACTCTTCTCAATCACCAAAAGAACATGCATTATCCTCTTCATACAGTATTCCCTGGTGTATTCTAAGGTTGTAATAATTGGTTTGTTTAAACCCTCAATTATTTTGTCATGAAACACTTGACACATGTTATTAAGTAACACATCGGAAGTAGCTCTCCCTAAAGATAAACAGTAATAAACATGTATTAATTATAACTGTTTATATTGCATTAACAAATATAAATTAACTGAAACAGCTAGATGACTTACATGAAAAATGTGACCTTGACCAATGGATCGGTGGAATCTTACTTAACCAATCATGGGCTGGTTGATTAAATTTCTTAAAATCAGCCATAGCTTTCTGCTATAACAGTTGAGGTTGTTGCACATTTCCACATATGCTCTTTGTAGGCCCTACCTTTCCATTGCAGTTTCATTTTCTCATGAATGCTTCTAATACAGAATATGTGTTCCGCATCTGGAAAAACATCTTTTAAAGCTCTACTTATATCCTGCACAAAATCAAATATGTTTACTGTCTGCTTCAAAACAGAGAGACTTAAAGTCATGAACAGATTAAGGGAGTACCTTTTGCATGTCAGTAGCTCAAGTGCTATATCATCGGATAAACAATGAAGAAACCAAATCCATGATCCTATGTTGTCTGATTCAACAAAAGCATAAGCTAAAGGGTATATACCATTGTTGCTATCAATTCCCACAGCTGTCATCAGTTGACCATTCAAAGGACCGCGAATTGGAAAAGTACCCAGCCCCAACAACGATCTCCCACGCATTTAAATCCTTCCTTCAGTGCACCTAAACAAACATACACTCTCTTGAATTCTATGGTTAGAAGAGCCTCATCTGCAGGTCGTTCCACATTCATCACAACTGTTGTATTAGGGTTTGTCTTCTGCAACTCTTGAACATAATCTCTCAACATGGTAAATTGTAGCTTGAATTGACCCTGATGGCTATTGCTAGGTTTTGGCCCTTAAAACCTTCTGCAGGACACAAGCTCGTATTGGTTGGTAAGTTGATTATGCATAGACTTGATAGGAACCAGTGGATTGGTTTCAATTTGTGCTGTAATTTTCTGTGAGATATAGTGAAGGTCAAAAGCTCTGTCTGCCCTTGATTGCAAACAAGTGTGTTGCTCATTATATGTTCTGACTGACCACGTACATGTCTCACCATTCCTGCCGACAAACAATAGCCATGGGCAGAGTATTTTTGAAGGGTCCTTTTTGCCAGAAAGCAATGCATTTATACCCCTTCTGCTTAATGGACCTTCACTTGGGCCTGAAAGTGGAACACAACCCTTACATCTAACCCTTATTCTTGTTTTGTCATTCTTCACAAAACAACTCCTCCTAGTTTCTATTGAATGCTCTTCCTTAGTTTTGACATCCCCTGCATTAGGAAACTCCTGCACAATAGAAGAATGTGGTATAGACTCCATTTGCAAAGTCCCTTTGTCGGAAAGAAACATACTCACTACAAAAGACATCATCAATCATCACACGTAAATCATTTTCCAAATGCATGTCATCACTTATATTACTGGTTGTTCCTGCTTGACCTAACTCATTACTTTGACCTACTTGGACCATAGCAAGTTGTGCATCATTCTCCTGACAAGTATTCTCTTCATTTGCTTGAATTGAATCATCAACTGCATTGCCTAAGTCACTAGTGTCACTCACTTGTAATAGAGTAACATCAACAACAGGATCATGTTCCATGTTATTGTCATAAACAGAAGCGCATCCTACAAAATGATTATCCTGAGTCAATTGAAACAGAGTTACACCTATATCAGGCTCCTCAAACTTGTTATTGACATCAACTAGTGCTCTTCCTGCTTTGTCTAAGTGCTTCTCCGAGTCAGTTAAACAGATTAACCTCAAAATTATCGGGCTCCTCAAACGGTTATTGACATCTACTTTGTCTAAGTGCTTCCTGAGTCACTGGAACAGTTAACCTCAAGATTATCAGGCTCCTTAATAGCAATGTCCTCATCAATAAGTACTAAAGCACGCTCACTGTTATGAACAGGTTGGCTAGCAAATGATGTGTCTAGGGTGGAAAATACAGGCTCAATGTTTGGCAAATTGCTAGATTCACCAATATCATTGACGTCCATAGGCACTTGTGTAAGTTGGATAAAAGGATCTAGTGCAGGTTCATTATCAAGATCATCTAGCACCAATCGTCGACAACAAGATTGAATAGCAGCAGTAGCAACTTTTCTCCTATCTTCATCCATCTCCCAAAACACAGTCTTAATAGATTGTGGGGACAATTCAGAAAGTTCTAATCTTGTCTTACCTATTTCCACATAGACATCTATCAACTTATGGTCTATGACAACATCTTTCAACACTCAACATTACGACTTCACGCAAAGTAAACAAACCGTTGTCCAATGTACAACCAGGCTTAAGAAAGTAGAAATAATTGGTTTGTCCAATCTCATAACCGATTTGGGTCATGAGAGCATCCATTTCATTAACGGATACCTCTTTTATTTCTACATGATCAACAAGACAATTCTTGCCTCCTTGATATATTCTACCTGGAAAGTATTTGAATGTACCTTCATAATGGAACCTCATGCTAAAGGATCCTGGTTGACCCGCTGTATAAAAGATGTACAAAAACAATGTTAAGATAAAGTTACCTAAAACGGGAATAACTTAAACAATCGTACTAACATATGATTGTAATAGACTATAACCAAAAAACACTTACAATATCTTTGATTGCAGCTTTTTCCTCAATTTCATGGTCATCAAAGAGAGGATATTCTCTTATTCGTCATAGAGTAAATCCAAGGTTGGTGTTTGTTATTTTCTTACTTAGATTATTTGATTTGATGATTGACATTGCATTAGAGTTTTTTGGGTAGGCTTCCAAAACAAGTTTGGGGATGAGCAATGAGTACACAGCTTTGTTATAATACATATGGGGGAAATTGACAAGACATCTGCTATATATACATCAAGTAAAAAGACTTTCTACCCTCAACGATACGGGATAACGGGGTTTTCCGGTATAACGGACGTTGACCGCCGGCGTTAATGGTCAAGGGACGAGTTTGGCATATAAAGCTCATGTTTTGGACCTCCGGCGATGATAATGCCCAGGTTTATCCCATCGCGATGCGCAGTAACAAGTATAGAGACCAACGGTGTATTTTAGTCTACTTTTAAATGTCAATCAATATTTGAATTGTGCAAATGATCACTTCTTTCAAAAACAAGCAAAAGAAGTGCAATTTGTTGTTGTACAACTAGTAAGATTATTTATTTAATTGACTTATATTTACAAAGTAGTAAACCCTTGTGTAGACCAAACAACATTTTTTTTTTTGTTTCACTAAACCAAATCCTATGCCAGCCATTTATTAATCCGATACAATAGTAAGTCCTAGCTTTAAAATGAACAGGCCCTTCGCCTCGCCGGTGCATTTAGCTGGAGGAAAACATTGTTTTTGATTTATGTATTTTTGAAGTTTCACAAAACATTAAAATGTTACTATTCAATAAATATCTTCACGAAACGAAAAATAAAAATTACTAAACACACATTTAATGGGTTACTAGTATCTTTTGTAAGCCAAAACCCCCACTTTCCTTCTGCAAAAGAAAAATCCATTCAAACGTGTTATCTTAATTCTTTTGTCAAGATTGGTAAGAAAACTGACAAATAACCTAAGCTTTCAGGATCTTTTGGGTTATTGAACAGTGAACACAAAGGTTACATGAACTACAACAAATGTATGGACTATGTTATACCTGGTATGGACCATGTCATGAACCCATGTAGGGTGGAATTAAAGAAAATGAATTAAGAATAAAACTCGGATATATCTCAAAACTTTGGAGAACTGCATCAGCTACAAAACATGACACAGTATATAGCTTGCGACTAATATAGAGTACAATTCTTTGTAAATGCCATCTTTGTATACATACTCGATACCAGTAGGATTTTAAAATCCTATTTTTTTGAGTAGTTCAGGACTGTAACATTCTATGACTGCATAGTATACCTTCACTAGTATTTAAAGAGAAAAAGTGTGTGTTGATTTATACTTGTTGCGCTGAGTAGATCCTGCAAACGGATACAAAAGTAGAACATCAAAAACTGAATTAACAGTTTGGGTAAATGGCTGTTTGGTTTATGTTTTATCAATAATGGATCAAAATGGGTTAGGCTAAAGAATTTAGCTAACAAGGAGACTTGTCAAATGGGTTGAGCAAGCAATATAGATTGGAAGCCATCCAAAATGTATCAAATCCATAAAAACCTCGTAAATGCTTTATCAAAAAGTATTAGACCATTTTTTTATATTAAATACCTTCATAAGAATATCAAGCACATAATTTTTCTAAAAACTCAATAAGTCACAAACTAACTTTGCAGGCAGGTCCAATCTGATTATTCCTTTTCCACTTTATTGATGCATAATGTCAATTGTTACTTAACAGCGAAACTATAAACATCAAAAGGGTGCTTAAAGTACTCAACGATTCAATTTCTTGTAAAATAGATAAAAAAGCATCAGTGTCACTTTCATATTACTATTAGTTACATACTTGAACTACAGTTTATCATCTATTAAATGCTTAAACCTTCATTACCATCATTAAGTGTTGGAGTGTCCAGTAAAAGAAGTGTGAAAATGCAGCAACACTTAACTTTGATCTAAAGATTTCGTTACTCTTTATTTATTTATTTTTCCTTTTGTTATAAATATATTGATTTTTTTGCCGTGTGTAATGTTTAAACTCAGTTGGGTAGAAGAGACCAGTTATAGACTTATCACTGATACAGTTGAAAAAATAATTATCTGATATTAGTGTAATTACCCCTAGAGATATATATCCTTGTGCCAAGCTGAACAGGAATTCCTTCTCTGCAACAAGCACCAAATGATAGATTACAAAATTAGAAGTGAGTATTAGCAGAGGTGGCAACTTAGGCCCGTTTAAAATTTACTTGAGAAAAAATAAATAAATAAATAAATAAAATCTAAAAGAAACAAGTAAAATGAGGATCAAAAGCTGTAGATATTTATTTTTACTTCATACCTAAATCACTTCTTTACAAAAATACTATTTTATTGAAAAGTTTTTACAATTTATTGAATATTTTAACCTTTTTACTAAAATGGACAAAAAACATGTGTGCGTCGTTAACTAGACCGCTTTCAAACCATACTGGCCAATTCCCAACCCAATTAACTGGCCCAATTTGCCTTTAAGTATTAGCAACAATCTTAATCGTGGGTACCTTTTAGACCAATCCTGAAGGAACTCATTACTTGTGGTGATCAAACCTGGGTCATTCCAATTAATTATGCTCTGGTTGCAACTGTTTAATGGCTTTAAGTGTCTGTTATTACATATGTAAATTGAGATACCAGAGTTAGAACTAAAGTATATACGTCAGATAGATGTCGATAACAGAATCGGGTTACAAAACCTGAGGAAAGCATGGGAATTATTCTGCAGAAAAAAAAATCGTTAATACAAGCCCATTATAAGGAATTGAACGGTGAACACATGATACATTATTAAAATAAAGAGAATTTGTAAGAAAAGTACTATATGAAAATTACATAAAACCTTCCTACTTTATTTCCTTATTGCTTCCATAAACAAAATCAGTAGGGACAAAATGGTACATGTTTGTACCAATCCATTGACCAGCAGATGTTATAAAACCATCTTATACAGAATCGTGGACCAAATAATATGTTGATTCTCCCTTACATGTGCTACAATAGGTTTGTATCTTCCGGGAAAAGTGCTTCAAATTATACAAGGAAAAAAAATGTTATACTGCTGACCTTATAAAGTGTATCCAATATAAGAAGATCCAGCTGGTGACCTTCTTTTTTAGAAATATCTGCACAATCAGAAAACACGAAGAAACAAATATGAAAACCATAGTTTTTAATCTCACCAATTGAACTGGCACCACTCAATAATCATACAATGGAACAGTATATAAACATAACAGCTTCTAAACCTACATATTCATTAATATTTAGCTGTATAATGAAATGTGACATAAAGAAGAACAGATATACAAAAGGAATGGAAGAAACACTCACAGAGTTCTGTTTCTTCAATGAAGCGTGAAATATCAGATATATAAGCTACTTTTGTGTTTTTTCCAAATGAGAAACCTAAACAAACATAATCCTCCCCATGCATTACCTAAATTAATGTAAACACAGTCACAGTCTGTAGTTTGAGTTTACTATTCAAACAGTAAATAATAAAAAAAGAAACTAAAGTTTAGAAGATTAACTGGTAATGGAACAATTTCTAGCCCAGATGCAACAAATGAGCTCTTACAGTCATTCTCAATTACTTTCCAATCAAGTTGGGCTACACGTCTAACTTCCTGACCAGCTTTAAGCTTCTTTTGAACCAAGTAAGGAAATTTCACTTGTAAGCTGTTCAGAACACAGAACCAATAAGTACCATCATGGTGAACCGGCCTTATACAATGAATTTGTCAGGATAATATTGTCATACCCCTTTAGTCCCAAACTCCCAAGATAATTCTCCACTAGACAAATTCACAGATTTAGGAAAAATTGTAACAATTAAAGCTTTAGATTGGCATATTGATTATTTTATCATTTTTTAGTAGAAAATTATGTTGGAACAGAGGGAGTACCAAGCAACACGACAAACAGGGTAATGCATGGGTTAGGAGCATAGTTGTCAATAGCGACGATAGCGGTCGCTATAGCGCGCTACGTAGCGAAGCGGTCATGTGTCGCTATTACCATTTAGCGACAGAATAGCGACAAAATTGATTTTTTTTTTTTTTTGGTTCTTTCTATTAAGTATAAAAGCAAAATTAGGGTTTATTTTATCACTTCTATTAGCCGCTATTCTACCATCAGTCCATCACATCTTCAATCTTCATCACCTAAGACGGCCGTCACCTTCGGCAAACTCTCAGGTAATTACTCCCATCTTAATATTCCAATTCCAACTTTGAATCATCTAATTCCAACTTTGCATTGTCTAATTATTTTTGTGTTTGGAACGAATGGGTAGAAAAAATATGATTCATGATTTTTGCTACTATTTTATCGCTAAACACAAATAGCGGTCGCTATTTATCGCTATTCGCTACGTAGCATATAGGTGGTTTGTCATTTATTATCATTATCGCTATTGATGCAGCAATATCAAAGATGCGCAAAGGATTCCTGGGGTGGCTAGAGGAACATCGAGGTCCAACCGGCCAAGAGAATCTTGGTGGTTTTTGAGGAAGTGCAATCCAAAGTCGTAGAAACAATCTAGGTTCAGAGCTTCTTTGTTGAGGAGGGTCGCCAACGGACATACTATGTGAAGAGATATAAAGTAGCTAAAAGAAGCGAAAAAGCAGATGGCTCGAAAAGGACAAGGCGTGTAATTTGTATAAGAGTTGGACTCCAAAAGGGGCTAACGACATCTTCAGTGATCGCTAAAGCCGAGAGAGGAGGAGGAGGAGGACTTAGGATAGTAAAGTATATCAAAAGATGAAGGAGACAGACATCCATTGTAGCGTAGAGGATATCAGGAAGAGATGGGGAGTACTTCTCCTCTCTTTTCAATGTAGGAAGTGGTCAAGACAGTAGCGGATCAAGAGAACCTTAGCCAACGAACGAGTGCTACTATTAGGATTATCAACAGAAGTGAAGATCGCCTCTGAGAAGATGGGAAGAAACAAGCGGTAGGTAGGACCAAATACCCATAGAAGCTTGGAGGTGTCTGGGAGATAGGGGTTAGATTGGTTGACATGCCTATTCAACAAGATCTTCCACGGGGATAAGATGCCAGTAAGAATGGAGACTCAGTGAAGTCATCCCCATCTACAAGAACAAGGGGATGTACAAGTGTGCAGCAATTATAGGGGCATTAAGCTTCTCAGTCACACCATGAAGCTTTGGGAGAGAGTTATTGAGAGAAGGTTGAGAAGGGAGACGAGGGTGTCGGAAAACCAATTTGGTTTTGCCCGGGAAGGTCATCGACAGGCTATGGTATTCACCTTCTCAGAAGTCTCATGGAGAAGTATAGAGAAAGACAAAAGGACTTGCATTTGGCGTTCATTGATCTTGAAAAGGCTTATGATAGCGTTCGCTGAGTTGATTTGGAGAACTCTTATCAATGTGAGGTACCCCATATAGATATGTGAGTTTGTAGTCATTAGGGATATGTACAGGTGCTAAGACTGGGTATGCGGCCCACTGTGGGGACCTTAGAGTTTTTCCCTGTGGAAGTTGGGCTACACCAGGGATCCGCCATTAGCCCCTACCTCTTCGCCTTGATTCTAGATGAGTTAACTAGAGGGTAAGAGGGCATCCGTGGAACATGATCTTTGCTTGTGTTGGTGGCAGTCAGGAATTAAACACCAGCATGGAGGAGGCTCTTGAGACAATGGCCTTGGCGAGAAGACAAGACACGAGATGGGGAGGTTTGAGCAAGGTTGCAACGGTGATCGATCCCCACCTCTTTATACCTGGATCGATAATTCAGGATAGATGAGGACGTAACCGGATTAGATGATGGCGGCGTCCTTTCATGGCAGGAACATCCCATTTAAGTTAAGGGAAAATTCTATGGTGCCGATTAGAGGCTATCTTGTCTGCTGAATGTTGGCCCATATTAAAGGCACATGCCAACAGGGTGAGGCGGCATAACCGAGGATGTGGTAAAACCTTGCTTGACATGATCGACGGAGTTGAGTTTTCTAAACTGGAGGTCATGTCAGGAGGAGGCCACATCGGCGCCAGGTTAGAAGGGTCGAAGCGCTTGATGTAGATGGTGAGAAGGAGGCGACCCAATATCAGTGAGGATAGACTTAAGCTTGACATGCGGAGGACATGATCTCAGATGGAAGGGTAGATAGATTGATTTCGGGTAGTGTTGCTAGGTGCTAGTCTGATTTTGGGTTGTGGTGCTAGGCTTGCTTTTAGGTGCCTTTTGCCTGCGTCTTGCTTTGCTAGTCTTAGGCCTGTCGTGGTTTGCGTTGCTCTGTTGTTGCCCCCTTATGTGTTGCCCCACGTTTTGTTGTCTGTTTTGGGTGTGCCTGGGCTTTTGGTTTTATATCCTGCTATGCTATTGGCTTTTCCATGTGCTTACGCTTCGACTTTTTCCTTCTATATGCCCCGCTTCGCTTGTTTGCTTGCTTTCTTTACTTTGCCTTTTTGTTTTGTCGCATATCTATCCTTTAGCACTAGCACACTTTGCACTTGGAGGTCTCGTTGGAAGTGCTTCCTAGTCTCTACCGGGTTTACCCTGGTGGTAGGGGTAGGATCTGTCTACATTTTACCTCCCCCATACCCTGCCTTGGCGGGATTGGGTTTGTTGTTGTTGTTGTCGCTATTGACAACTATGGTTAGGAGTCAGAAAAAATGGATTATTCATTTGATAGACTGATAGTTGCAAAACAAATGGAGCATATATAATGTGAAGAGGTTCAGCAAAAAGGTGAAACCTAAATGATCAATCTGGCTAAGAAAAAAACATAAAATAACATAGATAGCCTCACAATTCTAACATACCTCATGAAGTTGGAAAATGAATATTAAGCATGCCCAAGTTTTTATATATAAGGCCATTTGAACATTGTATATAGAATCAAATGCGTGGTATGAAACAGAACCTAGAACTTGAGTACCTGTCCATGGCATGCTGGTTGAGGAAAATAGGCGTAGGCTCAATGTCATTTACTGGACTGAAAGGTTGCACTGCACGGATATCATCAAGACCAAGAACTGCATCAGCATGTTCATGAGTCAAAACAATCTGCATTTAGAAAAAGGATTAGCTATTACATAAAAAGAAAACAATAAGTTCCTCTGTTATTAATAGTATACTCCCAAAAAGTAGCATAGAGAGAAAAAGCATAACTTTTTTGCGTTAGGACAAGGTGAGATGAGTTCATGGAGGAGTGTGTGAATTTAGTTCAAATGAATCATTCCTTGTGTGATGCCAGTTGCACTTCTTATAGGTAACTACCACAAGGATTCTTTACAGTTAGAGAATGACTTTGAATTGATAAATCATTTTTTTGGTTATTTTGTCTAGATAACAAATAGACCTTGATTGTTCTATTTGGTTCTGTTATACATAAAATATATGTTGCCGTTCCAAAAAAAAAATCAGAAAGCCAGTTCAACTTGTTTAAACAAGATTTGATCTGATAAGCTATATAACCTCCTTCTAAGCTATATAACCTCCTATTATGTCAAAAGATTGCAAAAGAATTTCCAGTGAAGAAACAATGCTTTCACATCATACATTATCACGTTTCAAAAATCCTTAGTGCAAAACATTCTAAGGGAAAAGATGCTCACGGAATCAACTTGAGGAATCTTATGATAAGTGAACCACCGGAGAACTTGTTCTCTAAATGTCTTTCCAACATCAATCAGTATGTACTTGTGTTCCTCACCAGTTGGGTTATAATCAATCAGAAGAGATGTATTGCACCTACACAACAACAAAAAAATCAATGAATAAAATATATAGAGATTCAGAAAAGTAATTGAATAAATGATACTGTAAAGCATAATACAAGACTTCTTACCAGTTTCGGACATCTCACATACAGAATTGTAAAGAATTTGTTACTATTTTACCACCAACACGGGTCAATATGTAGACCTCCCTCTCTCGAGTTATTAAAGTCCATTTTTATGTAAAGGGTGTTTAGGATTGCATTTACAGAGAGAAAATCACAGTTCTGCTTACAGAACATAGGGAGTGATTATCTAATTATTGCGTTTGGCAAACCACCAGAGAGAAAACACAGGTCTGCTTCTGCAAACACATGATCTATTTCGTAAACGCAACCCCAAACACTCCCTTACAACTGAAGATAGATTTCCCTCTCTAGAGTAAAACGAGTCCATTCATATCTACAGGGTGTTTGGGAGTGATTATTTAATTATAGTGTTTGCGAAACACATATAACCAGAAAATACTGTTCAGCAAGACATTAGAAAAGAAGTGATTATCTACGTTTTTCTAGAGAGAAAAGCAGGTGTGCAAACACATTATCTATTTTGTAAACGCAATCCCAAGCACCCCTTTACAACTCAAGAACATACACTGCATAAAATTAAAGAAAATCGAGTTTTGCAACCATGTTGTCGATTGTACTATTTAATTTCATTGGAAAATAATCAATGGACTTGGTAAAATGGGCTTTTAACGTTTTAGACTGCTTCAGATACTTTTAATGCAACAGAAGTTACAAAGCTACAAGTATGATGGTTAAAATTGAATCTCAAACCTTTTTTTATATAGTCCAATCCACATCTCTTCTAATCATAAACCTTTTTTTCATAAAGTTCGATCCAGCTAGCAACTTCTCATCGTTAACGCTTCTCATCAAGTCTAAACTTCATACAATTACACTTACTAAATTATTCTACCCAACCACAACATCCTAACTGTTGAAACTCACGCCTATAAAACCAAAACATACAAACACCTAACAGAGAATATCTATCCACGACATTACATTCTAAACATTCAAAAACAACAAATCGAATCCTAACAGATCTGAAACAAAACATTGCACACCATATACACACCTACAACCCTAACTATTATCAGATGAAATCATTACCTAAAATTACGATTACGCTCTGGCGGAAGCGATGACGACTGAAAACACAATTTCTCTTCATTACATCCATAACTATTCTAATCACAAATCACTTTTTATACAGGTTAATCCAGCTAGCAGCTACTCATTACATCATTAACGCTTTATAACGATTTTAAACCTCATACAATTACACTTACTATAATTTCCTACTAACCAGAACATTCTAACCGATTTCGAAACTAATGCGTCATATAACCAAAACTTAACATAGAACTATTTATTTGAAACTAATTAATCATAAGCATATATCTCTATACAGATCTAAAAAAACACATTACAATACTAAACATTCAAATAAACACTTATAACCCTATAATTTATACCTAAATCAATCAATACCTATATATTGGATTACGTTACAGTTACAACATTCTTCTACCTAACCATAACCAAATTCGAAACTTAAAACAACACACATGTCACTAATCCAAAACTTACTAATAACTAACAGAGAACTATTTATCATAAGTTGATCTATTATAAACATTAGTAATTCCTACACATTCAAAACTATTGAACCTAAACCTAACATATCTAAATAATAACACATTACCTAAAATATACACACTTATAACCCTAAATTTTATAAAAATATTGAATCAATACCTATAATTAGGATTGTGTTCAGGTGGGGCCGATAGTCGATCACTCATTCCTAAACCACAAACACTTTTTTTCTTCATAACTACATTATGAATCTCTCTCTGATACCTTTTCTATACATAGTTAACACTTCTCATCGATTTCTAATCTCATTCAGTTACAACTTACTACACTTTTCCACGTAAAAAGAAAACATCCTCACCGATCTCGAAACAATCTAATAACTATTTGAATTCACAATTAACAAAACAGATCTAAAACAACACACATATAAAAAATACTTAAATAAACACTTATAACCCTAACTTTTATAAAAATATGAGATCAATACCTATAGTTAGGATTACGCTTAACTTCCGAAAACAAACTTGACATCATACATGACAGTTACAACACTTCTCTACCTAACTATAACACTCTAACTGATTTCGAAAGCGAAAACAACACACATGTCTCTAAAATAACTAAAAACTAACAGAGAACTATTTCCACACATTCAAAAGTATTAAACCTAAACCTAACAGATCTAAAATAATAACACATTACACATTTATAACCCTAACTTCTATAAATCACACAATCGATACCGATAACGTCTCAAGGATCGATTATTCATTCCTAAACTCAAACATAATATCTCTAATATTCAAATTACAGATCTAAAACAACACATTGCATACAAAATACTTAAAATACACACTTATAACCTAACTTTTATTTAAAAAAATAAATAAAATGAATGAATACCTATAATTAGGATTACGTTCAGGCGGAAGAGATAAGGACTGGTGACAAACATGACAGGGAGGATCAGACGGTTGGATCAAACACATTGCATTCGGTACAGCACTTGAACAGCCTGTGCCTAAAAATATTAACGCTGATGATGAATTCATCTTGCCGTTACTTAACGGGTGGTTAACGGCGACGTCCATTTGAAAGTGTGTGTTTGTGTGTGTTTTTAGAGGGGGATTTATATATACGGGGTGTGAATGTGATGGGTGTGATGGTTTTTGTTGGTGATGGTGGATCCCACGTTTTGGTACTTTTTGTATGCTTAAAAGATGCGTATTGGTTGTTGTATGGGTTGAGCCGAATATATCTACTAAAATTTAAAAGATTTACGTTTTTGTGTTATCAAGCCAATTTTCGGATGTTCAAATCAAGCCAATTTTCAGACTTAACGACTGTTAATCATTACATTAATAAATTAACGACCGTTATGTTTATTTCGTGGATTATATAAATTATAATTAATAGTATACATTAAACATATTAATTATATTTAATAAACGCTCTCTAAATGTATATGTGTGTGCTCATGGACTCTACGCGTAATTTCCGCCGTATATAATTTATTTTTTTGCGCATAAACAACACATTCATACCGTAATAGTACAATGACTACACACTTTACTCTTCAATGTTTTAGCATCAAAATGTTATCTTAATAACATAAACATTGATTAACATGATTTGTTTCACTTTGTGTTAATCAATTTTCAGCTGCACATCAATAAGTAATCATTCCGGTTTCATTGATTTGTCTTATCTATACTACTATATAGTGAAGGTTATTTTCGTAACCAAATAAAATGCTGGTGAACCGCTGGAGAACTCAGTTGAGTCAAAATAATCAATGGATGAAAATGAAATGGCATTATGGTAAATAAGAATAATTTTATCTTATATTTTTAATATAGTCAAAGGGCAGTTATGGAATTTCATCTAACATCATCCAACACATAATGCGAAATAAGCGTCCCATTAACATCATGACTGAGATTAATATTTGTTCTCTATAGAAACCCTAGCCACCATCATTCATTGTTTTGTCTCATACAACCTCTTCAAATGCCAAGAATACAAGGATCGTGATTCACCGCCACAACCACATGATCAGTTATTCCTTGATTCCATCATCGTTATTGGTGTTTTTTTCCCTCCTTGATACCTAGTGGCCCTCACCCTAACTTCATCTTTTCCAACCCAGATCGAGCATATGTACTTAAATATGATGAATTTTAATGTTTTCGATCTTTTGTATCATCATGTCTACAGTTTCTATAAGTTTTCTTAGTCCGATTCGGTTTTAATGTGAAACACACATATTCTCGCTTTTAAATTACTTTTATTCGAAACTTGATTTGGGTTTTGGATTTTAAAAATGCATCGAAAGAGGGTAGTCCATTTGAAAATTTTAGAAATTTCACATGGCAAAACCAAGATATAATGCGGTTCGAAATGTAAATATGTTATAGTGTCAATGATGGCTAGCCATTGGTCGAGAGGCACTCCTTTACCAAGGTCTTGAGTTCGATCCTCCCGGATGGCAAGCTTGGGGTTTTTCCTCCTAATACTTGTAACGGCCCATGGTCAACATCTCGCTGTCTAGGTGCAAGGCCTCACCATTATACTGAGGTTTTGATGTCAGACCCGGATGAATGTTCGAAAAAAAATATATATATATATATATATATATATATATATATATATATATATATATATATATATATATATATATATGTTATAGTAATCATCTATTTTTGAAGTTATACATGAAACATTGATCTTGCTGCTGTTACTTAGATATTTACGTAATGCATATATCACTATCCATCAATTGATTTTGAATCAATGTGTAATTCACAAAGATTCCTTATTTGGTTTGATTTATTTCTTTATTCATGATAGTGACAGACCCATATTCTTTCAGTAATTCTTAAGCTTAAATAAACAATTGTATTCGGGTATATATTTAGTTTTATGATCATAGTTTTGCTTTTAAGTACGTCGGCTTTTCTTTTTTGATCATATAGGTCAATTGTCTTTAGTGTTCAAGACAACATAAACACTATTGGTTACTGTGTACCAATATGATGAAGATATGATTTAAAGAATGCAAGAGCCAAGCATTATGTTGCATCGATGGGACGATTTTTGCCCAACATGAAAATTGCACATGTGTTTTAAAAATGCACATGTTTTTGGCGATGAGGACGATGACCATCATGAAAATTGCACATGTGTTTTGGACGATGAGGGATATGACCAACATGAAAAGTGCACATGTGTTTTGAAAAATGCATATGTGTTTCTATCCATTTTGTCTTAGCGAGCTAGATGTAATTGTAATATTTTGAATGTTATGTATACGAGCAAAAATAATGTATACGCAAATGCTCTCTAGGCTTAAAGCGATTGGCTCTTAGACTTATATATATGCACCTATGCGTACTAAAGATCTAGCAGCAATGCACAAATGCATTTATATATTTCTATATCTCATGTTAACAAATTGATCTGGGACACTAATTATGATAACTAAAACGAATGACTGTTAGAATTATACATATGCACCTATGCGTACTTAAGATCTAGTAGGAATGCACAAATGCACTTATACGAAGAAAAAAAAACGCATATGCACCTTACATTCTCAAATCATGCATCTTGAAAAAATATATATATATATATATATATATATATATATTATAAAAATATCAAAAATAAAATAAAAATGTAATTTTACTATTGTACCCTTTTGAATTAAATAATAAAACTAAATATCTAAAATCGATTGGTTGATGTTTGTTCTCAGTAGCTCTCGAATTTATTTGGTTCAAAATAACCTCACCCCTACTATATAAAAGCATTTAAGTTGTAGGCCCACAAAAATTAAGATAAGGAATTAATGATTGATTGGTGACATGTGTCACTTAACTAAAAATAACAAAAATGGAGAGCTCTAACAAACCAAATAAGGAAATTAATACCCAAAGTGACATTACGCTTCTTAACTAATTAATCACCTTTATTTTTAAATTTAAATATCTTTTAATTCGTTTAATTTTTATATTATCTAATTTCACCATATTTTTTAAAATTTTGTGCTCTTTAATTCAACATCCATTTTAATAGATTTTTATGAGTTTTAGTTTTACATTTTAGTAGGTTTATTTTATTTTGATTCAAATTTTTATAATTTTAACCTTTATCTCAATCAATACAAACTTTATTTATCAAAATCATTTACTTTTGGTAAAGTGTTTGACGGAAAAAAGATTGTGAAGGTCTTTTTATATGCGGGAATAATGATGTCACGGAAAGATACGGAAAACCCAAACAAACACATATACATTTGGAGTGTTGTGAAATGAATCAAGCTGTAGAAATTGCGAGGAGAGTTAGGTTAGCAATTTATTTACAATATTTATTATATAACTATATTTATCACCATGTGCGGTATCCAACTAGTATATTATAATGCATGAAAAAGCCAAACCTCATTACAAGCATAACTCCTAACCAAAAATTAAGATAATGAAATGCAATCATGACTATGACACGTCACTTAACAAACTTCAAACCTAACTCCTAACCACCAAAATTAGGATAATGAGCTCCAATTATAAAGTGACATGTGTCACTTCTAAACTAAAAATTTATCGTTATTTTCAAATTGAAATATCTTTTTATCTAATTATTTTTTTATAATCTAATTTCACCATATTTTCTAAAATTTTATGCTCTTTAATTCAAAATCTATTTTGATATATTTTTATAAGTTTTTAGTTTTTATATTTTTAGTGGGTTTATTTTATTTTGATTCAAATTTTTACAACTTTAACCTTTATTTCAATTAATATAATCTTGATTCGTCAAAATCATATACTTTTGGGGGAGTGTTTGATGGGTAGAGATTGCGAGGGTATTTTTATATGCGAATAATGATGTCCGGAAAGCTACTGTAACCCAAACAAACACTTACAACTAACACATATATATTCGAAGTGTTGTGAAACGAATTCACTAAACGGGTAAGCTAACACATATAAATCATACACCACAATGCAGTATCCGACTAGTAGGACTAAAAGATTGCATCAAATCAAACTAACTTTATTGGATTACTTAACCGGAATTACTAGCTCGATGTTTCAATCAATATAATGCATGACTTGGTTTTCTTGTAAACAAAAGAGTCTTTACTTTTTACTACACCAGCAAATTAAGTTTATGATATGAGGGAAGAGATCTAGTGAGAAGAGAAAATAAAATGAGATGAGTAAGAAATATTCTTAACCACACATTTTAAATAAAAAAAATTTAAGAGAGATGCATCTACTTTTGTAAGTGCATCTAAAATGTGTGGTTGTTGTTTCTTCTCATCCTTCTCATTTCAATTTTATTTCTTATTTGATTCATACTCTATGATGTGATGCAATGTTACAAATATAATTACTGCTATTTGAAGTGGTTGAACATACATGATTTATATGAGTTTACTATAATGTATTAAGTTTTTATTTCCATAGATTATCATGAAAACACCATTCATCTAGTGGTAGAATAGTGCCCTGCCACAGTACAGACCTGGGTTCGATTCCTTCCTGGTAAATTTTTAGCTATGATGATAAGCCTATTGCAATGGTTGGGTCCATTGTGTTACATCTCTTAAAATGGATGAGATAAAGGCATTTCGAGCTAATTTTTTTCCTTCACCTACATGACATATATGTATGGAAATCTCGTATTTAATAGTGAATGGTGTAATTTAAGCCACAAATAAGCAAACATTTTTACTATAAAATCACATGGACCACACAGTTAGGGCCCGCTGGTTCAAAGTGAAGGAATCTAATGCCGAATGAGTGAGGTGGTAATCAATCGCACTTCCCTCAATTTATTCTATAATGGTTCATTACCCATTACGGGTAATCAATCCCTTTGAACTCCTAACCAAGCACTAAATAATGTGAGGTAAGCCCTTTTGAATACCTTACCCTCACCCCCAACCCCAACCAAGCACTTCAGTACACTCGCTCAAGTTAAAATAAAGAGATGAATGGAAAGAAAAGTAAAGTGAAGAAAAGAGTGGAGAGGAGTGGACATAAAGTTATGATTACCTTTCTTGTTCTTGAGTCAAAACAAACAGAGAGGAAAGGGAAGTATTAACCAAAAGTAATTTACAAATATACCCAATTATGCATAACTTGCACAAAAACATATTACATGTATCAAGATCATGACTAGCAACTAATTTAGATCGGAAGACTGCAAAAACAAATCAAATATAATTAACTAAAATCGCCATATCATTACGTCATTCCAATTCATAGTATATCCAAGATTAGGCATCACATACCCAATAGTCATATCAAAAAACAAAATATACGAGGTGCTTCATCTTCATTTGCACTAGTCATACACCATATCGCCAAGAGTTATACTAAATACTACACAAAAAATATCACAATTCCGAGTTTGGGATGACATTTACATATACAAAAGGACATTGACATTCAGCATTTGTACCCATCAGTTCGCTTAGGATAGATTTGTGCATATCAAGAGGGCAATCCAGCAATGCTCGAGTACTTTCTGGACTTTTTAACAGAAATACAAAGGTTGTTGCTTTGAGATCTTCATCAACACCCATAAGCTCCAACTCACTATAAATTTCTCCTCCGATATACACATGTTGATGCGATCCAACAATTGCCTTACAATATGAAATAAAGAAAAGTATCAATTTATTATAAGCAAGCATAAATCTAATACATATTGTATATAGACAAAACTTTACCTTAGTACACTCCTTCATTGCATCAGCTATTTGTTCAAAAGAACTTTGGATTTTGGAAGCGGTTTCTTCTTCGACCTTTTCTTTTTCTTGACTTCATTTGTGAACATCGTGGAGTGGTTGTAACTTGAATGTCATCACCATTGTTGAGGTTCTCCAAACCAATCTCGTTAGTAGATAAAACTTCAACTGTCTCATCAACTATTTCTACCGTATCCTCATTGTTGATAATTCGCTTTCTCCTTTCTTTAGTTGTTTCGGATGCAACACCAGTTGCCCTATCTTTTGCAAATAGCATATAAAGTTCATCATAGTTTGAAATTGTTTTCGTTTTTCATTTTGAAGCATCAGGGTTTGCCTATTTTAAACCAAGAAGATCATTAAGAATTATAAACTTTTAACACATTTGACATGACCATATTGCTCTTATATATAGATGAACATATCTTTGTATAATCAACAAAAATTACCTCTATCAAGTCTTTCCACACTTCTTCTTCCGCTTCAATCAATTCACATACGGGGTTTCAAGAAAATCCACTTAAAGACTTTCCACGAAAGACATCATAGCAGCTTGAAAAAGTTTTTTTTATGGTACTTAAACGATTCTTTAAATGGTTTTTCGTTAAATTCAACTTAAGATTTTCATTCAATTCAAAAACCATATTTTTATATGCTTGAGGTGAGAATGTTCCGCCACCCCGATTACCTTTATCTTGTTCTTTGAGCATAGCTTTTATAAAGGCCATCCATTTGAGGGTCCAAAAGGTTGATTCCTTCTTACAAGTGTTATCGTCATTTCATTTTTGCATTTTTCGTCATTATCAAAATCTGCAAACATATATAATAAGGTATGACATTCGATGAAAATTCAAGAAGGAGACCACAAAAACAAACCAAACAAACCATTGCTTGAAACATTTTTTACACATAAAAGCCAAACTAATTTATGATGGGGCTTCAAAACTGGGCATAGAAAAATAAACAAAATATTAAAATCAAAAAGTACATAATAAATTAAAAAGCAACTTCAAGCTACTGATATGATTTTCATATTTAGTTATGTAATAAAAGCTACTACTAGACAAATCAATTGGATTGCACCTAAATATTGAATAAACAAAAGAGCATGTTGGTCATCCATTGTAAGTCTAAACATCAAAATATTAATTATGTTTAAAAATCAATACAAAGAAGCATAAAAATCTAAGATATCCCTTTTGATACAACAAAACTATTGGTTGAAAAAAAAAATCAAATACCCCTTTGATAAATAAATCTTTTTATAAAAAGCCCTTTACAATCGGTTCATAGTTCTTATCTTATTAACTAAAGTATATATGTAGAAGATGAAGGCATGTTGATTTCGTTTTGACAATAGTTTAGATTAACTAGAGTTTATATGATTATAACGGTTCATAAATAAAAGATGAGAAAGAGTTAGGTCATTTAAGAGCAAACTCAAGATGATATATTCAAGAGATGGGTAATGGAAGAATGGCACGTGATATTTGTGAATTAGGTGAATGTTGAGTTAGGTGTGAATGTTGAGTTAGATGAATGAAAAAATAAAATATCTGCGGCTATGTAACAACAAGGGTAATCTTGTCAATTTACATAAACTCAAACACTTTTCATCCACTTCCATCCCAAATTCGAGTGGGTCATTTTGGAACCAAAATAAGTCAATGTCCCTCCACTTGCTTTCACCCCCTCTCTTTTCACCCTCTTAATTTTTTTTGAGAACGTGAATACTTTTTGAGTTTCTTTCCATTCCATTCACTTTCTTTCTATTAAATGACTTAAACACAAAGTGTTAGTAATTCAAGATCATTAATGATTTCTAATGATGAAGGATTTCCTTATAGTTTAGCTTTGTATATTAGTCCAAAGTCAATAGTAAATATTTGCGAATGATGCAACACTTCGAAGCCAACTTTAGTTTGTTGTCATGAGATAGGTATTGTATGTACTTTCCTGACTTTGTATGAATCACATTGATAATCATGCACACTAAATTGTACCACATGACATGTAAAAGATCGTTGTTTCTGAAGGGTTCCAAACTTCCAATCATATAGTTTTGTATGCTACTTATTCCTATACTCGACGTGTAGAAGTGAGTGTCAATGTATAGCAACAAGACTAGAGAATTAAGCTTTTACTTGGAAGTATAACAAGAAGGTCTATAATGACAAACACACACATTATAAGACAAACACTATACATTCATCTCATATTATTCCTTTAAAAAATCCTTTAACACAACAAACACAAACGGTACAATTTTTTGTTTCTTCATTGGTCGAAAGCGGATGATCTTAAAACAATCGACGACAAAGGATCGACACTCACAGTAGAGGCGATCGATCGCCTTACTATGACTAGCCTTAAGTTTAATTTCTTAGCGCAAACAATTTTGAAGTTGCCAAGTTTACCTTATGAAAAGTAAAGGCTTTTATTTGGTTTGAGTTTGTGAAGAAATTGGTGCAAATTTTAAATTAGTCGACGAAAATTTAAACCATGATTACTTTAAAAGTATCGCTAAACAACAACTTTGTGCTAGGAAACATAAAGAAAATAAAATATACCACTCAATATCTAAAAAGAGTTATTAAACAAAAACAAATTAACTAATACTCTAACAAGAGATTAAGATAGAGGAAACAAGATAATGTTGGTTTGTGGGAGTTAAAACACACGTAAACGACTAGAAGTGTGTGAGTCTATAGGGGCACACACGCTAAACACGGAGAATACGTGACAAATGTTTACTACTTGAATATATACGACCCGATTTATGCATGCAAGATACCCGATCCAAGACACGGCCCATTGGACTTGTTCTAATTACAAAGTGGGTCGGTTTGGTGAAGTCTTGGGCCTAGACAATTCACGATCGGGGGGTGTTTGGTTTTGTAGCTTGGTGCGCAAATATTGAGCCCAAGTTTAAGGTCGGTTCATGAGCTTATATAAACAAACATCCCATGCATCATAGCAAACGATATACAATATCCCTAAACCTCAGAAAACCGATTTACTATTTTATACCCGATCGGAATCCTCCTAGATCCGATTAGGGTTTGTTTGGTTTGTTGAAATTCACTTCACTTACTTTAATTTGATCCAAGAAGGGTTTTCAATTGGTAGTTGCCGCTTGTTCCCGGTGTTCAACCTGAAGCAGAAGGTTTGGTTTTGTTTTCTCGCCGTTTGTTTTCTTACGAACAAGGAAGATAGTGGGCCGCTTTGTCCGATATTGGGTGGTATTGATAAGCTATTCTCGACAGTTGGTAATCTCGGGCGAATTAGAAGAAGTGGTTTTGGTTTTTCTTGTTCGTGGTATTCAAGTATTCAAGGTGTTGATTAGTTAAACGTTTCTAACTAGCGTTATTCGAACGTACTTGGTTTAAGTGTTTGTGTGTGGACTCGTAGAGGTATCTACTTTAGATACTTGGTTTCTTGTTCATGTTATAGCGTGCAGTTGACATCGAGGGTTAGTTTTCTATTTACTTTTTATTTATTATTGTTTATTAAATACGTGTTTACCTAATTGCATTAACTAGATCCAATTCAACTGCGTACTCGTTTGTGGTACTTGGTTAACTAGATTATAAAATCTCAACAGTGGCATCACGAGTCAACTCGTTTTTGCGATTATAGGTTACACGCTTTAATAAACATGTTAAAAGGCTGCATGAAATCTAATTAGTTATTCGTTTTATTTTTGTTTTGACATATATATGCAATACTTGTCAATTATTAATAAAAAATAACAAGACACATACAAATTAAATTAAATTGTTAATTAGAATTAATTTGTTAATTGGAATTAAATTTGTTAATTAGAATTAAAGGTTAATTAGATTTAATTGTTAATTAGAATTATATTGATAATTAAAATTACATGTTGTTTATTAAATACATAAAATAGCGTAATTAATTGTTAATTAAGTTTGTCATGCTTTTTATGTGTTCTTCCGGCTATAAGACCCACTCAATTGCTTTGTGATGTATGGGCGATCTAGGTTTCGCACCTAGTGACGGTGTTATGGTTCTCCTTTTGGGGAAGACTCACGAGAGAACTCGGAACAATATGTGTTTATATTTTGTTGTTTATGTTTATATGTTTGTGATTCGTGCATATTGTTAATTTTTACACCTAATTGTATGTAATATGGAATAATACATATCGAATCATAAACGTTAATATTGGTCTTTATTTACACGCTTAAATATCATGCTCATTGTGACCGCTATTCGTTCGTGGAAAATTGTTTTTGTTAAATAAAGTGACCTAAACTATTGAAACAAGTTTTCATGAATTTAAAAACTAGACGTTATGGACACTTGGGATGCAATGGCTCACCCACAAGAAACGAACTATAAATGGGGTTTAAGGAGGTGCGACAACACACTCTAAAGGATTTCCGGTTATTGCCTAGCGTCGACCAAGTCCTCCCTCCCTACGAGTTGGATGGAGCTACCGTGAACCATGATGATCACTACGGTGTCATTACCAAAAGTTTTTAAAATAAGTGTTACAAAGTTGTTTAGCATGCTTCTTTGTACACGATTTTACCACATTTATGTGAATACCCTATTTGTAAAAAAAATTAAGTCTATGCCAACCAACTATGAACACGTGCATTTGGCTTGACTTCTTTGGTCGCAACTTTTGGGCCATTCCAACCTATGGTGATTATTTCTCTTAGGTCAGACCTTTGGTTATTTTTGCAAGTTCTTACTTGGTCGACTTATTTCGAGTTTGCTTGGCCAAACCTTGAACCCGAGGCATAAGATGAGAACTAAACATGCTTTTGACATTATTACTTGTTTACTAATGCCTTAAACAGTCTCATAAAGTCTAAGAGTTGCATTATAATTAACTGCCGCTACCTCTTGTCCTACTTAATTACTCAATAGTCGACTGTAAATAAGTGGGAGTGCAAGCTGGATCTTAGTCTTATTAGTAATTAATGGGTAGTTAATTCTTTTAAGAATGTAATTATCGAAAATACTAATTATTTGAACTTTTCTAAATTGTAGATGACTACCTTAGTCGGAAACAATTCGCACTCGTGAGTTTCTTTGAGAACAAAACCACTGGACCTAACTTCATTGATTGGTATCGCCAAATGCATTATACTATCGTACCAAGATAAGGAAACTTATTTGGAGCATCCGATACTTGCTGCACCCGTTGTAACTCCTGGCCACCCTATCCTTCCTGAGGCTCTTGCAGCTTACACTACTTGGGTCAAAGGCTCAAAGGATATGTTGGAATCACTCCTAAACCATAATCAAGTGTTAGTAATTAATATGTAATAGGTAGCTTAATTATGGCCTTTATGTTTGTTATTAGCCTTAAGCTTATGTAGAAGGCCCATGAGCTTAGGCCCATGTCCAATAAGGAAAGGATGGGAACTAGGAGTGTTTCTAGCCTCCTATAAATACTCTTATAAACCTTCATTTGAAGGTTGGTTGTTCAATTTATTCCTTTCACTCACTCACGATACAAATCACCTAGTCTTAACGTGTGTGTGTGTTGGTTTATTGTTCAATCGCCTCTCTATCTTTCTATTGAAGCTTGTGTTGTAAATCTAATGACCTAACAAGGTATCAATCGCCAAATATGGGTGAACGATTGTTTGAAGGGTTTTGGTCTCACGCTTAACGCATCTACCATAACTTTGGTTTGCTTAAAAACACATTTTTACACCTTTTAATCCAAGATTCTTGTACTTTCACTGTTATAAGGTGTTAAACTTAATTTTGGAAAAGTTTTGAACTTTATGCGTGGATCATTTTTTTGAGCTATTTTTATTTGCAGTGGTCGCCCTACGCTGTAACTTTTTAAGAGCTTTGCATCATCAAGTTTCACACTTTTGTGTCATTTTGGTGTTATTGAAGCTATTTCATCTAGAAACATCTTTGGGCATAATCAATTTATTTAGTAATCCTACGGCGTAGCAAAACCCTAATACTACGCGTAAGATTTTCCTTGGTTTGATCTTCGTTTTTGGTTTACTCGGTTTTCTTGCTTGGATAAGCCTCGAAAATACGCCGACTTTGGATATCTTTTGCATCGTGATAGTGTAAAAGATCATTTGGGATAAATCCCTAAACTTACGCATAAGCATAAAGCTTACGCGATAGAAATCCTAACGCGATAAGATTCATCTTACGATAAGCCTAGTCTTAACGCATAAGGTAATCCTCGCTTAACTCTACTTCTAACTTTGTGTCTATGCATAACTTTAGCATCTTTATCCTACTTACGCGTAAGCTAAAACTACGCGTAACTCTCATTGTTACGCGTAACTTTGGTGTTTTTACGATAAGTTCTACTTGGTTTCTTGTGATTTCAACGCCTAAGGACACTTCATCAACAAAGGTTCATTCGACTACAAAGATCCATTTTACCAACACAAGTTTTCAACATGTCACAACCACCATACTCTAACTATTTCCCTTACACTTATTCTCAACGCCAACAACAACTAACTCCACAACATCAACAATGGAATCAACAACAAGCAATTTATCAACAACAATTTAATCAACAACATACTCCACAACTTGCCGCAATTCCACAACCTCAAATGGTTCAACCACCACCAAGTCTTCAAGTACAACCCTACACAAACGATTTCAATCAACATCCATCAAGGAACACTATGAAGGAACCCACTTGGTTTGCAAAGATGTGAAGCTTTAAGCAACAATCAATTCATGAGGTCGATCACTTGATAGACCTCCAATGCTCACTTCCAGAAACTACGATCAATGGGTGATAAGGTTCTTTAGGTTTTGTGATTTGAAGAAGCCACATGGAAAGTTCTTAAAGAAGGTTATCTTGGAAGGTCCATTTCAGATGCCTCATCGTTATCGTACCGCCGATCCAAATGCTAATCCACCAAGAGATGAACAATCCAACATTGCTACATGCCGCACCTAAATGCAGGAACTTCTACACTATGAAGCTCATGAACTTGCAATGCAATATATCCTCTTAGGATTACCTAACCCAATTCTTCAAAGTGTTGATGCTCAAAAGATCAGAAAGGAAATGGGATCATATTCATCTTCTTATGGAAGGATCTGTACTCAATCAAGAGGATTTGGAATCAAAAATTTACTTGGCTTATGAACACTTCATGATTGAACCTAGAGAGACACTAGAGTCTTATCATCATCGCTTTTCAGACATCATCAATGATTTGGATAAACACAACATCATCATGCCAAGAATTGCAGGAATACTAAGTTCCCTGAGTAGTCTTGGTCCCTAATGGGAGAAGTATGTCATTTTTCTCCGCTGCGAAGAATATGCATCATTCTACATATGGATTGTTGTATGCATTACGAAGCCTCATGAAAAGGAAGTTGATATGGAAAGGATTCTCCGTGCTCAAATTGCTCCACCGACACATCCGAAAAATCAACAACTTGCCTTATATGCTCAAAAGCTTATTCTCAACCAAAGAACTCAACCAATCATACAATCACACCATATGATCCTTCTCACACCAATCTCAACAAACTCAATTGGTTCCATACAACAACAACAATGCTCAAGCACTTGTCGCTGAAGCTAATGAATCGGGATCCGTCAAGCACCGCAAGCAGAATAAAGGAATCAAGTCAAGTTGTGAACAATGGACGAAAGGAAGTTCGAAATGTGGTTATGGTTATCGTGATGGGCGGTGGGTCAAGGGTTTAATGTTGTGGGTAGGAATAACAATCGAGCTCAAGTGGTGGAACAGGTAAATGCTCAAAATGGGTTGAATGGTCTCGATGCTACAACCGCAATGAGAAGGGACATCTGGCTAATGCATGCCCAAAGCCTAGGACTAGGGGCAGTGATTATCACAAAGAGGCTCTTCTTTTGGCTCTTAAGGATGAAGCTAGTGGAACTCTCACGCACAAAGAACGAGCTTTATGGCAAATGCCACTGTGATGATGATATGGAGGATTTGCAAGCCAATGCAATAAGTATGTTGATGGCTAATATGCATGAGTACACATGAGTGACAGTGCCCGGCAGATGACAATCATGGCTTGTCTCTCGTGCACCAACAAACCATATTTATCTCGATCTCATATTCCGCCAACATCCGAATCCGCAGGCTGAATGTTCAAAATGAGTCGTCCACATCTCATTCCATTTTTCAACTAGACCCAGTAGTTATATTTGACGATCAAGATGACCTTATGGTTTCCCTTGATACTCAAATTGAATCCGTGGTTATACTTGAGGATCTAAGTAATGATCATGTTGTGACTCACGCGAACACCGACTTTTGCCTCATCCGATTTTGCTCGCTTAATACAAGACCAAATGCATTTCAAAAATGTGTCATGCCATTAATCAGGACTTGAAAAGCAAAATGCACTGTTAACCAAGGATTTTGAATGTTTACAAAAGCAACTCAACTTTTCAAAACTCAAGAAAACGTGAAAACGGTTTTGAAGCGACCTTTGCCAAATCTCATCAAAACTAAAAATATTTAGAGAGACAGATGCGTGATCTAGCCTCTTCGAAGAATGCTTTGTTGTCTCAAATAGAACAACTGAAACATGAACATAAAAAGCAAATTAACGCTCTCACCTTGAAAATCAAAAGCTAAGGCGAAGTTGTTAACTTGTCAAAAATGTTTCCTGATACAAAAGCATTCAACTAAACGAATAGATGATCATCTTGAAGAAATCATCGGCTTGCAAAACAAACTTAAAGAGTTTAAAACTGCGGGTTTACAAACATGGCGCGTCGGTCACAGCTATTGAAAAGTTTACTTTAAAACCAAATCCAAATGGCTATGGACCAAATCTTGCCGACATAAACCTAAGCTTTCAACCAAAGCATTCAAACCAAACTCGAAGTTTCCGCGTAATATAAAATTGATAATTCTCATATGAGTGTTGTTGAATATCATCGCCAAGAGGAATTAGATGCGTAAGACGAGAGTCATCAAAATTAGAAAAAAGTTGTTTACAACAAACCTTTTAACTATTCAAAAGCGGTCACTTTCGCCACACCAACGGATTCTTCTAACACACCAAGGATTATCATAAAACGCCTCGAGTCTTCTAATGACAATCCCAAACCGATTATGCACAAACTTATGGTCCTTTACCTTCCATCGAAGTAAACTCAAAACTCGAAAATCGCAAAATTCTTCGATATTTTGACCTTTTCATGGCCGACCTCAAAACTTTACAACATGAGATAGAATATCATTCTAAAATCAAAGTTCAACATTTTCAATCGCCGCGAGAACAAAGAGACATTTTTAAGAAGAATCTTTTACCAAATGTTAAAAATTTGAAAAGTTGTGATTATTTGGGAAAGGGACTTTCATAAGGAACTTGATTGATGAAGGTTGTTTTCGAGAAAACGTAAACATCTATTTCTAATACTAAACGTAAAAAAAATTGTTTAAGAAAAGATGTTGATCGACTCTTGAAGATGTCATCTCGTGCCGATGTCCATAATGTTGTGCTATTGAATTCTTTGTCATATGCATTTGATTATATCTCTCGCTATATCGTTGATTCCGTGGTAAATGTTGAGAACACCGATAATGTGCTTCGTGACGAGTCCTTAAAAGTTGAAAACAAACGATTGTCACAACTAACTTTCAAATGCAATACGTCGTCTTAATTGGTGTCAAAAAGATATTCACGATCAACAACTTGTTTTTCAACACAAAATCGCCAGCTATGTGACAAAACTTGATCCAAAATTGAGCAACCATGATCAAAACGTGTCTTTGAAATGTCAAATCTCAAAATATGAACAAGAACTTGTAAAAGTTAAAAGGAATATGGTGTCATATTTGATTTACTCAAAAGACTCGTGATGAAGCATCAAATGAACTTGATCATTATCTTGCACACACTAAAGAAGTTATGCATTTTGTCGAAATATTCTCGTCCGAAAATCAAGATCTGATTCACACTATCATAAAGTTAAGAGAAATGTTAGGAAAGTATGAACAACCACCTACAAAGATTAAGAGAATAGCCCAAAGAATACTTAGTAATCGTGAACCTAGAATCACTACTACCAAATCATAAATTGCTAACGTGCTTCATTCTACCTAAACAGAATAGTTATGTTTTTTCCAAACGTCCCCACTTCACGTGCCTTAGAGCACTACATCGACGATTAGGAAGTTGCGACCTAAAAAAAGATCAATAAGGAATGCTAAAGTAGAAGAACACCCTAGGACTATGAATAAGACTCACGCTGCTTCCACTATAGATATTAAGGCCCGCACATGTAATAGAAATAGTGATGTAAACTAATGCTAAACCATTAAGCACTTTCGATATTCAGTCCGATGCACCTTGTGTTATTTGTCGTAAAAGTATGAATTTTGATTGTCATGATAAATGTGTTGCTAAAGCTATCATCTCTCGTTTAAGGAATCCTAAGAACCGAATACCTCTAGGCCCACTAATCTTTCTAAGTATGTGCTTGGTAGACCGCCTTCTTTAGATTCTAAGAAACGCTGATGTCCCCAGAGCTCCAGCCACCTCCTAGGAATGTTGTAGCACCTAGTGCATTCACTAAGACTAAAGCAAATACTAGTTGGAGATGGCGGAAATGGATATATAACACGCTAGGATTTAAATGGATACCTAAAGCTATTGATGTGTGTATATCTACTATAATTGCTATGGAACCCTCTAACATTTCGGGTTCCACATCTACTTCTATTCCATCCTGTGTCGCCTCAGTGTGTAATGCAGTGATACGATCATTCTCTGATTGTTGATAGCGGATGTTCCCCACACATGACAGAAACCTTAAACTGTTATCAAACTTTATTGCAAAGTTCATTGGCATTTCGTGTTCGAATGATCACTTGAGCTATCATGGGCTACGAAGACTATATCAATGGGAACATCGAAATTAGCATGGTTTATTATGTGGAAGGCCTCGGTCACAACTGCTTTTAGTAGGTCGGCTTTGTGATGGAGATTTGGAGGTTGCTTTCAGAGAGAAATCTTGTTTCATTCGTGATCTACAAGGAAACGACTTATGTCCGCTCTCGTAATTCAGTCTTTACACTATCTCTATGCAAGACATGGTTGCTTTTCTCCCATCTCGCTTACTTTCAAAGGCATCAACAAAATCGGCTATGGAACCGCGCGCCTCTCACATCTAAACTTTCAAACCATCACCCACCTTGCTCGACACAAACTAGTTGAAGGACTTACCATTTCTATTCTAAAGATCACCTTTGCTCACCTTGTGAACAAGGCAAAAGCACTCGTGCTCATTTTCCTTCAAAGGTGGAACACGCTCTCAAAGATGTGCTTCATCTTCTTCACATGGATTTGTGTGGCCGACGCGCGCGCAAACAATCAATGGCAAACGCTACATCTTAGTAATTGTTGATGACTATTCACGCTCGACTTGGGTCTACTTTCTTCGAAGCAAAGATCAAGCTCCACAGATGATCATCACCTTTCACTAAAAATACAAGTTCACCTACTTAAACACCGCTCGACAAATCGTAATGCACAAAGGCAATCAATTTGTTAACCAAACTCTTCGTGAATTTTATGAGAAAGTGGGAATTCAAAGATCGACATCTATTGCAGTACACCGTAACAAAACGGAGTTGTTGAAAGATCTAAACCTAACGCAGTGGAAGCCGCAAGAACAATGTTAATCAATGCTAAACTTCCGATTACTTATGGGCGTAAGTGATTCATCGCATGCTATACTCAAAACCGTTCTATGATTACAAAACGCCACAACAAAACACCTTGAGCTTGTCCACAACGTAAAACCGAATCTCAAACACTTTCATGTATTGGATCTCTTTGCTATCCTAATAATGATGATGACTTGGAAAGCTCAAAGCCAAAGTTGACATTGGAGTCTTTATAGGATATTGTGATAATTCAAGGTTTCCGGACCGAATCGCCGAACAAAGGAGGTTATGGAAACGATTCATGCTCATTTTGATGAACTTACGAAATGGCTTCGAGTATACTTGGAACCCCGTACAACCGCTTAAACTTCCCCAAACCCCATCATCACTGAACAAAGCCCCCAAACTTACTCGTCAACAAATGGAGTTATTATTTGCTCATTGCTCGCTGATCTATATTGATGAACGCGCTCCGTGTATCCGCCAAGCTCACCGCCAACCCGATAATACTCTTATACCGACACACCGCTACAACAACTACGGTTGAAGAAGCACCACCAGCGACCACAATAGTTGAACAAACCGCTCCAACAATGATGAACCGGCCGATGATGTTTCAATGAAGTACCCCCACCCGCAGATTTTGATCCAAATGCTTTTAACCCGCTTGCTAATGAGATCGGCCGCACCGTGATGTCGCTGAATCTTCAACAAGCCATTTGAATCCTCAAAATCTGCACAATGTATACCAACATCAACCCTCCACACATAGATGGACGCTGGAAAATATTATTGGCAACCCGAATCAACCGGTCCGTTACAAGACAACGCCTTCTTACCGATGGTGAACATTGCATTTATGCACTCACCGCTCCGCCAATCAACCTAAAAACATAAAAGACGAATGACAAAAGACAACCGATCGAATCCATGCAAGAAGAACTCAACCAATCAAACGCTTGAAGTATGGGAATCGGTTGAAAGACCAACGTGGGTCTACCATTGGTCTCAAATGGATTTGGAAAACAAATTGGATGTGAAGGAAACGTTATTTAAAACAAGTCACCCGTGGCTAAGGGTTATCGTCAGAAGAGGTATTGACTTTGAAGAATCTTTTTCCTGCTGCTCGCCTTGAGGTGTTCGGATTTTCCTCGCATTATGCTCACATGAACATCACGGTCTTCGGATGGATGTCAAAACTGCTTTTCAATGGACAACCGAAGAAACTTTATGTCGGCCACCCGTAAGGATTCATTGATCCGAGTTCCCTAATCATGTCTATAAACTCAAGAAAGCTCTCTACTGGTCTCAAACAAGCCTCCCGCATGGTATGATAAGTTATCATCTTCCTCATTGCCAATAATTTTACCAAAGGTCGGCCAACTAACTTTTTCATACAATATCACGGGGAACATATTTTAATTGTTCAAATTTATGTGGATGACATCATTTTTGGGTCAACTCATAAAAGTACTCAATCGCTTTTGCAAAACTAATGAAGAAACATTTTGAAATGTCCATGATGGGTGAACTTACGCTCTTTCTAGGACTACAAGTTCATCAATCACCCCGTGGTATTTTCTTGAGTCACCCAAATATGCCTTGAATTATTACAAATTTGGAATGCAAAACTGTGATACCTATGCCACACCAATGGCTCATACCAAGAAGCTAGACGCTGATTTACATGGGAAATTGGTGGACCCTACAAAATACCTTAGTATATTGGGTCTCTATGTATCTAACAACTAGCGGCACTGACATTGCCTTTTTGCAGATATCTTTTGCTCGCTATCGGGCCGCGACCAACTCAAACCCACCTCTCGAGGCTAAAAGAATCCTCGATACATCAAGGGAACCATTAATTTGGGAATCGGTATCCAAGGATTCTGGTTTTGAACTAATCGCTTTCGTGACACTAACGATGATGCTTAGACTCACGAAAAGTACTTCCTGAGCGTTACAATTTCTTGGTGACAAACCGTGTCATGGCAATCGAGAAGCAGATTGTACATCGCCGTCCTCAACCAAAGGTAATATGTAGCCATAGTGTTTGCCAGTTGTGCATCATTGGATGAGAACACAACTCAAATATGGTTACGTGATTTGACAGAATCCCGATGTATCATGCGACAATCGGAGTGTTGCATCTCGGCAACTCAGTTCAAAGACTGAAATCAAAGCACATCGATCTTCGATATCATTTCATCAAGGATCACGTGGAACAGGTACTGTTGAATTATATTTTGTGGGTACGTAATACCAATTGGTGCATCTTCTCACCAAAGCCTTGCCTCCCGCTAGGTTTAATGAGTTGGTCCACCGATTGGTATGAGGTGTTTGACTCAAGAGGAATTGATGCCCTCCTAAAACAAATTTTAAAACCTCATCAAACACCAACATCTCTTTTGTAAATATTATTTTTCAAAACAAAATACAAAAATATAAACCCGACAAAACAACAAAAATATTCTTCTATCTATTTTTCTTTCAACATGGCAAGTATATTTCATCCGTCAACACTCTAATCTTTCAAAATTCAGTATTTTTCCGATCAAGTGTGAGGGGAGAAAATTAACACTTAATCGCTTCAAAACATTCGTACTTGCATGTTACTCTATTCGTTGTTTCTTGTATCAATGGTGGTAAACTTTTTCTCGTTAAACCGCACACCTCTGACTAAAATTTATAACCTTTCATATTTATTAAGTCGAGGGGAGTGTCGCCAAGTTTCTTTTCTTAAAATCTTTGTTTGGTAACCATAATGGAAGTTAAATGGATTTGGATGAAAAAGGAAAAGGTGGAGGGACCAAAATCGCCAAAAGCTTAAAGTTAATTTTAATAAAAACTCTTCCACCTAACTTTCACTTCACATTTATTATCATCACCTAAATCATCCTAATACCAAAGATCGATCTTCATATCCGTGTATTGGATCATCATTTTGTAAGTGGTCTTATAATCTTTACAAGTTTTTAAACAATGGTTTTGATTTTCACTCAAATCCAACGGTCAAAAGATGAGATTGAGTGTGATTCATGTTTCTACGCTAAGCTATGAAACACAAATCACTCATTCGTGTTTTGTGGTTAATGTGATTGTGTCAAAACGCTCAATTAATCATACTAAAAAATTTCTATCATCAAAACGCACCCAAAACCGAATTGAATGACTTTTGAAATTAGGGTTTATGCGTTAATTTGGGTATTTTCAAATGAGAACGTTTTTGGTGAAAAAGATTGTTGTAGAGGGTTTTAGTCAAGTTGAATTAATCATATCTAGGCCCGTAATACACCAAACACTAATGATTCATAAAATGGAAATTAGGATTTATGTTCATACGGTTTAGGTACTTTTGATTCTTAACACATTTGATGTTAAAACTTGGCTAAGACAACTCAATAGACATCTTTGACTTACCGTAAAAACTTTGATGCAAATCCTATGCTAAAATTCATATGCGTAATTTTAAACTATTAGGGTTTTTGTCTTACGCTGTAAGACCTTCGCTAAACTGCTTTGATATGCTTTCATGCCATGTTCTGCTATAAGATGAATGTATGGGTTAATATTGATGATATATGAATTATTTCGTGCAAGTACAAGTGAGAATTCGTAATCAAGGTTCTAAGCAACCACGCGATAAGGATCACCTTACGCGTAGCATGTTATGCGAAGAGTAATCTTACACGCGTAGCGCCTACATAAGGTTCTACAATGGGACTACGCGATCCCGTGAAGGATATGCGAAACAAGGACTCTACGCGATAAGGCCTACTCTACGAGTAAGCCCACGATAAGGTTTAAATACCACGCCGTAAGCTCTACGCATAAGGTCCCCTTCTTTACAGCTGCAATATCTCTACGTAGTTAGGATGCTACGCATAAGTTTTTCGCTCACGCAGTATAACACTCCCTTGCTACGCATAACTTTTCCACTTTACTACCAAGCCTTGATTGACCTTAATTATGAATTGTTACGCAGGCAAACTTGTAAATAAACAAATCATAACATCACGACACCAATAATGTCACTAATAAACTTAAACGCTTGATATGTTGTGAACTATAAGTGATAACATAAACTTTAAAACTTAAAGTTAACTAACTCATGTAAACGCTTCAACGACGCCATTGGACTATTGGACAAACAAGTGACTTAGGACTCAGAACAATCATTAACACCGTACATTCAATAATTAGACAATAAAACCTTCCGTTGACTAACATTATGTCTTTCGATATGTTGGTTCTTTTGGCTAATGTTATTTGATCACGACATGGTCGCTCAAATGAATGGATGCACAAGAGGTTCTACAATTGCCATATCTTCCCTAATGACTATCCAAGAAAGATTGTTAAGAACAATCTCAGAGTTGACTTTGAAACCCTCACATGCTCGGAATCTTCTTGTTTGATTGCTGTGGATATTTTAAAGAATCATCCCTACCTAACATGCTCTCACACTCGCTACAAGCATCAAGATCTACATACAACAATTTCGAATTCAATGCAAAGGATCAAAGGTCAAAGCTGCGTGAATGACGTTAAATCACAAACAAATCACCATCACACACGCATCTACGGCTTCCTTTCCCGACATCAAGCCAACCGACTTCTATGCCACACCCATCAAGAGACAGCTTCGCAATTCCCGATGGATATGGATATGATGAAGCTTCTGTGAATTAACGCTCTCATGGAGCTTAAGAACATTCCTCAACCGTGGAGAACCCTCTACATCATCATCACCAAGTCGGTCTCTGGTCGTGATAGTGGTTATGAGCATCCCAAGCTCATGGAACTACAAATCTTCTCGTCATTAATCAACAAAAGGACATCGAAATTAAAGAATCAAGTATGGGAAGACATGATGACATTTCACAAGAAACTTGGCTCAAAGATTCCCTATGTTAGATACACGAAATTGTTGATCCAGAGAGCACTTGGACTTCATCCCGACATTCCACAAAGGCTCAATGACCCAGATAATCACGATATGTTGACCGAGCCTACTTATCGGCCGTAATCAAGGAATCGCCAACAAAGAAACAGGTGCCGTGTTGCCCGATCACCTTCTCGACAAATGAATTCAAAAGCTTGAAACATACAAAAGGTATCAAGTAGCAGACGAGAAGGCAAAGTTGGTCATCTCGATGAAAAGCCTTCTGGAACACCTACTAGGAGAACCGTAGAGGAAGTGTGAAGTGCCGCAGAAGCATCGAGTCGAGGATGTTTCCAGTGAGGAATCCTCCAGAAAGGGACGCCCTCGCCAAGGAAGTCGCCTTTCCCCTTATCTAAGCTTGAACCGCAGAGAAAGCTAATGGACGAGACTCGAGGCTACAACGATGAAGAGACTACCGAATCGAATCTAAAAGACTTTCTACTGATCTAATAATCGCAAGAGACTTTCTACTCACCAGAACCTAAAACCAGCCAAACCCAAGTCCACCAAATGACAAAGGAAAAGGGAAGACTCTTGTACTTGTGCCTTAGAAGAAAGCTCGAGATGAAGAAGAAGAGCAACGGATACTTCATACAGGAAGAAGTTCAAATTCTTAGACTCCAACACGTGGCAAAAGAATTTGCAAAAGAACAAATGGTGGCCCCGAGGGTCAAGTGGTGTACCAACCTTCACCGTGTCCTCGAGCGCGTTAATCAACCCGATAAGGGATCTCGTGCCACCACTTTGGTACAACAAACAAACGGTCGAAGATACTCTTGAGTATGATTGAAGAACCGAATCCGGAAGTTAGAGAAGGTAAAGCCGATGAAGAAGCCGCAGCCAAAGCCAAAGCCGATGAACAAGCTAAGTCCGCAATGAAGAAGATGTTGAGTATGATAAGTTTCTTCTAGATAGTACTGCACGATCAAAGGAAGAAACTTCCAACCACCAAAGGACCCGAGTCTCCTCACATCTCATCATCATCGATTCTTCTTCACCTTCACCACCACCAAATCAACCAAATCATCATCCGATCAAGAAGAAGCCAACTCCATCTTGGATCTCTCAATCTAAGAATCAATCGTTAAAGTCACAAACGAGTCGAAAGAAAGATATTCTCTACGTAAAGTTGACTTTCCTCGCCGATGATAACGATCTTCATGATGAGAATGAGAAGATGAAAGTTGAAAGGGAGTATGTACATAAGCTTATGAAGGATGATCTTCAAGGGAGCATGGACGAGATGATAAAAGGATACACTCACAAGTTCTTAATGGAGGTCATTCAAACCTAAAAGGAGATGTATACCGCATAACTTTATCCAATCTCTTACATTTAGCCAAGCAAGCCATGAAATCAACTCCGATGAATTTGAGAATCAATCCAGTTGAAACTACAATCTTCTCAGATGATGAATTAGTAAACCGGCCGGTAGCGCAAATGTCAACACGCTTCCGCAACGCTTTGCCTCCCATGAAGCTAAACTGCTTGAAGCATTGCCGAATACCAACTCAAGTCATCATTCAGAGAAGAGGCTATAAGGCCTAAGCGCTCAAGAGATGATGAAGACAAAGATCAAGATAAGGATAAGGAGCCTAAACGACAAAGAAGTTCCGTGAATCATCTTCATTCAAGACTCAATGCCGCCCACCACAAAGGACTCCAACCAACAAAGATCTCCTCCCCGCTTTTCCAGATAAACCTCAGATTCGAGACACCACCCCGCACTCAAAACCGTGATCACTTTGAGTATACGGGTGGTGACGATGCAGGAATACCATGAGCCCCAACAACAACCCCTACCCGGCAAAGTGCATGTAAAACCGTAATCCTCATCTAGGCCTAAGAAAAGAAGAAGAAGGCGTTTCAAGGCCGACGCCCTATCATGGCTAGAAGAAGATAACACAGAGGAATTTGAATGGTTTTCTACACTTGTCAATTCCACTCCTTACCCTCAAGGTCAAGATCCGTAGACGGTACTACTTTGGAGCATGCAAAGATATTGCAAGAAAAATTGTGAGTAAAGAAGATGACGAACTGAAGCTGGCGGCTAATCAAGAATGAAGCTTTTCAACCGTTAAAAGATAGCTCGTAAAGTGCTATCGAGGTCGAATATCACCTTGATAACATTGCTCGAGCTATGTCTAATAACATGGATTGGCTCAACCCGTAAGAAACATCTACCTAAGGGACAACCCTCCATATTACAATCGAGTGGTCTAAACCACTACCAACGACGGCCAACCCGACCTAGGATCCCATTCAGATATTTCTTCAACAAAGACTTGAATTTCTTCTTCACGGTGGCGATGGTTCAAGGAAATACGCTACATCCTCGACACTTCCATTCTCAAAGAACAATACTCAAACGATAGCTATCGAGGAAAGAGCTAATCACTTGTTCTCCAACAAAGTGGAAGCATACTAATCGATGCAATGTATGGATTCATCATTGGCCGAACGCCAAGAATCTACTACGGTCGCTAGGTACGTAAGTCTCAACATGCAAGTGTTCAAGATTAAAACATCGCTTGCCATCAAACATGATCTTTCGTCCAAATAGGACTACACTTATCTCAAGAATGTTGTGGTCAAAAGACAAGACGAAAGGATTATGCATTCTCCAAGCCGACTTTGAGAATCTGTCTATCAACGACATCGAAGATATGTACCTTGCCAAAGTACAGGTCGATGAGACACCAAGTACAACGCGTGAATTATAAAGTCGCTCATCTTCATCGACGATAGTCATCAAAGAACGTAGAAGATCTCCAAATTTTGCGAGAATCTTATCGCATCTGTCAACTTCACTCCACCGCAGCTTGATCTTCCCGACATCAACCAAATTTTCACAATTTACACTCATCAAAGAAACCATTCACCGCCGCTACCAGTTGAACTTCAAAGAAATTGCTTGATGGCGTGCAGAGATCTTCACAAGTTTGGAGATCACACTTGAAGATGGTTGTGGACGATTGGCTTATCGTTGAAGGATATACACCAAAGATTGGGTCTCCTAAGCGTTGGAATTCTCGTGGATTGAAGGGATGTGAAGAGGATCATCACAATGATTGATGAACGGTTGTATAGAAGGGATCGCCTCGTAAGATTGAAAGCTATGTTGGTGGTCGCACCCGTGAGAAACATCATCGCTTTCAACGCCCGACCACACTCCCGGCGACATCTCCACTACCCCTGTACCCTGAACCTTCATATAAATTTGGATGTATGATTTATTATGTCAATTATTTCACACATTAGCAGTACAACCCGCATTTGTAAATAAAGGACCCTCGTGGTACGCTTCAGGCCACAATCCTTATAAAAGGAGTTTAAAGCTTCTTACTTTTGAGTAAAACCTATCAAACCTTTCACTTTTCAGGTTTTGCTCAAAAGAACAAGTACTTTCCCTTATGATTTTCAAAACCTCAACCGCTTATATCACTCGTTGAGGGGGAGTACTTGACTTAAAACTTTGTTCACAAATTGTTCACAAAGGGTCATTCTTCCCGCAACACTGAAATGGTCATATTTATTTCAACTTTTCAAAAATAACATTTTATATGCCATTTTGAGGAGAAAATTTGATAAGAAATATGTTTGGCTATATGAACTCTCGTGTGAAAAGACTTTAACCCAAGAATTGACGAGATCTTAATCACAAGTAACTTGAAAAAGACTTGTCTCGACGGGTAATAATTTTAAACTAGTTCGCTAGTGATGTAAACATGTCTCGCAAAGGACTTGTCCGAGTAGAATGTACCATTCGAGAAACTCTTGGTAGACATGAACTTCGACGGGTTTGACAACCTTCCGAGGATTGTCTACACCTTCAAGGTAGTTATTAGAGCTAGTTGTCACCTAAAAGCCGACAATGCAACTCTTTAACTATGCCAATGCGAATCGTCTCGCGGGGAATGTCTATCTTGAGTTGATCAATTCAAAATGTATTTTCCTCATCAGGCATTTAACCGCTAAAACTCTTAAGCACATGAGGGGGGGAGTATTTATGCAAAATCTCATCTCAACAAGGGTTCAAAAATGTTTTCATTCATAAACACCGAGCGAGATTTTTCAAGTAAATGGTTTTATGGCAACATAGGTTAGTCATGGAGTTATAAGGTGACTAAGGTTAGGAATAACCGCCCTATGATCCGCCAGAGCCGGAGGGATCTACCCAAGGACACTACAAATAGTTAGTATTTAGAAGTCCTTAGGTATGATTATAAAAAGGAGAAATGAGAATCGGAGAAAGAAGGAGTTGAAGAATTAAAAGAAATGCAAAGAAAAGGGTGAAAAGAAATAGCCTCCTATTATTCAACTTAGGCGCATTAATCGTTCAATTCATATGCTACCGATGTCACTAGATGACACCGTATTGAAGATTAAAAGTCGCCATGGACCCAAGTGACATGCACTAAACCTTCTTAGCCACTCAAGTTTCTCTCAACTAAAGCTTGTTTCATTCTCACAGGGAACCCTACGAAACCATCTTTTCTTAGAGATTGCTGGTATTGAAGAAGGAGACCCTCTCCCTAGTCTCCGCTCAGAAAACCAAAATGCACTATTGAGTCTAGAGCCAAGATTCATCAAAAATCTCTTAGGTACACTTGACATTCACTTGACATTCAACAATAAGAATTTCGTGGTACATTATCGAGTCCTTCACGTATCTTAGCAACTGTCGAGAACATTTATGAGAGGTTCACATTGTGATCCTTAGTGATTGAATGGAAACTCGCTGTGGTCAACATCAAACAGCTCGCATAAAGAAGTCGCTGGCAACTCCGGATTACGCTTTAGTGGTCTCAAACGGCTCATGGGCCGAGGTGATGCTTCTGTACCTCAAATACTCATCTCAATCGTAGGTGTACTTCGTACATCGTGTTATCTCAATTTGTGGGACTCATTCAGAACGCCTTTGTAAGAATTAGAGTTGTGTTTTCACACTATGTTGTCAACACTCTCGGTTCAAACTTGTAGTGCCGAATCCTTATTACTAACCGCTTTAATGTTTACTTTATGGAAGCTCGGGAGCGGAATGATCGTATGCATTCTCCACTTGTTCACACCAACAAGATCATCAAAGAAGTTCTATCTTAATGCAACACAAAGTCAATGATTCTTCATCAAATCAAAGAATCTACAAAGTTAAAGACTTAAAGAACTTCATCAAGACTGCAATCCAACGCTAAAGAGTGTGTGAGCATGTTGGAGAAAGACGCGGAGACACCGGCAAATAAGGCACTGGGCGCACTTGATGCGCATAACAACATACTATCACTTTCACCACAAAGAACAATGATCAAAGAACAAAGTTAAAGATGACGCCAAAGCATAACTGTTCAAAGAAAACTATCTCGCTACACCGGGAGATGGTTGAATCCGTGCAATTCTTCTCACAAGAAAGAAGAATGTCGAAGACGCCAAGCTACTATTACATCAACGCCTTTCACCGCTTTCATCACCACCACTGGGAGATTGTTGGAATAACTCCTAAACCATAATCAAGTGTTAGTAATTAATATGTAATAGGTAGCTTAATTATGGCCTTTATGTTTGTTATTAGCCTTAAGCTTATGTAGAAGGCCCATGAGCTTAGGCCCATGTCCAATAAGGAAAGGATGAGAACTAGGAGTGTTGCCCTAGCTTCCTTCCTATAAATACTCTTGTAAACCTTCATTTGAAGGTTGGTTGTTCAATTTATCTCTTTCACATACACCCACGCCTAACTCTTCTTTATTCCTATGCGTAATGTGTGTGTGTTTTATTGTTCAATCGCTTCTCATCTTCTCTATTGAAGCTTGTGTTGTAAATCTAATGACCTAACA
>OU343225.1:134809833-134909090 GCA_910596185.1 Chrysanthemum makinoi
GGTATGTGAAAAGAGATAATTGAACAACCAACCTTCAAATGAAGGTTTACAAGAGTATGAGGGAAGCTAGGGCAACACTCCTAGTTCTCATCCTTTCCTATTGACATGGGCCTAAGCTCATTGGCCTTCTACATAAGCTTAAGGCTAATAACAAACATAAAGGCCATAATTAAGCTACCTATTACATTTTAATTACTAACACTTGATTATGGTTTAGGAGTGATTCCAACAATCTCCCTCAAGTGGTGGTGATGAAAACGGTGAAGGCGCTTGATGTAATAGTAGCTTTGACGCCTTCTCTTCAGAGAAGAATTGTTGATTCAAACCATCTCCCCAAAGTAGTAGATAGTTTTCTTTGAATAGTTATGCTTTGACGTCATCATTAACTTTGTTCTTTGATCATTGTTCTTTGTGGTGAAAGTGATAGTATGTTGTTATCTCGCATCAAGTCTGCTCAGTTCCGCCGGGCCGCCTGTCTCCACGCCTTTCTCCAACATGCTACACACCTTTAACGTGCTGGATTACGGCAGACCTGATGGTTCTTTAAGTCTTTAAACATTGTAGATTCTTTGATTTGATGAAGAATCATTCTGACTTTTGTGTTGCATTAAGATAGAACTTCTTTGATGATCTTGTTGGTGTGAACAAGTGGAGAATCTGCACGCATCATTCCGCCTCAGAGCTTCCATAAGAAGAAAACATTAAAACGGTTAGTAATAAGCGGATTCGGGCACTTACAAGTTTGAACTTCGAGAGTGTTGACAAAGATAGTGTGAAAACATAACTCTAATTCTTACAAAGGCCGTTCCTGAATCGGAGTCCCACAAGTGAGATAACAACACCTATACACCTATATTTAGTCACGAGGTACACCAAGCATCACCACGATCAGAGACCGCTTGAGACCACTAAGTTTAATCCGGGAGTTGCCTGCTGACCCTGCGTCAGGCTGTTTGATGTTGACCCTGGCAGAGTTTCCAATCACTAAGGATCACAAATGTGAACCTCTCATAAATGTTCTCACAGACATTGCTAAGATCCGGAAGGACTCGATAATCTACCACTGAAATTCTTATTGTTGAATATCAAGTGATGAAATGTCAAGTGTACCTAAGAGATCTTTTGATGAATCTCGTGGCTCTAGACTCAATAGTGCATTTTGGTTTTTCCTGAGCGGAGACTAGGGAGAGGGTCTCCTTCTTCAATACCAGCAATCTCTAAGAGAAAGCCGATAGTTTACGTAGGGTTCCCCGTGAGAATGAAACAAGCTTCTGTTGAGAGAAACTTGAGTGGTTAAGAAGGTTTAGTGCATGCGTCACTGGGTCCATGACGACTTTTAATCTTCAATACCGGTGTCATCTAGTGACAACCAGTAGCATATGAATTGAACCCGGTGTCTGCCCTAAGTTGAATAATCTGGAGGGCTATTTCTTTTCACCCTTTTCTTTGCATTTCTTTTTAATTCTTCAACTCCTTCTTTCTCCGATTCTCATTTTCTCCTTTTTATAATCATACCTAAGGACTTCTAAATACTAACTATTTGTGATGTCCTTGGGTAGATCCCTCCGGCTCTGGCGGATCATAGGACGGTTATTCCTAACCTTAGTCACCTTATAACTTATGACTAACCTATGTTATAAAACCATTTACTTGAAAAAATCCGCTGTTTATGAATAAAACATTTTTGAACCACTCGTGGAGATGAGATTTTGCATAAATACTCCCTCTCCACATGTGCTTAAGAGTTTTAACGGTTAAATGCATGGTGAGGAAAGAGCGCCGCACATTTTGAATTGATCAACTCAAGATAGACATTCCCACAGACACAAGATACGGGCATAGTTAAAGAGTTACCTTGTCAGCTTTAGGTGACAACTAGCTCTAATAACTACCTTGAAGGTGTAGACAATCCTCAAAGTTGTCAAACCCGCCGAGTTCATGTCTACCAAGAGTTTCTTAATGGTACATTCTACTCGACAAGTCCTTTATGGAGACACGTTTACATCACTAGCTTAACTAGCTTGAAATTATTACCCGTCCCGACAAGTCTTTTCGTTACCGGCTAAGATCTCGCCAATTCTGGGTTAAAGTCTTTTCACACAGAGTTCATAGCAAAACACAACATATTTCTTATCACGTATTCTCAAAATGGCATATAAAATGTTATTTTTGAAAAGTTGAGAATAAATATGACCATTTCGAAAAGTTATGGAAGAATGACCACTGCGGAACAATTTTAGAACAAAGTTTTAAGTCCCCCTCAACGAGTGATATAAACGGTTGAGGTTTTGAAAATCATAAGGAAAGTACTTGTTCTTTTGAGCAAAACCTTGAAAAGTGAAAGGTTTGATATGTTTTACTCAAAAGTAAGAAGCTTCGCCTCTTTTATAAGGATTGTGGCACCGCGCACTCAGGTCCTTTATTTACAAGTTAATCGTAATGTGTGCACAAGCCAACGACATAATAAATCATACATCCAAATTTATATTGAAAGAAGCAGTTCAGGGGTACCTCGTAGTCCGTAGATGTCGCCAGAGTGTGAATCGGCGTTGAAAGCCGATGATGTTTCTGGCCTAACCACCAACATAGCTTTCCAATCTTCAACTCATCCCTTCTATACAACCGATCATCAATCATTGTGATGATCCTCTTCACATCCCTTCGATCCTGAGAATTCCAACGCTTAGGAGACCCAATCTTTTGGTGTATATCCTTCAACCGTAAGCTGTCCTAACCATCTTCAAAGTGAAAACTTGTGAAGATCTCGCACGCCATCAAGCAATTTCTTTGAAGTTCATCAAGGTAAACGACGCCAATGGTTTGTCGATGAGTAAATTGTGAAAGCCGTTGATGTCGGGAAGATCAAGCTGCGTGGAGTGAAGTTGACACGGTCTCGATAAGATTCTATCGCAAGTCGAGATCTTCCACGCTCTTGATGACTATGCGTCTGATGAAGATGAGCACCGACTTTATGAATTCACGCTGTACTTCGCTGAGAATTGTCTCATACGCACTGCACTTTGGCAAGGTATATCTTCGATGTCGATAGACAAATTCTCAAAGTCAGAGAATGCATAATCCCTTTCGTCTTGTCTTTTGACCACAATATTCTTTAGATAAGTGTAGTCCCATTTGGACGAAAGATCAACGTGTTTGATGGCAACGATGTTTTAGTAATCTGCATGTTGAGACTTCTGTACCTGGCAGCTTCTGTAGTAGATTCTTCGGTTTTCTGGCCAATGATGAATCCCATACATTGCATCTTGGTCGTATGCTTCCACTTTGTTGGAGAACAAGTGATTAGCCTTTTCCATAGCGCAGTTTGAGTATTCGCCGCCGAATGGAAGTGTCAAGGATGTAGCGTATTTCCTTGAACCATCGCCACCTTGAAGAAGAAATTCCAAGTCTTTGTTGAAGAAATATCTGAATGGGATCCTAGGGTCGCATCTGGTTAATGTTGGTAGTGGTTTAGACCAATTTGTAATATGGAGGTTGTCCCGCCTAAAGTCGATGTTTGCTTCTGGGTTGAGCCAATCCATGTTATTAGACATAGCGCCAGCAATGTTATCAAGGTGATATTCAATCAGCACTTTCTCGAGCATCTTTAACAGCTTGAAAAGCTTCATTCTTGATTCGGCCACCGTGATTTCACATCTTCGAATTTTTCTTGCATATCTTGCATGCTCCAAAGTAGCTTCACCAGATCTTGACCTTCTTGGTAAGGAGTGGAATTGACAAGTGTAGAAACCATTCAAATTCGCTCAGGTTATCTTCATCTAGCCAGATAAATTTGGCTCTTCTTCTTCTTTCTTAGGCCTAGATGAGGATTCTGCTTCTGACTTTGTCGGGTAAGGCGGTTGTTGTGGGCTCATGGTACTTCATCGCCACCACCCGTGATACTCAAAGTGATCACGGTTTTCTCGAGTCCGGGGTGGTGTCTCGAATCTCGAGGTTTATCAAAGAAAAGAGCCGGGAGGAGATCTTTGTTGAGCGGAGTCCCTGTGTGAGGCGGCATTGAGTACTGAATCAAGATGATTCACCGCACTTTTGTGCGCTTAGGCTCCTGATCCTTATCTTGATCTTTGTCTTCATCATCTCTTGAACGCTTAGGCCTTATAGCCTCTTCTCTCAATGATGACTTGAGTTGGTATTCAAAGAATGCTTCAAACAGTTTAGCTTCATGGGAGGCAAAGTTGCAGAGCGTGACATTTGCGCTTACCGTACCGGTTTACTAATTCATCATCTGAGAAGATTGTAGTTTCAACTGGATTGATTCTCAAATTCATCGGAGTTGATTTCATATTGCTGCTGTCTCGTACATCTCCTCTTTTTTCGCTGAAACCTCCATTAAGAACTTGTGAGTGTATCCTATCATCTCGCCCATGCCCCTTGAAGATCATCCTTCATGCTTCTGTACATACTCCTTTCAACTTTCATCTTGTCATTCTCATCATGAAGATATGCTTATCTCGACCGAGGAAAGTCAACTTTTCTGTAGAGAATATCTTTCTTTCTGACTCGCTTGACAAATTTTAACGATTCGATTCTTAGATTGAGAGATCCAAGATGGAGTTGGCTTCTTTTATCATCCGATGATGATTTGGTTGATTTCTTTGATGGTGGTGGTGAAGAGTGAGAAGAAGAATCGATGATGATGAGATGAGGAGACTCGGGTCCTTGGTGTTCGAAGTTTCTTCCTTTGATCGTTCAAGACTATCTAGAAGAAACGTATCATACTCAACATCTTCTTCATTGCCAGACTTAGCTTGTTCATCACTTTTGCTTGGTCGCAGTTCTTCATCGCCTTTTACCTTCTAACTTCTCGATTCCGTTCTTCAAAATCATACTAAGAGTATCTTGACACGTTCTGTTGTTGTACCAAAGTGGTGGCACCGCATCCCTTATCGGGTTGATTAACCGCATCGTGACCGGGTGAAGGTTGAGCTGCACCACTTGACTCTCCGGCCACCCATTTGTTCTTTGCAAATTCTTTTCACACGTGTTGGTTCTAAGGAATTTGAACTTCTTCCCTATGAAGTATCATCCGAGCTTCATAAGGCCAAGTACAAGAGCCTTCCCTTTGTCACCGGTGGACTTGGAGGTTTACGCCAAGGAGGTGTTTCGCTGTGATTCGTGAGTAGAAAGCTTCATCCGATTCAAGAGCTCTCGAGTAGAAGGAGTCCTTCAGATCTCAGTGAAAGCCTCATCCCATTCGTAGCCTCGGCTGCCCATTAGTGGTTCAAGCTTAGATACGGGAATAGGAACGCTTCCTTGGCGGAATCGCCCCTTTCGTGGAGGATTCCTCCTGAAACATCCTCTCGACTCTCGCAGCTTGCAAAGACTTCCAAGACTTCTCTTCGTTCTCCAGTAGGTGTTCCAGTATTTTTCATCGAGATGACCAACTTTGCCTCTCGTGATCAAGCTACTTGATACCTTTTGTATGTTTCAAGCTTTTGATTTCATTTGTCGAAGGTGATCGTGCAGCACGGCACCCTGTTTCTTTGTTGACGATTCCTTGATTCTCGACCATAGAGTAGGCTCACCAACATATCGCGGATTATCTCGGGTCATTGAGCCTCGTGGAATATCGGGATGAAGTCCAAGTGCTCGATCAACAATTTCGTAATATAGGAATCTTTGAGCCAAGTTTCTTGTGAAATGACATCATGTCTTCCCATAGCAAAGCTTTAATTTCGATGTCCTTTTTGTTGATTAATGACCAGACGATTTGTAGTTCCATGAGCTTGGGATGCTCATAACCACTATCACCAACTAGACCGACTTGGTGATGATGATGTAGAGGGTTCTCCACGGTTGAGGAATGTTCTTAAGCTCCATGAGAATGCTTAGTGATAATTCCTCAAGCTTCATCATATCCAATATCCATCGAATTGCAGAACTGTCTCTTCAAGAGGTGTGGCATAGAAGTCGTTGGCTTGATGAATAAGAAGAACAGCCCGTAAGTCTCCATGTGTGATGGTGATTTGTTTGTGATTTAACGCCATCACACCGCGACTTTGACCTTTGATCCTTGAATTCCGTAATTGTTGTATGTAGATCTCGAATCGTAGCGTGAGTGAGAGCATGTTCTCGGTAGGATGATTCTTTAAAATATCCACAAAGAATCAAACAAGAAGATTCCGGTGGTTTAAGTCAACTCCTGAGATTGTTCTTTACAATCTTTCTGATAGCCATTAGGAAGATATCAGCAATTGTGAGAACCCTTGTGCATCCACATTCATTTGAGCGTACCATGTCGTGATCCGAAATAACATTAGCCAAAAGAACCAACATATCGAAAGACATAATGTTAGTCAACAAAGGTTTTTATTGTCTAATTATTGAATGTACAGTGTTAATGATTGTTACGAGTCCTAAGTCACTTGTTTGTCCAATAGTCCAATGACGCCGCGGAAAGTTTCGTGAGTTAGTTAACTTTAAGTTTTAAAGTTTATGTTATCACATTATAGTTCACAACATATCAAACGTTTAAGTTTATTAGTGACATTATTGGTGTCGTGATGTTATGATTTGTTTATTTACAAGTTTGCACGCGTAACAATTCATAATTAAGGTCAATCAAGGCTTAGCGTAAAATGGAAAAGTTATGCGCAAAAGTGAGTGTTATACGCGTAGACGAAAGCTTATGCGAAGATCCTAACTTACGCCGTAAGAAATATTACGCTGAGGAAGGGACCTTATGCGTAGAGATTACGCGTAGGCGTATATAAACCTTACGCGTAAGGCTTACTCGTAAGAGTAGGCCTTATGCGTAGGGGTCATCGCTTACGCATATCCTTCACTGTGATACGCCGTAGTCCCATTGTAGAACCTTATGCACGCTTACGCCAGTAGTGATTACTTACGCGATAACATGCTACGCGTGATCCACCTTGATTCTAATTTCACTTGTAACAGCCTAAATAAATTCATCATATCATCAATATTAACCCATACATTCATCTTATAAATGTAACATGGCATGAAAGCATATCAAATGCTTTGCGTAAGAAAGTCTTACGCGTAAGATAAAAACCCTAATAGTTTAAGAATTACGCATATGAATTTTAGCCATAGGATTTGCATCAAAGTTTTTCTCGTAAGTCAAGATGTCTATTGAGTTGTCTTAGCCAAGTTTTAACATCAAATGTGTTAAGAATCAAAAGTACCCAAACCGTATGAACATAAACCCTAATTTCCATTTTATGAATCATTAGTGTTTCGGGGTGTATTCTGGGCCTAGATATGATTAATTCAACTTGACTAAAACCCTACAACAATCTTTTCACCAAAAACTCATTTGAAAATACCCAAATCAACGTATAAACCCTAATTTCAAAAGTCATTCAATTCGTGTTTCTGGGTGCGTTTTGATGATAGAAATTCATGATTAATTGAACGTTTTGACACAATCACATTAACCACAAAACACACAAATGAGTGATTTGTGTTCATAGCTTACGCTAGAACATGAATCACACTCATCTCATCTTTTGACCGCTGGATTTGAGTGAAAATCAAAACCATTGTTTAAAACTTGTAAAGATTATTAAACCACTTACAAAATGATGATCCAATACACGGATATGAAGATTGATCTTTGAGCGTAGGATGATTTAGGTGATGATAATAAATGTGAAGTGAAAGTTAGGTGGAAGAGTTTTTATTAAAAGTAACTTTAAGCTTTTGGCGCTTTGGTCCCTCCACCTTTACCTTTTTCATCCAAAGCCATTTAACTTCCATTTTGGTTACCAAACAAAGATTTTAAGAAAGAAACTTGACGACACTCCCCTCACTTAATAATAATGAAAGGTTATAATTTTAGTCCGAGGAGTGTCACTTTTAACCGTAAAAGTTTACCACCATTGATAAAGAAACAACTGAATAGAGTAACATGCAAGTACACGAATGTTTTGAAACATATGTTATTTTCTCCCCCTTAACACTTGATCGGAAAAAATACTGAATTTTGAAAGATTAGAGTGTTGACGGAAGAAATGTACTTGCCATGTTGAAAGAAAATAGATAGAAGAATATTTTTGTTGTTTTATCAGGTTTTATATTTTTGTATTTTGTTTTTGAAAATAATATTTACAAAAGAGATTTTGGTGTTTGACAGGTTTTAAGACTGTTTTAGGAGGGTCTTGAGTCAAACACCTCATACCAACCGTGGACCAACTCATTAAACCTAGGAGGCAAGGCTTTGGTGAGAAGATTCCAATTGGTATTCTCGTACCACAAAATATAATTCAACAAGACTGCTCCACGTGATCCTTGATGAAATGATATCAAGATCGATGTGCTTTGATTTCGAAAGTGTTGAACTGAGTTGCACGAGATCGCAATGGCACTCCCATTGTCGCAAAGACATCGGGATTCAATAAATACGAACCATAGTATTTGAGTTGTGTTCTTATCCAAATGACTTGAGCACAACACGCCGATATGGCTACATATTCCCTTTGCTGAGGACAGCGCTTCTTCGATTGCCATGACACCAGTTTGTCACCAAGAAATTGTAAAGCCCCGAAGTACTTTTCCGTGAGTCTAAGCATCCCGCGTGGTCAGTCAGTTTATTAGTTCAAAACCAGAATCCTTCGATACCAGATTCCCAAATTAATGGTTCCCTTGATGTATCGGAGGATTCTTTTAGCCTCAGAGAGGCAGTCGCGACCGATAATCGAGAGCAAAGATATACGCAAAGACAATATCGTGCGCTAGTTGTTAGATACATGAGAGACCCAATAATACTACGGAATTTTGTAGGGTCCACCAATTTCCCATGTAAATCAGCTGCCTATCTTGGTATGAGCCATTGGTGTGGCATAGGTGTCACAGTTTTGCATTCCAAATTTGTGTAATAATTCAAGGGCATATTTGGACTGACTCAAGAAAATACCACGGGGTGATTGATGAACTTGTAGTCCTAGAAAGAACGTAAGTTCACCCATCATGGACATTTCAAAATGTTTCTTCATTAGTTTTGGCAAAAGCGATTGAGTACTTTTGAGTTGACCAACCCAAAATGATGTCATCCACATAAATTTGAACAATTAAAATATGTTCCCCGTGATATTATATGAAAAGAGTTGGGTCAACTGAACCTTTGGTAAAATTATTGTAATAGGAAAGATGATGATAACTTATCGTTACCATGCCCGGGGCTTGTTTGGGAGCCGTGAGAGCTTTCTTGAGTTTATAGACATGATTAGGGAACTCACGGATCAATGAATCCTTAAGGTGACATAAACCGTTTCTTCGGTTGTCCATTGAGAAAGCAGTTTTGACATCCATCGGAGCCGTGATGTTCATGTGAGCCGCAAATGCCAAGAAAATCCGAACAGCCTCAAGGCGAACAGCGAGCAAAAGATTCTTCAAAGTCAATACCTCTTCACGGCGATAACCCTTAGCCACGGGCGTGACTTGTTTTACGATACGCGTTTCCCGGCATCAATTTGTTTTCCAAATCCATTTGAGACCGGCGGACCCCTTTGGTCTTTCAACCCGGTTCCCATACTTCAAGAAATTTGAATTGGTTGAGTTCTTCTTGCATGGATTCGATCCAGTTGTCTTTTGTCATTGCTTTTATGTTTTAGGTTGATTAGCGGGCGGTGAGTGCATAAATGCAATGTTCACCATGAGTGAAGGCGTTGTCTTGTAGCATCGTTGATTCGGGTTGCCAATAATATTTTCAGCGTCCATCTATGTGTGGAAGGTTGATGTTGGTATACATTGTGCAGATTTTGAGGATTCAAATGGCTTGTTGAAGATTCAGCGACATCAGTGCGGCAGTCTCATTAGCAAACCTTGGTGCGCATTTGGATCAAAATCTGCGGTGGGGTACTTCATTCGAGAACATCATCACCGGTTCATCATTGTTGGAGGCGGTTTGTTCAACTATTGTGTTGGAGTCAACTGGTGGTGCTTCTTCAACCGTAGTTGTTGTAGCAGTGTATCGGTATAAGAGTATTATCAGGTTGAAGGCGGAGCAGCGGATACACACGGAGCACGTTCATCAATATCGTCGAGCAGTGAGCAAATAATCTTTCCATTTGTTGTGAGTAAGGCTGGGGCTTTGTTCCAGTGATGATGGGGTTTGGGGAAGTTTAAGCGGTTGTGACGGGTTCCAAGCTGTTATACTCGAAGCCATTTCGTAAGTTCATCAAAATGAGCATGAATCGTTTCCATAACCTCCTTTGTTCGCGATTCCGGATCCGGAAACCTTTAGAATTATCACAATATCCTATAAAGACTCAATGTCGGCTTTGGCTTTGAGCTTTCCAATGTCATCACGATCATTATTGGATAGCAAAGAGAGAATACATGAAAGTGTTTGAGATTCGGTTTCTTTGGACAAGCTCAAAGGTGTTTTGTTGTGGCGTTTTGTAATCATAGAACGGTTTGAGTATAGCATCACGATGAATCGACACGCCCATAAGTAATGGGTTTAGCATTGATTAACAATGTTCTTGCAGCTTCCACTAACGTTCGGTTTCGTCTTTCAACAACTCGGTTTTGTTGAGTGTGCGTGCAATAGATGTCGATCTTTGAATTCCCACTTTCTCATAAAATTCAGAGTTTGGTTAACAAATTAGGTGCCTTTATGCGATCTGATTTGTCGAACGGTGTTTGTGAGCTGAACTTGTATTTTCGTGAGAAGGTGATGATCATCTGTGGAGCTTGATCTTTGCTTCGAAGAAAGTAGACCCAAGTCCAGCGTGAATAGTCATCAACAATTACTAAGATGTGCGTTTGCCATTGATTGTTTGCCGCAGCGCGTCGGGCCACAAATCCATGTGAGAGGATGAAGCACATCTTTGAGCGTGTTTCCACCTTTGAAGGAAAATGAGCACGAGTGCTTTTGCCTTGTTACAAGTGAGCAAAGGTGATCGTTAGAATACAGAAATCGTGGGAGTCCTTCAACTAGTTTGTGTCGAGCAAGGTTGGTGATGGTTTGAAAGTTTAGATGTGAGAGACGACGGTTCCATAGCCATGATTTTGTTGATGTTGCCTTTGAAAGTAAGCAGATGGGAGAAGAAGCAACCATGTCTTGCATAGAGATAGTGTAAAGACTGGAATTACTGAGCGGACATAAGGTCGTTTCCTTGTAGATCACGCAATGAAACAAGTTTTCTCCACGAAAAGCAACCTCCAAATCTCCATCACAAAGCTGACCTACTAAAAAGCAGTTGTGACCGAGGGCCTTCCATAATAAACCATGCTAATTTCGATGTTCCCATTGATATAGTCTCGTAGCCCATGATAGGCTGCGAAGTGATCATTCCCACGACAATGCCAATGAACTTTGCAATAAAGTTTGATAACAGGTTTAAGGTGCACGTATTCGGGAACATCCGCTATCAACAATCGAGATGATACGTATCACCGCATACACCTGACGACACGGATGGAATAGAAGTAGATGTGGAACCCGAAATGTTAGAGGGTTCCATAGCAATTATAGTAGATATACACACATCAATAGCTTTAGGTATCCATTTAAATCCTAGCGTGTTATATATCCATTTCTGCCATCTCCAACTAGTATTTGCTTTAGTCTTAGTAAATGCACTAGGTGGTACTACATTCTAGGAGGTGGCGGAGCTACTGAGGACATCAAAGCGTTTCTTAGAATCTAAAGAGGACGGTCTACCAAGCACATACTTAGAACGATTAGTGGGCCTATAGGTATTCCGGTTCTAGGATTCCTTAAAGAGAGATGATAGCTTTAGCAACACATTTATCATGACAATCAAATTCATACTTTTAGACAAATAACACAAGGTGCATCGGTGAATATCAGAAAGTGCTTAATGGTTTAGCATTTACATCACTATTTCTATTATAGCGCATGCCTATGACAGTGGCAGTCTTATTCATAGTCCTAGGGTGTTCTTCTTTTAGCATTCTTATTGATCTTTTTAGGTGTGACTTCCTAATCGTCGATGTAGTGCTCCTAGGAGCTGATGGGACGTTTGGAAAGACGCAACTATTCATTTGATGAGAATGACGTTAGCAATTTGTGATTTGGTGAAGTGATTCTAGGTTCACGATTACTAAGTGTTCTTGGGGCTATTCTCTTAGTAAAGTTGTTCATATTTTCTAACATTTCTCTAACTTGAAGATAGTGTGAATGGATCTTGATTTTCGAACCGAATATTTCCAGCAAAATGCATAACTTCTTTGGTGTGTGCAAGATAATGATCAAGTTCATTTGATGCTTCATCACGAGTCTTTTGAGTAAATCAAATATGACACCATATTCCTTTTTAACTTTTACAAGTTCTTGTTCATATTTTGACACTTAAAGACCGTTTGATCATCGGTTTGCTCAATTTTTGGATCGAGAAGTTTTGTCGGCGCAACTAGGATTTTGTGTTGAAAAACAAGTTGTTGATCGTGAATATGTTTTTGACACCAATTAAGATGTGCATTTGAAAGTTAGTTTGACAAGCGTTTGTTTTCAACTTTTAAGGACTCGATCTGAAGCACATTATCAGTGTTCTCAACATTCACAAGAATCAACGAGTATAGCAGAGATATAATCAAATGCATATGACAAAGAATTCAATAGCACAACATTATGGACATCAGCCTGATGACATCTTCCAAGAGTCAATCAACATCTTTTCTTAACAATTTCTTTTTACGTTTAGTATTAGAAATAGATGTTTCTGTTTTCTCGAAAACAACCTTCATCAATCCAAGTTCCTTATGAAAGTCCCTTTCCCAAGATAATGCACAACTTTTCAAATTTTTAACATTTGGTAAAAGATTTTTTCAAAAAAATATCTCTTTGTTCTAGAAGCGATTGAAAATGTTGAACTTTTAAGAATGATATTCTATCTCATGTTGTAAAGTTTTGAGGTCAGCCATGAAAAGGTCAAAATATCTAAGAATTTTGCGATTGTCGGGGTTTTGAGTTTACTTCACTGATGGAAGGTAAAGGACCATAAGTTTGTGCATAATCTGGTTTGGGATTGTCATTAGAAGACTCGAGGCGTTTTATGATAATCCTTGGTGTGTAGAAGAATCCGTTGGTGTGACGAAAGTGACCGCTTTTGAATAGTTAAAAGGTTTGTTGTAAACAACTTTTTCTAATTTTGATTGACTCTCGTCTTACGCATCTAATTCCTCTTGACGATGATATTCAAAACACTCATAACGAGAATTATCAATTTTATATTCCTGCTGGAAACTCGAGGATTTGGTTTGAATGCTTTGGTTGAAAGCTTATGTTTGTAATCGGCAAGATTTGGTCCATAGCCATTTGGATTTGGTTTTAAAGTAAACTTTTCAATAGCTGTGACCGACTCACCATGTTTGTAAACCACAGTTTTAAACTCTTTAAGTTTGTTTTGCAAGCCGATGATTTCTTCAAGATGATCATCTATTCGTTTCGTTGAATGCTTTTGTATGCAGAACTGTTTTGACAAGTTAACAACTTCATCTTAGCTTTTGATTTTCCAAGGTGAGAGCATTAATTTGCTTTTTATGTTCATGTTTCATTTGTTCTATTTCAGACAACAAAGCATTCTTCGAAGAGGCTAGATCGCATCGTCTCTCTAAATATTTTTCGTTTTGATGAGATTTGGCAAAGGTCTTCAAAACTGTTTTCCGCGTTTTTTGAGTTTTGAAAAAGTTGAGTTGCTTTTGTAAACATTCAAAATCCTTGGTTAACATTGCATTTTTGCTTTTCAAGTCCTGATTAATGGCATGACATTTTTCCACAATGGTCTGGTTGTATTAAACGAGCAAAATCTGGATGAGGCAAAGTTCGGTTGTTCAACGTGAGTCACAACATGATCATTACTTAGATCCTCAAGTATAACCACGGTTGAGTATCAAGGGAACACCATAAGGTCATCTTGATCGTCAAATATAACTACGGGGTCTATTTGAAAATCGTCGGAATGAGATGTGGATGACTCATTTTGAACATTCGAGCCTTGCGGATTCAGTGTTGGCGGAGATAGATCAGAGATAAATATGGTTTGTTCGGGTACTGAGACAAGCCATCAGTGTCATGCTGGGCTGTGTCACTCATGTGTGACTCATGCATATTAGCCATCAACATACAATTTGCATTGGCACGCAAATCCTCCATATCATCATCAAGTGCATTTGCCATAAAGCTCTGTTCTTTGTGCGTGAGAGTTCCACTAGCTTCATCCTTAGAGCCAAAGAAGAGCCTCTTTGTGATAATCACGCGCTCTAGTCCTAGGCTTTAGGCATGCATTAGCCAGATGTCCCTTCTCATTGCAGTTGTAGCATCGAAGACCATTCAACCCATTTTGAGCATTTCCCTGTTCCACCACTAGAGCTCTATTGTTATTCCTACCCACATCATTAAACCCTGACCACATTCGATAACCATAACCACAATTACGAACTTCTTCGTCCATTGTTCACGGCTTGATTCCCTGATGCGGTGCTTGAACGGATCGATTCCTCATTAGCTTCGCTAACAAGTGCTTGAGCATTGTTGTTGTTGTATGGAACCAATTGAGTTTGTTGAGATTGAGGCGGTGAAGGATCATATGGTGTGATTGTAGCAGTTGGTTGAGTTCTGGTTGAGGAGAATAACTGTTTTGAGCATATAAGGCAAGTTGTTGATTTTCCGGATGTGTCGTTGGAGCAATTTGAGCACGGAGAATCCTTTCCATATCAACTTCCTTTTCATGAGGCTTCAAGTAATCGTACAACAATCCATATGTAGAATGATGCATATTCTTCGCTTGACGGAGAAAAATGACATACTTCTCCCATTCAGGACCAAGACTACTGAGGAACTTAGTATTCACTGCAATTCTTGGCATGATGATGTTGTGTTTATCCAAATCATTGATGATGTCTAAAAACGGTGATGATAGGACTCTAGTGTCTCTCCAGGTTCAATCATGAAGTGTTCATAAGCCAAGTAAATTTTGATTTCCAAATCCTCCTGATTGAGTACAGATCCTTCCATAAGAAGATGAATATGATCCCACATTTCCTTGCGGTCTTTTGAGCATCATCACTTCGAAGAATTGGGTTAGGTAATCCTAAGAGGATATATTGCATTGCAAGTTCATCACTTTCATAGTGTAGAAGTTCCTGCATTTGGGTCGACAACAGTAGCAATGTTGGATTGTTCATCTCTTGGTGGATTAGCATTTGGATCGGCGAGTACGATAACAGTAGGCATCTGAAATGGACCTTCCAAGATAACCTTCTTTAAGAACTTTCCATGTGGCTTCTTCAAATCACAAAACCTAAAGAACCTTATCACGTAGAACGGAGTGAGCATTGGATGTCTATCAAGTGATCCAGCCTCATGAATTGATTGTTGGCTGCTTAAAGCTTCACACATCGTTGCAAACCAAGTGGGTTCCTTCATAGTGTTCCTTGATGGATGTTGATTGAATTCGTTTGTGTAGGGTTGTACTTGAAGACTTGGTGGTGGTTGAACCATTTGAGGTTGTGGAATGCGACAAGTTGTGGAGTATATTGTTGATTAAATTGTTGTTGATAAATTGTTTGTTGTTGATTCCATTGTTGATGTTGTGGAGTTAGTTGTTGTTGTTGAGAATAAGTGTAAGGGAAATAGTTAGAGTATGGTGGTTTGACATGTTGAAAACTTGTGTTGGTAAAAATGGATCTTTGTAGTCGAATGAACCTTTGTTGATGAAGTGTCCTTAGGCGTAGAAATCACAAGAAACCAAGTAGAACTTATGCGTAAAACACCAAAGTTGCATAACAATGAGAGTTACGCTAGTTTTAGCTTCGTAAGTAGGATAAAGATGCTAAAGTTATGTGTAGACACAAAGTTAGGCGTAGAAAGTTAGGCGTTAGGATTTTATGCGTAAGACTAGGCTTATGCGTAAGATGAATCTTATGCGTAGGATTTCTATGCGTAAGCTTTATGCTTATCGTAAGTTTAGTTTTATCCCAAATGATCTATTACACTATCACAGTGCAAAAGATATCCAAAGTCGACGTATTTTCAGACTTATCCAAGCAAGAAAACACGGAGTAAACCACGAAAACGAAGATCAAACCAAAAAACTTACGCGTAGTATTAGGGTTTCTACTGTAGGATTACTAAATTTGATTATGCCCAAAGATGTTTCTAGATGAAATAGCTTCAATAACACCAAAATGACACAAAAGTGTGAAACTTGATGATGCAAAGCTCTTAAAAATTACGTAGGTACAACAATAAAAATTAGCTCAAAAACAATGATCCACGCATAAAGTTCAAAACTTTTTACCAAAAACAGTAAGTTTAACACCTTATAACAGTGAAAGTACAAGAATCTTGGATTAAAAAGTGTAAAAAATGTGTTTTTGAGCAAACCAAAGTTATGGTACCGTACGTTAAGCGTGAGACCAAAACCCACTTCAAACAATACGTTCACCCAACTATTTGGCGATTGATACCACTGTTAGGTCATTAGATTTACAACACAAGCTTCAATAGAAAGATAGAGAGGCGATTGAACAATAAACCAAACACACACACACGTTAAGACTATGACCGGTTATGCGTAGAGAGTGAGTGAAAGGAATAAATTGAACAACCAACCTTCAAATGAAGGTTTACAAGAGTATTTATAGGAGGGAAGCTAGGGCAACACTCCTAGTTCCCATCCTTTCCTTATTGGACATGGGCCTAAGCTCATGGGCCTTCTACATAAGCTTAAGGCTAATAACAAACATAAAGGCCATAATTAAGCTACCTATTACATATTAATTACTAACACTTGATTATGGTTTAGGAGTGATTCCAACATATCCTTTGAGCCTTTGACCCAAGCAGTGTAAGCTGCAAGAGCCTCAGGAAGGATAGGGTGGCCAGGAGTTACAACGGGTGCAGCAAGTATCGGATGCTCCAAATAAGTTTCCTTATCTTCAGCTGATAGTATAATGCGAAGCTGGCGATACCAATCAATGAAGTTAGGTCCAGTGAGTTTTTGTTCTCAAAGAAACTCCTGAGTGCCGAATTGTTTCCGACTAAGGTAGTCATCTACAATTTAGAAAAGTTCAAATAATTAGTATTTTCGATAATTACATTCTTAAAAGAATTAACTACCCAATTAATTACTAATAAGACTAAGATCCATCTTGCTCCCTTATTTACCGAGGTCCGACGGTGAGTAAGTAGGACAAGAGGTTAGCGACGAGCGTTAATTGCATAATGCAACTCTTAGACTTTATGAGACTGTTTAAGGCATTAGTAAACAAGTAATAATGTCAAAAGCATGTTTAGTTCTCATCTTATGCCTCGGGTTCAAGGTTTGGCCAAGCAAACTCGAAATAAGTCGACCAAGTAAGAACTTGCAAAAATAACCAAAGGTCTGACCTAAGAGAAATAATCACCATAGGTTGGAATGGCCCTAAGGTCTGACCAAAGAAGTCAAGCCAAATGCACGTGTTCATAGTTGGTTGGCATAGACTTAAAATTTTACAAATAGGGTATTCACATAAATGTGGTAAAATCGTGTACAAAGAAGCATGCAAAACAACTTTGTAACACTTATTTTAAAAACTTTTGGTAATGACACTGTAGTGATCATCATGGTTCACGGTAGCTCCAATCGAACTCGTAGGGAGGCGGAGGACCTGGTCAGCGCTAGGCAATAACCGGAAATCCTTTAAGTGTGACTGTGCGCACCTCCTTAAACCCCATTTATAGTCTGTTCTTGTGGGTGAGCCGTACATCCCAAGTGTCCATAACGTCTAGTTTTTAAATTCATGAAAAACTTGTTTCAATAGTTTATGTCACTTTATTTAACAAAAACAATTTTCCACGAAACGAATAGCAGGTCACAATGAGCATGATATTTAAGCGTGTAAATAAAGACCAATATTAATGTTATGATTACGATATGTATTATTCCATATTACATACAATTAGGTGTAAAAAACAGTAACAATTATGCACGAATCACAAACATATAAACATAAACAACAAAATATAAACACATATTGTTCCGAGTTCTCTCGCGAGTCTTCCCCAAAAGGAGAACCATAACACCGTCACTAGGTACGAAACCTAGATCGCCCCATACATCACAAAAAGCAATTGAGTGGGTCTTATAGCCGGAAGAACACATAAAAAGCATGACAAACTTAATTAACAATTAATTACGCTATTTTATGTATTTAATAAACAACATGTAATTTTAATTATCAATATAATTCTAATTAACAATTAAATCTAATTAACCTTTAATTCTAATTAACAAATTTAATTCCAATTAACAAATTAATTCTAATTAACAATTTAATTTAATTTGTATGTGTCTTGTTATTTTTTATTAATAATTGACAAGTATTGCATATATATGTCAAAACAAAAATAAAACGAATAACTAATTAGATTTCATGCAGCCTTTTAACATGTTTATTAAAGCGTGTAACCTATAATCGCAAAAACGAGTTGACTCGTGATGCCACTGTTGAGATTTTATAATCTAGTTAACCAAGTACCACAAACGAGTACGCAGTGGAATTGGATCTAGTTAATGCAATTAGGTAAACACGTATTTAATAAACAATAATAAATAAAAAGTAAATAGAAAACTAACTCTCGATGTCAACTGCACGCTATAACACGAACAAGAAACCAAGTATCTAAAGTAGATACCTCTACGAGTCCACACACAAACACTTAAACCAAGTACGTTCGAATAACGCTAGTCGAGAACGTTTAACCCAATCAACACCTTGAATACTTGAATACCACGAACAAGAAAAACCCAAGAACCACTTCTTCTAATTCTGCCCGAGATTACCAACTGTCCGAGAATAGCTTATCAATACCACCCGATATCGGACAAAGCGGTCCACTATCTTCCTTGTTCTGTCCGAGAAAACAAACGAGCAGAAAACAAAACCAAACCTTGCTGCTACAGTTCGAACACCAGGAACAAGCAGCAACTACCAATTGGAAAACCCTTCTTGGATCAAATTGAAGTAAGTGAAGTGAATTTCAACAAACCAAACAAACCCTAATCGGATCTAGGAGGATTCCGATCGGGTATAAAATAGTAAATCGGTTTTCTGAGGTTTAGGGATATTGTATATCGTTTGCTATGATGCATGGGATGTTTGTTTATATAAGCTCATGAACCGACCTTAAACTTGGGCTCAATATTTGCGCACCAAGCTACAAAACCAAACACCCCCCGATCGTGAATTGTCTAGGCCCAAGACTTCACCAAACCGACCCACTTTGTAATTAGAACAAGTCCAATGGGCCGTGTCTTGGATCGGGTATCTTGCATGCATAAATCGGGTCGTATATATTCAAGTAGTAAACATTTGTCACGTATTCTCGTGTTTAACGTGTGTGCCCCTATAGACTCACACACTTCTAGTCGTTTACGTGTGTTTTAACTCCCACAAACCAACATTATCTTGTTTCCTCTATCTTAATCTCTTGTTAGAGTATTAGTTAATTTGTTTTTGTTTAATAACTCTTTTTAGATATTGAGTGGTATATTTTCTTTTCTTTATGTTTCCTAGCACAAAGTTGTTGTTTAGCGATACTTTTTTAAGTAATCATGGTTTAAATTTTCGTCGACTAATTTAAAATTTGCACCAATTTCTTCACAAACTCAAACCAAATAAAAGCCTTTACTTTTCATAAGGTAAACTTGGCAACTTCAAAATTGTTTGCGCTAATAAATTAAACTTAAGGCTAGTCATAGTAAGGCGATCGATCGCCCTTACTGTGGGTGTCGATCGCCTGTCGATCGATTGTTTTTTTAAGATCATCTGCTCGACCGACTGAAGAAACAAAAATTGTACCGTTTGTGTTTGTTGTGTTAAAGGATTTTTTATTTTTATTTTTATTATTTTTTTTTAAGGAATAATATGAGATGAATGTATAGTGTTTGTCTTATAATGTGTGTGTTTGTCATTATAGACCTTCTTGTTATACTTCCAAGTAAAAGCTTAATTCTCTAGTCTTGTTGCTATACATTGACACTCACTTCTACCTGGTCGTATAGGAATAAGTAGCATACAAAACTATATGATTGGAAGTTTGGAACCCTTCAGAAACAACGATCTTTTACATGTCATGTGGTACAATTTGCGTGTGCATGATTATCAATGTGATTCATACAAAGTCAGGAAAGTACATACAATACCTATCTCATGACAACAAACTAAAGTTGGCTTCGAAGTGTTGCATCATTCGCAAATATTTACTATTGACTTTGGACTAATATACAAAGCTAAACTATAAGGAAATCCTTCATCATTAGAAATCATTAATGATACTGAATTACTAACACTGTGTTCTTAAGTCATTTAATAGAAAGAAAGTGAATGGAATGGAAAGAAACTCAAAAAGTATTCACGTTCTCAAAAAAAATTAAGAGAGTGAAAAGAGAAGGGAATGAAAGCAAGTGGAGGGATATTGACTTATTTTGGTTCCAAAATGACCCACTCAAATTTGGGATGGAAGTGGATGAAAAGTGTTTGAGTTTATGTAAATTGACAAGATTACCCCTTGTTAACATAGCACAGATATTTTATTTTTTTCATTCATCTAACTCAACATTCACACCTAACTCAACATTCACCTAATTCACAAATCTCTGGTGCCATTCTTCCATTACCCATCTCTTGAATATATCATCTTCAGGTTTGCTCTTAAATGACTTAACTCTTTCTCATCTTTTATTTATGAACCGTTATAATCATATAAACTCTAGTTAATCTAAACTATTGTCAAAACGAAATCAACATGCCTTCATCTTCTACATATATACTTTAGTTAATAAGATAAGAACTATGAACCGATTGTAAAACGCTTTTTATAAAAAGATTTTATTTATCAAAGGGGTATTTGATTTTTTTTTTTCAACCAATAGTTTTGTTGTATCAAAAGGGATATCTTAGATTTTTATGCTTCTTTGTATTGATTTTTAAACATAATTAATATTTTGATGTTTAGACTTACAATGGATGACCAACATGCTCTTTTGTTTATTCAATATTTAGGTGCAATCCAATTGATTTGTCTAGCAGTAGCTTTTATTACATAACTAAATATGAAAATCATATCAGTAGCTTGAAGTTGCTTTTTAATTTATTATGTACTTTTTGATTTTAATATTTTGTTTATTTTTCTATGCCCAGTTTTGAAGCCCCATCATAAATTAGTTTGGCTTTTATGTGTAAAAAATGTTTCAAGCAATGGTTTGTTTGGTTTGTTTTTGTGGTCTCCTTCTTGAATTTTCATCGAATGTCATACCTTATTATATATGTTTGCAGATTTTGATAATGACGAAAAATGCAAAAAATGAAAATGACGATAACACTTGTAAGAAGGAATCAACCTTTTGGACCCCTCAAATGGATGACGCCTTTATAAAAGCTATGCTCAAAGAACAAGATAAAGGTAATCGGGGTGGCGGAACATTCTCACCTCAAGCATATAAAAATATGGTTTTTGAATTGAATGAAAATCTTAAGTTGAATTTAACGAAAAACCATTTAAAGAATCGTTTAAGTACCATAAAAAAAACTTTTTCAAGCTGCTATGATGTCTTTCGTGGAAAGTCTTTAAGTGGATTTTCTTGAAACCCCGTATGTGAATTGATTGAAGCGGAAGAAGAAGTGTGGAAAGACTTGATAGAGGTAATTTTTGTTGATTATACAGTATATGTTCATCTATATATAAGAGCAATATGGTCATGTCAAATGTGTTAAAAGTTTATAATTCTTAATGATCTTCTTGGTTTAAAATAGGCAAACCCTGATGCTTCAAAATGAAAAACGAAAACAATTTCAAACTATGATGAACTTTATATGCTATTTGCAAAAGATAGGGCAACTGGTGTTGCATCCGAAACAGCTAAAGAAAGGAGAAAGCGAATGATCAACAATGAGGATACGGTAGAAATAGTTGATGAGACAGTTGAAGTTTTATCTACTAACGAGATTGGTTTGGAGAACCTCAACAATGGTGATGACATTCAAGTTACAACCACTCCACGATGTTCACAAATGAAGTCAAAAAAGAAAGAAAAAGGTCGAAGAAAAAAGCGACTTCGCTTCCAAAATCCAAAGTTCTTTTGAACAAATAGCTGATGCAATGAAGGAGTGTACTAAGGTAAAGTTTTGTCTATATACAATATGTATTAGATTTATGCTTGCTTATAATAAATTGATACTTTTCTTTATTTCATATTGTAAGGCAATTGTTGGATCGCATCAACATGTGTATTCTGGAGGAGAAATTTATAGTCAGTTGGACCTTATGGGTGTTGATGAAGATCTCAAAGCAACAACCATTGTATTTCTGTTAAAAAGTCCAGAAAGTACTCGAGCATTGTTGGATTGCCCTCTTGATATGCACAAATCTATCCTAAACGAACTGATGGGTACACGTAACTGAATGTCAATGTCTTTTTGTATATGTAAATGTCATCCCAAACTCGGAATTGTGATATTTTTTGTGTAGTATTTAGTATAACTCTTGGCGATATGGTGTATGACTAGTGCAAATGAAGATGAAGCACCTGGTATATTTTATTTTTTGATATAACTATTGGGTATATGATGCCTAATCTTGGATATACTATGAATTTGAATGACGTACTGATATGTCGATTTTAGTTAATTATATTTGATTTGTGTTTGCAGTCTTTCGATCTAAATTAGCTGCTAGTCATGATCTTGATATATGTAATATGTTTTTGTGCAAGTTATGCATAATTGGTTATATTTGTAAATTACTTTTGGTTAATACTTCCCTTTCCTCTATGTTTGTTTTGACTCAAGAACAAGAAAGGTAATCATAACTTTATGTTCACTCCTCTCCACTCTTTTCTTCACTTTACTTTTCTTTCCATTCATCTCTTTATTTTAACTTGAGAACAGAGTGTAAGGGCGTGCTTGGTTGGGGGTTAAGGGGGGTGGGGAATGGGTAAGGTATTCAAAAGGGCTTACCTCACTTATTATTTAGTGCTTGGTTAGGGAGTTCAAAGGGATTGATTACCCCGTAATGGGTAATGAACCATTATAGAATAAATTGAGGGGTACGGGATTGATTACCCACCTCACTCATTCCTTTGCATTCCCTTTTCCCACTTTGAACCAAGCGGGCCCTAACTGTGTGGTCCATGTGATTTTATAGTAAAAATGTTTGCTTACTGTTGTGGCTTAAATTACACCATTCACTATTAAATACGAGATTTCCCGTACATATGTCATGTGTAGGTGAAGGAAAAAAAATTAGCTCAGAAATGCCTTTATCTCATCCATTTTAAGAGATGTAACACAATGGACCAAACCATTGCAATAGGCTTATCATCATAGCTAAAAATTTACCAGTAAGGAATCGAACCCAGGTCTGTACTGTGGCAGGGCACTATTCTACCACTAGATGAATGGTGTTTTCATGATAATCTATGGAAATAAAAACTTAATACACTATAGTAAACTCATATAAATCATGTATGTTCAACCACTTCAAATAGCAGTAATTATATTTGTAACATTGCATCACATCATAGAGTATGAATCAAATAAGAAATAAAATTGAAATGAGAAGGATGAGAAGAAACAACAACCACACATTTTAGATGCACTTACAAAAGTAGATGCATCTCTCTTTAAATTTTTTTTTATTTAAAATGTGTGGTTAAGAATATTTCTTACTCATCTCATTTTATTTTCTCTTCTCACTAGATCTCTTCCCTCATATCATAAACTTAATTTCTTTGGTGTAGTAAAAAGTAAAGACTCTTTTGTTTACAAGAAAACCAAGTCATGCATTATATTGATTGAAACATCGAGCTAGTAATTCCGGTTAAGTAATCCAATAAAGTTAGTTTGATTTGATGCAATCTTTTAGTCCTACTAGTCGGATACCCGCGCACAGCGGCGGCGATAAGTATAGTTATATGTGTTAGCTTACCCGTTTAGTGAATTCGTTTCACAACACTTCGAATATATATGTGTTAGTTGTATGAGTTTGTTTGGGTTACCCGTAGCTTTCCCGGGACATCATTATTCCCGCATATAAAAATACCCTCGCAATCTCTTACCCGTCAAACACTCCCCCAAAAGTATATGATTTTGACGAATCAAGATCATATTAATTGAAATAAAGGTTAAAGTTGTAAAAATTTGAATTAAAATAAAATAAACCCACTAAAAATATAAAAACTAAAAACTTATAAAAATATATCAAAATAGATTTTGAATTAAAGAGCATAAAATTTTAGAAAATATGGTGAAATTAGATTATAAAAAAATAAGTAGATAAAAAGATATTTCAATTTGAAAATAACGATAAATTTTTAGTTTAGAAGTGACACATGTCACTTTATAATTGGAGCTCATTATCCTAATTTTTAGTGGTTAGGAGTTAGGTTTGAAGTTTGTTAAGAAGTGACACATGTCATCTCATGATTGCAGCTCATTATCTTAATTTTTGGTTAGGAGTTATGCTTGTAATGAGGTTTGGCTTTTTCATGCATTATAATATACTAGTTGGATACCCGCGCACAGCGGAGGTGATAAATATAGTTATATAATAAATATAGTAAATAAATTGCTAACCTAACTCTCCTCGCAATTCTCTACCCGCTTAGTGAATTCATTTCACAACACTCCAAATGTATATGTGTTTGTTTGGGTTTTCCGTATCTTTCCCGTGACATCATTATTCCCGCATATAAAAAGACCTTCACAATCTCTTTCCCGTCAAACACTTTACCAAAAGTAAATGATTTTGATAAATAAAGTTTGTATTGATTGAGATAAAGGTTAAAATTATAAAAATTTGAATCAAAATAAAATAAACCTACTAAAAATGTAAAAACTAAAAACTCATAAAAATCTATTAAAATGGATGTTGAATTAAAGAGCACAAAATTTTAAAAAATATGGTGAAATTAGATAATAAAAAAATTAAACGAATTAAAAGATATTTAAATTTAAAAATAAAGGTGATTAATTAGTTAAGAAGTGACATGTGTCACCCCATTATTGGAGCTCCTTATTTTAGTTTGTTAGAGCTCCTCTATTTTTGTTATTTTTTAGTTAGAGAAGTGACACATGTCACTCAATCATTGGAGCTCCTTATCTTAATTTTTTGTGGAGCCCACAACTTAAATGCTTTATATAGTAGGGGTGAGGTTATTTTCAGAACCAAATAAATTGCGAGAACTGCGAGAACAAACATCAACCAATCAGATTTTTTTGGATATTTAGTTTTATTATTTAATTCAAAAGGGTACAATAGTAAAATTACATTTTTATTTTATTTTTGATATTTTTATAATATATATATATATATATATATATATATATATATATTTTTTCAAGATGCATGATTTGAGAATGTAAGGTGCATATGCGTTTTTTTTTCTTCGTATAAGTGCATTTTTGCATTCCTACTAGATCTTAAGTACGCATAGGTGCATATGTATAATTCTAATAGTCATTCGCTTTAGTTATCATAATTAGTGTCCCAGATCAATTTGTTAACATGAGATATAGGAATATATAAATGCATTTGTGCATTGCTGCTAGATCTTTAGTACGCATAGGTGCATATATATAAGTCTAAGAGCCAATCGCTTTAGGCCTAGAGAGCATTTGCGTTTACATTATTTTTGCTCGTATACATAACATTCAAAATATTACAATTACATCTAGCTCGCTAAGACAAAATGGATAGAAACACATATGCATTTTTCAAAACACATGTGCACTTTTCATGTTGGTCATAATCCTCATCGTCAAAACACATGTGCAATTTTCATGATGGTCATCGTCCTCATCGTCAAAACACATGTGCATTTTTTAAAACACATGTGCAATTTTCATGTTGGGCATCGTCCTCATCGTCAAAACATATGTAGCTCTTCACATTGCTCATCATATGCTCATCATATTGGTACCTGTAACCAATAGTGTTTATGTTGTCTTCGAACACTAAAGACAATTGACCTATGCGCCATGATCAAAAAAGAAAAGCCGACGTACTTAAAAGCAAAACTATGATCATAAAACTAAATATATACCCGAATACAATTGTTTATTTAAGCTTAAGAATTAATAAAAGAATATGGGTCTGTCACTATCATGAATAAAGAAATAAATCAAACCAAATAAGGAATCTTTGTGAATTACACATTGATTCAAAATCAATTGATGGATAGTGATATATGCATTACGTAAATATCTAAGTAACAGCAGCAAGATCAATGTTTCATGTATAACTTCAAAAATAGATGATTACTATAACATATATATATATATATATATATATATATATATATATATATATATATATATATATATATATATATATATATATATATATATATATTTTTCGAACATTCAGTCGGGATACGACATCGAGGAAACCTCACCGTATAATGGTGAGGCCTTGCACGTACCCTAGACAACGAGATGTTGACCATGGGCCGTTACAAGTATTCGGAGGGAAAAACCCCAAGGCTTGCCATCCAGGAGGATCGAACTCAAGACCTTGGGTAAAACCGGGAGTGCCTCTGACCAGCTGGGCTAGCCATCATTGACACTATAACATATTTACCTGACTGTCGAACCGTATATCCTTGAAGGCGAGGACTTTTGCCATGTGAAATTTCTAAAATTTTCAAATGGACTACCCTCTTTCGATGCATTTTTAAAATCCAAAACCCAAATCAAGTTTCGAATAAAATTTAAGAACAGAATATGTGTGTTTTCACATTAAAAACCCGAATCGGACTAAGAAAACTTATAGAAACTGTAGACATGATGATACAAAAGATCGAAAACATTAAAATTCATCATATTTAAGTACATATGCTCGATCTGGGTTGGAAAAGATGAGTTAGGGGTGAGGGCCGCTAGGTATCAAGGAGGGAAAAAAACACCAATAACGATGATGGAATCAAGGAATAACTGATCATGTGGTTGTGGCAGTGAATCACGATCACTGTATTGCTGGCATTTGAAGAGGTTGTATGAGACAAAACATGAATGATGGTGGCTAGGGTTTTCTCTATAGAGAGAACAAATATTAATCTCAGATCGTGATGTTAATGGGACAGTTATTTTACGTATGTGTTGGATGATGTTAGATGAAATTCCATAACTGCCCTTTGACTATATTAAAAATATAAGATAAAATTCTTCTTATTTACCATAATGCCATTTCATTTTCATCCATTGATTATTTTGATCAACGGCTAGTACCGGTTCTCGCAGTTCTCGCATTTTATTTGGTTCTGAAAATACCCCTTCACTATATAGTAGTATAGATAAGACAAATCAATGAAACCGGAATGATTACTTATTGATGTGCTCGCTGAAAATTGATTAACACAAAGTGAAACAAATCATGTTAACTGAATGTTTATGTTATTAAGATAACATTTTGATGCTAAAACATTGAAAGAGTAAAGAGTGTGTAGTCATTGTACTATTACCGGTATGAATGTGTTGTTTATGCGCTCAAAAATCAATAGTTATACGGCCGGAAATTACGTGAGTCTATCGGGGCACACACATATACATTTAGAGAGCGTTTATTAAATATAATTAATATGTTTAATGTATACTATTAATTATAATTTATATAATCCACGAAATAAACATAACGGTCGTTAATTTATTAATGTAATGGTTAACAGTCGTTAAGTCTGAAAACTGGCTTGATTTGAACATCCGAAAATTGGCTTGATAACACAAAAACATAAATCTTTTAAATTTTAGTAGATATATTCGGCTCAACCCATACAACAACCAATACGCATCTTTTAAGCATACAAAAAGTACCAAAACGTGGGATCCACCATCACCAACAAAAACCATCACACCCATCACATTCACACCCCGTATATATAAATCCCCCCTCTAAAAAACACACACAAACACACACTTTCAAATGGACGTCGCCGTTAACCACCCGTTAAGTAACGGCAAGATGAATTCATCATCAGCGTTAATATTTTTAGGCACAGGCTGTTCAAGTGCTGTACCGAATGCAATGTGTTTGATCCAACCGTCTGATCCTCCCTGTCATGTTTGTCACCAGTCCTTATCTCTTCCGCCTGAACGTAATCCTAATTATAGGTATTCATTCATTTTTTTTTTTTTTTTTTTTTTTTTTTTTTTTTTTTTTTAAATAAAAGTTAGGTTATAAGTGTGTATTTTAAGTATTTTGTATGCAATGTGTTGTTTTAGATCTGTAATTTTAATTTTAGAGATATTATGTTTGAGTTTAGGAATGAATAATCGATCCTTGAGACGTTATCGGTATCGATTGTGTGATTTATAGAAGTTAGGGTTATAAATGTGTAATGTGTTATTATTTTAGATCTGTTAGGTTTAGGTTTAATACTTTTGAATGTGTGGAAATAGTTCTCTGTTAGTTTTTAGTTATTTTAGAGACGTGTGTGTTGTTTTCGCTTTCGAAATCAGTTAGAGTGTTATAGTTAGGTAGAGAAGTGTTGTAACTGTCATGTATGATGTCAAGTTTGTTTTCGGAAGTTAAGCGTAATCCTAACTATAGGTATTGATCTCATATTTTTATAAAAGTTAGGGTTATAAGTGTTTATTTAAGTATTTTTTATGTAATGTGTTGTTTTAGATCTGTTTTGTTAATTGTGAATTCAAATAGTTATTAGATTGTTTCGAGATCGGTGAGGATGTTTTCTTTTTAGGTGGAAAAGTGTAGTAAGTTGTAACTGAATGAGATTAGAAATCGATGAGAAGTGTTAACTATGTATAGAAAAGGTATCGTAGAGAAGATTCATAATGTAGTTATGAAGAAAAAAAGTGTTTGCGGTTTAGGAATGAGTGATCGACTATCGGCCCCACCTGAACACAATCCTAATTATAGGTATTGATTCAATATTTTTATAAAATTTAGGGTTATAAGTGTGTATATTTTAGGTAATGTGTTATTATTTAGATATGTTAGGTTTAGGTTCAATAGTTTTGAATGTGTAGGAATTACTAATGTTTATAATAGATCAACTTATGATAAATAGTTCTCTGTTAGTTATTAGTAAGTTTTGGATTAGTGACATGTGTGTTGTTTTAAGTTTCGAATTTGGTTATGGTTAGGTAGAAGAATGTTGTAACTGTAACGTAATCCAATATATAGGTATTGATTGATTTAGGTATAAATTATAGGGTTATAAGTGTTTATTTGAATGTTTAGTATTGTAATGTGTTTTTTTAGATCTGTATAGAGATATATGCTTATGATTAATTAGTTTCAAATAAATAGTTCTATGTTAAGTTTTGGTTATATGACGCATTAGTTTCGAAATCGGTTAGAATGTTCTGGTTAGTAGGAAATTATAGTAAGTGTAATTGTATGAGGTTTAAAATCGTTATAAAGCGTTAATGATGTAATGAGTAGCTGCTAGCTGGATTAACCTGTATAAAAAGTGATTTGTGATTAGAATAGTTATGGATGTAATGAAGAGAAATTGTGTTTTCAGTCGTCATCGCTTCCGCCAGAGCGTAATCGTAATTTTAGGTAATGATTTCATCTGATAATAGTTAGGGTTGTAGGTGTGTATATGGTGTGCAATGTTTTGTTTCAGATCTGTTAGGATTCGATTTGTTGTTTTTGAATGTTTAGAATGTAATGTCGTGGATAGATATTCTCTGTTAGGTGTTTGTATGTTTTGGTTTTATAGACGTGAGTTTCAAACAGTTAGGATGTTGTGGTTGGGTAGAATAATTTAGTAAGTGTAATTGTATGAAGTTTAGACTTGATGAGAAGCGTTTACGATGAGAAGTTGCTAGCTGGATCGAACTTTATGAAAAAAAGGTTTATGATTAGAAGAGATGTGGATTGGACTATATAAAAAAAGGTTTGAGATTCAATTTTAACCATCATACTTGTAGCTTTGTAACTTCTGTTGCATTAAAAGTATCTGAAGCAGTCTAAAACGTTAAAAGCCCATTTTACCAAGTCCATTGATTATTTTCCAATGAAATTAAATAGTACAATCGACAACATGGTTGCAAAACTCGATTTTCTTTAATTTTATGCAGTGTATGTTCTTGAGTTGTAAAGGGGTGCTTGGGATTGCGTTTACAAAATAGATAATGTGTTTGCACACCTGCTTTTCTCTCTAGAAAAACGTAGATAATCACTTCTTTTCTAATGTCTTGCTGAACAGTATTTTCTGGTTATATGTGTTTCGCAAACACTATAATTAAATAATCACTCCCAAACACCCTGTAGATATGAATGGACTCGTTTTACTCTAGAGAGGGAAATCTATCTTCAGTTGTAAGGGAGTGTTTAGGGTTGCGTTTACGAAATAGATCATGTGTTTGCAGAAGCAGACCTGTGTTTTCTCTCTGGTGGTTTGCCAAACGCAATAATTAGATAATCACTCCCTATGTTCTGTAAGCAGAACTGTGATTTTCTCTCTGTAAATGCAATCCTAAACACCCTTTACATAAAAATGGACTTTAATAACTCGAGAGAGGGAGGTCTACATATTGACCCGTGTTGGTGGTAAAATAGTAACAAATTCTTTACAATTCTGTATGTGAGATGTCCGAAACTGGTAAGAAGTCTTGTATTATGCTTTACAGTATCATTTATTCAATTACTTTTCTGAATCTCTATATATTTTATTCATTGATTTTTTTGTTGTTGTGTAGGTGCAATACATCTCTTCTGATTGATTATAACCCAACTGGTGAGGAACACAAGTACATACTGATTGATGTTGGAAAGACATTTAGAGAACAAGTTCTCCGGTGGTTCACTTATCATAAGATTCCTCAAGTTGATTCCGTGAGCATCTTTTCCCTTAGAATGTTTTGCACTAAGGATTTTTGAAACGTGATAATGTATGATGTGAAAGCATTGTTTCTTCACTGGAAATTCTTTTGCAATCTTTTGACATAATAGGAGGTTATATAGCTTAGAAGGAGGTTATATAGCTTATCAGATCAAATCTTGTTTAAACAAGTTGAACTGGCTTTCTGATTTTTTTTTTGGAACGGCAACATATATTTTATGTATAACAGAACCAAATAGAACAGTCAAGGTCTATTTGTTATCTAGACAAAATAACCAAAAAAATGATTTATCAATTCAAAGTCATTCTCTAACTGTAAAGAATCCTTGTGGTAGTTACCTACAAGAAGTACAACTGGCATCACACAAGGAATGATTCATTTGAACTAAATTCACACACTCCTCCATGAACTCATCTCACCTTGTCCTAACGCAAAAAAGTTATGCTTTTTCTCTCTATGCTACTTTTTGGGAGTATACTATTAATAACAGAGGAGCTTATTGTTTTCTTTTTATGTAATAGCTAATCCTTTTTCTAAATGCAGATTGTTTTGACTCATGAACATGCTGATGCAGTTCTTGGTCTTGATGATATCCGTGCAGTGCAACCTTTCAGTCCAGTAAATGACATTGAGCCTACGCCTATTTTCCTCAACCAGCATGCCATGGACAGGTACTCAAGTTCTAGGTTCTGTTTCATACCACGCATTTGATTCTATATACAATGTTCAAATGGCCTTATATATAAAAACTTGGGCATGCTTAATATTCATTTTCCAACTTCATGAGGTATGTTAGAATTGTGAGGCTATCTATGTTATTTTATGTTTTTTTTCTTAGCCAGATTGATCATTTAGGTTACACCTTTTTGCTGAACCTCTTCACATTATATATGCTCCATTTGTTTTGCAACTATCAGTCTATCAAATGAATAATCCATTTTTTCTGACTCCTAACCATAGTTGTCAATAGCGAATAGCGATAAATAGCGACGAGCCACCTATATGCTACGTAGCGAATAGCGATAAATAGCGACCGCTATTTGTGTTTAGCGATAAAATAGTAGCAAAAAATCATGAATCATATTTCTTTTCTACCCATTCTGTTCACAAACACAAAAATAATTAGACAATGCAAAGTTGGAATTAGATGATTCAAAGTTGGAATTAGATGATTCAAAGTTGGAATTGGAATATTAGAAGATGGAGAAGTAATTACCTGAGAGTTTGCCGAAGGTGACGGCGGCGGCGGCGTGCCGGAGGTGATGAAGATTGAAGATGTGATGGACTGATGGTAGAATAGCGGCTGATAGAAGTGATAAAATAAACCCTAATTTTGCTTTTATACTTGATAGAAAGAATAAAAAAAAAAAAAAAAATCAATTTTGTCGCTATTCTGTCGCTAAATGGTAATAGCGACACATGACCGCTTCGCTACGTAGCGCGCTATAGCGACCGCTATCGTCGCTATTGACAACTATGCTCCTAACCCATGCATTACCCTGTTTGTCGTGTTGCTTGGTACTCCCTCTGTTCCAACATAATTTTCTACTAAAAAATGATAAAATAATCAATATGCCAATCTAAAGCTTTAATTGTTACAATTTTTCCTAAATCTGTGAATTTGTCTAGTGGAGAATTATCTTGGGAGTTTGGGACTAAAGGGGTATGACAATATTATCCTGACAAATTCATTGTATAAGGCCGGTTCACCATGATGGTACTTATTGGTTCTGTGTTCTGAACAGCTTACAAGTGAAATTTCCTTACTTGGTTCAAAAGAAGCTTAAAGCTGGTCAGGAAGTTAGACGTGTAGCCCAACTTGATTGGAAAGTAATTGAGAATGACTGTAAGAGCTCATTTGTTGCATCTGGGCTAGAAATTGTTCCATTACCAGTTAATCTTCTAAACTTTAGTTTCTTTTTTTATTATTTACTGTTTGAATAGTAAACTCAAACTACAGACTGTGACTGTGTTTACATTAATTTAGGTAATGCATGGGGAGGATTATGTTTGTTTAGGTTTCTCATTTGGAAAAAACACAAAAGTAGCTTATATATCTGATATTTCACGCTTCATTGAAGAAACAGAACTCTGTGAGTGTTTCTTCCATTCCTTTTGTATATCTGTTCTTCTTTATGTCACATTTCATTATACAGCTAAATATTAATGAATATGTAGGTTTAGAAGCTGTTATGTTTATATATTGTTCCATTGTATGATTATTGAGTGGTGCCAGTTCAATTGGTGAGATTAAAAACTATGGTTTTCATATTTGTTTCTTCGTGTTTTCTGATTGTGCAGATATTTCTAAAAAAGAAGGTCACCAGCTGGATCTTCTTATATTGGATACACTTTATAAGGTCAGCAGTATAACATTTTTTTTCCTTGTATAATTTGAAGCACTTTTCCCGGAAGATACAAACCTATTGTAGCACATGTAAGGGAGAATCAACATATTATTTGGTCCACGATTCTGTATAAGATGGTTTTATAACATCTGCTGGTCAATGGATTGGTACAAACATGTACCATTTTGTCCCTACTGATTTTGTTTATGGAAGCAATAAGGAAATAAAGTAGGAAGGTTTTATGTAATTTTCATATAGTACTTTTCTTACAAATTCTCTTTATTTTAATAATGTATCGTAATGACTGTTGTTCACCGTTCAATTCCTTATAATGGGCTTGTATTAACGATTTTTTTTCTGCAGAATAATTCCCATAATACCCACTTTTGCTTTCCTCAGGTTTGTAACCCGATTCTGTTATCGACATCTATCTGACGTATATACTTTAGTTCTAACTCTGGTATCTCAATTTACATATGTAATAACAGACACTTGAAGCCATTAAACGGTTGCAACCAAAGAGAGCATACTTAATTGGAATGACCCATGAGTTTGATCACCACAGAGATAATGAGTTCCTTCAGGATTGGTCTAAAAGGTACCCACGATTAAGATTGTTGCTAATACTTAAAGGCAAATTGGGCCAGTTAATTGGGTTGGGAATTGGCCAGTATGGTTTGAAAGCGGTCTAGTTAACGCACACATGTTTTTTGTCCATTTTAGTAAAAAGGTTAAAATATTCAATAAATTGTAAAAACTTTTCAATAAAATAGTATTTTTGTAAAGAAGTGATTTAGGTATGAAGTAAAAATAAATATCTACAGCTTTTGATCCTCATTTTACCTGTTTCTTTTAGATTTTATTTATTTATTTATTTATTTATTTTTTCTCAAGTAAATTTTAAACGGGCCTAAGTTGCCACCTCTGCTAATACTCACTTCTAATTTTGTAATCTATCATTTGGTGCTTGTTGCAGAGAAGGAATTCCTGTTCAGCTTGCACATGATGGTTTGAGGATACCTATACATCTCTAGGGGTAATTACACTAATATCAGATAATTATTTTTTCAACTGTATCAGTGAGATAAGTCTATAACTGGTCTCTTCTACCCAACTGAGTTTAAACATTACACACGGCAAAAAAATCAATATATTTATAACAAAAGGAAAAATAAATAAATAAAGAGTAACGAAATCTTTAGATCAAAGTTAAGTGTTGCTGCATTTTCACACTTCTTTTACTGGACACTCCAACACTTAATGATGGTAATGAAGGTTTAAGCATTTAATAGATGATAAACTGTAGTTCAAGTATGTAACTGATAGTAATATGAAAGTGACACTGATGCTTTTTTATCTATTTTACAAGAAATTGAATCGTTGAGTACTTTAAGCACCCTTTTGATGTTTATAGTTTCGCTGTTAAGTAACAATGGACATTATGCATCAATAAAGTGGAAAAGGAATAATCAGATTGGACCTGCCTGCAAAGTTAGTTTGTGACTTATTGAGTTTTTAGAAAAATTATGTGCTTGATATTCTTATGAAGGTATTTAATATAAAAAAATGGTCTAATACTTTTTGATAAAGCATTTACGAGGTTTTTATGGATTTGATACATTTTGGATGGCTTCCAATCTATATTGCTTGCTCAACCCATTTGACAAGTCTCCTTGTTAGCTAAATTCTTTAGCCTAACCCATTTTGATCCATTATTGATAAAACATAAACCAAACAGCCATTTACCCAAACCGTTAATTCAGTTTTTGATGTTCAACTACTTTTGTATCCGTTTGCAGGATCTACTCAGCGCAACAAGTATAAATCAACACACACTTTTTCTCTTTAAATACTAGTGAAGGTGTACTATGCGGTCATAGAATGTTACAGTCCTGAACTACTCAAAAAAATAGGATTTTAAAATCCTACTGGTATCGAGTATGTATACAAAGATGGCATTTACAAAGAATTGTACTCTATATTAGTCGCAAGCTATATACTGTGTCATGTTTTGTAGCTGATGCGGTTCTCCAAAGTTTTGAGATATATCCGAGTTTTATTCTTAATTCATTTTCTTTAATTCCACCCTACATGGGTTCATGACATGGTCCATACCAGGTATAACATAGTCCATACATTTGTTGTAGTTCATGTAACCTTTGTGTTCAATAACCCAAAAGATCCTGAAAGCTTAGGTTATTTGTCAGTTTTCTTACCAATCTTGACAAAAGAATCAAGATAACACGTTTGAATGGATTTTTCTTTTGCAGAAGGAAAGTGGGGGGTTTTGGCTTACAAAAGAAACAAGTAACCCATTAAATGTGTGTTAGTAATTTTTATTTTTCGTTTCGTGAAGATATTTATTGAATAGTAACATTTTAATGTTTTGTAAAACTTCAAAAATAAATAAATTAAAAACAATGTTTTCCTCCGACTAAATGCACCGGCGAGGCTAAGGGCCAGTTTAAAGCTAGGATTTACTATTGTATTGGATTAATAAATGGCTGGCATAGGATTTGGGAAACAAAAAAATGTTTGTTTGGTCTACACAAGGATTTACTACTTTGTAAATAAAAGTCAATTAAATTAATAATCCTACTAGTTGTACAACACTACAACACATTGATATATATTTATTAAAGAGAGAAATTTCACCTCTTTTGCTTGGTTTTGAGAAGCCCCACTGTCATGGTATGCATGCCTAATTTTAGGGTTCGTTTGGTTTGTAGATGAGGTTAGGATTTATATTTGGATTATGATTTAAATTTGGATTTGGATTTTGATTTGATGTAGGAGAGAAAAAATATATTATAAAATGAATATGTTATTATTTTATTAAGATGTATAGAAATATAAAAAAAGAATGTGAGAAGAAGAAAATGAAAAAAGGTATAAAACAATGAGACCCACATAAATAAAAAAAAATCCGGCCTCCCCTTTGGGGTTTCTCTCTCATGTACTATTTGAGCATCAAAACTATTTTTAAATCCTGAAAATTGAACGAAACAAATACTCCGTATTAAATATGATTGATGCCAAAGTTAGGCCCCAAAACAGTCAACCAAACGGACCCTTAACACTTAACCCCTCTAACCAAATAACATTTATTAACCTAATCCCAATCTTTAGTGTTTAAACCCATCAAACAAACGGGCCTTTAATTTTATAAAATTTTATAACACACCTATGAACTTGGAATGAACATTAGAGATACGATAAAATAACTGCAATATTTCACTGATAGTGCTTAACATCCTGATTTTGATTCGCTGTGGGTCCAAATTTCTAACACTCGTTTATGGCAAGGGCTTTTTCATCTTTCGTTATTTTCTTCCCCATTAACATCTTTTTTAACACTCTACACCATTAACTCAAACGCTCCTTCTTCTAACTCACCACTCTTTTTCAACCTCCAACCCTCGTCACTACCATCACCACCATACCCACCACCCCCGGTGCTTTTACCATTAAAAATCTCGTCATCTTCGTCCTCATCTTTTCAAATAAATACCCGCTTATATATATATCCCACGTATTAAAAACATTGTAATTTACTCAAATAAAAAATCTCTTTTGCCGGAATGTTTTAAGTTAGTAATAAACACTAAAAACAAATACTAGTTCAAAAGACCCTCTACCCGAGTCGTTGGGTAAAAAGGCCCATTATATATATATATATTTATATATATATATATATATATATATATATATATATATATATATATATTAAGAAGGCGCGTTCTATGCAGTACCAATATTATATGCAGTACTTTACAGTACTCATTTAGACCAATAGGAATTTAGTATTAATAAACATATTTATTTAATTAAAAAGGGCATAATAGTCAAACATATTTTTAGTTTCTTTTTGAATTTTATTTAATTAGAAAACGTTTTTAAATTGCCTTAATTTTCGGAATTTTTTTTTTAATTTTTTCCAGCATACATGTTTACATGAAAAAGAAGTGCATATATGTTTTTTTTTTAAATATTGTAGATTTACATATGTTTCTTGTGTAAAATTGTTTATACATCAAACTTGTTTTTGCTTAAAATGATAATTGCACATATGTTTCTAGTGTACATTTTTTAATCTTCGAAATTTATAACAAAAAAATATAAACATATAAATATAACCTCTAAATTTATAACAAACCAAAAGTATAAATAGTATACACAAAAGTTGATAGAAAATGAAATACAATTTAAATACAAATGTATCTTGTTAAGTATATATGTACACGTCAACCAAAAACATGTGTGCACTCTTCCACGAACATATATGCACGCTTCACTTTCACATCAAATTTAGTAGAACATATGTGTACCCTTCCAAGATCATATGTGCGTTGCTTCTCATAATAAAAAACCTGCAAACAAAAGGTTAATCAACAGTTTATTATCAAGATATCGGATCTACTTCAATTCCTTGTATACACTTATATTTATGGGATTAAAAGTGTGCGACGCACCACATGTACAAAGTGGATTAGAAATGACTCATAACTTAGGTGCTTTTTGAGTCATTTTCCCTAGAATCTAAAACATGTCTGCAAACAAAACGAATATGAATTATTAATATCTTATCTTAACATTTATTGAATCCTTTGATTCACTGTATTTTCATAAGTTCAAATCATTTCTGTAAATGCAAACTCATCATAATTCAATTTCTTTTCATGGTAGCTAGAATAGTTGTAACCACATATGTATATTTATTGCAACTGGTCACCAAACCTTTAAGACTATAACATCAAACTTAGTGCATTAGTATACTACAATACCTTTTGAAATCACAAACAGACTATGTTCTAAAATTAGGATAGATTAAGTAGCAATAACATATACATTCAAATAACCAAAGTAAATAATATCTTTTTTGGTTGGCAGAATTATATTAAAACAAAAAACCAGAGTTAAAGAACTTATCTTGATCTAAACTCATAACTGGATACAATTCATAAAAACAAACTTCACAACATTAAACTCAGAAACAATATAAATCATTAAGGTTCATTTTGTTTCCAGGTATTACTAAGGGAAATCATGATCCAACATCTCCTTTCTTTGCATATTTGGTCAGCAAAGGTCCTAAGTGGGAATGTATCATACCTGTAACAAAGATGCAATATGCTTCTGTCTCAATCAAAAATGTATAACAGCTCTCAAAATCCTCCTAACATCACGCATATGCTCCCGTCTCAATCAACGCCGCAATCTCCTGCAAATCTAAACCATCAAATCAATTCACAATATTTAACCCGAACTTCATCAAAAACAGTTATGTAACTACATAACGGATCTGAACCGAACACAGATCTGAGGACGGCTATGTTTGTTAAAAAAAAGAAAAAGAGAGTAAATCGTTTATGGCGACTGGTAGAAAAGGAAAACGATTTATGGTGGTTGTGTTGGCTGAATTTATGAATAACGAGCGTTTGGGGATGTTTAAACAAATCGAAAAGACAGGATATGAGGATGAAGAGAGGCGGCATGTGAGGGATTGATTTAGAGAGATCTGTGTTTTTTTTATTGTGACCTAATAATATGGCATTCAGTTTATTGAGAAGTTGGATGCGAAATTCCATTAGTGCCCCTCTGCCTTTTATGAAAACTAATATGAGTTTTTAAATAATTACACAATTGCCACTATCAATTACAACCGTTGATCAAAAAAGTTAAAGGCCAAGATTTGTCTAAAAGGGTACTGTAAAGTACTGTATCTAAAAATGGTACTGCATCGAACATTACACTATATATTAATGTGAGCTTACAAAACGGAGACAAATACTGTCGTATGGGGCTCCGTTGGTTTTCGTCGGTCCAAATGTTGGGCCCGTGTTTTTTTTTGGGCCTTTGTTTCAAGCCCTATTAGAGTATTAGTTGTTGCTTTCTTGTAGGTGTCCATGACGGTCAAACGTGTCGCTATTTCCCGTTTCTCGCTATTCGACTATCGCTGCTTCATATCTGCTCTCTTTCGTCACCTCCGAGAACCGACGTCTTTTGTTTCCGGATTTCGTCTTAGGTAATTACTTTTTTGTTCTTAGGTGTTTGCTGCTGCTTATTGCTGGTATATGTTTGCGTTGTTATTTTTTTTTTCTTTTTGTCGTTGCCTGTGGTATTTGATTGCTGTAAGATTATTAGGAGATTGATGTCTTACGATTATAGGCCGTGTCATAGGAAATGAAAACTAAAAGTAGGGCCTTGCGTAGGAATAGTTGTGGGTATGAGTTGCAGGATGATGTGACTGTCACTGGTGGTGCCGCTGTCGATGATGGCCGGTCACCTACTCCGGTGTTAGAGGGTTTCGTTTCTGGTGTCTCTGTTTCGTTGCATGAGGGTAGTAGGTTTGGTGATGCGATCATTGAGGGGGATGGGTTTGGGTCTTCCGTTGATATGGCCGGGTCCTTGGGTTCCTGTCGTGCTCATTCCCCTATCGTGGGCGCGCCTCTGAGAATGTCAGCAGGGATAACCATCAATGAGCCTGATTGTTATCGTGCTCCTGCTGATGCACGCTCTCAACAGCTCCCGCGGTATGTGGATTATGTTGGCAAGGTAAAGAGGAAAGTGGATGATGTATTTTCGCCGTCTTATCATGGTAACTTCCTTCTCTTTTTGGATGTTTTGTTTCCCTTGCGTTTTTATATCGTTTATATTTGTTTTGTATTTGCTGTTTTCAGGTTCAAGTGATGTGGCTGTTCCCCTTCTCGCACCCTCGCTGCCTCTTGCGAATACTGATCATATGTTTTTGCCTTCGTCGTCTCAGTGTATGTTTCGTATACTATCTGTTTTCATGTTTTTACATGTCACTGCCTCTGCTTTGTGTCGTCTTTATGCCACTTTTATGTTTCTTGCCATAGCTGGGGTCGGAACGTCGCGTGCTCCATCCATGATTTCCCAGTCAAATGATGGTTAGTTGTTACGTGTGTATATCAGCTTCTTTGGTTTCATTTTCTTTTCTGATTTATATTGCCGTCTGTTTTTTTCCTTTCGTGGTGGATGTGCTCATTTGCTTCCTCTTCCTGTTGTTTTAGCGTGTGCTACTCCAGAAACCTATGACCCGGCGCCTGTTGCTTTTCCTGTTGGTTAGTCATACGCTCTTTCTTTATGTGTTATTCGTGTCTGTTATCAGTTTTTCTAATAGTCTACTTACATTTTATTTTCTGTTGTCCGGTCTGCAGTTAATCAGGGTGTCCGCGTTGACCAGCCCAGCCGGCGAGGTATGCGGTCGCCTTCATCCACCGCATATGCACGTACGTTTCACGTTCATTGTCTTTACATTCTTTTGTTGCTGTTATGCTTGGTATTTTTATTTTCCCTTGCGCTGATCTCATTTTTTTTAGGAAGGCGGACTACCCCGAGGACGGCGGTTCGGCGGGCCCCGGTAGACTCATCTATTCCTGCTCAGAATGTTGGCGGTGAGCCTTATCTTTATATGTTGCCTCCGATTGTTTCATTCGTCGTTGTAGGCCGGCGCTAACGTTGTTTTTAATTTAATTCTCTTTGTCCATTTCAGGGGCTCCCGCAACGTATGTTTCTTTAGGCCGCTGCAATAGAGTGTGCCGCCATTGCAATGCGCTGTTTTGGTTCGAAGAGCGCATAAAACAGGGTGGGGTGCGGTTTCCAGAGTATCACCGTTGCTGTATGGGCGGTAAGGTTGTTTTGCGTAGGCAGCCTGAATACCCAATTTATCTCAAGCAACTGTTTACGTTTCCACATTTCATGGATAATATACGGGCCTATAATTCGATGTTTGCGATGACTTCTTTGGGAGCCCAGATTGATGAATCAGTTAACAGGGGCCATGGGCCGTACGTGTTTAAAGTCTAGGGGCAAATTTATCATTGGATTGATGGCCTTTGTCCGCTAGCCGGAAGCGATCCGAGGTTTCTGCAGCTATATATCTTTGATACTGAGAACGAAGTGGAAAACAGGTTACAACACTTTGGCGCGGGTAGGAGGGCGTTGAATCCTCAAATAGTCGACGCTCTTATTCGTTTGCTGGATGAGCACAATGAGTTGGTTCACATTTTTAGGACCGCGCGTGATTTGCTGGCCGCTGGCAATGTTCCTGAATTTAAGATCCGACTGTTTGCAGTTGCCGGTTCGAAACTGCATGAGTTACCTTCTGAGAAGGTTCTATGCGCACATCAACGTTGAGTATTGTGAATGGACAATGTTGATTAAGTACCTATTCAAGTATATCTCTAAGGGCACCGACAAGATAGTGACTCAGATTGTGAGAACTGCTGGGGATACAGATTCGACAAGTAGGGCTCCCACGATTACCGTAGATGAGATCCAAAATTATTTAGACGCACGCTACATTGGTCCTCACGAAGCGTGCTGGCGGATATTTGGTTTTGATATTCATTATAGGGATCCACCAGTGCAAATACTTGCCGTGCATCTGGAAAATATGCAACGTGTCCTGTTCAGAACATCCGAGGCATTAGAATCTGTTGTTAATAACCCAAGCAACAAAAAGACCACCCTTACACAGTGGTTGGATTTTAACGCTTCATGTACCCTCGGCCGCCATCTGACGTACTTGCAGTTTCCGTCTGAGTTCGTTTGGAACAATACGTAAAAGTATTGGTCGCTGAGATGTAACCTTAATAGGCCCTCTATCGGTCGGCTGTCATATGTCCATCCGAGTGCAGGAGATTTGTTTTATCAAAGGCTTTTGTTATGTCACCAAAAAGGGTGCACTTCCTTTCCGAGAATACGTACAGTTGATAATTACGTTTATCCGACTAACAGGGCCGCGTGCGAGCCCATGGGTTTACTGGCAGGCGATGGGGAATGGTCGCTTGCTTTGGTGGAGGCAGCGCTTCTGGCATCGGCCGCAGAACTGAGACAACTTTTTTGTCAGATTCTTATATTTTGCGACGTGGCAAGCTCGCTTTCCCTCTGGAATAACCACTGGCGCCTTATGAGCGATGAAATTCCCAGGATACTATCAGCGGTATTACATATGCCTGAGGTCAATCTAAATGACGAAGAATTGCAGGGTGGAATTCTGTATGAGTTAGAAGGCATTCTCAGTTTCTACGGCAAGTCCATGACGGATTTTGATCTGCGATTGCCCCCGACTAATTTGATGGCCATCCTTAGTAACAGAACACTCATGGAAGAAAGAAACTATAATCCGGAAGAGATGGCCCGTGAAAGAGACTTTGTAGTGCCAAAACTGAATACGCAACAACGGGCTGTTTTTTATGCTATCATTGACGCTGTCACAAACAACACGCAGGAACTGATATTTGTGTATGGGCATGGGGGAACAGGAAAGACCTTTGTGTGGAAAAGCATAATCTATGCACTCAGGGCACAACGGAAGATTGTCCTTGCAGTTGCATCATCCGGCATCGCTTCGCTTTTATTGCCGGGAGGTCGTACCGCCCATTCAAGATTCAAGCTTCCGCTCGATCTTACTAACGAGTCCATGTGCAATGTCAAGAAGCACACTCAATTGGCTGATCTTCTTGCACAGACTGATATCATTATCTGGGACGAGGCGTCCATGAGCCAGCGTACATGTTTCAAAACAATTGAGAGGACTTTGCGCGATCTCTTAGATGCTCCATCCCATGTTTTCGACGGGAAATCTGTCATCTTAGGCGGTGACTTTAGGCAGACATTGCCGGTGAAGAAAAAGGCCGCCAAGCAGCAAATCATATCTTCTTGCATTACGCAATCTTATCTATGGAAATATTTTAAAGTCCATTCATTAACAGAAAACATGCGTTTGAGCAGGCCATCTGCGGGGGCACAAGAGAATCACAATATCAGAATGTTTTCCGAATGGTTGCTTGATGTAGGCAACGGTGCCATTGGACAACCGGAGAACGCGGATCCAGAAAATGCTTCATGGATACACATACCTGACATGTATCGTATTCCTAATACCGAAAATGCTAGACAAGAGCTTATCGGTTTCATATACGACGCCAGTATATTGCAAACGCCGACGGCTGAGACGTTACAAGAAAGAGCTATAATTTGTCCTAAGAATGACGCCGCAGACTCAATCAACAACGACGTTCTACGAATGCTGTCTGCTGTTGGTCATACTTACGCAAGTAACGACGAAACCATTCCTCGAAGCAACGATGGGGGGCCCCAGAGTTGTTGTATCCGATTGAGTATCTAAATACATTAACATTCTCCGGTATTCCACCACATAATATTGAATTGAAAATAGGGGCACCGGTTATGTTGCTGAGGAACCTCAACTCAGCAGGGGGACTATGTAACGGCACACGTATGATTGTCACACAGATGCTGGCAAAGGTTATAGAAGCCAGAATTGTTACTGGCACAAGGATGTCACATAAAGTTTTTCTTCCTAGGATTACGTTGTTTAATGGAGACGAGCAGCTACCGTTTATATTCAAAAGGAAGCAGTTCCCAGTGAAAGTATGCTACGCGATGACAATTAATAAGAGCCAAGGCCAATCCCTGAATAGGATAGGCATCTATTTACCCGAACCGATTTTTGGCCACGGCCAGCTTTACGTGGCGTTGCCAAGAGCCACCTCTCCTGACGGGCTGAAAATACTCATTAACGATCAACCGGGCAGACCAGCCAACACAACAAAAAACATCGTCTACAGAGATTTTTTAGAAACCATTGTTGGGAACGAGGTTCTATTCATAACAAGCGCAGACTCTGTTGTGTGCTTTGTTGCTATTCTCACGCACTATAACAGTTTAAGGATAGGTTTGGTTGCAGATTTTTTTTTCGTGTCTGTTACATGTGCCTGTTAAATATATGCAGCGTTTTAATCTAACTTTATCAAATACTTGCCCTGTTAGCTGTCCATGTGCCCATTTTTTAGGTTGCTCAGGATACCCAGATCAACACACTTGCATAGAACAACCCACACTTAGACGTGACCAGCATAGTTCCGATAATCTACCCATACTTTAGTTGTCTTTTTTTGTCATAGCTATATGCGCAGATCCACACAAACGGCAATACACACCTCCGTTATTACCAGCCCAATGACGTTTGGTTTCACAAAGCATGTGCGCGTATTTATCTACAGTTCTAGGATGCCAGCCGAGGTTTCCGTGATCTATTGCCTGACTTGCTATGCACGCCAATTGTGTGTCTGTTCATGTGTGATAGCGATAAACTTTGCTTATTAAGGTAAACGTACACTATATGCCACCTTAGCAGCAGCAATGGCTTTTTCTTTGCCATTTTTCTAACTTCTGTGCCTGAGGCTTTTGTCTTAGCATATTTGAAACACCTGTTGAAACTAACGCTTGCCTTCTATAACTCTATATGCAGAGAAATGTCGACCGCCCATGATTTAGCTGCTGCGGCAAAGTCTGCAGGGAAAAAACCAATGACAGATCTACAAGTGGTAACCGTTGGGAATATCAAGCCGTCGGACATAGGAAAAGCGGTTCGCGTTAAAGTATACCGAAGATGGACGGTCGTCTCTGCCCGCGGTGCAAAACCGGCTGTGCTCACTTTCATTTTGCTTGATCAGGCGGTAAAATGCATACAACATTTTAAGTTTATTAACACACGCTTCGATTATGCCTATGTAACTAACCAACTCCGATTCCCGTTATCTAGGGAGGCGCTATACAGGCAAATGTAGAACAGCGCGAACGTATTCGTTTTGAGAATGCCCTGGAAATGGGACGTGCATATACTATTACCGGATTCGGTTTGCTAGATGCAAAAAAATGGATGCAAACTGTGCCAAACAATTTTATACTCATGCTGGGAAAATTAACTGATGTACAGCCGTTTTCTGAGGACCGTTTCCCCGCCCATTACTTTAACTTTGCATCATACGATGAGCTGCCTTTACGTGCCGACAGGAATGACGTCATCTTAACAGGTACAAAAAACTACATTTATTGGTACGCTGCAACTACCTGTTCTGAATACAAGTCCCTTGCCTGCAGATTACATCGGTTCCGTTCTCCATGTGGGTGACTTGCGCCAGCCGGGGGTTGGGAACCAGCGGCCTGTCATATGGAGAGACATCATTCTGCGAAAGCTCGAGTCATCTATACATACTGATTTCCTTTCACCGCACGTTCAGTCAAGCGGTAACTAACATTTGTTATTCTACGCAGGGGAAATACTGTTCACTTCACCCTTTGGAATGAAAAGGCTAGAGACTTTGACACTGACCTTTATGAGAAAGAGCCGAAGCCAATCGTCATGGCAGTCTCCTCCTGCTGGGTGAGGACATACGGAGGTAATCTCATTGTAACCCACTAGATCGCTAGCCGCTTAACTAAAATTGTTTCTGATTAGTCTATTGGAACACGTAGGCCTGCAATTATCGAGCACCGTTGCGACTTACTATTACTTAAACCCAGCAATTCCTGAAACCGAGTACATACTGAGCATGTAAGCCAGACTTCATGCACTTCTTTCTCCGTTTTTGATCACTCCTTACCAGACTCAATGCAGGTTTTCTTTGGCATTTAATCTAACATGTTTATGCTTTTTTTAGGTACGGCGAGTTGTTGGCGCCACCGGTTATACAAAACGTTCGAGCGCAGCGATACGATGACATAGACCAAGAAAAATCAAGGAACATGACAACGATAGATGAGCTGCTCCGAGAAGACCCACGCAATCAAACGGTATTATCCATACTTCCTACAAAAACAATGCCCTCCATCAGGAAACCTGCTAATTTTAAGATCACTTCATTAGAATGTCAGGTTTACGGTTGTTGCTACTATTACGTACGTTCCTAGCGGCCGTGCGTGGTATTTTTGCCGGTGCAAAGACTGCCGGCATAAAATCTTTGAAGACCGCCTTCACGGCCACTGTAAGCAGCCAGATCCTAGAGAGCCAAAAGAATACAAGTACGTACATTGTTATCGTCAATGTAGCTACGCCGGCACCACCCCATGGCATTGTCTCATGTGCATCCGACTATTCTAGATTCATTAATTCGCGCCGTCTGTTTTACAGTTACTGTTTTAGGATAGCCATTGCTGATGCGATCGGTGCACTAATGCTTACGTGCTTCAGTAACGAAGCCCACTCCATCGTAACCGAATGCAACAAAGTGGTATCGGAAGAAGGCCACACCGATCCGTATACATTACCTCCAGTGCTCAGTGCACTCGAAGGGACAACCCATCTGTTCCAGCTGCATTTGGCACCGGAGTCGACAAAGGAAAACCCAGTATACATACTTGATACAATTATAGAAAGTGGACAACACTTGCTGCCAGCGCCTGAGAATAAAGTGCCGGTTGATGAAACAGATACCCAGGCAGCGAACGAAGTAGTTTATCTGACTGGCCCCGAAGACGAAACAGAAAAAGGGAGCGAAACAGGTACATCAACGGAGACAGTACCGGTGACACCTTCTTCATCCAACATACTGCCACTAGTCGACACAGCTGCTATAGAAGGTACTGGCGAAACCCTTCAAATAATACCAGCGGCTACACCACCTTCCGCTGAAGGTCTGCAGCTACCGGCTGCAGCCACAACAGAACCAAACTCCCAACCACAGCAGCCAGCTGCTAAGACATCGGACACACGAGCATCTGTTCGTAAGCAGCTGCTAAAAGACGACACATTCGACCAGGAACCAACAACCGCAAAAAGAACAAAGCAAGAATGACACTGTCACCACATCAGTAATTGGAACAACTTAGTCTTAACGATAACTGTTATACTGCGGCTAGCAAACCTGTATAGGCTACCGCAGCCTAGAACTGGCAGTAGTAACCCTTTTAATATGTAGCAAAAAAACTACAGCATCGTCACCGTGCGATGCAATTTTGCTAATCTAAGTCGTAAATTAATCCATGTGCCGAATCATTATCTTATTCAGTTCTAAAAATGTGTATCGCAACTTCAAACTGGTGTACAAAGAACAGCGAAAATTTCGACATGGAAAACACACTTTCACCACTAACAGGTCCTAAACAAATCACAGGCTATCTTTAATTGTAAATAGTATGCAAGTGCACATTCATCTAATACACAAAATAATACATTAGCATAATCAACCAGCCTTATAACAAGAACGCGCAAAAATAGGAGCGGTCACGGGTTATGTTTGCCGCACAACACAAGTCGCTTCTCATCGTGTGTAACACTCCAAGTCCAAAGAAAACCAACAGCCACAACAACTTCAAACTGGTATACAAAGACCAACGAAAATTTCGACATGCAAAACACACTTTCACCACTAACAGGTCCTAAACAAATCACAACCTATCTTTAGTTACAAATACTATGCAAGTGCACATTCATCTAATACAAAAAATAATACATTAGCATAATCAACCAGCCTTACAACAACAACCCGCAAAAATAGGAACGTTCATGGGTTATGTTTGCCACACAACACAAATCGCTTCTCATCATGTGTAACACTCTAAATCCAAAGAAAACCAACAGCCACAACAAAGATTTACCCATACATAAAAAGATAGTACTTATATTAACATATAGCAACGCGCTTACAACGTACCGCTATCCGGTACATACAAACATTGAAAGTACATACACTTCAAGACACACAACCTACACTTACATACTTGACCTACAACCTACTACAACAATCTTAAAAGACCCTGATTTTATTCTAGACAGACTCCTAACACGAACAGGTAGCACCCATCCTCAACCTCTTCCAAACCCAAAAGCATAAAACCCCCCACAGATCTAATCGCTGGCATCATCACTGAAATCCATAACAATGATGTGCCTCTGTTTCTCCTCCATACCCTCCCTTGCCTCTGCCAACACATTCACGAGGTTATCAAGCCTGTCACGCTCCCTTTGCAAAGTCTCATTGATGCAATCAATGATCTCAGTAGCAAGATCATGAAATGGGCCAAAAGATGCAAGCTCCTGGACATATTCCTCTTCCTTTTCGATTTTCCTACGCAAATCGTTACACTCTTCGCTCAGCAGGATTGCGCAAACGATATATTGCATGTCATGAACTGTGTCATTTTTTTTACACACGTCAATGTTTCGATGATTCCACAGTGAGCACGTATATTTATTAACAATCAAAAAGTTAATATTTATTCAATCAGTTAGGGTTTAGGGTTTTACCATCTTCATGGATTCGAATGCTGGAAGTTCGTCAGAAGTCTCCCAGGTTACCAACACAAAAATAATCCCTTCATCGGTAGAGTCAGTTGTTTCCAACGATGATCTTTTGATCGAAATCTTACACAGGTTACCTGCTATATCACTTTCATTATTTAAATCCGTATCCAAACACTGGCTATCTCTTATCACATCCCCACATGTCGTCATGCGTCGGAGACAAATCACTACCCTCGATCCCCCTTCCGGTCTCTTTCTCTTGTGGCGAGATCCATCGTGGCAAGATCCATCAATCATCAGGTTCGTGCCTTTGGATAACCGAATTCAGTTCAACACAGCTGAGCTAGACACAATGGCCTTCATCTTAGGCTCCGAGAAACATGCTAATGTTGAGATTATACAATCATGCAATGGTTTGTTCTTATGCGCTACCTGGTTTAACGAGTTATTATATGTATGCAATCCATCCGTTAATAATATGTTTAAGATGCTTCCACAATGTGATTATAGGGACACTTATGTCAACATAGCTTTTGATCCTACAAAATCACCTCACTACAAAGTCATTCAGATTACACTCGATACTTATTGCTATAAAATAAATACTTACTCTTCAGAAACAGGTCACTGGAACGGTGGGAATATTTGGTATGCTTCTTTCCTTGATGAATCCAAGATCCAAAGTATTGTACATTTTGAATCTGGAATATATTGGAATAATGCCATTCACTGGCTAAGTAATTCGAATGGCCGATGCTATTTGCATTGTAAGTTAGATATTGCAGATTGTCTAAATTTAACAACTATGCCACCTCCTTTAACCGTTGATAAGAGGGTGCCTTAGGATTGCAAGTTGTTCGAGTCTCGTAGTAGTTTGCTTCTTATTTGTAGGGAGAATATCAATTCGAGACACTTGCATATATATGAGATGAGGAATGGGTATTGTGAATGGTCGGTGAAGTACATAGTTAATCTTGATGACATTATGATGCCATTTCCGATTCATGGAGTATGGGTTTAAGTGTATTTTGTATTGTTTTGGGAGAAAGAGAAGAGGATCCTTCTATGGTGATAAATTTTTCTGGAAAGATTGTACGATACAAAATCACGTCAAAGACTCTCTGCACTCTTTGTGAGCTTGGATTACTCAGCAATCCTGTTGGATGCTTTCAGTTCATTGCATCTTATGCTAATGTGTGAATCTGCTATTAGTGTCAGTTATGATTGATTTACATGCTTAGTTATAGTTATGATGCTACCGGTGCATAGTTATAGTTAGGGCAGAGCTACACTTGTGTCAGATGGTTCAACTGAAGCCACTGAAACCTTAAAAATTATTGGCAGTATGTTTAAAAAACTGCGTGCAATCCATCACGTTTAGTATTGTTGCTTGAACCTAATGATTTTGGTAACATGAACCAAGTGTTGTTTTCTCCTAATTTTTAAGAAAGAGTCTGCTCAATTTTGTTAATTTGCATTCACAAATTGTCCATTTGTCTATTTTCTCACACCGATTTTTGTTATTGTTTGCTGATAATCCTAATTTCAGTGATGTTTTAAAGTTTTTGATTGTCAATTTCAATTCACTTGGCCATGCTCTTGTAAGATGCTTGCCACAAATGGATAAAAACATGACTTTCTCTAATCAAATTCACCTTAGAGGGCAAGGTGTCATCGGCATACCCACTTCATCAGTGCCACCTCAGCGCCACATCAGCATCCCACTTCTTCACAACTAACCACAACAAACCCCCCCTCACTCATAACAAACCTCAACCTCTTCATTTGGGGCCCACCACTACCACTTTATTTTTCTTATTCAATTTTCCAAATAAACTAAATTAATTTCATTCAAAATAAAAATACAATACATAACTTCATAATAAGGAAAAAAAAACAACACTTACTAATAAAAACGATACGAAAAGAAAACAAAACGACACGGGTAAAAAAAATGCAACACATACTAATAATACGAAACCTAGTCATCTCTTTGATGATATTTCTTGATTAGACGTCCCTGCCTCTTGCGGATGATTTCTGCTTTTACCGGGTTAGGATTCAAATTCGGATCTATCATCAGAAAATCCATCTCGATCTTCTCTTGGAGAGCTTTTCCTTCTCCGCCTCGACTCGTAACAAGCCCTTTGGCGTCGGCTTTTTGAGCATATATTTGGATATATGTCGAAAAAGTACTTTCGATTGACTTCCACCGGAGCTTCGCGGCGCTTCGGCGTTGAAGTCGACTTATTTCTTTGCGGCTCGTTTGCCTCCATCTCTTTCGGGCGAGGTCGTCACGTCGGCCCGAATATATCATCGAGACATGTAATGTCAATGGGATTTTCGGCATCCCACTTGGGATAATTTTTCAAAACATTCCAACATTTTTCATACGCAAAACTCCTTCCCACCATAGCTTGCGCCAAAGCTATCTTTGGCATTACGGACATGATCGTGGTCATTTTCACCACCGACAGCGAAGATGTTTGTAAATAGCGTTGAACTTCGGCAATCACCGTTAATCCTCGACCATTTACGGTTATCATATTCTTGCCACGGCGGTTATCGGTGGTCTTAGAATTGAACATGTCAAGAATGTCGTTCCAAAGAACTCTTCGGGGCGGTCATTTGTCATATCTCTATCTTGGGAAATTTCTATCAACAACTGCGCAAGTAACATTTCTTCGGACTTGCTCCACTTCCTCCTGTCTGCACTGTGCTATGACTTCCACATCTTAAATCGTCGTAGTCTGCGTCCAAATCAAAACATGTTTTTTGCCTTCGTCTTTTTCTCCTGCCTTTTGCGGTTCACGTGCTTTTGGAACTTTAAATTGTGAACCGGGCGGTTGTGATTCCATTTGGGGCAACTGTGGAGGCTGTGACGGGTTAAAAAGCTGTGGAGGTTGTGGCGGGTTAAAAGCTGTGGTGATTGAAATCGGGCGGGGTAACTTGCGAATCCTTGTTGAAACTGATATTGTTGGTTAAGAAATATTTCTTGTGGAGACAGGCTGGAATTTGTCGAGGAGGGGGTAGACGGGTTTGAAGAACCCTCGTATTGTGGTGGGTTTGAGTTAAGTAAGTTTGTGAAGTACCCTCCGTCATTTGGGTTTTGAGACATTGTGAGATTTTTTTTTGAGTTAAGTATAAGAATGGAAGATGTAGGAGATGAAGATGATAAAAATGATGTAGATGAATGTTATTTTATAGGGGTGGTGGGTTTTTAAAAAAAAATAAAAAAAATTAAACTTTTAATATATATATCCGTTTAATAACGGATATATATCCGTTGCCTCACTTTTGTCAGAAGTTTGCTTCGTCGTCAGAACGAAGCTCCACTCCACGGCGGCCGACGGCGAAGGAGGCCGGTGTCACGGCGGTCGACGGCGAAGCGCCACGTTGGACGGCGAAGGGTTACGAAGAGGCGACACCTTCCTCTCTTATAAGTAAAATATGAAAGAGTATCTATGCTTCTATTTCAATCTTTCACAATCATATCATTGTAGCTTGAGCGAATTTCATTTAAGTTGATTAATACCGGAGAATAAAATGCAATAAAAAACCATTGATGCCCATTTTATAGTAATCTAACTATGTATGAAAATGTGCACAAGATTTTGGTTTTTTGGGCCTTGTTTTGGCTCTTGTGAGTAGTTTTGCTCTTTATTGGTCCTATGGTATTTTTATTAAGGACAATGAGTATCGCAGATGGCTTAATTAGAGGGGAAGGTGTCGTGATGGACCATCATCACTTCATCAGTGCACCTTAGCGCTACATCAGCATATTTCTTTTCCACAACTAACCACAACAAACCCCCTCTCATATGGCATAACAAACCTCAACCTTTTCATTTGAGGCCCACCACTACCACTTTATTTTTTTTATTCAATTTCCCAAATAAACTTAATTCATTTCATTCAAAATAAAAATACAATACATAACACAATAATAATAAAAAAACACGATCTGAAAAAAAAAAGCGAGTAAAAAATACAACACATACTAATAGATCGGATCTTGACATCCCACGGGCAATTTTTCAAAATCTCCCAAACGTGAACATACTTGAACACCTTTTCACCAAATTGTTCTTTGAAAGTTTAGTTTACATTTTGAGATGAGTGTGGTCATTTTGACCACCGGTACAAATGTTTGTAAATGCGTTGAATTTTTGCAATCGGCGTTAATCCTCGTCCATTTACCCGTAATTGAATTTTTTGTACGATGGTCACGGTAGTCGATCATTGAACATCTGCATAACGTCATTCAAAAAATATTTTGAACGGTTATTTTCCATATCTATAGCTTGCGAAATTTCTATCAAACTTGCTTAAGCAACATTTCTTCGAACTTGTTCTACTTGGATTTTGAGACATTTGTGTTTTTTTTTTGAGTTGATGTAGATGTGAAAAAACGGTGGTTATAAATTGTTATTTAAAGGGGTGGTTTTCAAATTCAAATTCAAATTCAAAAAATCAGATTCAAAATTCAAATTCAAAACCGTATACTTTTGAGCGGGGTAATTCAAATTCAAATAGGAGCGGGCTAATTCAAATTCAAATAGGAGCAGGGTACTTTAAAATTCAAATTCAAATTTTAAATTCAAGCGGTATAGTTTTGGCGGGATTATATGAGCCTATATATACAACCCTACGGTCACAAGTTACACACACAACTCACACACACACAAAATGTCTCGCAAAGATTTTTCTCAGCAATTCCCAAGTCCAGAAAAGCTGCCGGAAACAAACTTTTCAACTTCACCACAGTTTCCTCCAACTAGCTTTTCACCTTCACCACAATTTCCTCCAACTAGCTTTTCAACTTCACCACAGTTTCCTCCAACTAGCTTTCCACCTGAACTTGAAGTTTACTCAACACCACCGGAAAATGTCTTCCCGGTGGGTCTTGATCCCAATTGTTCCAACTCTACATGTGAGCAGTCCATAGGTGGATCTTCAAAACCACCCGGTAGTTAAGTGAGGCTTCCCTCCGTCAACTAGAACAAGATATTGAAAGCGGTAGGGAAATTATGGAAGAAGCGCACGTGAGGAAGCTGCTCGTCGTGAGCAAAGCGGGAAGCTCGGTATCTTCAAGACAACTACTTCGACATAATGGAGCGTCGGCTCTTTAATGTGGAGTTTGATTCCCCTTCAAGTTCTGAGGGTTGGGTCTCAGATGATTCATTTTTTTAAGTTTTAGTAGTTTTATTTCCATCAGTATGCGTTGTAGTTTTTTATGTTTAAGCGTATTATGTATTTCATGTTTTCAGTTAATTGTTCAAGTTTCAGTTTAATGTTTTCATCATAATGCGTTTATGTTTGCATTTTTTTTCCTCCACGAACCTTTCAATCTATTCAAAAAACGCTTCACCTTATAAAAACTCAACTTATTTTAAATATCTCATTTTATAAAAAGAAAAGAGAGAAAAAAAAAAGAAAAAGAAAAAAAAAGTACAAGTCTCAACCTCGTCGTGCGGGGGCGAGCCATCCTGGCGAGGCACGGCGAAGGGTGCCGGCGGCCCACGGCGACCCTCCACGTTGGATCACGGCGAAGTATGGCGAAGCCATACCTTCCACTCTTAGTATCCCCTCGTAGCAGATTATGCAGGTCTCTATGACTGGGTTATAAAGTAGACATATATTTCTATAAATGATGTCATATCTATATGCAACTTATATATTATGCATATGTTAAACAATTCTTTTCTTCGATAAATACCAAGAACCATTCAAGATATCGTGTGGGATATCAACTAATAAATGATTGTTCATACGATTGTGTTAAGCCGTTAAGTAATGTAAGTCATTAAGCGATTATGTGTGGTTCACAAGTTATGAAAACACGACAGGCACAAATTATGAATATGATATTACTTTTGTTTATGTGTGTTTAAAAGTACAAAAGAACCCAGGGAGAAAATGAAAGCTGAGTTTCTGGCTCCGCCCTGTTTATGGTGTTGATGTTAGAATCGATATTGCTTGTGATGGCTTGGTGTATTTTCTTGACTTGTATTAAGTGATCATTCTTTGAGCATCTATGACATAATCACCATCGACATGATCATTGAGTTTCTCCATTACAACTCCAACCCAAGATATTGGTCTATTTGATCCACATGATCACTCTTAGATCGAGTATATTAAATTTATCTACCATTCAGAGTAAATGAGCAGCAAAGGTTAAAAGAAAAACCATGAATGTAGAATGACCTAATAAATTTAGCTCTCGTTGTTTTGTTGTAATGATGTCTTGAGCAAGATAAACACAAATGTTCCAGAAAAGTTGTGAACTGATCACTCTGTACTAAGCTTAATATTAACATGTCTTGCAGGTCTTGAACTTGAGAAAGAGAATGGAATTTAATCTGTTAGATATCTTTTATAAAGTAAGTGACAATGGTTTTAAATCCATGATGCAGAATATATATAATTTTTTTTTGTCAAAAGTTGTATAAGAGAGCTCCACTTTTAACTTGAAAACTGATGATTTCTCAATTTGGTTCGTCTACATTCGATTGGTACGATAGTATATCGTTATTCGATCTCTTTTTGGTTTATAATATTTGGCTTAATTGTGACTGTGATTTATGATCTGTGGTGAACTACAGTCAAGCTACCTCACACAAACCGGCCACTTGTGAATGGCTGACCGTAAGAAGCTTAAAACTGCTTAAAACACAAATACAATGAAGTCCTGGAGAATAGAATGAATTCTCGGGTCGTTATGTCCCACGGAGACTCAATGGTGTGTCAAAACAAACTCGGGCGATAGAATGATCACTAATGATAGTGATCAGAAAGGATTAGGATTGAATATTACACTCTTGAAAAGGTTATAAAATAAAGTGACTTAAATACAAATTAAGAAAATTAAAAAGATAAAAGATATTAAATAAACGCTATCACTATATTTAAAGTGATGAACGTTTAAACCTAAGACGTACGTTTAAATTAAAAACTACGTAAACGTACAAAATAAAAAGTAAAACTTACACAATATAAATCCTAAAAATATGAAAAATACATTTTTACAATCCTAATTATATAAGAAAATTATTAGAAAAATAAAATTATTTTTAAAACTATTTATATAATTATTATTAATTAAAAACTAATTTAAACTATTAAATAATAGCTTATAATACAAGAAAATATTAAATAAGGCTTGAAAAATAAAATTAAAACTTAGAAAAATCTAAAATATCATAAAACTAATTTTAAAACTGAAAATATAATTTTTAGACTTTTTATATATTTATTATTAATTAAAAACTATTTAAAACTAATTAAAATGCTAGAAAATACAAATTAAGCTAAGAAAATTATGGAAAAATACTTTTTTGGCTTTTTATATTTAACTAAACTTAATAAAATTGAAAAATTATTTTTTAGAAGCTTTTCTTAATTATTTGTATTAAATACTATTTAAAAAGGCTTAAAAACTAATTTAAATTAAGAAAAATAGCAAACAAGCTTAGAAAAATCTGAAAATTTCAGGAAAAGTCTAAAATAATATTAGGAATATAAGAAAAATGAAAAAACAGGTGCTTATGTGTGGAATAATGGAACTGAAGAGGAAGTGCTTATTGAAATAAGCACTTAAATAAGCAAATGGAGTCCAAAGGCTACCAAACTGATAGGGAAGTTACAATAAGCTAAAAGAACTAAAAAGGAACAAGTAACAACAAGCTTGAACCTCTGATTTGTAATCTACAACAGATTAGATGATTGAGCTTATGTATGAAATCAGTTAAAGGGTACCAACTTAAAGCTTAAGCACAAGCTTCAAAATAAGCTAAATGTGAAAACTATAAATTGGAACTTTTCCTAGACCTGGTTGAGATTAAATACACCAAGAACTAGACCTAGACAACTGGTTTTGAGCTTGTTAAAGGACTGCACAAAGCTGCACACACTCGATTATCTTGAGGTGTATGCGAAGGAGTTTGGCCTATCTTGACAGGCATATTTGAAGCCTTTAGAAAAATCACAAAATTTTATAAAAATGATACAAAGAAAGTAGACCAGGAGAAGTTTCCAAATCAACAAGTTTTACTGAAGTAGGCTCAGAAATGAATCTAACAAAAATCCTTTCAGTTGGCTTCAAAACAGGATTTTCATAATTTGACTTTTGAACCAAAAATGAAAAGTTGACTTTGTTGAGCTTTGCCACTGATTTTAAGCACTGAGATTGATGTTAATGATTGAAATGGTACCTCTGCAAGCTTTGTTTAACACTTTTGAACACAAAACAAAAGATTGGATTTCCAAAAATCCAACAGGTTAACTGTTTGAGACAGTTGAAGTGAATTTTGACTTTAGGTGTATTACAGGTACAAACTGAGACAGGTAAGTACTCAAATAAGCTACACAAACTTAAACCAACAAATGTTATCTACTGAGCAAGCCTATGGGACAGATTATGCTATGAACCAAACACTACTTATATATAACTGATATGAAAACTTAATAAGCTAACTAGTGATCCAGCTAGAACCAATGACTAAACTGAGCTTAATTATCTTTAATACAACTAAATGAACAAGTAACAACAGATTATTACTATAAATACCAATACCAACAAAATATGCAAAATTACTTTAAAAGTGAAAATGAGATTAAGACTCACAGGTATCCAAATGATGTTGCAGGGTAAAATCAAAACCAATACTACACTAAACTAATCCATTTTAACCCAAATCCACCTCTGCATCATCCCACATCATCACCATTGCCAAATTCACCCATATTGACTTTTTGTCGATCAAGAACCAAAATGATTTGAAACTTAAATGTAAGCTTATACAAAGCTTATAATGAGCTTAGACAAGCTTATTCAAGCTTAAAATAAGTTACTAACAACTTGGACCATATACTTTGGCGAAAATTTAAACAGTAGACTTGAAAACATAAAGAGATATTAAACCTTGAATTAAACCTTAAAACTGGATTGCACTTGTTAAACAACTGAGTTTGATACATATGAACTTGAAATTACAACTTTTAATCTAAACTACAACATTTTAAAAAAACGACATAAAGAAAAAAAACTTGAAAACTAACTACTCTCTTTCATGCTTCTCTCCTCTCTTCTTTTATACAAAATTGCTTCCCCTTGACTTTCTGAGCATTTCCCACTTTCTTTTAGGACCATTGGATCAGCAGAGATCATTTTGACCCTTGATTGCATTTTGGCGGGAAAGTGGCATTTGACAGGTGGCTATGGTTGAGTGTATAGGGGGAAGGATCATTTAATGGTTTTTGTTTTGTGTAGAGGTGGAGGAGACAAAGGTGTGGAAAGAGTGAGGAGGGGGGATGGTGGCTTGATTGAGCAGTGATAGCAGGTGGAGAAGAAAGAAAATGGGCGCCAAGTGGGTGATTTGTTTGACTTGGTTGTGTTGACCGGGTGATATTATTAAAGAGAATGGGTCAAATGAAGGAGGTTCAAAATGGTTGTGGCAGGGGTCACAGGTTCAAGGTTCAAAAAGGCTTAGGTAATATTACAAGGACCATTATGTAATTTCTGAAACTTTAAGGACCAAGGCTGCCATTTTATCAAAGCTATTTCAAGGGACTAAAACTGACAAGCTTCAAAAGTACAGGGACTAAACTTGCCATTTTCAAACTTTCCAAGGACCATTTTGACATTTTCAAACTTGAGGGACAAAAGTTGTAATTTTGCAAATTTTACATTTCAAAGGGTTTGTTTTAACAACTTTTGAATCCCATGGACCTTAAATGACATTTTTCTTGATTTTGATATACGGGGGACTTTTTTGACAACTTGTGAAACTTAGGGGACTAAAAGCGCCAATTTTGCAAACTTTATCGTTTTCATCGATTTTGATATTTTTGCATTTAAAATACATAAAACACTAATTTGTGATATTTTATCATTTTGAAGCATTTTTGAGTGTTTTGGATGATTTTGCGGTTTATATTGTACAAAAATGATGAGTATTTAGACACTCATCAATCCCACACACTAAGATATTGCTAGTCCCTAGCAATGTTTTGAAGCTTTAATGGATTTTAAAAACTCTTTACCAAAAGCCATTACTTAGGAGTAGCCAAATGTTTTGAGTTCAAGTAAGAACCATGGTACAGATAACCATGTGATTTTGAGCAAACCACCGACTTTCAGCGGTTTGATTTTGTCTTTACCAGAAGCCGTACCCTTATGGACTAGCCAACTCTTAGATAAATTATCAACATTATCTTTGGTGAGCTGAATACCAATTATGGATTTTCCACTGCCTTTACCACAAGCCATAACCTTGCGGGCTAGCCAACTCTTCACTTTTTAGGATATGGTGAGTTGAGAACCATACAATTTTGGGCAAATTGCAAGCCATATAAACGGATTTGAGAAATATTTACCAAGAGCCGTTTGCTCCTGTATTAGCCAATCCTTTTGTCTATCAAACATGGCGGACTGATAACCAAATGAGTAAGTGTAAAACACTTACTCCAAAAAATTTTGGCCAAAAACGGGGGAATTGGGTAGATAATACATGAAATTCGTGAGAATTCCCCCCCACACTTAGAAATGAATATTGCCCTCAATATTCAAAGTACCGGCGATTATGCCGAAACATAGAACGTAAAAGGTAAATATTACGGCCATTATTTATAAAGATTTTTTTTTTTTTAGAGATATATATATATATATATATAACATGTGGGGCAACCTCCCCCCACACTAGGGTGGTAGAAAATAGAAAGAAGTCAGAAATATGGGTGAAAACCCATATTGTGTGTGCTATTGTTTTTGTTTTCCGAGTCGCTAGCTTGACTCGACCCCGAATTCATTGGTTCATAGGGAAGCAAAGTGGAAGAAACAATCTCCATCGGACTTTCATTCAAGATGTTTGGATAAACATTGAAGCAGCGAAAGTTCCACACCGATGAGATATAGAGAAAAGACCGGCTCACAAATGATAAATGAAAATGCAGGGGTCAAAGATAGTGTCTTCACTCCGAAGGAGTGAAGAAGAGAGAGTCACCGAGAGTAGGCGAAGAAAAGAAAGAAGATCATGATAACAATCATAACTAGATCTTCTTCCTCGGGATTAAGTCTGATTGCACTTATTTGGATGTTATTGGTTGAGCTCTTAGGGTTGGAAGGCATCTCGGTTGGGAGGGTGGGAAGATTTATCATAACTATGCAAATTGAGATTTTCTCCTCCCGATCATGATTTTTGCCATCCAAGCAATCATACTCCAGCGGAGATATGATATGAGAGAGTTCATAGGAGAACTCCTCGTGAAGAGAATCATTCACATGATGTGAATTTGTGAACTCTTGTTCCATTGTGGGCTCATCACTATCCTCGATCTGAGTATCAAAGAGTGGATTCTCGAGAATTGAAGTGAATTGAGTCGAATTCAAATAGAGGATTGGTGAAAGTAGCTTTGAATGTTTTGGGAACAAAGTGATCAACATTCTCTATTGGACTGTTGGGATAAGAAGTGAGTGAGCGATCATTATCAATGAGACTTTGATCTCTCCCGGATCGGCCGAAATCAAAGAGTGGATTGATGTGAGTGAGTTCACTGGAGAACTCCTCAAGAAGGGATCGACATCAGTTGTGGAAGTGATGCCTCAACGTACTCGATGTCTCCATATGAAGCACAATCTTCGCTAAGATCAGAGAAAGTTTCAAAATGATCTTGAGAACACTCAAGAGGAGAAGAAGAATCACACATATGATCGAAATTCCCTCGACTCTCTTGGGATTGAGACAAGGTTCTCAACACTAGGCGATTCCATTTACGGAATAGTGCTAAAGCTCATCCCCATGTTTAGAGAGTGAGTGGGAGCTTGGTGTGATAACAACAAACTGAGGGAGTTTAGAAGGACTAGCATACATATGTTTTATACTTAACATTTGTTCTTCCGCTAGTAATTCCATCATAGTCTTTTCTCCCTGATTTTTCATGGAAGGAGTTTCAACTGATGAACTTGATGAACCGTTATAAAATTGTAAGATATCAAGGATATCTTCATCATCATCGTCATCGAGGAATGAAGCGGAATCGAGAGCTAGATTTGGCTGCTTTTTCTTTTGCAATTGATTCCCTAATAGATTGTTCAAAGGCAATGCAGGAATCTAATTTAGCGACCAGCTCTTGACTAACAAAACTTCCATGGATTTCTCATTTGGATTATCTTGGGAGTGTTTAGATTCCTTCAAATCTTTCACTAAATCCAAAAGATCAAGGAGAAGATTTTGAGGAAGTGGGTCATGATGCTTGTAGAGGTTGGTCATGATTCGAAGAGTCGTAATTGTTACAAGGAAATGGGTTCCCTGTTTGACAATCCGAGCTAGAGTGAGGACCTCCACAATACTCACAATGATAAGCGATGTGGTTGTGAGTGGTATGTGTTGTAGTCATAATTGTTATCGGGAACACTGCTCATAGACAAGCGTGTTTCCTAATTGACAATCGAGCTGGAATGTGAACCACCACATACTCATAAAAGCTGCGGAGTCTCACGGTGTGGTAGGCGATGGAATAAATCGATCGTGTTATGGTAGGAATAGGGATCTTGGTTATAGGCAGGACCGTTTCTGATTCCACCATGCTACAACTGGGGCAATTGCCACCATTATAAGGACCACCACACCATTGACAACCAAGAGGGTGAGGATAAGACATAGAAAGAATCAAAGGTTAACAGAGGGTAAGAAATGAAGAATCAAAAGGGTAAGAGGATAAAGAGGAATATTTTTGGTATTTTTGAAAAACATGATGATAAAAACAAAGAATGATAAAAACTTTTTACAAATGGTGGTATATGTGCAAGAATGGGTGCGAAAATGGCTTAACACGCTAAAGCCTCCCCGTGGCATGGCGTAAAATTTGATCGCGTGCCAAGCAGTCAAGCTAAATCACACAAGCCGCCACTTGTGAATGGCGGGACCGTAACGACTTAAAAGCTGCTTAAGAGCGAATGCAATGAAGATCGAGGGAGTCTGATGTTTCCCGGTCGTTATGTCCCCGAGCTATGCAATGGATTATCAAGCGTATGGTGATCGAGAGATTTGAGCGGAAAAGGATTTGAATAGGATTATAACTACTGGGAGAAACCAACAAATTACAGGGGCTTAAATGCAAATTAAAGGAAATTAAAAAGATAAAATCTATTAAATAAGCGCTATCACTATATTTAAAGTGATGAGCGTTTAAACCTAAGGCGATACGTTTAAATTAAAAACTACGTAAGCGTATGCAAAATAAAGTAAAACTTACACAATATAAATCCTAAAAATATGAAAAATACATTTTTACAATCCTAATTATATAAGAAAATTATTAGAAAAAGAAAATTATTTTTAAAACTATTTATATAATTATTATTAATTAAAAACTAATTTAAACTATTAAATAATAGCTTATAATACAAGAAAATATTAAATAAGGCTTGAAAAATAAAATTAAAACTTAGAAAAATCTAAAATATCATAAAACTAATTTTAAAACTGAAAATATAATTTTTAGACTTTTTATATATTTATTATTAATTTAAAACTATTTAAAACTAATTAAAATGCTAGAAAATACAAATTAAGCTAAGAAAATTATGGAAAAATACTTTTTTGGCTTTTTATATTTAACTAAACTTAATAAAAATGAAAACTTATTTTTTAGAAGCTTTTCTTAATTATTTGTATTAAATACTATTTAAAAAGGCTTAAAAACTAATTTAAATTAAGAAAAATAGCAAACAAGCTTAGAAAAATCTGAAAATTTCAGGAAAAGTCTAAAATAATATTAGGAATATAAGAAAAATGGAAAAACAGGTGCTTATGTGTGGAATTATGGAACTGAAGAGGAAGTGCTTATTGAAATAAGCACTTAAATAAGCAAATGGAGTCCAAAGGCTACCAAACTGATAGGGAAGTTACAATAAGCTAAAAGAACTAAAAAGGAACAAGTAACAACAAGCTTGAACCTCTGATTTGTAATCTACAACAGATTAGATGATTGAGCTTATGTATGAAATCAGTTAAAGGGTACCAACTTAAAGCTTAAGCACAAGCTTCAAAATAAGCTAAATGTGAAAACTATAAATTGGAACTTTTCCTAGACCTGGTTGAGATTAAATACACCAAGAACTAGACCTAGACAACTGGTTTTGAGCTTGTTAAAGAGGGTACACAAACTGCACACTCGATTAATCTTGAGGTGTTAATAGAGGAGTTAACCCTATCTTAACAGAGCATATTTGAAGCCTTTAGAAAAATCACAAAATTTTATAAAAATGATACAAAGAAAGTAGACCAGGAGAAGTTTCCAAATCAACAAGTTTTACTGAAGTAGGCTCAGAAATGAATCTAACAAAAATCCTTTCAGTTGGCTTCAAAACAGGATTTTCATAATTTGACTTTTGAACCAAAAATGAAAAGTTGACTTTGTTGAGCTTTGCCACTGATTTTAAGCACTGAGATTGATGTTAATGATTGAAATGGTACCTCTGCAAGCTTTGTTTAACACTTTTGAACACAAAACAAAAGATTGGATTTCCAAAAATCCAACAGGTTAACTGTTTGAGACAGTTGAAGTGAATTTTGACTTTAGGTGTATTACAGGTACAAACTGAGACAGGTAAGTACTCAAATAAGCTACACAAACTTAAACCAACAAATGTTATCTACTGAGCAAGCCTATGGGACAGATTATGCTATGAACCAAACACTACTTATATATAACTGATATGAAAACTTAATAAGCTAACTAGTGATCCAGCTAGAACCAATGACTAAACTGAGCTTAATTATCTTTAATACAACTAAATGAACAAGTAACAACATATTATTACTATAAATACCAATACCAACAAAATATGCAAAATTACTTTAAAAGTGAAAATGAGATTAAGACTCACAGGTATCCAAATGATGTTGCAGGGTAAAATCAAAACCAATACTACACTAAACTAATCCATTTTAACCCAAATCCACCTCTGCATCATCCCACATCATCACCATTGCCAAATTCACCCATATTGACTTTTTGTCGATCAAGAACCAAAATGATTTGAAACTTAAAATGTAAGCTTATACAAAGCTTATAATGAGCTTAGACAAGCTTATTCAAGCTTAAAATAAGTTACTAACAACTTGGACCATATACTTTGGCGAAAATTTAAACAGTAGACTTGAAAACATAAAGAGATATTAAACCTTGAATTAAACCTTAAAACTGGATTGCACTTGTTAAACAACTGAGTTTGATACATATGAACTTGAAATTACAACTTTTAATCTAAACTACAACATTTTAAAAAAACGACATAAAGAAAAAAAAACTTGAAAACTAACTACTCTCTTTCATGCTTCTCTCCTCTCTTCTTTTATACAAAATTGCTTCCCCTTGACTTTCTGAGCATTTCCCACTTTCTTTTAGGACCATTGGATCAGCAGAGATCATTTTGACCCTTGATTGCATTTTGGCGGGAAAGTGGCATTTGACAGGTGGCTATGGTTGAGTGTATAGGGGGAAGGATCATTTAATGGTTTTTGTTTTGTGTAGAGGTGGAGGAGACAAAGGTGTGGAAAGAGTGAGGAGGGGGGATGGTGGCTTGATTGAGCAGTGATAGCAGGTGGAGAAGAAAGAAAATGGGCGCCAAGTGGGTGATTTGTTTGACTTGGTTGTGTTGACCGGGTGATATTATTAAAGAGAAGGGGTCAAATGAAGGGGGTTCAAAATGGTTGTGGCAGGGGTCACAGGTTCAAGGTTCAAAAAGGCTTAGGTAATATTACAAGGACCATTATGTAATTTCTGAAACTTTAAGGACCAAGGCTGCCATTTTATCAAAGCTATTTCAAGGGACTAAAACTGACAAGCTTCAAAAGTACAGGGACTAAACTTGCCATTTTCAAACTTTCCAAGGACCATTTTTGACATTTTTCAAACTTGAGGGACCAAAGTTGTAATTTTGCAAATTTTACATTTCAAAGGGTTTGTTTTAACAACTTTTGAATCCCATGGACCTTAAATGACATTTTTCTTGATTTTTGATATACGAGGGCTTTTTGACAACTTGTGAAACTTAGGGGACTAAAGCGCCAATTTTGCAAACTTTATCGTTTTCATCGATTTTGATATTTTGCATTTAAAATACATAAAACACTAATTTGTGATATTTTTATCATTTTGAAGCATTTTTGAGTGTTTTCAGATGATTTTGCAGTTTATATTGTACAAAAATGATGAGTATTTAGACACTCATCAATCCCCACACTAAGATATTGCTAGTCCCTAGCAATGTTTTGAAACTTTAATGGATTTTAAAAAACTCTTTACCAAAAGCCATTACTTACGGAGTAGCCAAATGTTTGAGTTCAAGTAAGAACCATGGTACCGCAGATAACCATGTGATTTTGAGCAAACCACCGACTTTCAACGGATTTGATTTTGTCTTTACGGGCCGTACCCATACGGACTAGCCAACTCTTAGATAAATTATCAACATTATCTTTGGTGAGCTGAATACCAATTATGGATTTTCCACCGCCTTTACCACAAGCCATAACCTTGCGGGCTAGCCAACTCTTCACTTTTTTAGGATATGGTGAGTTGAGAACCATACAATTTTGGGCAAATTGCAAGCCATATAAGCGGATTTGAGAAATCTTTACCAAGAGCCGTTTGCTCCTGTATTAGCCAATCCTTTTGTCTATCAAACATGGCGGACTGATAACCAAATGAGTAAGTGTAAAACACTTACTCCAAAAAAATTTTGGCCAAAAGCGGAGGGGAATTGGGTAGATAATACATGAAATTAGTGAGAATTCCCCCACACTTAGAAATGAATATTGCCCTCAATATTCAAAGTACAAGCGATTATGCGAAACATAGAGCGATAAAAGGTAAATATTACGGCCATTATTTATAAAGATTTTTTAGAGATATATATATATATATATATATATATATATATATATATATATATATATAACATGTGGGGCAACACACTAGGGTGGTAGAAAATAGAAAGAAGTCGAGAAATATGGGTGAAAACCCATATTGTGTGTCTCTTGTTTTTGTTTTCGAGTGCTAGCTTGACTCGACCCCACATTCATTGGTTCATGGGGAAGCAAAGTGGAAGAAACAATCTCCATCGGACTTTCATTCAAGATGTTTGGATAAACATTGAAGCACTTGAAAGTTCCACACCGATGAGATATAGAGAAAGACGGCTCACAAATGATAAATGAAAATGCGGGGTCAAAGATAGTGTCTTCACTCCGAAGGAGTGAAGAAGAGAGAAGTCACCGAGTAGAGCGAGAAGAAGAAGGAAGATCATGATAACAATCATAACTAGATCTTCTTCCTCGGGATAAGTGCGGTTGCACTTATTTGGATGTTATTGGTTGAGCTCTTAGGGTTGGAAGGCATCTCGGTTGGGAGGGTGGGAAGATTTGTCATAACTATGCAAATTGAGATTTTCTCCTCCGATCATGATTTTGCCATCAAGCAATCATACTCCAGGGGAGATATGATATGAGAGAGTTCACCGGAGAACTCCTCGTGAAGAGAATCATTCACATGATGTGAATTTGTGAACTCTTGTTCCATTGTGGGCTCATCACTATCCTCGATCTGAGTATCAAAGAGTGGATTCTCAGAAATTGAAGTGAATTGAGTGAATTCAAATAGAGGTTTGGTGAAAGTAGCTTTGAATGTTTCGGGAACAAAGTGATCAACATTCTCTATTGAATTTGTTGGGATAAGAAGTGAGTGAGCGATCATTATCAATGAGACTTTCGGTCTCTCCCGGATCGGCCGAAAATCAAAGAGTGGATTGATGTGAGTGAGTTCACCGGAGAACTCCTCAAGAAGGGGATCGGCATCAGATTGTGGAAGTGATGCCTCAACATACTCGATGTTTCCATATGAAGCACAATCTTCGCTAAGATCGGAGAAAGTTTCAAAATGATCTTGAGAACACTCAAGAGGGAAAGAAGAATCACACATATGATCGAAATTCCTGTGACTCTCTTGGGATTGAGACAAGGTTCTCAACACTAGGCGATTCCATTTGCGGAATAGTGCTAAGAAGCTCATCCCCATGTTTAGAGAGTGAGTGGGAGCTTCGGGTGTGATAACAACAGACCGAGGGAGTTTAGAAGGACTAGCATACATATGTTTTATACTTAACATTTGTTCTTCTGATAGTAATTCCATCATAGTCTTTTCTCCCTGATTCTTCATGGAAGGAGTTTCAACTGATGAACTTGATGAACCGTTATAAAATTGTAAGATATCAAGGATATCTTCATCATCATCGTCATCGAGGAATGAAAGCGGAGTCGAGAGCTAGATTTGGCGCTTTTTCTTTTGCAATTGATTCCTAATAGATTGTTCAAAGGCAATCACGGGAATCTAATTTAGGCGGCTTCGCTCTTGACTAACAAAACTTCCATGGATTTCTCATTTGGATTATCTTGGGAGTGTTTAGATTCCTTCAAATCTTTCACTAAATCCAAAAGATCAAGGAGAAGATTTTGAGGAAGTGGGTCATTTGATGCTTGTAGAGGTTGGTCATTATCTGAAGAGTCGTAATTGCTACAAGGAAATGGGTTCCCTGTTTGACAATCCGAGCTAGAGTGAGGACCTCCACAATACTCACAACGATAGCTGATGTGGTTGTGAGTGGTATGTGTTGTAGTCATAATTGTTATCGGGAACACGCTCATAGACAAGCGTGTTTCCTAATTGACAATCGAGGCGGAATGTGAACCACCACGGTACTCTACAGATAAAGCTTCTTTGAGTCTCACGATGTGGTAGGCGATGGAATAAATCGATCGTGTTATGGTAGGAATAGGGATCTTGGTTATAGACAGGACCCGTTTCACGATTCCACCATGCTACAATTAGGGCAATTGCCACCATTATAAGGACCACCACACCATTGACAACCAAGAGGGTGAGGATAAGACATAGAAAGAATCAAAGGTTATTAGAGGGTAAGAAATGAAGAATCAAAAAGGTAAGAGGATAAAGAGGAATATTTTTGGTATTTTTGAAAAACATGATGATAAAACAAGAATGATAAAAACTTTTACAAATGGTGGTATATGTGCAAGAATGGGTTAGAAAATGGCTTAACACGCGCTAAAGCCTCCCGGCGGTATGCAAATTTGATCGCGTGCCAAGCAGTCAAGCTAAATCACACAAGCCGGCCACTTGTGAATGGTAGGACCGTAACCAGCTTAAAATGCTTAAGAATGAATGCAATGAAGATCGAATCTGATGTTTCCCGGGTCGTTATGTCCCGGCGGCGAGCTATGCAATGGATTATCAAACGTATAGTGATCGAGAGATTTGAACGGGAAAAGGATTTGAATAGGATTATAACTACAGGAGAAGCCAACAAATTACAACGGCTTAAATGCAAATTAAAGGAGATTAAAAAGATAAAATCTATTAAATAAACGCTATCACTATATTTAAAGTGATGAACGTTTAAACCTAAGACGTACGTTTAAATTAAAAACTACGTAAACGTACAAAATAAAAAGTAAAACTTACACAATATAAATCCTAAAAATATGAAAAATACATTTTTACAATCCTAATTATATAAGAAAATTATTAGAAAAATAAAATTATTTTTAAAACTATTTATATAATTATTATTAATTAAAAACTAATTTAAACTATTAAATAATAGCTTATAATACAAGAAAATATTAAATAAGGCTTGAAAAATAAAATTAAAACTTAGAAAAATCTAAAATATCATAAAACTAATTTTAAAACTGAAAATATAATTTTTAGACTTTTTATATATTTATTATTAATTAAAACTATTTAAAACTAATTAAAATGCTAGAAAATACAAATTAAGCTAAGAAAATTATGGAAAAATACTTTTTTGGCTTTTTATATTTAACTAAACTTAATAAAATTGAAAAATTATTTTTTAGAAGCTTTTCTTAATTATTTGTATTAAATACTATTTAAAAAGGCTTAAAAACTAATTTAAATTAAGAAAAATAGCAAACAAGCTTAGAAAAATCTGAAAATTTCAGGAAAAGTCTAAAATAATATTAGGAATATAAGAAAAATGGAAAAACAAGAGCTTATGTGTGGAATAATGGGCGAAGAGGAAGTGCTTATTGAAATAAGCACTTAAATAAGCAAATGGAGTCAAGGCTACCAAAGCTGATAGGGAAGTTACAATAAGCTAAAAGAACTAAAAAGGAACAAGTAACAACAAGCTTGAACCTCTGATTTGTAATCTACAGCAGTTAGATGATTGAGCTTATGTATGAAATCGATTAAAGGGTACCAACTTAAAGCTTAAGCACAAGCTTCAAAATAAGCTAAATGTGAAAACTATAAATTGGAACTTTTCCTAGACCTGGTTGAGATTAAATACACCAAGAACTAGACCTAGACAACTGGTTTTGAGCTTGTTAAAGGACTTTGCACTGCTGCACACTCGATTAATCGAGTGTATGCAGAGAGTTAACCTATCTTAACAGAGCATATTTGAAGCCTTTAGAAAAATCACAAAATTTTATAAAAATGATACAAAGAAAGTAGACCAGGAGAAGTTTCCAAATCAACAAGTTTTACTGAAGTAGGCTCAGAAATGAATCTAACAAAAATCCTTTCAGTTGGCTTCAAAACAGGATTTTCATAATTTGACTTTTGAACCAAAAATGAAAAGTTGACTTTGTTGAGCTTTGCCACTGATTTTAAGCACTGAGATTGATGTTAATGATTGAAATGGTACCTCTGCAAGCTTTGTTTAACACTTTTGAACACAAAACAAAAGATTGGATTTCCAAAAATCCAACAGGTTAACTGTTTGAGACAGTTGAAGTGAATTTTGACTTTAGGTGTATTACAGGTACAAACTGAGACAGGTAAGTACTCAAATAAGCTACACAAACTTAAACCAACAAATGTTATCTACTGAGCAAGCCTATGGGACAGATTATGCTATGAACCAAACACTACTTATATATAACTGATATGAAAACTTAATAAGCTAACTAGTGATCCAGCTAGAACCAATGACTAAACTGAGCTTAATTATCTTTAATACAACTAAATGAACAAGTAACAACAGATTATTACTATAAATACCAATACCAACAAAATATGCAAAATTACTTTAAAAGTGAAAATGAGATTAAGACTCACAGGTATCCAAATGATGTTGCAGGGTAAAATCAAAACCAATACTACACTAAACTAATCCATTTTAACCCAAATCCACCTCTGCATCATCCCACATCATCACCATTGCCAAATTCACCCATATTGACTTTTTGTCGATCAAGAACCAAAATGATTTGAAACTTAAATGTAAGCTTATACAAAGCTTATAATGAGCTTAGACAAGCTTATTCAAGCTTAAAATAAGTTACTAACAACTTGGACCATATACTTTGAAACTGAAAATTTAAACAGTAGACTTGAAAACATAAAGAGATATTAAACCTTGAATTAAACCTTAAAACTGGATTGCACTTGTTAAACAACTGAGTTTGATACATATGAACTTGAAATTACAACTTTTAATCTAAACTACAACATTTTAAAAAAAACGACATAAAGAAAAAAAACTTGAAAACTAACTACTCTCTTTCATGCTTCTCTCCTCTCTTCTTTTATACAAAATTGCTTCCCCTTGACTTTCTGAGCATTTCCCACTTTCTTTTAGGACCATTGGATCAGCAGAGATCATTTTGACCCTTGATTGCATTTTGGCGGGAAAGTGGCATTTGACAGGTGGCTATGGTTGAGTGTATAGGGGGAAGGATCATTTAATGGTTTTTGTTTTGTGTAGAAGTGGAGGAGACAAAGGTGTGGAAAGAGTGAGGAGGGGGGATGGTGGCTTGATTGAGCAGTGATAGCAGGTGGAGAAGAAAGAAAATGGGCGCCGAGTGGGTGATTTGTTTGACTTGGTTGTGTTGACCGGGTGATATTATTAAAGAGAAGGGGTCAAATGAAGGGGGTTCAAAATGGTTGTGGCAGGGGTCACAGGTTCAAGGTTAAAAAAGGCTTAGGTAATATTACAAGGACCATTATGTAATTTCTGAAACTTTAAGGACCAAGGCTGCCATTTTATCAAAGCTATTTCAAGGGACTAAAACTGACAAGCTTCAAAAGTACAGGGACTAAACTTGCCATTTTCAAACTTTCCAAGGACCATTTTTGACATTTTCCAAACTTGAGGGACCAAAGTTGTAATTTTGCAAATTTTACATTTCAAAGGGTTTGTTTTAACAACTTTTGAATCCCATGGACCTTAAATGACATTTTTCTTGATTTTGATATACCGGGGATGTACATTTTTGACAACTTGTGAAACTTAGGGGACTAAAACTGCCAATTTTGCAAACTTTATACGTTTTTCATCTGATTTTGATATTTTTGCATTTAAAATACATAAAACACTAATTTGTGATATTTTTATCATTTTGAAGCATTTTTGAGTGTTTTCAGATGATTTTGCAGTTTATATTGTACAAAAATGATGAGTATTTAGACACTCATCAATTTAACTCCATCTCCTTTAGTGAAGTATTAATGATTCTGGATCACAGAGTTGATCACTAATTAAATTCCTTGCATACTACTTTCACAATATCATGACTTGATAAAATTACCTCAAATATATCAAAATCATGACTGATTGAGATAAACTATAATCTCATACTAGCAACATACAGATTCGATCGATGCACAAAAAACTTCAAATTTTAGTAACACAAGGCTGAATTGGCACTAATTTACATAACTCACAGAAAGTCTTCGAGAAGCTAGCTTCCTTGTTATTTCCATCCTCCATCATAAAGAACGATCTTAGTTTGGGATTATATGGCCTTGTTTATAGAAAGTATGGTCTGGATTACTATTAACCGGGTATAATCCCTTTATCCAAAAAAAGTATGGTCTGGATCACAACAAGAAACTCCATGGACGTGCTCCTAAAGCATATATGCCTCAATCAGCGATACTTTTTGGCTACAAGGGAGCTGAGAGGGTCATGTATTAAGGCTCCACTTAGTAAAAGGTCCAGGTCGGAGAAGATTTTAACTCTATATCTCTATGAACGAAAAGATTGACAAATAAAGTTTATAATGAACTGATGAACAAGCTGATTTAGACATTTTTATTTATCACAATTTTTTTAAGCGATTGTTTTTCATATCTTTGTTTCAAAAATTTAGAACCTTTATACAACTTGAGTTTTGCATGTAATCCGCTCATTCCTTTATACACTTTTTACAAATTGTAGACTTTTAATGTCTGAGCCAGAACTTACTTTGCAATTGAAGATAGTTTCCGTTGATGATGATGGCAGAGCATCAAAAAAGCTCATCACATATACCATAAACAACAAACTTCCTTCATCCGTACATGCAGTCTTGTCTAATGACGACCTTTTAATCGAAATCTTACTCAAATTACCTGTTATTCCAACTTTTCTGAATAAACGAGTATCAAAACCTTGGTTATCTATCATTAAAGACGCAAATTTTACTCTTCGGCTGAGCCAAATCCCTAACCTAGCTCCTCCTTTTGGTCTGTTTATAAAGTGGCAGTGCCGACCAATCTTCAATTTCCTGCCATTTGATAACCAAATTCCGTTCAAAAGATCTTTGCTACACACTGCCGCTGTCACTATTGACAATGAGGTTGATGTTGAGATTTTACGATCCTGTAATGGTTTGCTTTTATGTTGGGTTAGTTCAGATAAGTACTATCATGTATGCAATCCAACCATTAATCTCTTTAACATGCTTTCAGAGCCCCTTGATTGGAACTTGAATCCAACTACTATTAATCTTTGGGATCAATATGGCTTTTGATCCTACAAAATCACCTCACTACAAAGTGGTGTATGTTTTGAACATTCGTTGTTGGAAACTGTTAAGATCAATTCAACCTTAATTGTGTTTTTAGAACCTTAGTCATATTACTATGAAGATTATTTAGTATTTGTAAAGATTGCAGCCATGTAAAATGTACTAATAAGGTTGCACAAACGTATGGTCTGGGCCAAAGGCTTGCAGACCCTAAAACAGTTAGTTAGAGTTAGTTATTTGATAGTTATTGTGAAAAGGCATGTCTAATGGTTAATTTGAACCATCATACCCTTTCACATTGCACCTCTTAGTAAACTATATATAGGAACTTTGTATGACAGTTAAGACAATCATCAATTACAGTTTATATTGTTAGTGTATTTTCCCTCCAAAATTCTGTCTCTACCTACTTTGCATACTCACTCAAATTCAAACCAAACACACAATTGTCAATCAATCATGGTGAACACAAATTCTTTCATAGAGGATAGATGGTCAAGCCTGAAATCAAGAGGGATTGGCCAATATAACATGTGGTATCAGAGCAAAATTCACGAGACCTTTAAGAAAGAAACTTCAATATGACTTTATTCAAAGGCAATTGAAAAGAGAAAGAGAAGCAAGACTTGGAAACTGCATGAGACAAATCACCCATGATTACAAAGAGATGTTGAGAAAAAGTTGGAAGAGATTGAAGTGTACAATTCTGCAATCCCTCAAACACAGTCTTATAATGTCTTAAACAGAAACAAGAGACAAAAGTGTTATGGATGCAGATTAAGAGGACATATTATCGATGCTTGTCCAAACAAGAAAAGAATTACATTTTGCAAACCAAAAGGTCAAAGAAAAAAATGCAGATCAAAAGGTGTATACTCAGACTTTACACCCTGAAAGTATATATATGCCAACTAACTTCATGATTGAAGGGACTGATGAAGGAAATTAGGATAGAATGCATATATTAGAAAACTCATTGAAAGGCATATATGTTCAAACAAGAGTTTATTTGGAAAGTTGAAAGAAAAATTCAATGTGAAGAAACTACAAGGAAAGGGAAAATTCTTATTCATACATGGAATTGGAGAAATTAACATCAGAATTGGAAAAGAAATCTTTTGCATACCTGGTGTGCAATATCACCAGATGTTACTCTAAACTTATTGTATGAAAATCAGTTAGAAGCCCAAGGACTGGATTTGATCTTCAAGAACAAAAAATGCAGACCTGTGTACATATTCAGAGATCCCGCAAAGTGCAAATTTGATGAGAACAATTTGAAAATGATGCAGAATAAGTACATGTATGATTACTACAAATCATTTGAAGAAATTTCTGATTATGAGGAAGGTAAGTCAGAAAAGAAAATTAACTGGACACAAAATTGTTACAGGTGTGAAGACTTTGGACATCATGCCTATGAATGTCCAACCAAGAACAAAACAACAACAGTTGGATACATACCCAAAGATGGAAACTGTGCTTATGTAAAAGGTGTGTTCTATCCAACAAAAGTGAGTTCCTTTAATGAGTATGTTTCCTTTCTTGATCTTATAAAAAATGATGATTTAGTTAGTCAAGAATGGGAAATATTTAGGGACAAATTCTACAATGCTTTTAGATGGTTTTATGATATATATATTTTAAAAGAGAAATGCCTGGTCCCATACCCCCAAAGATAAATGGCATAGAGATACATTTAATGGATCTCTATAAGATAGTTGAAAGTTTAGGATGATACCTAAGTGTATATTTTGCAAAGGAATTTGGTTATATAGCAGAAATGTTTGGCTTGTCATTTGATTATGGTGAAGAAGTTAAAGATTGTTACAAGAAATATTTGGATGTATTTAAGTGCTACTATAGCACTGCTAGGGTGCCACAATTAGAACAAGAATATGTTCTAAAGAAGACCACAATATTTGTGGATCAAGGCAAAGAGTATACCCGCCTTCAAAGTCACCATGGTGATCAAGATGATCAAGTGATAGCACCCTCTAGAAAATATAGAATCTATAAAGAGGAGAACAAAGTTGAAAATTTTGGAGTTGAATTAGAAGATATAGAAGAAACTAAGAAGGACAACCAACATCAAGCTATTTACCAAATGAAGATAAAAGAAGACCATTTTGAAAAAGGAAGCACAATTGTAACAGTTAAGGAAGAGGATAGGGATACCAGCAGCAATTCTAGTGATGATTTTATCATAATTAGTTGATCACATCAAAGAAGAATGAAGAAAAAAACATATTAAGGGTTATTGATCTTAAGGGAGAAAATGTTAGAAACTGTTAAGATCAATTCAACCTTAATTATGTTTTTAGAACCTTAGTCATATTACTATGAACATTATTTAGTATTTGTAAAGATTGCAGCCATGTAAAATGTACTAATAAGGATGCATAAACGTTTGAGTGCGGCCAAAGGCTGCAGAGACCTAAAGCGATTAGTTTGAGTTAGTTATTTGGTAGTTATTGTGAAAAGGCATGTCTAATGGTTAATTTGAACCATCATACCCTTTCACATTACACCTCTTAGGAAACTATATATAGGAACTTTGTATGACAGTTAAGACAATCATCAATTACAGTTTATATTGTTAGTGTATTTTCCCTCCAAAATTCTGACTCTGCCTACTTTGCATACTACATTTGCATACTCACTCAAATTCAAACCAAACACACAATTGTCAATCAATCATGGTGAACACAAATTCTTTCATAGAGGATAGATGGTCAAGCCTGAAATCAAGAGGGATTGGCCAATATAACAATCGTGATCAACAAGTTGGCTTTTACGATCAAATACATACTTACTCTTCAAAAACAGGCAATTGGAGTGTTTGCTATGATCGATTCCCCAGCCTCACTTTTGTTACTTTTAGTTGCGCAGTATATTTGAATTATTCCTTTCATTGGATACATAGTCATGACGGTAGATGTTTTCATTACAAATTAGATATTGTAAATCATCCGGTTTTAACTATCATAAAAAATCCTCAACCTTTAGAGGGGAAGGTGTGTTGGGATCACAAGTTCTTTGAGTCTCGTTGTAGTTTGCTTCTGCTTTGTAGGGTGCGTAATGATTTCCATCACATGCATATTTATGAGATGACGAATGAGTCTTCTGAATGGTCGATGAAGTACATCATTAATCTCAAGGACATTATGATTCCATATAGCATAATCATGAGGGTTTGTAAAATTGTTTTTTGCATTGTTTTGGGAGAAAGACAAGAGGATTCTTTCATGGTGATGGATTTATTAGGGAAGGTTGTACAATACAAATTCGGGTCAAAGAGTTTATGCACACTCTCTGAATCATTAGGCAGTTCTATTAGGTGCTTTAGGTTCGTTCCATCTTTTGTTAATGTGTGATGGTGCAATCTGTTTTAGGTATGAATTATGTGCTTAGTTATAGTACTGTGTTTAGAACTGATATTGATAGTCATGGCCCAAATTGTTCTGTTAATTTATACAATGTGAAAATTGTAGCATATATAACATGATGGTTGAGTTTCTCAATTTCAACTCCAAAAAAAGATATTGGTCTCTTTGATCCACCCGGTCACTCTTTCAATAATAAAAATTACCCATACACGGTATAAATAAGGCTTAAAGATGATTTTTGAATTAAGGTTCTTGGTGTGCTGTTAAAAGAAAAGGCATGAATGTAGAAGCACCCATTAGTTCACAGTGTTTTGTTACGTTTGATGTATTATTAAACAAGTTTATTACAAATATTAATAGAAGTTATGAAGTCATCATGCACTAAGCTTGTAATTAACATATCTTTCAGGTCTTGAATATGAAGGTGTACGCGGTGGAGGAAAAGGATCATATCATCCATGTAATTCTATGAAAATATCTTGAGTTAGCGATGACAATTATGATGCAAAACATATTTCTAATGTAGAGGGTTGTTCATTTAACCTGAAAGAGAATATCAATTATTCGTGGTTATGGCTGACTAGTATTATAGTATGTGTTAGTGCAAATTTTACGATATTTAATCCATACAATCTCGTTTGTTTTGATTGATGACAAATATGTAACTTGTAATATATAACGTAAAATGTAAATGTTACTCATAATCACATTTTGTCCCAACATACATTCAACACCTCTCGATGTCTCAAGTCCTCGTATGTTACAACACAGGTTCATACATGTTTGTTATGTGGCATTATGATCAAACCCCTTAATAAATCATTTAGAATGTTTAAAATACGTTTAGAGTCACTAAGTATTTTAATAGGTTAACCATTCTATTTCGAACCTCATTTTACATTTTGCATTCACAAGTATTTTATACAAATACATCTTTTGTAAAATGTCTAACAAATATATACTTTTATTTGTACAAGTAAACTATCTATAATATTCATACAAGTACTAAAGTTTACTTACACTTGACAAAATACATTTTATTTTGACAAGCACTTAACTAGACATTTTATTTTATAAAAGGCAACTAGATTTTTTATCAACTAGTTACATAATACATTTTATAAGTTTATTTTCATGAACATTTTAATCTAAATAAAAATGCATTTTTACATCATTTCATGCATCATCATATCTCTTTAAGATCTTTTAAAGATTTGGTAAATATTTGGTTAGATTTGCAACATCTTGGAAGATATTCTAAGATATCAAATCTAATAAAATATTATTTTTTAAAGGGAAAAATGATGAATAGGCAACACATGGCAACGAATATCACTTTCACGGATCATTTTTTTAATTTGAAAATGGAAGAGGCAAGCATTTGTCATTGGGCAACTCATTTACATTGTGCCAGTGTGTATGTATGTAAGGTAGTGTTTTTGGGCAGAAGAAAACATTTGGCTGGAGCATATTTTAAAAGGGTTGTTTCGTCATTTTACATTACATAGAAAGTACACATTTGAATAGTCAAAGTACAATTTCTATTCAAAATCCAATACCCTGCACAAAACATCCATAGTTACCGTTTTACTGTTTTCCTTCTCGCACAAAGCATTCTCACTTCTTGTTTTCAACAAAGCGTCTTCTTCCAAATTCGACCCCTCTTTCCTTGTAACGTCAATTATGTCACCGTCTAGAAAGCTACAATGTTGATTGCAAATCACATTCGATAGATCAAGCTTTTTTTTAAAAATGTTGCCAAATATGGTACGTAAATATTCTTCTCGTTGTTTATTACATATGATTTATTTCCAATTGGTTCTATGTTATAATAAATCATTGTTGCTATTCGATTAATACCTATGTTGAATCTTGTCACACCCCAAATTACTGTTTTCTTGCGGAATGGAATTCACTGAGGGCATCGCATCACATCACAATTATATTGAACGACTTAAAGTGTCGTTTGGAAAATACATCGTTTGATTTAATAAAACAATCAGAGTTTACAAAGTAGGTCCCAAATGAAAGTTACTATGCACGGAAAATAAGTTTAGTACAAGTTAAGACGATGTTTTAAAGTCGTAAAACCCAGTAAAGCGAGTCGTCACAGCGATATGATATGTCCAAATGCATGCCATGATTTGAATGCCTTAGATACGGAGATAAAACATGCTTTAAAAGGTCAACACAAAGGTTGAGTGAAATCCATAGGTTTAATTAATTCGTTTGAACACAATAATCGTAGTGTGAGTTAAATGGTTTCACACTCATCGTTGAAAACAAAATCGTATTTATTTCACTAAGTTCATGACACCAAAGCGTAAACATCGCACCAATAAAAATTGGTAATCATCGTTTCATCCCGTAGCCCTAATAGGTAACTTGCCAAATTACCTTCTTGGTTTCAATATAGTTCTCGATTTCCCTAACTTGGGTCAATAAGAGGCGGGTGTTAATTCAATAGGCCTATTCACAATATTGCGCTCACTCGCAAGAGACTAATGGTTCATGATGTAGGGACTTCGAACATGGCAAATACTTAGTGACAATAAAACATTCGGTTATAGCATACTGATTCAAAGCATTTGTGTTCGATTAAAATGTAGCATGTATCTCCCCAAGAGTTTGTAAAAGCAGTTAAAAGAGTAAAAGTGGGGCTATGAACTCACATTTGCAATGATTCACGATGACAAAAGTGGATACATTGAAATATAGCGTGAATCTCGAAAATTACCTATTATGAATGATATGATATGTAATGAGTTATGATATAATGTTATGCATGCATTTCGTATGTTATTTATACCATTAGTGAGTTATGAAAAAAAATAATATTTATCGTCGAAAAATACTCTTTTGACGTCTTGACCATTCTTAAATTACTTTACAAGTATTTCCGTCAAAATGTCATCCTACAATGGTTTCGTAATGATTTATAGTGAAATTTTAACTTTTAAGTAAATAAAAATAAAGTCGTTGGAAATTTTAGAAAGTGACAAAAAAGCAAGCTAGTAATTAAAATGGTGTACGTCGAGCGTTAGGAAGCAGAACTTCGGCGGTTTTGAAAAGCTTGTATCAAAATCTAGAAGTTTTAGTACATGAGTTTTCATCATAGAGGTCTCGAACATAAAGATAATAGGGGTTAAATATGGGGATTTTAGTTACGTAACACTTATCTAAGTAAAAATAATATAGTTTTTTCTAAAATAATAGTTACGGCAAGTTTATGAAAACGTGTATATCTTAGTCGTTTTCAAATCCGTTTTCTACGTATTATACATCCTTAGCTTCGTATCAAAGTATACTAATATATTTTTGATAAGTCGAAATAATTTGTAAAGCTTAGGACTCGTTTTGACTCATTACAAAACTAAAATAGGTTGCTGAAATTTCAGAAAATATATATTTAGTCGTCAAACTTGAAAAATTCATAACTTCTTAGTTATAACTTACTTTTAATCCGTTCAAGCGGCCACGGTTAGATTTTAAAGTATATTTTCTAAATATCAAGGCCAAAAACTCATGTCTACTGTCGGATTTTCCAGAAAAACAAAATAAGGACAGACCACTTTATATACTTGTCGAAAATAGTTTTTCTCGTACTAAACCTATTCAATCCCTTCAAATCAACTCCAAAGCTATACTAATCCTACCATACACCTTCTTAGGGTGTCATGGGTTCCTAAACATCATCAAGACCAATATATACCAAGGGAATAATTATAGGATGACCTCTATATATTAAACTCTTAAAATCATTGTAAAAATGGTATAACTAACACAAGTCTTGCATGCTTGCTAAGAAAATGATGAAATACTTATGAAATGAAAAGGAAAGATGTAAAATGATAGAAATATGCTTACAAGTTACTATGATGAGGTGATTAGAACAAAGGTTTAGCCTAAACACCCTAGGTTTTTATTTCAAAACCTAATAAGAGTGTAATCTAGATTGTGCTTAACTTGATCTTGTAAAAATTTTTGGTGTTTCCTTGCACTCCTAATGGTGACCGGTTTTGAGAGGATGAAACCAAGAGAGAAGAAAAATCTTTATCAACTTTGAATTATGAGATCAATGAAATAATTGAAAGAGCTTGAGTACATATCTTATTCAACACTAAAAATCTACCAACTTTAAGATACATCCCCCCCTAGGCCGGTTTTGGGGGATTGTGTCTCTTTATATGTTTTCTTTTAATTATTGTATAAGTAATTGTGTAGGTAAAATGTATAAGTTGAATAGGTATAAGTTGTAACTTGTAGCTTTTATATACAATTATGCATCTAAGGTAGTTTTAGCTCAAATAAATTTTAATGGATCCAAGTAAAATATATCGAGGTCATAAAAATTGTAAAAATACATTTCTTGTAAAATTTGAGTGATATAATAATTATCGTGTAGTTTTTAAGAAAAGTGTCGTAACAATATAAATTTAACGATTTATATACAAAATAAATTTAAAACACTGGGTAAACTCAAAATATAGTTTTTATAAACTAAATGTAAATATAAAATATATTAGGGATCATTTTTGGAAGTATCGGATTAAATGTTCAAAATAATAACTTACACGATAACGTTTATTTAATATAAAATTTACGCGTTTAGGTGAAAATGCAAAGTCATGAATGAACTAACATGATGCAAATGATGCTAATGAAATGTAGACTAAACTTAGTCCATATGAAATGTTAGTGATGATATGATCATGAATTGCAGCTAAACCATAAAGGTTCGCGCAATTTGGAACCACGTAAACCTAGTTTACGATAAATGTTGAAATAGTGAAGCATGAATTGTTTTGAAAATGACACGAAATTACGAGTTGTCACATTAGCCCATCCAAAAAGGAATTGATCCACTGAATTGAGTTAGTGTTAGTCTCTCGGTTTAGGTTTGATGTGGCAAACTTTCCCATTCTCGAGCAAAACCCTCAAAAGACTTCTTAGGTAACCGATTTTTACTTAATCTCACAACTCATCAAACAAGAACTGTCATGAGATTAGGCTTCATCGGTTTGAGTAACTGGTCTTTTGAAAATTTCAGTCATAGAATTGCTTACACATATAAGCCTACTACTCCATCATGATTCTTTACAATTAGACATAGGTGATCAGGCTATGTATAATTTAGGAGTAACTATGCAATGCTTGGATTAATCGACTCATATGATGTTTGGTATTAAGTCATAAACTCGCATGTACAATGAGTATGCACTTATGATGAAATGATGAGATGCTATGATGATGTAGTTATAGTCTAGGGTCAATGATGCAACCTAGTTCTCTATAACGAAGCTCGATGCCAATCATCACACCCCAAATTACATTTTCGCGGTGGAATGGAATTCACGAGGTACGGTCATAGCATCACAATCCGCGATTATATTGAGCGACCTAAAGTGTCGTTTGGAAAATACATCGTTTGATTTAATAAAACAATCGGAGTTTACAAAGTAGGTCCCAAATGAAAGTTACTATGCACGGAAAATAAGTTTAGTACAAGTTAAGCGATGTTTTTAAAGTCACGTAAAACCCAAGTAAAGCGAGTCGTCACCGACTCCATGATATGTCCAAATGCATGCCATGATTTGAATGCCTTAGATACACGAGATAAAACATGCTTTAAAAGGTCAACACAAAGGTTGAGTGAAATCCATAGGTTTAATTAATTCGTTTGAACACAATAATCGTAGTGTGAGTTAAATGGTTTCACACTCATCGTTGAAAACAAAATCGTATTTATTTCACTAAGTTCATGACACCAAAGCGTAAACATAGCACCAATAAAAATTGGTAATCATCGTTTCATCGCCGCCCTAATAGGTAACTTGCCAAATTACCTTCTTGGTTCAAATATAGTCGCTCGATTTCCCTAAGCGGGGTCAATAAGAGGGTGTTAATTCAATAGGCCTATTCACAATATTCGCTCACTTTCAAGTGACTAATGGTTCATGATGTAGGGACTTCGAACATGGAAAATACTTAGTGACAATAAAACATTGAGTTATAGCATACTGAGTTCAAAGCATTTGTGTTCGATTAAAAATGTAGCATGTATCTCAAAGTTTGTAAAAGCGATTAAAAGAGTAAAAGTGGGGCTATGAACTCACCTGCTGCAATGATTACGATGACAAAAGTGGATACACCGAAATATAAGTGAATCTCGAAAATTAGCTATTATGAATGATATGATATGTAATGAGTTATGATATAATGTTATGCATGCATTTTGTATGTTATTTATACCATTTGTGAGTTTTGAAAAAAATAATATTTATCGTCGAAAAATACTCTTTTGACGTCTTGACCATTCTTAAATTACTTTACAAGTATTTACGTCAAAATGTCATCCTACAATGGTTTTATAATGATTTATAGTGAAATTTTAACTTTTAGGTAGTAAAATAAAAGTCGTTGGAAATTTTATGAAAGTGACAAAATGGCGAAAAGCTAGTCGAGTAAAATGGTGTCGTCGAGCGTTAGGAAGCTTAACTTCGGCGGTTTTGAAAAGCTTGTATCAAAATCTAGAAGTTTTAGTACATGAGTTTTCATCATAGAGGTCTCGAACATAAAGATAATAGGGGTTAAATATGGGGATTTTAGTTACCGTAACACTTATCTCGTAAAAATAATATAGTTTTCTAAAAATAATAGTTACGGCAAGTTTATGAAAAGCGATGTATATCTTAGTCGTTTCAAATCCGTTTTCTCGTATTATACATCCTTAGCCAGTATCAAAGTATACTTATATATTTTTGATAAGTCGAAATAATTTGTAAAGCTTAGGACTCGTTTTTGACTCATACAAAACTAAAATAGGTTGCTGAAATTTCAGAAAATATATATTTAAATCGTCAAACTTGAAAATTCATAACTTCTTAGATTTATAACTCCGTTTTAATCCGTTCAAGCTGACCCGGAGTTAGTTTTAAAGTATATTTTCTAATTATCAAGGCCAAAAACTCATGTCTACTGTCGGATTTTCCAGAAAAACAAAATAAGGACAGACCACTTTATATACTTGTCGAAAATAGTTTTTCTCGTACTAAACCTATTCCAATCCTTTCAAATCAACTCCAAAGCTATACTAATCCTACCATACACCTTCTTAGGGTGTCATGGGTTCCTAAACATCATCAAGACCAATATATACCAAGGGAATAATTATAGGATGACCTCTATATATTAAACTCTTAAAATCATTGTAAAAATGGTATAACTAACACAAGTCTTGCATGCTTGCTAAGAAAATGATGAAATACTTATGAAATGAAAAGGAAAGATGTAAAATGATAGAAATATGCTTACAAGTTACTATGATGAGGTGATTAGAACAAAGGTTTAGCCTAAACACCCTAGGTTTTTATTTCAAAACCTAATAAGAGTGTAATCTAGATTGTGCTTAACTTGATCTTGTAAAAATTTTTGGTGTTTCCTTGCACTCCTAATGGTGACCGGTTTTGAGAGGATGAAACCAAGAGAGAAGAAAAATCTTTATCAACTTTGAATTATGAGATCAATGAAATAATTGAAAGAGCTTGAGTACATATCTTATTCAACACTAAAAATCTACCAACTTTAAGATACATCCCTAGGCGGTTTTGGGGGATTGTGTCTTTATATATTTTTTCTTTTAATTATTGTATAAGTAATTGTGTAGGTAAAATGTATAAGTTGAATAGGTATAAGTTGTAACTTGTAGCTTTTATATACAATTATGCATCTAAGGTAGTTTTAGCTCAAATAAATTTTAATGGATCATAGTAAAATATATTGAGGTCATAAAAATTGTAAAAATACATTTCTTGTAAAATTTGAGTGATATAATAATTATCGTGTCGTTTTTAAGAAAAGTGTCGTAACAATATAAATTTAACGATTTATATACAAAATAAATTTAAAACACTAGGTAAACTCAAAATATAGTTTTTATAAACTAAATGTAAGTATAAAAATATGTAGGGATCATTTTGGAAGTATCGGTTAAATGTTCAAAATAATAATAACTCACAGCGATAACGTTTATTTAATATAAAATTTCTGGCGTTTAAGGTGAAATTCAATGTCATGAATGAACTAACATGATGCAAATGATGCTAATGAAATGTAGACTAAACTTAGTCCATATGAAATGTTAGTGATGATATGATCATGAATTCGCTGCAAAACCATAAAGGTTCGCAATTTGGAACACGTAAACCAAGTTTACGATAAATGTTGAAATAGTGAAGCATGAATTGTTTTGAGAAATGACCTGAAATTACGAGTTGTCACAGATACGTGTTCATTCCATTTTATATTCCATTTCTCTTTTTTATGTCTGTCTGTTTCGTAATTATGTAGGGTATAATACCTTTGATGTCGTTAGTTATGTATGTAACATTAGTTAGTTCATTAAAAAACTTAGTGGCAATTTGTAGACTAATAAGGAGTGGTTTATATGCATCATGTATGCAATTATTTACGACGTTGGTATAGATTCCTTCTATGGGCTGAATTATTTTTTGGATTTTGTTGACCATTTTTAGGACTATGAATCTAAGTTAATCATTGCGAGTAATGTTAGGAATTAGAAAATTGATCGTTAAAGTCGGTCACCTCAAGTATATGTATTGATAGAAAGCTCGTAGTTAAGTAGTCAAGTTATGTTAGTAAAGTAGTTTGTTAATAACACCATGGAGGACTGGCGGGTCTTTACCCAGTATGCACGATCCACGAGCCATAGGTGGCGTTTATTTGTGAAGACTATATAAATATCCTCTACCTCCCAAGGTAGAGGTTGGAGCTCAATACCATTTTTCTTTTGTTTCACATAGTTCCCAACTCTCTTCACTTTCTCTCTCTAGAACTTTCTCTCTCTAAACTACTTATACACCCCATTGTGATTATGGTTTAGTGTGTTTTTCAAATCCTATATCTAACAATTGGTATCATGAGCCATGGTTTGATCACTCATCTTTCATGCTCTTTGTTTTGGTGGATTTCATAAGGTTTTTGGGTATTAAGTGTTTAGGAGAGTTTGAATCATTTGGACAAATTCTAGTGTTAAAAGTTTGAATTTTGCTTGTACTTTGTGTTTAGGATCATCATATGTGTTTATGTTTTGAATTGGAAGGCTTAAATCATTGTGGTTTGGTTGTTTTGATTGATAAAGTGGTTATTTGTGAACTTTGTAACAGCGAGTTGAGTCTCGGACTTTTGTTTCTTGAGCGAGTTGCTTTCTTGGATCATGCAGTTGGTATATGCGACTTGGCTATTTAGCGAGTTGACTTTTATGCGACTTGGGTTCTAAGCGAGTTGTTTCTTTAAGCGACTTGGGTTCTAAGCGAGTTGTTTCTTTAAGCGACTTGAGTTCTAAGCGACTTGGCTATTAGCGAGTTGTATGCTATAGCGAGTAGTTTAGCGACGGTGGTTAAGTGAGTTTGTCTGTTTGCAGTGCTATTAGCGAGATTGTCTCTATATCGACTTGGCTATTAAGCAAGTTGATTCCTAAGCGACTTGTTTCTTTAAGCGAGTTGGTTGTTTAGAGTTGATAACTAGCGAGTTGAGTGTTTAGCTAGTTGTCTATTGAGACTTGTTACTTCTCGTGCTACATTCTTACGGTTGTTCTTTTGGTTTAGTAAAATCCCGTGAAAGAATCAATTTCGTGGTTTAATCAAAGAATAGTAAAATCCCGTAGAAATTATAATCATGGCAAACATCGTTCCAACTATTGTTTCTTACAAAGCTGAAGAGCGTTCTCAAGCGAGCTGATCGAGATACTCGTCCACCTATGCTTGACGAGAACCGATTATGACTCATGGGCTCAACGAATTCGATTGTAATGTTTGGGAAAAGAAAACGGAGTCAACATTCTCAAGTCAATCGATGAAGGACCTTATCAGATTGAGACTACAAGAGACATAATTGATCTTTCTGCTGGATGGAACAATGATCTTTGGATTGGATAGACCAAGGCGTTATGATGAGCTTAATGATAAGGAGAAAAAGAGATTCGATCGCGACATCAGGGCTTCCAACATTATACTTCAGGGTCCTCCAAAGGATATCTACAAGCTCATCAATCACAACAACGAAGCTAAGGCGGTTTGGGACAATGTCAAGATGCTTCTCGAGTTACGAGTTAACTAAGGAAGACAGAAAATCACAACTTTTATGATGAGTTTGAGCACTTCAAGATGAAACCGAGATGAGTGTCTATGAGTACTACGTGAGATTCCATAAGCTTGTGAATGACATGAGGAACATCAAAATGACCATGCCTAACATTAATTTGAATTCAAAGTTTGTAAACAACATGAATCGAGTGGCACAAATTTGTCACCTCTGTAAGAAGCTTACCAAAGGTCTAAAGAATACAAACTATGAGGCAATTGTATGCCTTCCTACTTAGGAATGAGGCATGCTATGTTTGAAAAAGGGATTAGGATCAGTTCAAAACTAATCGGGGAGAATCAAGCTCACCAAATGATTCTCTGATTTCTACACCAATGTTGGTATTACCAACAAAGCATCTCAAGTCATACCCATGGGTAATGGTAACCACAAACTCATTCCGATCAAGGTTCAAACAAAGTATTTTGATCTGGCCGTGGGACACTTCATTAATCAAGCTGGCCCTTATGGTTAAAAACAAAACTCTCGGTCCACATAAGCGGTCTTCACACTAACAATGAGATCGAGCGCATCCAACCTTCACAATCATGCGGCTCTCGAGATGGAAGAGTTATGGTGCAACCGGCTCAAGGTAGGCAATATGAATAGGGAAGAGGTGGAGTAGGTGGAGGTTATGTAGCAAATAAGAATCGTGGAAGGAATCCAAATCAAGGTCAAAGCAAAGCCAATTAAGTGTTACAAGCTGTGGTGGTGAGGACACACATTGCTAGGAGAACTGCATCTCAAAACATCCATGAGAACAGTACTTCAGAGACAAGATGTTTGCTACAAGGCTCAGGGAAAATGGTGCGGCGTTGGATGAAGAGGAGCCGTTGTTTCTCGCTGAGGGCAATGCCAAGACCTATGATGCAGATGTGGATGAGTAGCCAATTCAGGAGATAGGTCACAATCATCCAGAATGCCTTCAAGTTGTGAATGTGATGCATACGACTCGACGTCGATGATGAACCTCTTCACAAACAATTTTCATGGCTAGCATTTCTCCAATGGTCTCTCTAAGGTCTCATCATCACGACAAGTGGTCCATCCAAAGACAAAATCATTTACGATTATTAAAACTATATGACGATGTTGATGGGCAAAAGATGCATAATAAAGTACAAAATATTGAAACTTATGAATCAAATATTGATGATGTGGGTAATAGCAATATTGTCCCATATGATCAATATGTGAAACAAAGTGAAAGTGAAGTAATGCCAAATCTTCATGTAGATCAATGAGGACTATGTTTTATGAATACATGCTTACTGATGATTGTTATCTACAGGCTGAATGCCTATAAAGAAAAAGTTGCTATTTATGAACAACGTGCTAAGTTTGAGTTGACCACCCGTGAGCAGGAAATGGATGACCAAATACGTACAGTTATTAGAAAAAGTAACTTTAGAGAAGAAGTCTTAAAACAAGAGTTAAACTCCTTACAAGAAAAGCATTCTAAAACTGCTAAGCAAAAACAAGAACTTCAAGAAAATGTTAAAATGCTTAAGCAAGAATTGATTGCTAAGGAATCAAAACTTTTGAATGATTTTTCCAATCTAAAAACTTTGAAAAACAAGCTTGAAAATAAGTTATGCGTGCAAGGGAATACCATTCCAGGGCTCACTTGATCACTAAGCATTGAGTTTTAGCGATAAGCATAGCATTCATTCCTTGGTAATCTATGATGGTAATGAGATTCTTAAACCTAGGCAGAAAACCTATTTCGTTGAGTGCGAGAAAGATAGAAAATTAGATGATGCATCTAGGAGAAAATGAATAAGAAGCTAGATGATCACACAATGTAAAGAGAATAACGTAACGATCAAAACCCATGATTACAAAAAGGAAAATTGGATCTCCTTGAACAAGTTTAAGCCTCAAGCGTTGTTAGAACAAGTCAAATTGAAAAAGGATTTAGATAAGTAAAAGCGAGAATCTTGTTGTAACAAAACCTCCCCAGGAAAATGCCTTTAGCGTTTGTGTATCCTACAAAAATACACCAATGCATTTAGTTCAGAAATATTGCCACTAAAAGCAAGACCTTAATAAGTCAATAATATTTATCTATCAATTATTTGTTGATTTTAGAAAACTTGTAAGAAAAGGATCCACCCTTGGGGGATAATTGAAGGGAAAGGTTTTGAGCAAACTAAAGAATGCTATTTACTTGAGGTCATGCCTTTCTTTAAACAACTAAAGATCAATTTGAGAGTCTTAAAAGGGGATGGACTTAGATATTAAAAAGAAATGGAAAGGAATTTGATCGCGATGATTGTTGAGGTTAGTGACTATGGTAGAAATTAAAATATAATGAGATTGAGAGGGAAGAACTTGCATACCTTGAATGAGAATCTTATTTCGAATGTATTGCTCAAGAAGTGTGTTTTGATACAAATTGTTCCATTAATGCTTCTCAATTTCATGAATTATACATTTATCACGAAAGTCTCCCATGATGCGTGTCATTGAGCTTGAAAAAACTAACTCTAAAGCGCATGATAAAGTTGAGCAGGATGATCATGATAACCTAGTAAGCAGTTTTTTCTAAATTGGAAGTTGAGCATCTTGCTTTGCAATTAAATATAACACGAGAAAATGTTAAAACCTCAAATATCAAGACATCCTTGGATGTTCCGAATTTGACTTTTGAAATTAACAAGCGTGATGAGCAGTTGAGCTCATTGTAACATGACGAGAAGTTGAAAGCCCAAGTCTCTCAATTAAAGGGTGAAAAGAACAATGTGAAGGATCCCAATGCCTCCTCCTTTAGATTCTCGGTATTCTCAAACTTTTCATCTTCAAAACTTAGTTAATGCCTTACAAAAGGAAGAAAGCGAGAGTTTTATAGAAGAAAATGAAAAAAGTTAAGCGACACTTTAAAAGAGTTATATGATTCAATGAAAGTCACTCATTGACCAAAACAACGAAAAATAACGTCTTTACAAAGGAAATTGAGAATCACGAGTGGGGAAAATGGGAAGCTGCCACTTGTTTTTAATGAGAATGTTGCATCAAAGTCATCCTCGGTATGCAAATACATGGTTATGCAAAAATACATTCCTCTCATCTTAGGAATAATGAACCTGCATTTCTTGACTATTGTGCTCACCTTAAGGATAGTCTAGAATGTCTTGATTGAGATTGTAGAAGAGGATTTCATTAACAAACCTCTTGATAGAAATTAGGTTTGCTTGCATTGAGGGCAAGCGATCTCAAGAGTTGCTAGAATGTGTAATTGCAACATGTCCTAAATCCTTGGTGCAAAGGTAAAATTTGCTGATGCCTTGTTCCATGCCTAGTGCCAAGCATTCAAATCATTCTATGCCCGTTTAAGAAAGTGAACAATAATGTGCCTTCAAGTAGTTGAGATCCACTGCACAACTAGTTCAGAAATGCAAAAAGTAGATCAATCAACTAATGTTCCCACAATTCCCTCTACAGAGTAATCGTGACATATTAAAAGCAAGCGGTCAAAGCCTTCGAAATACCAAGCAAGATAGGACCTCGCCGACTAAGAATGTGCATTGTAAGAGAGTAGAAGATCACCCTAGGAATATTAAGTTTGAGTTGAATAAAATGAATGTGTTGATTCTAGTGTTAGCTTTAAGCGTACTATAATTAATCACAGTGCATACTTTTGGCAAAACATGTAATGATGATTGCGTGGTTTACATTACTAATCTTGAATGTGGTGTGAATGATTTGTCTAATCTTTGATTCAAAATGTTGATAAAAGCTGGTAATGTTAAAATTCAAACTAAGAAGGCTAAAAGGCAAAGGCGAAAGAAAGTTAGAAAACAGTGAAAACCCACAGGAAGGAAATTTAGTAATATAGGTTATCAATTGTTGGATCGATGTACTCTAACCAAAATAACTTAAATAGCTTGTTAAGGTTTAATATCCTCGGATAAATCTAAGTTATTATGAGAGAAACAACGAGCAAACTCTATTAAGTATCTTGAATTACTTAACAAAGCTTAAGAAGAATAACTTTAACTTTGAACGATTTTATTAATAACTCTAACTCGCTTATTATGCGGACTATTTAACAACTCTAATAATATCGAACTTCTCTAAAACTCTAATAATGTCACGTGCTCTAAACTTGTGAACTTCATTACCTCTAATATCAATCTAAGGGTCCTTTTATAGGCTCAAGGATAACCCTAAACGATTTACAATTTGTATCCTGTCATGACAAGTAATCTAATAAAGAATATTCTAGAATTACAAGACTTTCTATAAATGAATATAATAGTTCTCTTAGCCTTGCGTGCTTTGAATTTAACATCAGGTACTTTGACTTCCTCTTTAGCGATACTTTGACTCTTTGACTTTCCGATACTTGCTGTCATTCTTGACACTTTCATATCCCAACAATCCTCCCCTGCTTGAATTCTACTAGCGGCTTCAAGTTCCTTTGTGAATTATCTTCTTGGCTCCATCTTTAAGGAAAGATTATATCTTAGTCTTTGGATTGTATCTTTATAGTTTATGTGCTTGTATCAGTATTATCAAAGTATCTTTAGAATTATTCTTTTACAACATCATCCATAAGCTCCATCTTTTAAACAACACAACAACAATTGACAATTTGTACATTAATTGATTTAAGTTGCGGTCTATTCTCATCACTTCAGGTGTGTTAACTCCTCAGTGAGGGTGAATCATTGAAAATTTAATGGATTTTGATCTCTTTACCAAAGCCATTAACTCGGGAGTAGCCAAATGTTTTGGTGTGTAAGACCATGGTACATTGATAACCATATGATTTTAGCAAATCATCTATCAAGCAATTTGAGTTGTCTTTACCAAAAGTACCCTTACGAGACTAGTTAGTTCTTTCAAACATGGTGAACTAATTACCATATAATGGTTTTTCCACAGCCTTTACCACAAGCCATTTTCTTGTGGGCTAGCCAACTCTTCACATTTATGATATGGTAAGTTGATGACCATACAACTTATTAGCAAGTTGTCAACTAAAAACGGATTTGAAATATCTTTACCAGAGCCGTTTGCTCATGGATTAGCCAATCCTTTTGTAACCATGGTGGATTGATAACCTATTGATGTTGCCATCTCAAAAACCATTTATTTTATTCAACTTTTGTTTCAAAATATTTGTTACTTAACAAAGGTTTCTTTCAAAATCACTTAAATACGGTTAAAAGTCGCATAGCGATACTTTGATGAAAGTCTTGTTTGATGTGATACTTTGAATAAAATGTTGATATTTCAAAAGAATTTATTCAATTAAAATTCATACCGATTATTCATCATCATCAACAATTGTAGTCCATCGTCGCTAAGAAATGATGACGGACATGCTATTTCATTATCTTCTTCTACTTCCATTCCATGCTCTAGCATTCTCCTCATAAGTTAAGTGTAAGAGGATATCTTCAATTAGCTAACATGTGAATCATAATTCCATCTTCTAGCTCTAGAACATGTACTCAGTTCTTCAAAATCTCCGACTAACAATCTCCCAATTCTCTTGATTCTTCCAAATTTGTGAAGTGCTTTGTTCTTGATTTCCTATAAAGTTGTGAGATCTCCAAGCAATACTAAACCAACTCCTTCCGATGGATTTTGTTCAAAGTAATCTCGCACCACATGATATAAATAGAATAAATCCACTCTATCTATGATGTGCAATAAATCCATATAGCGGTTGAACACTCGAAGCTTTCATCATCTCTATGAAACATGGATAGCTTCCATCTTTTGATTCTACAACTTCAAAAGCACTAATTTGTGATTTGTTCATCTTCATCTCAGCATCATCTGTAGAATACTCAAAATCCACTATTCTTAAGTAATTCTTTAGTTCATCATTAGTATCAGATCGTAACTCAACTTTCTCTTTTCTTTGATATTGTATATCTTCAACTTCAGTTTTTCTTTTTCTTTTTCTATCTTTTTCTTTCCAAGCAACATCATCTTTATAATGTTTGATGCTTTCAACATTTTTCTTAGAAGCTTCCCTAACAGCATCATACAATTCTTTCATTTCAAAATATTTAAACCTCGCACAATCCTTTATATCCTTGAATTTTTAGATAAGCCATCATTGCATTTCTGTCTTTAGCTCGATTTGGTCTTCTTGGTAGAAATCTAACAGGAATTGTCACACCCCCAAAATATCGCAGCGGAACGATAGTGTCTTTGGGGTATGACTTCATAGCACAAAGTATGGATCTGAAGCGACCTCTAAAATGAGACGTTGAAAAGTTTACCATTCGATTAAATAAAGTTAAAGTTTACAAAACATGAGATCCCAAAGTTTGATAATACATAAAGGTTACAAAACATGTCGAATGGTAATAGATAAAACACAAGACTCCAATGTATGCCATGTGACCCAAAAGCTCCATGAAATACTATAAATATTCAGGCACAGAGATAAACATGCTAAAATGTGTCAACACAATGGTTGGTGAGTTCATAAGTTTGTTGAAAATGATTTGAAAAAGTCTATAAGAATGTTGATGCGGCAAAGGCATTGTAAATCCATTCAGTTCGAATTCCAGCCCATACAAAACTTCATGCCTATGTTCTGAAACCATTGCCTAAAATAGAATTGTCAATCTTGTTTGTAAGTAGGACATATGTGCATCCGATATATACATGTACTTAATGCAAAGAATCACGATAGCTGAACCTCTTGACAAGTCTAAATTGTTTGTTGTGTTTTATTGAATAGCAGATTATATTCACCGAGTCGCGTCATCAAGGACCCAAGGGTGAAGTGCGACCGATAGTACTATCAATACCTCTCATCGGCTCCATGGTTAACCCGTTGCTAAAGTATGTATGTTGAAGCATAATTGAAAACAAGTTTAGCACATTAAGGCACATATCATAATAAACCACACATAATGTCCAAAGAGTATAAGAAGTATAGTGTAACACAATTGTATAAATGGTTTGAGTATTAGCAAGAGTAAAACAAGTATTTAAGCATGTATCTCCCCAAGAGTTTGTAAGAATTTAAGCAGAGTAAAAGCGGGGTATGAACTCACACAGTATGATTGATATGCTAACAAAAAAGAAGTGCTGAAAATGAGGCTCGGAAACTATCAGCGACCTAAAATGAATGTTATGACTTGAGTTATGATATGTTGTCGTGAATGCATGATTTGAAAAGGTATCACCCAATATGTTACTTGAAAACTAGTTATATAAAAATATTGTTACTTGAATGAGTGACGGTTCCATGTCAAAAATAATTACTTTTGAGCTAATGGTGAAAATATAGTTAAAACTATGTAACGGTTTTAGTAATTGAAAAATCGGTTTACAAGCGGACTTAATAATATATACATAGGAAAACTAACTTCGTTTTAAGGTCCGTTTCCCAGAGCGTCCGTTTAGGCCCTCAAAACCTTGATTAAAAATCAAGACAGCATACTAATGCTGTGAATAGTGTTTTCAGCACATTTTTGACTCAAAGTTCGGTTAACCATAACTCACTTTCAAGTCCGTTTTCAAGTTCTTTATATCCACGCGAAGGTAATTAAGTGTACTAACATATTTTTAAACTTTGGAGATTTCACAGAAAGTTTAGGGTCACTGTTTGGTCAGTTGAAAATCGTGACAGCATGTACATTTTCGAGGAAAATGGTAGTTTTAAATGGTAACTTGAAAACCACGTTATCTTTTTAGTTATAACTCGTTTTAGCCCGTTCAAAAGGCCACGTTCATGGATAAAAATCTATTTTCTAAAACTTTAATAAAACTTATAAAATGACTAACTTTTTGGATAAATTATAAATTTCGGACAGTAGCTCCAGCTCATTTTAAACTTTACCATTTTATCTACTTGTTTAACCACAAATTACACCACAAAAATCCCTTAAACTACACTTTACTAATCCACTAAAATGAAATATTAGTCGAACCATAATAAATAAAATGACCATTTTTGGGGTTAAAACTAGCACTTACAACATACTAATTAACATAAACTACATTAAGCCTTCAATATAAAAAGATGTAAACTCACTTTGTTGTTTCATTTTTCATTCCTCAAATTTTTATAAACTTCTAACTAGTACATACTTGTTATAAAAATTAATAGGACACATATGGGTGATAACATTTGATAAACATGAATAAAACTACAACAGAGCAAATATGATCATATGGACTTCATAAAATGTATGAAAAATATATATGAAAAGGTAAAAGATGAAGTTTTATGCTTACAAGTTACTTGATGAGGTTTAGTGAACAAAGGTTTAATCCTAAGCACCCTAGGTTTTTATTTCAAAACCTTAATCAAGAGTGTGTCTAGATTATGATGAGCTTGACAAGAAAATTTTTTGGTGATCCTCCTTGGTCTAACAATGGTGGCCGGTTCTAGGTGAAGAGAGGAAAGGAGACTTTTGATCTTTTACACTAAGAAATTTTGTGTTGTATGTGTTTGTGATATTTTAAGTATAATATGATAGACTTGAAAGAGATATTTTGCAAACTTAAGTGTGTCATCTTTGGGAGGTCGACATGTATGAAAAAAAAAAGACCAAATGTGTTTTGACTAGCTAAATACATATGTGTAGTAGAAAAGTGTAGTTAATTAAGGATGATTAATAACTTGTGTATTTATTTAAGCATTTGGGGTAGCGTTAGCTAAAAATAAATTTTAACGGATCAAAATAAAATATATTGAAGTCATAAAAATTATAAAAGTACATTTCTTGCAAAATTTGAGTGAAATAATAATTATCGTGTAGTTTTTAAGAAAACCATCGTAATTATATAAATATAACAATTTATATACAAAATAAATTTAAAACACTGGGTAAACTCATAATATTATTTTTATAAACTTAATATGAGTACAAAAATATATCGGGAAAATTTTTGGAAGTATCGGATCAATTGTTCAAAATAATTAATTACGCGATAGCGTTTATTTAATAAGAAATTATGCGTTTAATGTGAAATGCAAAACTATGCATGAGCTAGTATGATGAATATTGAGTTTGAGAAATGACCGGAAATTGAGAATTGTGACAGGAATAGGTGACTCTAATGGTTCATCAACTTCAGCATTCAATTCCTCTTGCAATTTCTTAGTTGCTTACGATTAGGGTTTTGTTCAATTTCATTAGCTTCTCTACAGCATTTAATTCCTCTTGAAACTTTCTAGGCTGGCTTCCTCATTCATAGCAACTTGGCTCTTATCTCATGCTAAAAGTAGGTTTCTTTTTCTTCCTTTTCTCTACCAACTTGCCCTTACCTTTATCTTTTGGATCAATAACAGGTTGAGAAGTTCTTGGTTGTTCCTCTTCTTGCACTCTTTGGAATATTAACACCCTTTTGTGATAAACCTTGCAAAATTACAGGAATGGTTTTGTCATCACTTGCGTATGTATAGGTTTGGGTGTAGCTTCTTATCTTCTTGTGTGAGTTGAAGGTCCGACTTCCTCTTCAAAGTTTAACAACCTTGGAGTAATCAATTCTTGTCTGCATAAGTTCGGTGATAGCGATACTTTGATCGGCTGATACTCTTGATCATTAGTACTTTGAATAACCCTGCGGTTTCTTGAACTTGATCCTTTCTTCCTCCAGTGCTTTCAATATTAACATATTCTTGATTACTTGAATTCAGTCTCATAACAACATCTTCTTTCAATTTCTCTTCTTCAAAATTCCTCCCCAGTGGAATGAGAGATGATTGTTTTGGACCTTTATTAGTTTTTGTCTTCTTAAAGCGCCTTTGCTCCTTCTTTTTAGATTTGACCCATATAGATGATGTTGAACCAATGGCGGACAAATTCTTGAGAGTCTTCTAAACTTGAGCTTCAACTTCTTAATCTGTTTAGCTTGAGCCTCAGTTAGTCTTCAACTTGACTAACTCCTTTGTCAAAACATAATTATCAATGTCAAACCTTGAGGTATAGTATATAGATCATCTCCTTGAATTGGTGAATGTTCCTCACGTTGAGAATCGAGGAGCAAGTCTTTGTGGAGATGGAGAAGGTGAAAGCGCAACATCTTCTTGAACTTGGTGCTTGGTGATACCTTGTGATCGCGATACCTTCTTGAGATCGCACTTTGAGGCGGTACCTTGAGGCAATACCTTGATGTCGGTACCACTCGAAGGCAGTACCTTCTCTATCTTCATCCTCTGCGGCATCGGCTCGAATGGCTTGAACAACTTCCATCATAGAAGTAGTTAAAGGAGTGTCCCTTCTAGTGAATAAATCACTCTTCCTAGCCATGAAAGTGAAAATCTTGGCTTGTTGAACCACAATAGGTAAAAGACTTGTAGGCTTAGGCAACATAAGAAAGTTGTTTATTGAGGAATACTTGAACAAACCTTGGATACATTAACCATTTTGAGCCATGAGTGATGTGTGAAAGCATTCCATCTAGAATTAACCTGAAAAATTGAAAACACGATGGGTTAACAATCTTACTATAGCGGATGCTATGTTAGATCCAAATTGCTCCATGAAGTACTTTTAGCACTAATACAATGAAGCAACACATGCACTAAAACTTCCAGTGAGGACAAAATAGTTGTTTCACGAATGTTTGTTCAGTTAAAGACCCTTCGTAACCAATGTGCCCAAAGTATCCCATATCAGTTGCTTATCAAAGCAGAATAGCCCATTATCATCATTAAACAATAAGTCTTCACGAATAGAGGCTTGATAACCTTGTTTTCTCCATGAAACCATAGCATGAATATATATTCATCATTCTCCATATGAACCCTAAGTTGTATCCCCAAAATTGTTGAATCGGGGCTCAATAACATCTGGTTCTACTAATAGATTTAGCCGATTGGCGACCGGTAAGAAAATGATGATGTCATGAAAGATTGCATTTTCTTCAGTCTTGTCTAAATTAGCCACCATATTGTGCTTTGAAGCTGTATTTTGATTAGCCATTGATGATTATGTTATCCATGAAATAAGAGATATGAATAATATAGGTGAAAGTGAGAGAAATATGGAAAAGAAAAGATTCACCGAAATATCGATATGAGGAAAAATCAGACGATTATTTATAGGTGAGATTTAAAAATCCACATCCAATAACAAAATTCTTGTTAGTAATAATTACCCCTCAATATTACCGTTGGAATAGTACTTTTAATAAGACAAACAGTACTTCCATGTATCACGGTACTTTCCAAGCAGTACTTTCCAAGCGGTACTTTCATAAAATCAAAAGCGTTACTTTTCCATTTCTTCCCTTCCATACTAAGTAGACATTAATATCCTTCCCTCAAACAATGCATAGGACTATACTTACACTAAAATACTCCTCCCCTTAAATATCATAGCTGATGAAATTAATCATGCCAACACTCACCACCAAGTGAGTAAATCTTGAAACATCAAATCCTTTGGTGAGTAAATCAGACTACATTATCATCGTGTAGCACCTTGACAACATTAATGAGCCTATGCTCATAACAATCTCTGATGAAGTGGTGCCTAATCGGAATATGCTTGGTCTTGGAATGATAAACCGGATTCTTCACAATGCAAATGGTACTCTCATTATCAATATTGATAGGATTATTCTTGAAATTGAATCCATAATCGAAGAGTTGATTACGCATCCGCAACACTTGTCCCAGCGACTTCTGGCTGGCCGCATATTATGCCAGTTGATGATGTTCTGCAATTGTTTTACTTTACCGCTGCCATGAAACTAATCTTCTTCCAAGATATTGGCATCCACACGTGGTTGATCTTACGTCATAGTTGTCACTGCACGCCAATCACTATATCGAAGCTTCCAAGTGAAAAGGTGAATCCTTTGGATACCACACCCCTAACTTAGGTTGTTGTTTCAAATACTGAAGAACCTCTTCATACTGCATTTCATGAGAGATCTTTGGTGTGACTTGATATCTTGCATAAACAAGCGCAAACATGATATCCGGGCCTTGATCATGATAAGATACATAAGGCAATGATCATTGATCGTATAATTTGACTTCACTTGGTTGTCCATCTTCATCCTTGCCCAATGAGTTGATAGATTTAATAGGTGTACGGGACTTCATATCATCAAAATTGAACTTCTTAAGTATGTCCATAACATCTTGGTCTTGACTTATGAAAATTCCCTTCTTTGGCAACTTAGTCCCAAAAGAAAGTTAACTTCGCCCATTGAACTCATTTGAAATTCATTACGCATCGACTTCTCAAACTCCTTGACCATAGGCTTTGGTAGCTCCAAATATGATATCATCTACATACATTTGAACTAGCATGATATCCTTCTTATCTCTCTTGATAAACAAAGTCTTATCTATAGCTACTCATCCTATAACCATGTTGCAATAAAAAGGTAGATAGCCTTTCATACCAAGCTCTTGGTGCTTGATGTAAGCCATAAAGAGCTTTGACAACTTTGTAAACTTTGTTAGGATGTTTAGGATCTTCAAAACCAGGAGGTTGTTTGACATTTACTTCCTCTGTAATCTTGCCATATAAAAAGGCACTCTTAACATCCATTTGATAAAACTGAAATCCCATATAAGAAGCAAAAGCAAGAAAGATTCTAATTACTTCATACTACTAGGAGCAAACACTTCATCATAATCAACTCTTTCTTCTTGTACATAGCCTTGTGCAACTAATCTGGCTTTGTTCTTGATGACATTCCCTCTTTCATCTCTCTTGACTCACGAACACCCATCTTGTACCAATGACCTTCTTACCACCAGGAAGATCACATAAGACCCAAACTTCTTGAAGTGCAATTGGGCGATTCTTCTTGCATAGCTTCAACCCAACTTTCTTTAGTCAATGCTTGAACAATATTCTTGGGTTCCTCTTGAGAGATAAAACAAGTAAACAAACATGTTTGATGGTCCTTATGATTAAGTATGTTTTGTTTATAGACAAAGCTAAGTAAAGCATTATGTGGTTTAATAAAAGTCTTAGCTCTGTGTCTAGTCATCACTCGAGTAGAAGGACCAATGATTTGATGTTAGGATGATTCTTATGAATTCTTAAGTTTGGAAACTGTGGAACTCCATAAGTATCTTCCAAATTAGTAAAATCAGCATCTTCATTGGAATCACGGGAAAATACCTTCATCTTCAAACTCATCATGATATCTTCTAATCCGGGCATGGTAGGATCATCCAAATCATCAAAGTCATGCCGTGGCAGTGTGAGAGTACTTTGGTCAAAAGTATTGTCCAAAGTCGCGTGAGAGTACTCTGCTGGATCTTGTTCTTCTTCTCTTGCCTCTTCATAAGCTCTTCTTTGGTCATCAGTATAAGAATGTGCAAAAACATCTTGAAGAAGCATCTGATTAAGTTCTTCTTGAATAGATTGATCCTCGAGACAAGACAATGAGGATTTTGGCTTATCGATACTTTTCTCTGATCTCGGCGGGTTGAGGTTCTTCAAATCAAAACAGATAGCATCACAGGTCCTAATATGGACTCCATGAACAACATATTGTAAAATCTTCTCCATTATACTTAGGGTTGTTTTTCTTCTCTAACAGGTACATAATTCATGGAAGGAGTTAAAACTTCAAGATCAAACATTCATCGGGACCTTTACCTTTCTTATTAACTTGATCTTCTAAAAACTCAACATGAAGACAATCTTGAACCTTCAAGTGACTC
>OU343225.1:134909190-135005790 GCA_910596185.1 Chrysanthemum makinoi
AAACATTGGATCAAACAATTTCTTTAAATCATCTTCTGATAGAGGTACATAAGGAGTTGCTGGAGAGGGATTAGAAACAAGAGTAGAACTGATAGGACTACTCGAAGAAGGTTGAGATGCGGGTCCAGAACTGGTTTGTCCTGGAGCCATTGGACCGGTCAGCTTATCAAACGTAACGTGAATTGTTTCCATAATACTTCGGTTCTTTTGTTGTAGATTCGTATCCTTCTGTTTGGTGCATTTCCTACAAATACTCCAATGTCCGCTTTAGCTTTAAGTTTGCCTAAGTCTTGGCCGTCATTAGTTGGATAACACAATGCACCAAACACACGAAGGAATGAGAGATTAGGTTTTCTATTGTGGACAAGTTCATATGGAGTTTTTCCATGAGCAGTGTGAATTAGGGATCGATTTTGAGTGTAGCATACAGTGGCAATGGCTTCAGCCCAGAGAAACATTGGAACCTTTGAGTAAATCAGCATTGTTCTTGCGGCTTCCACAAGAGTTCGATTTCGTCTTTCAACTACACCGTTCTGTTGAGGAGTTCGTGGAACACTTCTTTGATGACTGATTCCAACACTTTCATAAAACTCACTAAGTTGTTGTTAACAAACTCAGTTCCATTGTCTGTTCGGATGATTCTGACAATCTTGTTAAGTCGAACCTGCAGCTGTTTGATAAGTTTGATGATGATATCTGGAGTTTCATCCTTTGTCCTTAAGAACTTAACCCAAGTGAATCGAGAGTAATCATCAACCACAACTAACACATATTTCTTCCCAAAGATATTCTGCACTCTCATGGGTCCACATAAATCCATGTGAATTGAAAGAACTTCTTACTGAGTTTGTAGGTTAGGTTTGTGGGCATACTTCTTGCTTTTTCCCAATTGGCATGCTGAACAAAAATGATCTTTTTCATAATTTAGTCTGGGTAAACCTACAACTAAGTCCTTTCTGAGAGATCATTGATGGTGGCGAAGTTCAAGTGATTGAGACGACGATGCCATAACCATGACTTTGTTTTCGAAGCCTTTGACAACAAGCAAATTGGAGAAGACTTCATCATATCTTCGATAGAGATGGTGTATAGATTTGAACCACGTGTTCCTCTTAAAAGTTCTTTACCATCAAGTTCTCTAACGAAACAAGTATGTTTTCTGAAGGCCACTTCTAGATCAGAATCACAGAATTGACCAACAGAGAATAAGTTATGACCAAGACCTTCTACGTAATATACCCTGGAGATAACACTATCACCGACAACATAATCTCCATAACCCATAATTGCACCAAAATGATCGTTCCCGAATCTAACAGTTCCGATGAATTTACTCACGAAGTTCATGAGCCGCGACCGGTCTCCAGTCATATGCTTGGAACACCTGAGTCCAGGTACCACAGAACGATTTGAACGATCTGCAGTTGAACACAGACAAGAATGGATAACTGGATAATTGGGATCCCCATGCAAGAATGGGTTCCACTTGGTTAGTAACAGTGATTGGAACACCCACATCAGAAGTAGAAACAATGGAATCATTAGAAATAGATGCAGTGCTAGTGTCCATATTTGACCTATTCAAAGTATGTTCACTTCTTAAGGGAATAGTTCTACCAGTAGGCATCCATTTTCTAGTGGGCATTGATTTAGCAAATTTAGGGCAAAGCTCATTAATCTTACGGCCAGTAGGTATCCATTGATAACCTATATTACTAAATTTCCTTCCTGTGGGTTTCCACTGTTTTCTAACTTTCTTTCGCCTTTGCCTTTTAGCCTTCTTAGCTTGAATTTTTAACATTAACAGAAAACAAGCAGTCATCATTACATGGTTTGCGAATAGTAGCAGAATTCGAATTAATTACAGTACGCTTATAGCTAATACTAGAATCAACACGATTCGTTTTATTCAACTCAAACTTAATATTCCTAGGGTGATCTTCTACTCTCTTCCAATGCACATTCTTAGCTTGCGAGGTCCTATCTTGCTTGGTATTGCCTGGAGGCTTTGACCCGCTTGCTTTAATGTCACTGATTACTCCTGTAGAGGGAATTATGGGAACATTAGTTGGTTGATCTACTTTTTGCATTCCTGAACTAGACGTGCAGGGATCTGAACTACTTGAAGGCACATTAGTGTTCACTTTCTTAAAATTGGGCATAGAATGGTTTGTATGCTTGGCACTAGGCATAGAACAAGGCATCACAGCTTTACCTTTCGCACCTAAGGATTTAGGACATGTTGCAATTAAACATTCTAGCAGCTCTTGAGATCGTTTGGCCTGAATGCAAGCAAACCTAATTTCTCTATCAAGAGGTTTATTAATGAAATCCTCTTCCACAATCTCACGAGACATTCTAGACTATCCTTAAGGTGAGCACAATAGTTATGAAACACAGGTTCATTATTCCTAAGATGAGGAGGAATGTATTTAACAGTCACAGTATATTTGCAGTCTGAGGATGACTTTGATGCAACATTCTCATTGAAAACAAGTGGCAGTTTCCCTTTTTCCTGACTCCTCAGATTCTCAATTTCTTTTTGTAAAGACGTTATTTTTTCGTTGTTTTTGTCACGAGTGACTTTCATTGAATCATATAACTCTTTAAAGTGTCGTTTAACTTTTTCATTTTCTTCTAGAAAACTCTCGTTTTCTTTTTGTAAAGCATTAACCAAGTTTTGAAGATGAAAAGTTTGAGAATACTGAGAATCTAAAGGAGGAGGCATTTGGGAGCCAGTCACATTGTTCTTTTCACCCTTTAATTGAGAGATTTGGGCTTTCAACTTTCTGATCGTGTTACAATGAGCTTGAATCTGTTCGTCACGTTTGTTTATCTAAAAAACTGCATCAAACTCTGGAACATCTGAGGATGTCTTGATATTTGAGGTTTTGACATTTTCTTTAAGATGTTGATATTTTAGTTGTAAATCAAAATGTTCAACTTCTAGTTTAGAAAGATGTTTTACCAAATTATCGTGATCATCCTGATCAATTTTCTCATTTAGTTTAGAGTTTTTGTTTTCAAGCTCAATGACACGATCATGGGAAACTTTCAGAGCAACAGATAATTCATGAAATTGAGAAGCATTAGAGTGCTTAGTAACAATTCGTAGCAGTGTGTAAAACACATCTTGAGTAATACATTCAGAAATAAGATTCTCATTCAATGTATGCAAGTTCTTCCTCTCAATCTCATTATATTTTGATTCTCGCTCATAGTCACTAACCTCAACTATCATTGCATCAAATTCCTTTTCCATTTCTTTAATATCTGAATCCATCCCCTTTTTAAGACTCTCAAATTGATCTTTTAGTTTTTAAAGAAAGGCATGACCTTAGTTAAATAGCATTCTTTAGTTTGCTCAAAACCCCTTTCCCTTTCAGTTATCCCAGTGGTGTGATCCTTTTCTTACAAGTTTTCTCAAAATCAACAAATAATTGAAAAATAACATATTGACTGATTAAGGTCTTGCTTTAGTGGCAATAGTTCTAGGAACTAAATGCATTGGTGTATTAGGAGGATACACAGTTGTTGAAGGCATTTTCCTAAGGGGGGGTTTGTTACAACAAGATTCTCTGCTTTTTGCTTATCTAAATCCTTTTTTCAAAACACTTGTTCGGGTGTTAACAACGTTTTAGGCTTAAACTTGTTCAAGGAAATCCAATTTTCCTTTTTGTAATCATGGGGTTTGATCGTTATGTTATTCTCTTTTACATTCAGGATCTTCTAGCTTCTTATTCATTTTCTCCCTAGATGCACCATCTAATTTTCTATCTTCCTCAGTGCACTCAACGCAACTAGGTTTCTGTCTAGGTTTAAGAATTTCATTTCCATCATAGTACCTTATGAGCAGCTCTAGCCTTTTTAACAACTCTGGATTTGGTTCCTCAATAATGGGAATGCTATGCTTATCGCTTAAGACTCTATGCTTAGTGATCAAGTGAGCAGTCTGAATGGTATTCCCTTGTACGTACAACTTATTTTCAAGCTTGTTTTTCAAAGTTTTTAGATTGGAAAAATCATTCAAAAGTTTTGATTCCTTAGCATTGAATTCTTGCTTAAGCATTTTAACATTTTCTTGAAGTTCTTGTTTATGCTTAGCAGTTTTAGAAAGCTTTTCTTGTAAGGAGTTTAACTCTTGTTTTAAGACTTCTTCTCTAAAGTTACTTTTTCTAATAATTGTACGCATTTGGTCATCCATTTCCTGCTCACGGGTGGTCAACTCAAACTTAGCACGTTGTTCATAAATATCAACTTGTTCTTTATAGGCATTCAGTTCAGAGGTAACAGAATCATCAGGGGCACATGCAGTGCATTCATCAAAAACATGATCATCATTGACTGCAGAGGATGCATTACTTGGTACAATCTCACTTTCACTTTGTTTCACGTATTGATCATATGGGACAATATTACTATTACCCTCATCATCAATATCTGATTCATAAGTTTCAAGAGACTGTACTTTATTATGCATCTTTTGCTCATCAACATCATCATATAGTTTTAATACCTCTGAGATGATTGATTCTTTGGATGGACCACTTGTTGTGGTGAGGTGACCTTTGGAGAGACCATTGGAGAAATGCTAGCCATGAAAATTTTCTGTGCAGTAGGTTCATCATCGACGTCAGAGTCGTATGCATCACAGTCGGCGACTTGAAAGGCATTTGATGATTATGACCTATCTCCTGAATTGGCTGCTCATCCACATCTGCATCATATGTCTTGGCATTGCCTCAGCAAGAAACAACAACTCCTCTTCATCCAGAACAGCTCCATTGTCCTGAGCTTGCACAAGTAACATCTTATCTCTGAAGTACTCTGCATTTTGTGGGCGTTTTGGGGATGTGCAATTTCTAGCTATATGTCCATCACCACCACAGTTGTAGCACTTGATTGGCTTTGCTTGTCCTTGATTTCCATTCCTTCCCCTATTCTGATTTACCACATATCCTCCACCAGCTCCAGCATTCCCATTTCGTATCGTCTTCCTTGAAGTGGTTGCCCCATAACCTTTCCATCTCTGACAACAGCATGATTGTGTAGATTGGATGCAGTTCTGAGCTCATTGTTAGTGTGAAGACTGTTGGTATGTGTTTTGTTTAACCATAAGAGCCAGTTGATTAATGAAGTGTCCCATGACTGCATCAGGCTTGCTTGAACCTCGATCAGAATGAGTTTGTGATTACAATTACCCATGGGTATGACTTGAGAGGCTTTGGTAGTAATACCAACATTGGTGTAGAAAGCAGTTGAGTCATTTGACGAACTGGTTTCTCCCTGCTTAGATTTGAACTGCTCAAGAATCTTTTTTTCAAACATAGCATGTCTCTCATTCTGAAGAAGGAAGGCATATAGTTGCTCATAGTTTGTGTTCTTCAATCCTTTGGTTAGCTTCACAGAGGTGACAAACTTGTGCCATTCGGGATTCATGTTGTTCACAAACTTTGAGTTCAGCTGAATGTTTGGCATAGTCATTCTGATATTCCTCATATCATTTACAAGCTTGTGGAATCTCACGTAGTACTCATAGACACTCTCATCTGGTTTCATCTTGAAGTGCTCAAACTCATCATACATCTGTGATTCTCTGTCTTCCTTAGTTAATTCAGAACCCGAGAGAAGCATCTTGACATTATCCCAAACAGCCTTGGCCTTAGTGTTGTGATTGATAAGCTTGTAGATGTCTTTTGGAAGACCATGTAGTATATGTTTGAAGCCCCGATATCAGCATCGAATCTCTTTTTCTCCTTATCACTGAGCTCATCATACATTTTTGGTCTGTCCAATCCAAAGATCATGGTTTCAAGCATGGGTGGACGAGTATCTGAACCAGCTGCTTGAACATCCTCAGCAACAGTAGAGATGATTGTAGGTACGTTGGTAGACATGTTTACAGATTACACGGGATTTTATAACTCAATGATTAAACCGGGAAATAGATTCTTTCACTAGATTTTACTAAATTAAGAGAAAACCGTAGTAAAAACAAAAATTAACCAAGTCGCTAAGAGTTATTGAACCAAGTCGCTAAGCCCAAGTCGCTAAGACCCAAGTCGCTGGACACAAGTCGCTAAAACACCAAGTCTCTACACAGTCAAGTCGCTAAAGAGCAACTCGCTAAGGTCCAAGTCGCTAACACCAAGTCGCTAAGAATTATGACAACAAATCGCTACCGTTAAGTTGCTAAAGATCAACTCGCTAAGATCCAAGTCGCTAGTATCAAGTCGCTAACAATTTACACTACAACTGAAAATTTCTGAAACAAGTCGCTAACCTCACCAAGTCGCTAGCCGTAGTGGAGAATCCACTAACTTGTACTATTTGTCGGCTTGTCTCAATAGACAAGTCGCTAGGCTCAAGTCGCTAACAACTAACACTAAACTCGCTAAAATTTTACTGAAGCAAGTCGCTACGATGAAAAACACAACGAGAACCAAGTCGCTAGCAAGAAAAAACTTCAAAAACACACTTTTCAATCCAAAACAAGCACAACCACAGTGATTCAAGCTTTCCAAATCAAAACCCAAACACTTACAATGATTCTAAACACAAAAGTACACCCAAAATTCAAACTTTAACACTAGAAATGATCCAAATGATGCAAAAACCACTAAACTTTTTCAAACTCAAAAACCACCTAAAACCACTAGAAATCCAAGGATATGTAAGAGAGATGATCAAACCATGGCTCTTGATACCAATTGTTACATATTGGATTTCACAAACACACTAAACCAATGATCAAAGAGGCGTATACAAGAGGTTTTAGAGAGAGAAAGAGTTAGAGGTTTGGGAACTTAGTGAGAGAAAATGAAAGTATTATTATGAGCTCCAACTCTCTACCTTGGGAGGTAGAGAGTATTTATAGTCTTACATAAATCGCCACCTACGGGCTGTGGATCAGGCATACAGTGGGTAAAGACCCGTCCGTCCTCCACGGTGTTACTTAACTAAATACTACTTAACATTAAACAATCTATGACTACGAGCTTTCTAACGATTACATATACTTTAGGTGACCGACTCTTTAATGACTGGATTTTCTAAATCCTAACAATCTCCCCATTAGGGAGGTCACCTCAAAAATACATTGAATACAAACAGATATTACAATAAGATTGTTCTTGGATTCTTGTTAAAGTTCTTTGCTCTGCAGCTCATAGTCATTGATTCATCATTTTTGCATGTTTGGTTAATCCAAGGGAAGGTCTTTATCTGATCCACGTGATGATGAGTTTTGAGCCAGCTTTGAGATCATCAGCTATAATAAATCTCTGACTCTTCTATTGTGGTGTTGGTATTATGTGATGTTGTGACATTTGGACCGACATGCTCACATTCTGGATCATGATTTCTTCTCATCAGAGTAGCGGAAGCTTTCGTTGATTCATGATATTGGCAGCAGCGTAGCGGAAGCATGGAGTGAGAATATCAGAGTCATTGATGCACTAATCATGATTTCTTTTGAAATGAATGTGATGTGTGAGCATCCGGCTATGGATTGACCGCGTCATTCTGATCAGCTGCAAACGTCGGGCGTACCTGCATACAACAGTTAGCAATAAAGTGCACGAAAGTGTCTTTGATCACTTTTGTTGAATTGAGGTACATGGCCCACGGTTCCCAGTTGATCAGTACAAGTACTGCCTGTGATCAGGTAAAATTCTGAAGAATTTCCTGGACAGGGTTTCGCAGCTGCTCTAGCTGTTCTCAAACCGGAACGTCTCAAAGAAGACAACACGGAGTGAGTGAACCAGCGAATTGAGATTCACTGATTGATGAAAAGAGATTTGAAAAACAATCGTGTATCGCACAATAGAAATTGTTTTTGCAATACAACGAAGGTTTTAATGAAAATCAATTATCAATCATAAACACCTTTTATTTTGAAATTTTAGTACACAGTCGATGTGCTAATGAAAAGAGTTTTTAAGCACAACAACCGATTTCTCAAAGGTATCCGTCAGTCCATAACCTGAACCAGGATTGATTCTAAAGATTGAATCGCCCCATTGTTTCTGTTCAGTTGTCACATGGTTGATCAATTGGATAGATCTCACATGCCACCCACCAGGAGCTTGTTTGATGTTGGCTCCAGAAGGCTTTCCATCTTCATTGTGAATATGTTTGCATATCACTCAGATGTTCTGGCAATACCACAAGGATAATGCGTACGACTCATAAGATATAATCTCTCTTTCCACATTGTGTGAAACAGAGACTCTTCATTGACAGTGTCCTAAAGAGATTTTTGTGATGATCTCGTGGCTCTAGACTCAATAGTGCACATTTGGTTCCTATGCCGGAGACTAGGGAGAGGGTCTCCTTCTTCAATATCAACAAACTTTAAGAGAAAGTCGATAGATAATGTCGGTTCCCCGTGAGAATGAAACAAGTCCTTTTAAGAGGAACTTGAGTAGCTTGGGAAGTTGTAGTGCAGTGCGTCACTGGGTCCATGTCGTCTTGTCTTCAATACCGATGTTACCTTGGTAACCCCCAGTAGCATATGAATTGAACCCGGTTTCTGCCTTAAGGTTGAATAAATGGAGGGCTATTTCTTTTCACCCTTTTCTCATTTCATTTCTTTTTCATTCTTCAACCCCTTCAGTGCTAACCGAGACTTCATAACCAGAACCTTGTTGGGTTTATTCCAGTACAAGCTCAGTCTCAGTCCGCACTCTTCCCATATATCACTTTTCTCCTTTTTTGATCAAACCTAAAGACTACTACACTATCTACTGGATTGTCCCTGGGTAGATCCCTCCGATTTTGGCAGATCATGGGAACAAATACCTAACCTTATCATCCTTATATCACCATACATAAAGTAAATTTGGTCGGTCTATTTGGTATTGTTCATCTGCCATTGGAACCAATTGAAAACCATTTGAAAATCAATTAAGATACTTATGATATATTATCAAAGCATTTTTGTACCTGAATGGTTTTTGATATTTTTAGAAACAGAGCTCCCCCTCAACATGTGCCTCATGTATTTGAAATCATTTTGGCACACGGAGGCAAGAGGAAGAATTAACTTCTTTGATTACCATTTTTAAAAAAATATCAACATCACTTCCCTGATCAAATCAAGTAGATAAAGCATATTAAGGAAGGATGAGGTTTTCATAAATTTGCTCCCCCTCAATATGTGCCTCGAGGTTTGAAAGAGTTTTGCACATATTAGAAGGAACCTGCACTTAGATACAAATCAATCACGTTTCAATTCTTTGTGGTTTAAAATAGATGCTCCCCCTCAACATGTGCATGAAAAATTTGAAATCGTTTGGCACATGTGGGGAGGAAATCTTGCTAAACACTTATGAAACCATTTATCAAATTATCAGTTTAAATCCAATTTAAATCACAAATTCTCCCCCGATCACAATTTTCAAATCATTTGAGATTTGTGATCTCTGTAGATTTAAATTGATTTTGAAAGCTTTCGAGGAGAATTGTGACTTGATTATGAAAACATTTTAACTGATAAGGATCGGATTTTGAAACTTTACACTCCATTGATTAAACATGCATGATTATCTTTTTGAAAACAATTGTATGTCGAACAACCTTTTGATTTAATTGAAATCATTCTCCCCCTCTATCAATGACATAAGTTGTTGATTGAGTGGTAGATATTTTTGACAAACGTTAAGTCCAGATGATTTTCAAAAATAGAGTGCGAGTTATTTTACAAAGCAATTAGTTTTCATTAGATAGTATGTAATTGTTTTAAAGAATCAGAGCATGAGATTTGAAGAACAAGATAAAGCATGGCTATGTTCTTTCTTTGAAAAATGGGTTATTGCCTTAAATGACAATAAACCATTGTTTCACTTTCTCCCAAAAATATTTTTTGATTTTTTTGATTTTTTTGATTTTTTTTAGAACATTCGAACAATATCTAAAGTCCCGTGTCATTCTTTGAATGACAACACAAAGACCGTAGATATTTTCGAATCGAGAAAAACATGATAAAAATGACAATATTTTTTTGAAAATTTTCAAGATTTTTCAGATTTTTATGGATTTTTTGAAAGTTTTATATTTTTCTATTTGCTTTTTGAAGGTTTTGAAATTTTGTATTTTGCTTTTCGAATAAATATTTACAAGATATGGATGAAGAAAGACCTTTACTCCTTTTCTTCCTCTTGAAGACGTTTAAGTGTTTCCGGTTGAAGACTCTTTAGACCAAGTCGTGGGAGGATAAAATCAAAACGTTCTCTAAGAAGAGCTTTGGTGAAGATGTCTGCTAACTGGTATTCAGTCCTTACAAAATAAAGTTCCACCACACCGTTTTCTACTTGCTCCCTAATGAAATGATGTCGAATGTCGATGTGTTTTGCTCTTGAGTGTTGAACGTTGTTGCATGAGAGAGCAATAGCACTTTTATTATCACAGTACAGAGGGATTTTGTTGAATTCAAAGCCATAGTCAGATAATTGGGATCTCATCCATAGGATTTGAGCACAACAAGATGACATGGCTATGTATTCAGCCTCTATAGAGGAAATAGAAGTACTCATTTGCTTCTTTGAAGACCAGCTCACAAGCTTATCACCCAGAAACTGAGCACCTCCAGACGTACTTCGACGTGTATCTTGACATCCTGCATGATCAGCATCTGCATAGGCTGTTAGTGACATACCGGTGTCCTTCGGGTACCAAAGTCCCATATTGATGGTTCCTTGGAGATACCGAAAGACCCGTTTAACCGCTTCAAGGTGTTTTTGGTAGGCTTAGCCTGATATCTAGCACACATGCAAACAGCGAACAGAATGTCTGGTCTACTGGCTGTGAGGTACATCAGGGATCCGATCATACTATGATATTTCGTTTGGTCTACCATGATCCCTAAGTGGTCCTCATCTAGTTTAGTACGCTCAATCATGGGAGTGTCAACAGGGTCACTAGAATGAAATCCAAATTTCTTTAAAATCTCATTTGCATATTTAGATTGATTTATAAAAATGCCTCCGGGACTTTGTGAAATTTGTAATCCCAAGAAAAATGACATTTGTCCCATCATTGACATTTGAAATTTGGAACCCATTTCATTTGAAAAATGATCACATTCATTGGGGTCAGTCGAGGCAAAAATAATATCATCAACATATATTTGAACGTGAATTAAATGTTTTCCTGACTTTCTGGTGAACAATGTAGGATCAACTGCTCCTTTGCTGAATCCAGTAGATAGAAGAAACTTTGATAGCGTATCATACCATGCCCTTGGAGCTTGCTTCAAACCATAAAGAGCTTTCTTCAAACGATAGACGTGAGTAGGATGCTCTGGATTCACAAAGCCTTCAGGTTGGCTGACGTATATGACTTCTTTCAGATCTCCGTTAAGAAAAGCCGTCTTTACATCCATCTGATAGACTACCATGTTCTTACTTGCAGCATTAGCCAAAAAGATTCTGATTGCCTCGATTCGAGCAACATGATCAAATGATTCTTCAAAGTCAATACCCTCCTCTTGACGGTATCCTTTTGCAACCAATCGAGCCTTGTTCTTTAAAACAACACCATGCTCATCAAGTTTCACTTTGAAGATCCACTTTAGAGCAATGATCATAGCACAATCTGGAGCAGGTACTAATTCCCATACATCAAGTCGATCAAACTCATGAATTTCTTCTTGCATGGCATTGAACCTGCTGTCTTCATTCATGGCGGTTTTAACATCTTTTGGTTCGACCTTAGAGAGTACGGAGTTGAAGAAGTACCATAAGGCATCGGTTGCAAGTTGTTTACGTGTGGATACTGGACGAGAGGGGTTTCCAATGATGTTGTCTAATGGATGATCATGTGTCCATTTTCTAAGGTGTTCATGTGGTTGTTGTTGAGGAACTGAAGTAGCAGAGTCGATTTCTCCTGATGAAGATGGTTCTGACGATGATTCAGGAGCAAATATATTTTCAAAGGGTTCATCTTCTGGAGGAGCAAAAGGATTTTCATCATCAATAACTGCAGCAACATTTCCATTGTGTACACTTGATGATTGAGGTATTGATGATGAGACCGAGTGATCAGCAGAAAGCGCTTCTTGACTTAGTGACATGAAAACTGAAGGATTGACTTCATTGACATGGATAGTAGCAGCCTCTGTTGATGGAGTTGACATTTCATTAGCATTTGGCTCATAGTGTTCATCAAACATTGGATCAAACAATTTCTTTAAATCATCTTCTAATGGAGGTACATAAGGAGTTGTTGGAGAGGGATTAGAGACAAGAGTGGAACCGATAGGACTTCTTGATGAAGGTTGAGATTCGGGTCCAGAACTGGATTGTCCTGGAGCCATTGGACTGGTCAGCTCATCAAACGTAATGTGAATTGTTTCCATTATACTTAGGGTTCTTTTGTTGTAGATTCGGTATCCTTTTCTGTTTGGTGCATATCCTACAAAAACTCCAATGTCCGCTTTAGCTTTAAGTTTGCCTAAATCTTGGCCCTCATTAGCTGGATAACACAATGCACCAAACATACGAAGGAATGAGAGATTAGGTTTTCTATTGTGGACAAGTTCATATGGAGTTTTTCCATGAGCAGTGTGAATTAGGGATCGATTTTGAGTGTAGCATGCAGTGGCAATGGCTTCAGCCCAGAGAAACATTGGAACCTTTGAGTAAATCAGCATTGTTCTTGAAGCTTCCACAAGAGTTCTATTTCGTCTTTCAACTACACCATTCTGTTGAGGAGTTCGTGGAATACTTCTTTGATGACTGATTCCAACACTTTCATAAAACTCACTAAGTTGTTTATTAACAAACTCAGTTCCATTGTCTGTTCGGATGATTCTGACAGTTTTGTTAAGTCGAACCTGCAGCTGTTTGATAAGTTTGATGATGATATCTGGAGTTTCATCCTTTGTCCTTAAGAACTTAACCCAGGTGAATCGAGAGTAATCATCAACCACAACTAACACATATTTCTTCCCAAAGATATTCTGCACTCTCATGGGTCCACATAAATCCATGTGAATTGTATGAAGAACTTCTGTAACTGAGTTTGTAGGTTTGGGTTTGTGGGCATACTTCTTGCTTTTTCCCAATTGGCATGCTGAACAAAGATGATCCTTTTCATACTTTAGTCTGGGTAAACCTACAACTAAGTCCTTTCTGGAGAGATCATTGATGGTGCCGAAGTTCAAGTGATTGAGACGACGATGCCATAACCATGACTTTGTTTTCGAAGCCTTTGACAATAAGCAAATTGGAGAAGACTTCATCATATCTTCGATAGAGATGGTGTATAGATTTGAACCACGTGTTCCTCTTAAAAGTTCTTTACCATCAAGTTCTCTAACGAAACAAGTATGTTTTCTGAAGGCCACTTCTAGATCAGAATCACAGAATTGACCGACAGAGAATAAGTTATGACCAAGACCTTCTACGTAATATACCCTGGAGATAACACTATCACCGACAACATAATCTCCATAACCCATAATTGCACCGAAATGATCGTTCCCGAATCTAACAGTTCCGATGAATTTACTCACGAAGTTCATGAGTCGCGACCGGTCTCCAGTCATATGCTTGGAACAACCTGAGTCCAGGTACCACAGAACGATTTGAACGATCTGCAGTTGAACACAGACAAGAATGGATAATTGGGAACCCCATGCAATAATGGGTTCCACTTGGTTAGTAACAGTGATTGGAACACCCACATCAGAGGTAGAAACAATGGACTCATTAGAAATAGATGCAGTGCTAGTGTCCGTATTTGACCTATTCAAAGTATGTTCACTTCTTAAGGGAATAGTTCTACCAGTAGGCATCCATTTTCTAGTGGGCATTGATTTAGCAACTTTAGGGCAAAGCTCATTAATCTTACGGCCAGTAGGTATCCATTGATAACCTATATTACTAAATTTCCTTCCTGTGGGTTTCCACTGTTTTCTAACTTTCTTTCGCCTTTGCCTTTTAGCCTTCTTAGCTTGAATTTTAACATTAACAGTTTTATCAGGGCATTTGACAGCATTAGACAAAACATTCACACCACATTCATGATTAGTAACGAAATCAAGCATCATCATTACATGGTTTGCGAATAGTAGCAGAATTCGAATTAATTACAGATGCACGCTTATAACTAATACTAGAATCAACACGATTCGTTTTATTCAACTCAAACTTAATATTCCTAGGGTGATCTTCTACTCTCTTCCAATGCACATTCTTAGCTTGCGAGGTCCTATCTTGCTTGGTATTGCCGGAGGCTTTGACCCGCTTGCTTTTATGTCACTGATTACTCCTGTAGAGGAATTATGGGAACATTAGTTGGTTTATCTACTTTTTGCATTCCCTGAACTAGACGTGCAGGGGATCGAACTACTTGAAGGCATATTAGTGTTCACTTTCTTAAAATTGGGCATAGAATGGTTTGTATGCTTGGCACTAGGCATAGAACAAGGCATCACAGCTTTACCTTTCGCACCTAAGGATTTAGGACATGTTGCAATTAAACATTCTAGCAGCTCTTGAGATCGTTTGGCTTGAATGCAAGCAAACCTAATTTCTCTATCAAGAGGTCTATTAATGAAATCCTCTTCCACAATCTCACGAGACATTCTAGACTATCCTTAAGGTGAGCACAATAGTTATGAAACACAGGTTCATTATTCCTAAGATGAGGAGGAATGTATTTAACAGTCACAGTATATTTGCAGTCTGAGGATGACTTTGATGCAATATTCTCATTAAAAACAAGTGGCAATTTCCCTTTTTCCTGACTCCTCAGATTCTCAATTTCTTTTTGTAAAGAAGTTATTTTTTCGTTGTTTTTGTCACGAGTGACTTTCATTGAATCATATAACTCTTTAAAGTGTCGTTTAACTTTTTCATTTTCTTCTAGAAAACTCTCGTTTTCCTTTTGTAAAGCATTAACCAAGTTTTGAAGATGAAAAGTTTGAGAATACTGAGATTCTAAAGGAGGAGGCATTTGGGAGCCAGTCACATTGTTCTTTTTACCCTTTAATTGAGAAATCTGGGCTTTCAACTTTCTGAACGTGTTACAATGAGCTTCAATCTGTTCGTCACGTTTGTTTATCCGAAAAACTGCATCAAACTGTGGAACATCTGACGATGTCTTGATATTTGAGGTTTTGACATTTTCTTTAAGATGTCAATATTTTAGTTGTAAATCAAAATGTTCAACTTCTAGTTTAGAAAGATGTTTTACCAAATTATCGTGATCATCCTGATCAATTTTCTCATTTAGTTCCGAGTTTTTGTTTTCAAGCTCAATGACACGATCATTGGAAACTTTCAATGCAACAGATAATTCATGAAATTGAGAAGCATTAATGGAACAATTCGTAGCAGTGTAAAACACATCTTGAGAAATACATTCAGAAATAAGATTCTCATTCAATGTATGCAAGTTCTTCCTCTCAATCTCATTATATTTTAATTCTCGCTCATAGTCACTAACCTCAACTATCATTGCATCAAATTCCTTTTCCATTTCTTTAATATCTGAATCCATCCCCTTTTTAAGACTCTCAAATTGATCTTTTAGCTTTTTAAAGAAAGGTATGACCTTAGTTAAATAGCATTCTTTAGTTTGCTCAAAACCCCTTTCCCCTTCAGTTATCCCAGTGGGTGTGATCCTTTTCTTACAAGTTTTCTCAAAATCAACAAATAATTGAAAAATAACATATTGACTGATTAAGGTCTTGCTTTTAGTGGCAATAGTTCTAGGAACTAAATGCATTGGTGTATTCGGAGGATACACAGTCGTTGAAGGCATTTTCCTAAGGGGAGGGTTTGTTACAACAAGATTCTCTGCTTTTTGCTTATCTAAATCCTTTTTTCAAAACACTTGTTCGGGTGTTAACAACGTTTGAGGCTTAAACTTGTTCAAGGAAATCCAATTTTCCTTTTTGTAATCATGGGGTTTGATCGTTATGTTATTCTCTTTACATTCAGGATCTTCTAGCTTCTTATTCATTTTCTCCCTAGATGCATCATCTAATTTTCTATCTTCCTCAGTGCACTCAACGCAACTAGGTTTCTGTCTAGGTTTAAGAATCTTATTTCCATCATAGATTACATTATGAGTAGCTCTAGCCTTTTTAACAACCTCGGGATTAGGTTCCACAACAAGGGGAATGCTATGCTTATCGCTTAATACTCTATGCTTATTGATCAAGTGAGTAGTCTGAATGGTATTCCCTTGTACGTACAACTTATTTTCAAGCTTGTTTTTCAAAGTTTTTAGATTGGAAAAATCATTCAAAAGTTTTGATTCCTTAGCATTGAATTCTTGCTTAAGCATTTTAACATTTTCTTGAAGTTCTTGTTTATGCTTAGCAGTTTTAGAAAGCTTTTCTTGTAAGGAGTTTAACTCTTGTTTTAAGACTTCTTCTCTAAAGTTACTTTTTCTAATAATTGTACGCATTTGGTCATCCATTTCCTGCTCACGGGTGGTCAACTCAAACTTAGCACGTTGTTCATAAATAGCAACTTGTTCTTTATAGGCATTCAGTTGAGGTAACAGAATCATCAGGGGCACATGCAGTGCATTCATCAAAAACATGATCATCATTGACTGCAGAGGATGCATTACTTGGTACAATCTCACTTTCACTTTGTTTCACATATTGATCATATGGGACAATATTACTATTACCCTCATCATCAATATCTGATTCATAAGTTTCAAGAGACTGTACTTTATTATGCATCTTTTGCTCATCAACATCATCATATAGTTTTAATACCTCTGAGATGATTGATTCTTTGGATGGACCAGCTTGCTGTGGTGAGGGGACCTTTGGAGACACCATTGGAGAAATGCTAGCCATGAAATTTTTGTGCAGTAGGTTCATCATCGACGTCTGAGTCGTATGCATCACAGTCGGCGACTTGAAAGGCATTCTGATGATTATGACCTATCTCCTGAATTGGATGCTCATCCACATCTGCATCATATGTCTTGGCATTGCCCTCAACAAGAAACAACAACTCCTCTTCGTCCAACACAGCTCCATTGTCCTGAGCTTGCACAAGTAACATCTTATCTCTAAAGTACTCTGCATTTTGTGGGCGTTTTGGGGATGTGCAATTTCTAGCTATATGTCCATCACCACCACAGTTGTAGCACTTGATTGGCTTTGCTTGTCCTTGATTTCCATTCCTTCCCTATTCTGATTTGCCACATATCCTCCACCAGCTCCAGCATTCCCATTGCCTGCTCCAACCATCCCTTGTTCGTATCGTCTTCCTTGAAGTGGTTGCCCCATAACCTTTCCATCTCTGACAACAGCATGATTGTGTAGATTGGATGCGATTCGATCTCATTGTTAGTGTAAAGACTGTTGGTATGTGGAATGAGGGTCAGGTTTTGTTTAACCATAAGAGCCAGTTGATTAATGAAGTGTCCCATGACGCATCGGTATCATCTTGCTTGAACCTCGGATCAGGAATGAGTTTGTGATTACCATCACCCGTGGGTATGACTTGAGAGGCTTTGGTAGTAATACCAACATTGGTGTAGAAGGCGGTTGAGTCATTTGACGAACTGGTTTCTCCCTGCTTAGATTTGAACTGCTCAAAAATCTTTTTTTCAAACATAGCATGTCTCTCATTCTGAAGAAGGAAGGCATATAGTTGCTCATAGTTTGTGTCCTTCAATCCTTTGGTTAGCTTCACAGAGGTGACAAACTTGTGCCATTCGGGATTCATGTTGTTCACAAACTTTGAGTTCAACTGAATGTTTGGCATAGTCATTATGATATTCCTTATATCATTTACAAGCTTGTGGAATCTCACGTAGTACTCATAGACACTCTCATCTGGTTTCATCTTGAAGTGCTCAAACTCATCATACAGTTGTGATTCTCTGTCTTCCTTAGTTAATTCAGAACCCGAGAGAAGCATCTTGACATTATCCCAAACAGCCTTGGCTTCAGTGTTGTGATTGATAAGCTTGTAGATGTCTTTTGGAAGACCCTGTAGTATGATGTTTGAGGCCCTGATATCAGCATCAAATCTCTTTTTCTCCTTATCACTGAGCTCATCATTCGATTTTGGTCTGTCCAATCCAAAGATCATGGTTTCATCTGCAGCAGTATCAATTATGTCTCTTGTAGTCTCAATCTGATAAGGTCCTTAATCAATTGATTTGAGAATGTTGACCCCATTTTCCTTTCCAAGACAGTACAATCTGATTCGTTGAGCCCAAGATTCATAGTCAGTTCTGTCAAGCATGGGTGGAAGAGTATCTGAACCAGCTGCTTGAACATCCTCAGCAACAGTGGAGATGATTGTAGGTACGTTGGTAGACATGTTTACAGATTACACAGGATTTTTATAACTCATGATTAAACCGGGAAATAGATTCTTTCACTAGATTTTACTAAATTAAGAGAAAACCGTAGTAAAAACAAAAATTAACCAAGTCGCTAAGAGTTATTGAACCAAGTCGCTAAGCCCAAGTCGCTAAGACCCAAGTCGCTGGACACAAGTCGCTAAAACACCAAGTCTCTACACAGTCAAGTCGCTAAAGAGCAACTCGCTAAGGTCCAAGTCGCTAACACCAAGTCGCTAAGAATTATGACAACAAATCGCTAGACACAGTTAAGTTGCTAAAGAACAACTCGCTAAGATCCAAGTCGCTAGTATCAAGTCGCTAACAATTTACACTACAACTCGCTAACAATTTCTGAAACAAGTCGCTAACCTCACCAAGTCGCTAGCCGTAGTGGAGAATCCACTAACTTGTACTATTTGTCGGCTTGTCTAAATAGACAAGTCGCTAGGCTCAAGTCGCTAACAACTAACAATGTAACTCGCTAACTTTTACTGAAGCAAGTCGCTACGATGAAAAACACAACGAGAACCAAGTCGCTAGCAAGAAAAACTTCAAAAACACACTTTTCAATCCAAAACAAGCACAACCACAGTGATTCAAGCTTTCCAAATCAAAACCCAAACACTTACAATGACTCTAAACACAAAAGTACACCCAAAATTCAAACTTTAACACTAGAAATGATCCAAACGATGCAAAAACCACTAAACTTTTTCAGACTAAAAAACCACCTAAAACTACTAGAAATCCAAGGATATGTAAGAGAGATGATCAAACCATGGCTCTTGATACCAATTGTTACATATTGGATTTCACAAACACACTAAACCAATGATCAAAGAGGCGTATACAAGAGGTTTTAGAGAGAGAAAGAATTAGAGGTTTGGGAACTTAGTGAGAGAAAATGAAAGTATTATTATGAGCTCCAACTCTCTACCTTGGGAGGTAGAGAGTATTTATAGTCTTACACAAATCGCCACCTACGGGCTGTGGATCAGGCATACAGTGGGTAAAGACCCGTCCGTCCTCCACTGTGTTACTTAACTAAATACTACTTAACATTAAACAATCTACGACTACGAGCTTTCTAATGATTACATATACTTGAGGTGACCGACTCTTTAATGACTGGATTTTCTAAATCCTAACAGGAATTGTCCCGTTATCTCGCCGAGTTGATGAAAAAGAAGAAACAGTCTCTTGCAGCTAGTTCTTCAGGGTCTTAGGAGAAGTAGGAAGCTGAAGCCAGGAGCTTTAAGTTTGTACATGGGCAATGGTCAACAGGCAGGAGTTGAAGCTATTGGTGTTTTTCATTTATGTCTCCCCAGCGGATTAGTAATTGTTTTAAATGATTGTCATTATGCTCCCTCTATTACTAGAGGGATTATTTCAGTTTCCCGTTTGTATGACGATGGTTTTGTTAACCGTTTTGAATCGAATAATGCAATTTCAGTTTCTAAGAATAACGTTGTTTATTTTACTGCTATTCCTTGTAATGGTATTTATGAAATTGATATGTCTTGTTCAAATACAAATGATAGTTCTATGTTTGCTATAAGCAATAAAAGAGCCAAGAACTTGGACTCTGCTCTCTTGTGGCATGGTCGTCTTGGACACATTAGCAAGAAATGCATGGAGAAGTTGCAACACGATGGACTTCTCAACTCAGCTGACATTAAGTCACTTGAAAAGTGTGTTTCGTTCATGTCTGGTAAGATGGCAAGAAAACCCTATACACATAAAGTGGAAAGGGCTAAAGATCTACTTGGACTAATATACTCAGATGTATGTGGCCCACTTAGAATTATGTCAAGACAAGGAGCAAGTTACTTCGTGACTTTCACTGACGACTATAGTCGGTATGGTTATGTTTACTTGCTGAAACATAAACATGAAGTGTTTGAAACATTTAAGGTGTTTCAAAAGTAAGTAGAAAACCAACTCGGGAAGACCATAAAGTCACTACGTTCTGATCGTAGAGGTGAATATATGAGTCAAGAGTTTTTAGATCATCTAAAGGGGCATGGGATTATTGCCCATCTAACTCCTCCTTACACTCCACAGCATAATGGTGTGTCTGAGAGCAAAAATCGAACACTGCTTGACATGGTTCGCTCCATGATGAGTCAAACTACTCTTCCAAAGTCCTTTTGGCATTTAATCAATGTTAGTGCTAACTTGTATAGTTCACATTCTTCGGCTCTACCCATGAATTATCCAGTAATAGGTCTTTCACAACGAGCTCTACCTATACAGTAACGGTATTTAATTATGAAAGTTGGCTGGGTAGCTGACCCTGTTAGTCCGTTCTTGCAAGAGGCGTCTAGGTTAACTAAGATTTCCTCCGCTTAATGGATAACCATTTGCTACCAATGGAGAATTGCTTCTCATCTTGAATTGAGGTGAGTGGTTTTACACCAATAGAAACCATAAATTTCATACACAATAAAAGGGATATGATCCATTTTCTTATTTTTAGATAGTAAATGTAGTTCGTTTTTCCGTTCTATCCTATTTGATCATTGATATTTGAACATTGTCCTCTTTCCTTTGTTCTAGTTCATGATCTGAACGAGTCGCACATACACCCTAGTACATGTTCCTCGACGCTGAGGGCATCCCCGAAGCGCGGGGGATTTTGTGACATTTCTAATTGGCTGTCTTGTATTTCTAATAAGTTGTTTAATCGTTGGCATGTTGAATCATATACATAATGGACTGGTTTAGATCGATCCTAACCGGATGATTATGAATTACAATTACAATAGTAAATAAAAATCATAGAATATTAAACTCGGCAGGGTGAATTTTAAATCACGACTTGACGTGAAATTGAAATAAAGGCATTCTCATTCAACCGCTACAAGATCAACAATTCCATAAGCTTGGGCTTCTGTTGCTGACATAAAAACATCTCTTTCCATGTCTTCGGATACAACCCATAAAGGTTTGCCCGTTCTTTGTACATAAACCCTTGTCAGGGTTTCACGTAGTTTCAGCAGTTCTCCCACTTCCAGGATGAATTCTCCCGTTGCTACTTCAGAAAAAGAACCAGCAGGTTGATGGATCATTACCCTGATGATATAAGATAATAAAAAGTTTCTCTATTTCGCACGATGAGGGGAAGATAAAAGAAAGATAAAAGAATAACAAGAAAAAAGATAGAATCGAACAACCGTACGGGCATTATGCATTGCATACGGCTCTACAATAAAATTGACCCTTACCTTCAAAAAATAGGATCGATTAGACCCCGATCGGTAAATGATCAACTTACCACCCTTCCTTTCGGAGGAATTCAAAAATACTATGATGGCTCCGTTGCTTTATATATTTATTATATTTTTTTGTCTGTGATTTGTCTGTCATTCAGCAATCCCAAAGTTGCTTTTTTGATCAAATAAACTAATGAAAAAAGAATTTTTTTTTTTCGCTCTATACTATAAATATTGTTAAGAGACCTCTGGTGTGAAAAAAAGTTTGTGACGCTGAACTGGACTTCCGATAATAAAATAGGAAATACCTTTTTCTCATATTACTCTCTCGATACATAATCTAATGTTTTGAAAACAGAATTTCTTATATCGAATTCAAAGTGCCATGCTATTATTACTTAATATTCATATTTCATATGGCGAAGGCATAGTCTTCTTTTTTCTCTCAAATAAAAGCCTCATTGGCGCCAAGCGTGAGGGAATGCTAGACGTTTGGTAATTTCTCCTCCTACCAGGATAAAAGATCCCATTGAAGCGGCTGATCCCATGCATATTGTATGTACATCTGGTTGCACAAATTGCATAGTATCATAAAGAGCGACCCCCGGTATTACCCATCCGCCAGGAGAGTTTATAAACAAATACAGATCTTTGGTATCATCCTCGATACTGAGATATATCATAAGACCAATAAGTTGATTTGAGATCTCACTATCAACCTCTTGACCTAAAAAAAGTAATCTTTCTCGATAAAGTCGGTTGATTAGGGTCAAATTGTATCCCCTCGAAACCGTACAGGCGCCTTTTGACGCATACGGTTCAAAAAAAATCAATGTGTAGATTCCAATACTTTTTCTTTTTTCATAGCAAGTTCTTTCTAACTAAAAGGATTTTCTTTGATTTTTCACTAAATATGAGTTTGTCTTCCTTTCCTTATAACGTATAATATATAAAAGAATTCATTAAACTTATCCAATTGACTTTTCATTGATGGATTGTTTCATCGAGATTCAATCCAAATCACGATGTCATTTTCTTGTTCTTAAATGGGCCTCTTTAATCTTTTTAGGTTTATGCTCTACTCCGGGTAAAGATCCGCCCAATTTTGATTTGGACATATAGTACAAATGCTCCCATTACCACTTCTTTTTGTTATTCCTTCTTTTTTCAATTCATGCATTCCGTAAAATAGTTGACGGCTTCATGCATATTTCTCGATTGATTAACATAAGAGTTTGAAATAACTTCTACTTACAAAAAAAAGATTTCTTTAAAAATAGGAATCCTTTATGATATAAAATAGATATATTACCACTTGGTTTTTTTAAACGGAGCCTGGATACTTCAATGTAGTAGTCCAACTAAGCCAACCATAAATTCTTCTAATTGATAATAGTCATTCTAATCCCCCCCAAAAATGGATCTAATTGCACTTCACGCTCCAAATTTTTGATTATTTTTGATGATTCGATAATCTTTCGTGGGCGAAACAGAGGATATCTCGATTAGGGAGAAAACGGGAAAATCCCATATGACCCAATATATCTGACAAGTCGCACTATATGTCAACCCAAGATGCATCTTCCTCTCCAGGACTTCGAAAAGGTACTTTTGGAACACCAATAGGCATTAAATGAAAGAAAAAAGAACTAAGTACTATATTTTACTTTGATGTGGAAACGTAACAAAGCCTTTATTATCTTTATAATATTCTACTTTATCCTAATCATATTTTATTCAGAATTAGAAAAATTGATAAAGAAAGTCAGAAAAAAATAAGGGAAAAATATTAGGAATAATGTCCTCTAATAATGAACAAGTATGGGCACATTCGCTCATATAAAATCGCATTAACCTCCCCATTGCGTATTGGTACTTATCGAGTATAGAATAAATCTGCTTCTCTTTGTTCCTATGAACAAAATTGTTCCATTATTACCAACAGAATAGAACAAATATGAACCCTTACGTTGAAATAAGCCACTAAATAGGGGGGTCCATAACATAGTAATAGTATAGTCTTTTCCAATGCAATAAAGTTACGTAGTGTCTTTTTTCTTTCATAAAGGGGTATTTCCATGGGTTTGCCTTGGTATCGTGTTCATACCGTTGTATTGAATGATCCCGGACGGTTGCTTGCTGTTCATATAATGCATACAGCTTTGGTTTCTGGTTGGGCCGGTTCGATGGCCCTGTATGAATTAGCAGTTTTTGATCCTTCTGACCCTGTTCTTGATCCAATGTGGAGACAGGGTATGTTCGTTATACCCTTCATGACTCGTTTAGGAATAACCAATTCATGGGGCGGTTGGAGTATCACGGGAGGGACTATAACGAATCCGGGTATTTGGAGTTACGAAGGTGTGGCTGGAGCCCATATTGTGTTTTCTGGGTTGTGCTTTTTGGCAGCTATTTGGCATTGGGTGTATTGGGATTTAGAAATTTTTAGTGATGAACGTACAGGAAAACCTTCTTTGGATTTGCCCAAGATCTTTGGAATACATTTATTTCTTGCAGGTGTGGCTTGCTTTGGTTTTGGTGCATTTCATGTAACAGGCTTATATGGTCCTGGCATATGGGTGTCCGATCCTTATGGGCTAACAGGAAAAGTACAATCTGTAAATCCATCGTGGGGTGTGGAGGGTTTTGATCCTTTTGTTCCGGGAGGAATAGCCTCTCATCATATTGCGGCAGGGACTTTGGGCATATTAGCGGGCCTATTTCATCTTAGCGTTCGCCCGCCTCAACGTCTATACAAAGGATTGCGTATGGGCAATATCAAAGCCCTTGAGTCTGCTGCACGCATTCTTGATATGGTTCCAACTAAGAAGGTTGATAAGACACCATACGAAGTATGGCATGGGCAAGCCCCTAAACTGTCTTACTTAAAAGTTTGGGGTTGTGAGGCACTTGTTAAGCGTGCTACACTTACCAAACCTGACAAACTTGAACCCATATCTGTTACGTGTATCTTTGTAGGATACCAAAGGAAACAATGGGATATTCTTTCTATCTTCCATCAGAGAACAAAGTAATTGTTGCTCAAAATGTTGAGTTCTTTGAGAGCAATCTCATGGATCAAAAAGCAAGTGGGAGTCTAGAAGATCTTGAAATAATTCAAGATGAAGATACAAATCCTTCTTTAGACACTAGCATTCATCATGATAAGGATGATCAAGAAATTGATGAACCTCAAAGTGATATTGTTCCAATTCGAAAGTCCGCAAGGACACTCCGTGCTCCTAATCGAATGTGCTTATACATCGATGCTGAGGAACATGAGTTACGGGATCTTGGTGAACCCAATAACTATAAAGCTACACTGCTAGATCCTGAATCCAAGAAATAGCTTGATGCGGTGAATGTGGAAATGCAATCCATGAAAGACAATGATGTCTGGGTTCTAGTTGAGCTTCCTCCTAACTGCAAGACAGTTGGTAGCAAGTGGCTTTTCAAGAAGAAAACCGACATGGATGGTAAGGTATACACCTTTAAAGCTCGTCTCGTAGCAAAGGGCTTCACTCAAACCTAACAGATTGATTATGAAGAAAACTTTTCTCCTGTAGCAGACATTAGAGCTATAAGGGTTCTCATAGCTATAGCGGCGTTCTATGATTATGAGATATGGCAAATGGATGTCAAAATCGCCTTCCTCAATGGACATCTTTACGAAGAGGTCTAAATGGAGCAACCTGAGGGTTTTGTTGATCCTAAATATCCTAACCGTGTATGCAAGCTCAAGCGTTCCATTTATGGACTTAAGCAAGCATCAAGGAAATGGAATAAGCGTTTTGATGATGAGATTAAGAAATTTAGATTTTCTCAAAATCAAGATGAGCAATGTGTATATCAGAAAGCTAATGGAAGTTTTGTCACTTTCCTAATTCTATATGTTGATGACATATTGCTTATGGGAAACAATATTCCAATGTTACAAGATGTAAAATCCTATATTGGAAGATGTTTTGCCATGAAAGATTTAGGAAAAGCTGCATATATTCTTGGAATCAAGATCTATCGAGACAGATCTAAACGATTGATTGGTTTATGTCAAAGTGCTTACATTGAGAAAATCTTGAAGATATTTTGTATGGAGAATTCCAAATGTGGAGTTATCCTAATGCAAGAGGAGCCTAAGTTGAGTAAGTCACAAGGTCTCTGAGACACTTGCTGCGAAAGAGCGCATGCAAAGAGTTCCTTATGCTTCGGCTATATGATCTATTATGTATGCTGTGAGATGTACTCATCCTGATGTTGCATTCGCGGATTTCAACAGAATCCAGGTGAACTTCATTGGACTGCTGTTAAGAATATTCTTAAGTATTTACGCAATACTAAGGATATGTTTCTGTTTTATGAAGGGAAGACGGAATAAGAGCTCATGATTTTTGCTACACTGATGTTGGATATCTGACAGATGCTGATGACTTAAAATCCCAGACTGGATATGTATTTGTTTTAAATGGAGGTGCTGTTGACTGGAAAAGCACAAAGCAAAGTATTTTTGCTACTTGATCTACAGAAGCTGAGTATATAGCTGCTTGTGACGCATCTAAAGAGGTTGTATGGATTCGTAAATTCATTTCTGGGTTGAACATTGTCCCCACAATTGAAGAACCCATAAATATGTATTGTGATAATACAGGAGCCATTACTATAGCTAATGAAAGCGGAATCACCAAAGGTGCTAGACATTATCGCGCTAAAGTTCATTATCTTCGAGAGACCATTGAAATGGGTGACGTGAAGATATCAAAGGTTCACACAGATGACAACCTAGCAGATCCATTTACGAAAGCTTTAGCGTATCCTAAGCATTCTAAATTGACTAGAGGTATAGGTTTAATACCTGCTAGTAGTCTCATGTAAATCTGTGTGTTAATTAGTATTTGGATAATTTGGAATTGTAATACAGTTATTACTTTTTGATAAATAAAGATACGAGGTGTTTGTTATTTCATTCATATAATATGTTATTCCATATTTGCATGTTTAATCCATGAAATGATTTATCATTCTAAATATGTCCATTGTCGGTTAACAATATAGGAATATTGTTATGTAAGGCAAATGTAAGTGTTGGTTATATTCTAACGAGAATGTGAATTGTTCCCGCCAAAAGCATATGTATTCACTAGAGATGCATATTGGATACCCCAACTTTCAAACATTTACTTTTGGATCCTTGTCATAAGTAAAATATTGAAAATGGTTTGTTAAAGTCGTCCTTAGACTTGAGATACAAGCAAGTTCTGTTATGTGTGGATATCACTTTTGTAAGTATAAGCCAAACGCTATCTGAATAAGGTAGTTATAAAAGCTATATTTCAGAGTGATGTGAAGCAGCATCCACAACACTTGTAGTCAATAAAGGATTTGTTACTCCACTTGATATGTGCAGAAAGATACCATGGCGCCTCTCCAGATTTAATCAGATAATTGTTTGGCCAAACCCAAAGGGTAATGCAAGATGATTCTTGATTACATTTGGTATATCTGAATTAAAATCTATAACGAGATTCTAAATGGTTAAACTATATGGAATGAGTTCGGATCCATATCCATGGTTTAACGGTATCTATAACAAAGGATGATTAAAGCAAGACATTTAATGACCATGCTACTGAAAAATTTTATGAAACTATATCTCAGACACTTTTAGTTAAAAAGCGAGTGAGAGCGTTGCTAGGCATTTTCGTCGTTGGTTTTGTGTGCTATTCGACACTCCAACTCCCAAGTGGGAGCTATTGGTTACTGGGAGTTAAAACACACGTAAACGAATAGAAGTGTATGAGCCTATGGGGGCACACACGTTAAACACGAGAGTACGTGACGAATGTTTACTACTTGAATATATACGACCCGTTTTATGCATGCATGATACCCGATCCAAGACACGACCCATTGGACTTGTTCTATTTACAAAGTGGGTCGGTTTGGTGAAGCCTTGGGCCTAGACAATTCACGATCGGGGGTGTTTGGTTTTGTAGCTTGGTGTGAAAGTATTGAGCCCAAGTTTAAGGTCGGTTCATGAGCTTATATAAACAAACATCCCATGCATCATAATAAACGATATACAATATCCCTAAACCTCAGAAAAACGATTTACTATTCCAAGTTTTATACTCGATCGGAATCCTCCTAGATCCGATTAGGGTTTGTTTGGTTTGTTGAAATTCACTTCACTTGCTTCGATTTGATCCAAGAAGGGTTTTCCAATTGGTAGTTGTTGCTTGTTCCTGGTGTTCGAACTGTAGCAGCAAGGTATGGTTTTGTTTCCTGCTCGTTTGTTTTCTCTGACAGAACAAGGAAGATATCAGACCGCTTTGTCCGATATCGGGTGGTATTGATAAGTTGTTCTCGGCCAGTTGGTAATCTCGAACAGAATTAGAATAAGTGGTTCTTGGGTTTTTCTTGTTCGTGGTATTCAAGTTTTCAAGGTGTTGATTGGGTTAAACGTTCTCGACTAGCGTTATTCGAACATACTTGGTTTAAGTGTTTGTGTGTGGACTCATAGAGGTATCTACTTTAGATACTTAGTTTCTTGTTCGTGTTATAGCGTGCAGTTGACATCGAGGGTTAGTTTTCTATTTACCTTTTAGTTATTATTGTTTATTAAATACGTGTTTACCTAATTGCATTAACTAGATCCAATTCCGCTACGTACTCGTTTGCGTTACTTGATTAACTAGATTATAAACTAGACTATAAAATCTCAACAGATAAATGATTGTGGAATGTAAGCAAACTAATTTAATCAGAAATTGCTTTAATAAAATGAATTAAATGTAAATAAAATAGGGCGGGCCAAATAAACAGTTAGTAACCAACAAGAATTGTGTGCCCACTGCGTTGCAGCGGGTTTTGCGTAGTATTTTTTCGCAATAATTACAACATGTTTGCAAGAAGCAAGAACAATCAAAACACAAAGATGAAGACAGTAAGCGAAGACATCATACCTGAGAATAAAAAAAAAGGGCGGAAAACGACGGTAAAACAGCGGTGCAAGGTTTCAACCCAAAAAGGTGGTCATGCGTTTAGAAGACCAATGTGGTCAAAAATTTCATCATAACATACTCTTTAAATATAACAAGGATAATAGCCCGCTGCGCTGTGATGAGTGTCTAAATACTCATCATTTTTGTTCCTTCTACACTGCAAAAAACAGTCAAAAACACTTTGAAAAGTCTCAAAAAGACAGAAAAAATATTTAGACTGTATTTTATGCAATAATTGTCAAAATCTAGTCCCTGGGTATTCAAAACATGTAATTTTTCATAAAAGGCCCTCAGGAATTTTTAAGTTGTCAAAATTAGCCTTATAAAGCTCAGTTTTGCAAAATGGCAACTTTAGTCCCTGAAATTTCAAAGATTGACAGAATTTACCCCTGGACATTTTAAATTGGAAAATTAACATTTTAGTCCTTTGGTAATTCTAACTTGTCAAAATTGGTCCTTGTAATACTTTTGGAAAATTGCAGTTTAGGTCCTTGGATTTTTGGTATTTTACAAAAATAGTCCTTGGAAATGAAAAAAAATGGAAAATAATTATTTTTGTCCTTGTACTATCGAAGATTGGCAAGATTGGTCCATGTGATAAATTTTGGAAGTTGGCAAGATCAACCCTTGAAGAATTGGGAAATGACAATTATGGTCCTTGTGATTAATACAACCGGACCTATCTTTTAAATACCCAAAACATAAACCAATCCACCATATACCACAAAGCCCAACCAAAACCTGACAAACCCCTTTCTCTACCCTTTTTCCTCCTCTTTTCCTGCTTTCTCTAAAACTGAAACACTCAACCTCCCATCACCATACCTCCACATCACCATCCCACACCCTATCACTTCCACCTCCACAAAACACCAAGAAGCATTTAATGCTCCTTCCTCCTTTGCACTCAATCAGGTCCAATTGGCGCCAAAAATCCATCAACAGCCAATATCTATTCGAGGCATCCAAGGCTCTTTTGTCTGACAAAAACAAGCACACCTCAAGCATTGGAAGACCTCTCCCTTTAGTATAAATAGAAGTAACTTGTAGCCTTTTAAAGGCAGTAGGAGTTTAGTTTTAAAATAGTTTTTAGTTTTATTTCAGTATTGTAATTTCTAATTTCAGTTAATGCAAAAGTTTTTTTAGTTAATTTCAGTTTCAGTTTTACATTAGTACAAGTTAAGTTTCAAAAAAAAAGTGCTTATCTAGTGTTAACATTGTTTATTTATAAGCTAAGTTAAGTTGTTAAGTAGTTCTTGTCAAAAAAAAAATTCCAAGTATTCTTTTCAAAAATCTGTTTTTTTTACAAAAACCTTTTTTAAAGGAGTGTTTGGGGTAATGGGTGAAACTGGGTCAAATCAGTTTTGACCCACTTTGGGGTTTCAAAGTCAGTTGTCTTTAGGTTTGAGTACGTCAAATTAGTAGTCTTATTAGTAGTTTCTTAGTCGGATTAAGTTCCAAAAGATTTTTCAAGTTCAAAGAATAAATTTTTTTGTCTCACGATTGTGCAGGCACCTTCTGCTGCGTTCACAAGTACTTTAAATCAGCTCATTTGTAGTCGAAAAGTGTCAACAAATGTCCTTTTTGCATCCTCACATACCCACCTCAATATGTATTTAGCTTATTTGCACTTAGGAAGCCTTTAGCTTAGCTTAATCTGCTCTAAAAAACTGTCCATTGCCCATTTTCGTTCCTGTTTCAGCATCCATCATGTCCAAGTGGCTTCACTTTTAGATTTTTATTTTGCTTATTATTAAGTCTTGGGTCCTGAAATTTGGTACGCATAGTATTCAGTTGGTTACCTATCTAATAGTATTTTTTATAATTTTTAGATCTAGCTTATAAGTAGCTTAATTAGCCTTTGAATCTGCCCCCTTAAGCCATTTCTGCTGTATCAGTAGCCTAGTGCTATCTATAGTTTTAGCTTATTTAGGTATCTCACTTTAGCTTATTTAGTGTACCTTAGTGCTTTTTAGGTATTATAGATTAGGAGCACTATCTTTTAGCTTATTCTATGCTCACTGTTGCTTATTGTCCATTATATGCCCATTTACCATGTTAGATTAGGACTCCCTCAAAACTGCTTATTTCCCTCATTATTGTCCCTTATCCTTTGTAGCTTAACTTATTAGAGAATTCAGTTTGTATGCTCATGATTGTTAGCTTATTTCTCATTTTACACTTGCTTATTGATAGTTCTTTTGTGCCTTAAAATCTTAAAAGGGGTGAGTTTGGTTAACTGTTGGAAATAAGCAGTTCCAACTGCTTATTCTTCTAGTTTGATAAGAAAAGTTTTTACAAAAAGTTGTTATTTGAAAATCCCTTTTAAGTTTCAAAAGAAAAAATTGAAATAAAAAAAAAAAAAAATTGCAAAGGGAGAGGCAGGGGTCGAACCTGAGACCTCTCCCCTAGATAGGATGATAGAAGGGTACCTGGATACCATGCGCCCTTGGGACTTCTATTGGTGTTAGTTTACCAAGTTTAATACTTAAGGTAGTTTGGTAGTTTAGGCTTATTAGTTTTAGCTTAATTTTCACAGCTTATCCGTATAAGCTGTTGATCCCATTTCATTTTTCTTAGGTCCCCCATAGTGTAAAGTAATTTCTGTGATTTTTGCTCATTTTTATAAATTAGTTTACTATTTTTAATCATTTAATTAGAGTAAATTAGTTTTTAATTCATAATAAAAAATATGAAAGTCAAAAAAATATAAATCTTTTTTCTAAAATTTTCTTTTGTCATTCAGTAAGTAAGAAAATTGTTTTTACATTAGTAGGACTTTTATTTCACAAATTTTACGTTTTTTCTTGCGCACTCGCGTAATTTTTATATACAACGCACGTTTTCATTTTAAGTCACGTTTTTAGATAATTTAAGTTTAAGCCTTAATTAAAATAGTTTATTTAAGTTATTTTGTTTTATAAAATCAAGAAAAACATCATTTTAAAAATAGTGATAGCGTTTATTTAATATAATTTAGCTTTTTAATTTTCTTTCATTTTCCTTTGTCATCTGGTATCAATCACAAACCTTTTCCCGTTCAATATCACCCGATCACTATACGTTTGGTTATTCAGTCGCACAGCTCGTTGGGACTTAACGACCTGGGGAAACACTATACTCCCCTAGATCTTCATTGCATTGTTTCAATTTTGAAGTTTATTATGGTTTACCATTCACAAGTGGTTAGCTTGTGTGATAAAACTTGACGGTTCGGAAGCGATCAAATTTTGGCGCCGCTGCGGGAGTGTGCTAATTATCTTATGTTTAGCAGATTAGTGATTTGAATATTCACTCCTTGTTCATACCATCTATATATGTTTATATTTTCTTATAAAAATCCAAAAATCCAAAAACATTTTAAAATCAGTTTTCAACAAACACAAAAACCCAAAAAGATTTTCTTTCTTATACTTACAACATGTTTTTCAAAAATACCAAAAATATTCCTCTGTACCTTCTTACCCTTTTTGATTCTTTATCCCTTTACCCTCTATCCATTTGATTCTAACTTCTTCTATTCTCATGGAATCTCTCGACTATGACGAATTCTGGAACGAAGTTGAAAAACTTCATACTTTATCACAAATGTCAAGAATTCGTGTTGTTCGTGATGATCCATTAATTCTGCATAGGGAAATGGAACGAGAAACCGGGTGACAAAGGACCGGGCACTTCCTCTGATAATGGAGGTGCTAAATACGTCCAACCTACAGTTATCCAAAGATCTAACCCCTCAATTGCTCCTAAGCCGTCTAAAATTGACCCTAAACTTTCACAATTTACGGTTAAAAGCAATCATGCAGAATTTAGACCGGTGACTAACAAGAATGACTTGCCTAATCTTCACGTTTCTCAAGAACCTGAACCAGAGACCATAACGGAAGTGGTGGAAATTGCTAGCTCTCAGAGCACACCACTTGTCCCACCTCCGGATTTTTCAAAATGTTCTTCGAGACTTGATAGTCATTCGGATCACCATGTTGGTTTTTGTTGATTCTTTGAATGAACCGATTCCTTCTCATAACTCTCAAATGGAATCGTTTATTCCTTGTGTCGGTTGTGGTGAGCCTCTTTTTGGTTCACCATGTCGCTTGTGTACGTGTGTACAGTGTGGTAATGATATTCGGAACGGGAGTTGTTTGTTTTGTGGTTCGAGGAATTCATTTGATTATGATCCTAATCCGAACTCATTTAACGACCCTCAAAATTTTCCAACTACCCACCACAACCCGACTTATCTTCATATAATCAACATAACTACTGTGAATTTTGTAGAGGTCCTCACCAAGGATTTGAGTGTCAATCCGGAAACACGTTTGTCTATGAACAGTTTTCCAGTGATGCTCAGAACTTTGGTTATGACCAATATCCATATAATTCACCAATCCAGGCTCAACAGTTTTACTGTTGTGAGTATTGTGGAGGTCCTCACGATAATTTTCAATGTCAACCGTGGAATCAAAATTACTATACTTCAGGTTTTGACAATTTCCAACCTCCACAGCACCATACGGTTCAAACTCCACCGGAGCCGTTGCCTAAAGAAATTTCCCAAGATTTTGAAACCGCAATGAAAACACTTGATAATATGATTCAAAACTTTAAGAATAAAGTGAGTGGTGAGAAAACCATAGGAGAATTGCTAGCCGAAGAACGAGAGGCTCGCAAATCTAGGGAAGAATTATTAGTCCTAGAGCATGCAGCTCTAAGGCGTTCCCAATTTCTTAAGGCAGCTCTTTATGATGATGACGAGGAGAGTTTTTATCCTTTTAAGAATATTATTTCTCAACTCCCTCAGTCAGTTGATATCCCAGCAGTTGAGATTCCATCTCAAACAATTGCTATCACACCCGAAGCTCCTACTCACTCTCTGAACATGGGGGACGAGCATCTTGACACTGTTCCTGAAAAAGAATCGGACGAAGTCATAAAGTCTAGTGTTGAGAACCTTGTCCCAATCCCGAGAGTCACAGGAACTTCGATCATATGTGTGATTCTTCTTCCCATCTTGAGTGTTCAAAAGATCATTTTGAGACTTTCTCCAATTGTAGCGAAGATTGTGCATCATATGGAAACATCGAGTATGTTGAGGCATCACTTCCACAGTCGATCTCGATCATCTTCTTGAGGAATTCACCGATGAACTCACTCACATCAATCCACTTTCATCGGAAAGTGATGATGGTCTTTTTGATTTCGAAGCCGATCTGGGAGAGATTGAAAGTCTCCTTTATAATGATCGTTCACTCACTTCTTATCCCAACAGTCCAATAGAGAATGTTAATCACTTTGTTCCTGAAGCATTCAAAACAACTCTCACCAATCCTCTATTTGAATTCGAATCAGAATTCACCTTGATTTCTGACAATCCAATCTTTGACAAGGATAGTGATGAGTCCACAATGGAACAAGAGTTCACAAATTCACATCATGTGAATGATTCTCTTCATGAGGAGTTCGCCGGTGAACTCACTCATATCATGACTCCACCGGAGTATGATTGCTTGGATGGCAAAAATCATGATCGGGGGGAAAAGTTTTCAATCATGAGAGTTTGTATTTCTATGACAAATTTTCCAACCCTCCCTCCCGAGATGCTTTCCAAACCAAAGAGCTCAACCGATAAAATCCAAACGAGTGCAACTGCACTTGATCCTGAGGAAGAAGATCTTATCATGATCGTCATCATGATTTTCCTTCTTTTCTTCACCTACCGTTACTTCCTCTCTTCTTCACTCGTTCGGGAGTGAGGACACTATCTTTGACCCCGAAATTTTCATTTATCATCTGTGAGACGGATCTGTGTATATCTCATCGGTGTGGAACTTTCACGTACTTCAATGTTTATCCAAACATCTTGAACGAAAGTCCGATGGAGATTGTTTTCCACTTTGCTTCCCCAAGAACAAATGAATTCGGGGTCGAGTCAAGCTAGCGACTCGGTAATCAAAAACAGTAGTTAAACATGGGTTTTCACCCGTGTGTGCCACCTTAGTGTGGGGGAGATGCCCCACATGTTGTATATATATATATATATATATATATATATATATATATATATCTTAAAAAAAAAAATCACAAATAATGGCCGTAGTATTTCCCTTTTACGTTCTATGTTTCGCATAACCACGGTACTTTGAATATTGAGGGCAATATTCATTTCTAGTGTGAGGGGAATTCTCACGAATTTTATCATGTAATTATACCACCCAATTCCCCCATTTTTGGCCAAATTTTTTGGAGTAAGTGTTTTTCACTTACTCACTTATGGTTATCAACCGCCATGTCTAATAAACAAAAGGATTGGCTAATCCAGGAGCAAACGGCTCTTAGTAAAGATTTATCAAATCCGTTGACGGCTTGCAATTTGCCCAAAATTGTATGGTATTCAGCTCACCATATCCTTAAAAGTGAAGAGTTGGCTAGCCCGCAAGTTTATGGCTTGTGGTAAAGGCAGTTGGAAAACCATAATTGGTAATCGACTCACCAAAGATAGTATATATTATCTAAGAGTTGGCTAGTCCAGAAGCAAACGGCTTCTGGTAAAGACAAATCAAATCCGTTGGAAGCGGGTGATTTGCTCAAAATCATTTGGTTATCATTGTACCAAGGTTCTTACTTGAACTGAAACATTTGGCTACTCCAAAAGTAATGGCTTTTGGTAAAGAGATTCAAATCCATTAAGTTTTCTCAAAAGATTGCTAGGGACTAGCAATGGTTTAGTGTGGGGGATTGATGAGTGTCTAAATACTCATCATTTTTGTTCCTTCTACACTGCAAAAACAGTCAAAACACTTTGAAAAGTCTCAAAAAGACAGAAAAAATATTTAGACTTTATTTTATGCAATAATTGTCAAAATCTAGTCCCTGGGTATTCAAAACATGTAATTTTTCATAAAAGGCCCTCAGGAATTTTAAGTTGTCAAAATTAGCCTTATAAAGCTCAGTTTTGCAAAATGGCAACTTTAATCCCTGAAATTTCAAAGATTGACAGAATTTACCCCTGGACATTTTAAATTGGAAAATTAACATTTTAGTCCTTTGGTAATTCTAACTTGTCAAAATTGGTCCTTGTAATACTTTTGGAAAATTGCAGTTTAGGTCCTTGGATTTTGGTATTTTACAGAAATAGTCCTTGGAAATGAAAAAAAAATGGAAAATAATTATTTTTGTCCTTGTACTATCGAAGATTGGCAAGATTGGTCCATGTGATAAATTTTGGAAGTTGGCAAGATCAACCCTTGAAGAATTGGGAAATGACAATTATGGTCCTTGTGATTAATACAACCGGACCTATCTTTTAAATACCCAAAACATAAACCAATCCACCATATACCACAAAGCCCAACCAAAACCTGACAAACCCCTTTCTCTACCCTTTTTCCTCCTCTTTTCTTGCTTTCTCTAAAACTGAAACACTCAACCTCCCATCACCATACCTCCACATCACCATCCCACACCCTATCACTTCCACCTCCACAAAACACCAAGAAGCATTTAATGCTCCTTCCTCCTTTGCACTCAATCAGGTCCAATTGGCGCCAAAAATCCATCAACAGCCAATATCTATTCGAGGCATCCAAGGCTCTTTTGTCTGACAAAAACAAGCACACCTCAAGCATTGGAAGACCTCTCCCTTTAGTATAAATAGAAGTAACTTGTAGCCTATTAAAGGCAGTAGGAGTTTAGTTTTAAAATAGTTTTTAGTTTTATTTCAGTATTGTAATTTCTAATTTCAGTTAATGCAAAAGTTTTTTTTAGTTAATTTCAGTTTCAGTTTTACATTAGTACAAGTTAAGTTTCAAAAAAAAAGTGCTTATCTAGTGTTAACATTGTTTATTTATAAGCTAAGTTAAGTTGTTAAGTAGTTCTTGTCAAAAAAAAATAAAAATTCCAAGTATTCTTTTCAAAAATCTGTTTTTTTTTTTACAAAAACCTTTTTTAAAGGAGTGTTTGGGGTAATGGGTGAAACTGGGTCAAATCAGTTTTGACCCACTTTGGGGTTTCAAAGTCAGTTGTCTTTAGGTTTGAGTACGTCAAATTAGTAGTCTTATTAGTAGTTTCTTAGTCGGATTAAGTTCCAAAAGATTTTTCAAGTTCAAAGAATAATTTTTTTTCTGTCTCACTGATTGTGCAGCAGCCTTCTGCTGCTGTTCACAAGTACTTTAAATCAGCTCATTTGTAGTCGAAAGGTGTCAACAAATGTCCTTTTTGCATCCTCACATACCCACCTCAATATGTATTTAGCTTATTTGCACTTAGGAAGCCTTTAGCTTAGCTTAATCTGCTCTAAAAAACTGTCCATTGCCCATTTTCGTTCCTGTTTCAGCATCCATCATGTCCAAGTGGCTTCACTTTTAGATTTTTATTTTGCTTATTATTAAGTCTTGGGTCCTGAAATTTGGTACGCATAGTATTCAGTTGGTTACCTATCTAATAGTATTTTTTATAATTTTTAGATCTAGCTTATAAGTAGCTTAATTAGCCTTTGAATCTGCCCCCTTAAGCCATTTCTGTTGTATCAGTAGCCTAGTGCAATCTATAGTTTTAGCTTATTTAGGTATCTCACTTTAGCTTATTTAGTGTACCTTAGTGCTTTTTAGGTATTATAGATTAGGAGCACTATCTTTTAGCTTATTCTATGCTTACTGTTGCTTATTGTCCATTATATGCCCATTTACCATGTTAGATTAGGACTCCCTCAAAACTGCTTATTTCCCTCATTATTGTCCCTTATCCTTTGTAGCTTAACTTATTAGAGAATTCAGTTTGTATGCTCATGATTGTTAGCTTATTTCTCATTTTACACTTGCTTATTGATAGTTCTTTTGTGCCTTAAAATCTTAAAAGGGGTGAGTTTGGTTAACTGTTGGAAATAAGCAGTTCCAACTGCTTATTCTTCTAGTTTGATAAGAAAAGTTTTTACAAAAAGTTGTTATTTGAAAATCCCTTTTAAGTTTCAAAAGAAAAAATTGAAATAAAAAAAAATTTGCAAAAAGGAGAGGGTGTCGAACCTGAGACCTCTCCCCTAGATAGGATGATAGAAGGGTACCGGATACCATGCGCCTTGGGACTTCTATTGGTTTTAGTTTACCAAGTTTAATACTTAAGGTAGTTTGGTAGTTTAGGCTTATTAGTTTTAGCTTAATTTTCACAGCTTATCCGTATAAGCTGTTGATCCCATTTCATTTTTCTTAGGTCCCCTATAGTGTAAAGTAATTTCTGTGATTTTTGCTCATTTTTATAAATTAGTTTACTATTTTTAATCATTTAATTAGAGTAAATTAGTTTTTAATTCATAATAAAAAATATGAAAGTCAAAAAAATATAAATCTTTTTTCTAAAATTTTCTTTTGTCATTCAGTAAGTAAGAAAATTGTTTTTACATTAGTAGGACTTTTATTTCACAAATTTTACGTTTTTTCTTGCGCACTCGCGTAATTTTTATATACAACGCACGTTTTCATTTTAAGTCACGTTTTTAGATAATTTAAGTTTAAGCCTTAATTAAAATAGTTTATTTAAGTTATTTTGTTTTATAAAATCAAGAAAAACATCATTTTAAAAATAGTGATAGCGTTTATTTAATATAATTTAGCTTTTTAATTTTCTTTCATTTTTCCTTTGTCATCTAGTATCAATCACAAACCTTTTCCCGTTCAATATCACCCGATCACTATACGTTTGGTTATTCAGTCGCACAGCTCGTTGGGACTTAACGACCCGGGGAAACACTATGCTCCCCCAGATCTTCATTGCATTGTTTCCGAGCTGTTTGAAGTTTATTACGGTTGACCATTCACAAGTGGTTAGCTTGTGTGATAAAACTTGACGGTTCGGAAGCGATCAAATTTTGGCGCCGCTGCCGGGGAGCTGTGCTAATTATCTTACGTTTAGCAGATTAGTGATTTGAATATTCACTCCTTGTTCATACCATCTATATATGTTTATATTTTCTTATAAAAATCCAAAAATCCAAAAACATTTTAAAATCAGTTTTCAACAAACACAAAAACCCAAAAAGATTTTCTTTCTTATTTTTACAAAATGTTTTTCAAAAATACCAAAAATATTCCTCTTTACCTTCTTACCCTTTTTGATTCTTTATCCCTTTACCCTCTATCCATTTGATTCTAACTTCTTCTATTCTCATGGAATCTCTCGACTATGACGAATTCTGGAACGAAGTTGAAAAACTTCATACTTTATCACAAATGTCAAGAATTCGTGTTGTTCGTGATGATCCATTAATTCTGCATAGGGAAATGGAACGAGAAACCGGGGTGACAAAGGGCCAGGCACTTCCCTCTGATAATGGAAGTGCTAAATACGTCCAACCTACGGTTATCCAAAGATCTAACCCCTCAATTGCTCCTAAGCCGTCTAAAATTGATCCTAAACTTTCACAATTTACGGTTAAAAGCAATCATGCAGAATTTAGACCGGTGACTAGCAAGAATGACTTGCCTAATCTTCACGTTTCTCAAGAACCTGAACCAGAGACCATAACGGAAGTGGTGGAAATTGCTAGCTCTCAAAGCACACCACTTGTCCCACCTCCGGATTTTTCAAAATGTTCTTCGAGACTTGATAGTCATTCGGATCACCATGTTGGTTTTTTTGATTCTTTGAATGAACCGATTCCTTCTCATAACTCTCAAATGGAATCGTTTATTCCTTGTGTCGGTTGTGGTGAGCCTCTTTTTGGTTCACCATGTCGCTGGTGTACGTGTGTACAGTGTGGTAATGATATTCGGAACGGGAGTTGTTTGTTTTGTGGTTCGAGGAATTCATTTGATTATGATCCTAATCCGAACTCATTTAACGACCCCTCAAAATTTTCCAACTACCCACCACAACCCGACTTATCTTCATATAATCAACATAACTGCTGTGAATTTTGTGGAGGTCCTCACCAAGGATTTGAGTGTCAATCCGGAAACACGTTTGTCTATGAACAGTTTTCCAGTGATGCTCAGAACTTTGGTTATGACCAATATCCATATAATTCGCCAATCCAGGCTCAACAGTTTACTGTTGTGAGAATTGTGGAGGTCCTCACGATAATTTTCAATGTCAACCGTGGAATCAAAATTATTATACTTCCGGTTTTGACAATTTCCAACCTCCACAGCACCATACGGTTCAAACTCCACCTGAGCCGTTGCCTAAAGAAATTTCCCAAGATTTTGAAACCGCAATGAAAACACTTGATAATATGATTCAAAACTTTAAGAATCAAGTGAGTGGTGAGAAAACCATAGGAGAATTGCTAGCCAAAGAACGAGAGGCTCGCAAATCTAGGGAAGAATTATTAGTCCTAGAGCATGCAGCTCTAAGGCGTTCCCAATTTCTTAAGGCAGCTCTTTATGATGATGACGAGGAGAGTTTTTATCCTTTTAAGAATATTATTTCTCAACTCCCTCAGTCAGTTGATATCCCAGCAGTTGAGATTCCATCTCAAACAACTGCTATCACACCCGAAGCTCCTACTCACTCTCTGAACATGGGGGACGAGCATCTTGACACTGTTCCTGAAAAAGAATCGGACGAAGTCATAAAGTCTAGTGTTGAGAACCTTGTCCCAATCCCAAGAGAGTCACAGGGAACTTCTGATCATATGTGTGATTCTTCTTCCCCTCTTGAGTGTTCAAAAGATCATTTTGAGACTTTCTCCAATTGTAGCGAAGATTGTGCATCATATGGAAACATCGAGTATGTTGAGGCATCACTTCCACAGTCTGATGCTGATCATCTTCTTGAGGAGTTCACCGATGAACTCACTCACATCAATCCACTTTCATCGGAAAGTGATGATGGTCTTTTTGATTTCGAAGCCGATCTGGGAGAGATTGAAAGTCTCCTTTATAATGATCGTTCACTCACTTCTTATCCCAACAGTCCAATAGAGAATGTTAATCACTTTGTTCCTGAAGCATTCAAAACAACTCTCACCAATCCTCTATTTGAATTCGAATCTGAATTCACCTTGATTTCTGACAATCCAATCTTTGACAAGGATAGTGATGAGTCCACAATGGAACAAGAGTTCACAAATTCACATCATGTGAATGATTCTCTTCATGAGGAGTTCGCCGGTGAACTCACTCATATCATGACTCCACCGGAGTATGATTGCTTGGATGGCAAAAATCATGATCGGGGGGAAAAGTTTTCAATCATGAGAGTTTGTATTTCTATGACAAATTTTCCAACCCTCCCTCCCGAGATGCTTTCCAAACCAAAGAGCTCAACCGATAAAATCCAAACGAGTGCAACTGCACTTGATCCTGAGGAAGAAGATCTTATCATGATCGTCATCATGATTTTCCTTCTTTTCTTCACCTACCTGGTTACTTCCTCTCTTCTTCACTCGTTCGGGAGTGAGGACACTATCTTTGACCCCGGAATTTTCATTTATCATCTGTGAGACGGATCTGTGTATATCTCATCGGTGTGGAACTTTCACGTACTTCAATGTTTATCCAAACATCTTGAACGAAAGTCCGATGGAGATTGTTTTCCACTTTGCTTCCCCAAGAACAAATGAATTCGGGGTCGAGTCAAGCTAGCGACTCGGTAATCAAAAACAGTAGTTAAACATGGGTTTTCACCCGTGTGTGCCACCTTAGTGTGGGGGAGATGCCCCACATGTTGTATATATATATATATATATATATATATATATATATATATATATATAAAAAAAAAAAAAAAAAAATCACAAATAATGGCCGTAGTATTTCCCTTTTACGTTCTATGTTTCGGCATAACCGCCGGTACTTTGAATATTGAGGGCAATATTCATTTCTAGTGTGAGGGGGAATTCTCACGAATTTTATCATGTAATTATACCACCCTATTCCCCCATTTTTGGCCAAATTTGTTTTTGGAGTAAGTGTTTTTCACTTACTCAGCTTATGGTTATCAGTCCGCCATGTCTAATAAACAAAAGGATTGGCTAATCCAGGAGCAAACGGCTCTTGGTAAAGATTTATCAAATCCGTTGACGGCTTGCAATTTGCCCAAAATTGTATGGTATTCGACTCACCATATCCTTAAAAGTGAAGAGTTGGCTAGCCCGCAAGTTTATGGCTTGTGGTAAAGGCAGTTGGAAAACCATAATTGGTAATCGACTCACCAAAGATAGTATATATTATCTAAGAGTTGGCTAGTCCAGAAGCAAACGGCTTCTGGTAAAGACAAATCAAATCCGTTGGAAGTTGGTGATTTGCTCAAAATCATTTGGTTATCATTGTACCAAGGTTCTTACTTGAACTGAAACATTTGGCTACTCCAGAAGTAATGGCTTTTGGTAAAGAGATTCAAATCCATTAAGTTTTCTCAAAAGATTGCTAGGGACTAGCAATGGTTTAGTGTGGGGGATTGATGAGTGTCTAAATACTCATCATTTTTGTTCCTTCTACACTGCAAAAAACAGTCAAAAACACTTTGAAAAGTCTCAAAAAGACAGAAAAAAATATTTAGACTGTATTTTATGCAATAATTGTCAAAATCTAGTCCTCGGGTATTCAAAACATGTAATTTTTCATAAAGGCCCTCAGGAATTTTTAAGTTGTCAAAATTAGCCTTATAAAGCTCAGTTTTGCAAAATGGCAACTTTAATCCCTGAAATTTCAAAGATTGACAGAATTTACCCCTGGACATTTTAAATTGGAAAATTAACATTTTAGTCCTTTGGTAATTCTAACTTGTCAAAATTGGTCCTTGTAATACTTTTGGAAAATTGCAGTTTAGGTCCTTGGATTTTTGGTATTTTACAAAAATAGTCCTTGGAAATGAAAAAAAAATGGAAAATAATTATTTTTGTCCTTGTACTATCGAAGATTGGCAAGATTGGTCCATGTGATAAATTTTGGAAGTTGGCAAGATCAACCCTTGAAGAATTGGGAAATGACAATTATGGTCCTTGTGATTAATACAACCGGACCTATCTTTTAAATACCCAAAACATAAACCAATCCACCCAATACCACAAAGCCCAACCAAAACCTGACAAACCCCTTTCTCTACCCTTTTTCCTCCTCTTTTCCTGCTTTCTCTAAAACTGAAACACTCAACCTCCCATCACCATACCTCCACATCACCATCCCACACCCTATCACTTCCACCTCCACAAAACACCAAGAAGCATTTAATGCTCCTTCCTCCTTTGCACTCAATCAGGTCCAATTGGCGCCAAAAATCCATCAACAGCCAATATCTATTCGAGGCATCCAAGGCTCTTTTGTCTGACAGAAACAAGCACACCTCAAGCATTGGAAGACCTCTCCCTTTAGTATAAATAGAAGTAACTTGTAGCCTTTTAAAGGCAGTAGGAGTTTAGTTTTAAAATAGTTTTTAGTTTTATTTCAGTATTGTAATTTCTAATTTCAGTTAATGCAAAAGTTTTTTTTAGTTAATTTCAGTTTCAGTTTTACATTAGTACAAGTTAAGTTTCAAAAAAAAAGTACTTATCTAGTGTTAACATTGTTTATTTATAAGCTAAGTTAAGTTGTTAAGTAGTTCTTGTCAAAAAAAAAAAAAAATTCCAAGTATTCTTTTCAAAAATCTGTTTTTTACAAAACCTTTTTTAAAAGGAGTGTTTGGGGTAATGGGTGAAACTGGGTCAAATCAGTTTTGACCCACTTTGGGGTTTCAAAGTCAGTTGTCTTTAGGTTTGAGTACGTCAAATTAGTAGTCTTATTAGTAGTTTCTTAGTCGGATTAAGTTCCAAAAGATTTTTCAAGTTCAAAGAATAATTTTTTTTCTGTCTCACTGATTGTGCAGCAGCCTTCTGCTGCTGTTCACAAGTACTTTAAATCAGCTCATTTGTAGTCGAAAAGTGTCAACAAATGTCCTTTTTGCATCCTCACATACCCACCTCAATATGTATTTAGCTTATTTGCACTTAGGAAGCCTTTAGCTTAGCTTAATCTGCTCTAAAAAACTGTCCATTGCCCATTTTCGTTCCTGTTTCAGCATCCATCATGTCCAAGTGGCTTCACTTTTAGATTTTTATTTTGCTTATTATTAAGTCTTGGGTCCTGAAATTTGGTACGCATAGTATTCAGTTGGTTACCTATCTAATAGTATTTTTTATAATTTTTAGATCTAGCTTATAAGTAGCTTAATTAGCCTTTGAATCTGCCCCCTTAAGCCATTTCTGTTGTATCAGTAGCCTAGTGCAATCTATAGTTTTAGCTTATTTAGGTATCTCACTTTAGCTTATTTAGTGTACCTTAGTGCTTTTTAGGTATTATAGATTAGGAGCACTATCTTTTAGCTTATTCTATGCTCACTGTTGCTTATTGTCCATTATATGCCCATTTACCATGTTAGATTAGGACTCCCTCAAAACTGCTTATTTCCCTCATTATTGTCCCTTATCCTTTGTAGCTTAACTTATTAGAGAATTCAGTTTGTATGCTCATGATTGTTAGCTTATTTCTCATTTTACACTTGCTTATTGATAGTTCTTTTGTGCCTTAAAATCTTAAAAGGGGTGAGTTTGGTTAACTGTTGGAAATAAGCAGTTCCAACTGCTTATTCTTCTAGTTTGATAAGAAAAGTTTTTACAAAAAGTTGTTATTTGAAAATCCCTTTTAAGTTTCAAAAGAAAAAATTGAAATAAAAAAAAAAAAAAAAAAAAAATTGCAAAAGGGAGAGGCAGGGGTCGAACCTGAGACCTCTCCCCTAGATAGGATGATAGAAGGGTACCTGGATACCATGCGCCCTTGGGACTTCTATTGGTTTTAGTTTACCAAGTTTAATACTTAAGGTAGTTTGGTAGTTTAGGCTTATTAGTTTTAGCTTAATTTTCACAGCTTATCCGTATAAGCTGTTGATCCCATTTCATTTTTCTTAGGTCCCCCATAGTGTAAAGTAATTTCTGTGATTTTTGCTCATTTGTATAAATTAGTTTACTATTTTTAATCATTTAATTAGAGTAAATTAGTTTTTAATTCATAATAAAAAATATAAAAGTCAAAAAAATATAAATCTTTTTTCTAAAATTTTCTTTTGTCATTCAGTAAGTAAGAAAATTGTTTTTACATTAGTAGGACTTTTATTTCACAAATTTTACGTTTTTTCTTGCGCACTCGCGTAATTTTTATATACAACGCACGTTTTCATTTTAAGTCACGTTTTTAGATAATTTAAGTTTAAGCCTTAATTAAAATAGTTTATTTAAGTTATTTTGTTTTATAAAATCAAGAAAAACATCATTTTAAAAATAGTGATAGCGTTTATTTAATATAATTTAGCTTTTTAATTTTCTTTCATTTTTCCTTTGTCATCTAGTATCAATCACAAACCTTTTCCCGTTCAATATCACCCGATCACTATACGTTTGGTTATTCAGTCGCACAGCTCGTTTGGACTTAACGACCTGGGGAAACACTATGCTCCCCTAGATCTTCATTGCATTGTTTCCGAGCTGTTTGAAGTTTATTACGGTTGACCATTCACAAGTGGTTAGCTTGTGTGATAAAACTTGACGGTTCGGAAGCGATCAAATTTTGGCGCCGCTGCCGGGGAGCTGTGCTAATTATCTTACGTTTAGCAGATTAGTGATTTGAATATTCACTCCTTGTTCATACCATCTATATATGTTTATATTTTCTTATAAAAATCCAAAAATCCAAAAACATTTTAAAATCAGTTTTCAACAAACACAAAAACCCAAAAAGATTTTCTTTCTTATTTTTACAAAATGTTTTTCAAAAATACCAAAAATATTCCTCTGTACCTTCTTACCCTTTTTGATTCTTTATCCCTTTACCCTCTATCCATTTGATTCTAACTTCTTCTATTCTCATGGAATCTCTCGACTATGACGAATTCTGGAACGAAGTTGAAAAACTTCATACTTTATCACAAATGTCAAGAATTCGTGTTGTTCGTGATGATCCATTAATTCTGCATAGGGAAATGGAACGAGAAACCGGGGTGACAAAGGGCCAGGCACTTCCCTCTGATAATGGAAGTGCTAAATACGTCCAACCTACGGTTATCCAAAGATCTAACCCCTCAATTGCTCCTAAGCCGTCTAAAATTGACCCTAAACTTTCACAATTTACGGTTAAAAGCAATCATGCAGAATTTAGACCGGTGACTAGCAAGAATGACTTGCCTAATCTTCACGTTTCTCAAGAACCTGAACCAGAGACCATAACGGAAGTGGTGGAAATTGCTAGCTCTCAGAGCACACCACTTGTCCCACCTCCGGATTTTTCAAAATGTTCTTCGAGACTTGATAGTCATTCGGATCACCATGTTGGTTTTTTTGATTCTTTGAATGAACCGATTCCTTCTCATAACTCTCAAATGGAATCGTTTATTCCTTGTGTCGGTTGTGGTGAGCCTCTTTTTGGTTCACCATGTCGCTGGTGTACGTGTGTACAGTGTGGTAATGATATTCGGAACGGGAGTTGTTTGTTTTGTGGTTCGAGGAATTCATTTGATTATGATCCTAATCCGAACTCATTTAACGACCCCTCAAAATTTTCCAACTACCCACCACAACCCGACTTATCTTCATATAATCAACATAACTGCTGTGAATTTTGTGGAGGTCCTCACCAAGGATTTGAGTGTCAATCCGGAAACACGTTTGTCTATGAACAGTTTTCCAGTGATGCTCAGAACTTTGGTTATGACCAATATCCATATAATTCGCCAATCCAGGCTCAACAGCTTTACTGTTGTGAGAATTGTGGAGGTCCTCACGATAATTTTCAATGTCAACCGTGGAATCAAAATTACTATACTTCCGGTTTTGACAATTTCCAACCTCCACAGCACCATACGGTTCAAACTCCACCTGAGCCGTTGCCTAAAGAAATTTCCCAAGATTTTGAAACCGCAATGAAAACACTTGATAATATGATTCAAAACTTTAAGAATCAAGTGAGTGGTGAGAAAACCATAGGAGAATTGCTAGCCGAAGAACGAGAGGCTCGCAAATCTAGGGAAGAATTATTAGTCCTAGAGCATGCAGCTCTAAGGCGTTCCCAATTTCTTAAGGCAGCTCTTTATGATGATGACGAGGAGAGTTTTTATCCTTTTAAGAATATTATTTCTCAACTCCCTCAGTCAGTTGATATCCCAGCAGTTGAGATTCCATCTCAAACAACTGCTATCACACCCGAAGCTCCTACTCACTCTCTGAACATGGGGGACGAGCATCTTGACACTGTTCCTGAAAAAGAATCGGATGAAGTCATAAAGTCTAGTGTTGAGAACCTTGTCCCAATCCCAAGAGAGTCACAGGAACTTGATCATATGTGTGATTCTCTTTCCCCTCTTGAGTGTTCAAAAGATCATTTTGAGACTTTCTCCAATTGTAGCGAAGATTGTGCATCATATGGAAACATCGAGTATGTTGAGGCATCACTTCCACAGTCTGATGCTGATCATCTTCTTGAGGAGTTCACCGATGAACTCACTCACATCAATCCACTTTCATCGGAAAGTGATGATGGTCTTTTTGATTTCGAAGCCGATCTGGGAGAGATTGAAAGTCTCCTTTATAATGATCGTTCACTCACTTCTTATCCCAACAGTCCAATAGAGAATGTTAATCACTTTGTTCCGGAAGCATTCAAAACAACTCTCACCAATCCTCTATTTGAATTCGAATCTGAATTCACCTTGATTTCTGACAATCCAATCTTTGACAAGGATAGTGATGAGTCCACAATGGAACAAGAGTTCACAAATTCACATCATGTGAATGATTCTCTTCATGAGGAGTTCGCCGGTGAACTCACTCATATCATGACTCCACGGAGTATGATTGCTTGGATGGCAAAAATCATGATCGGGGGGAAAAGTTTTCAATCATGAGAGTTTGTATTTCTATGACAAATTTTCCAACCCTCCCTCCCGAGATGCTTTCCAAACCAAAGAGCTCAACCGATAAAATCCAAACGAGTGCAACTGCACTTGATCCTGAGGAAGAAGATCTTATCATGATCGTCATCATGATTTTCCTTCTTTTCTTCACCTACCTGTTGACTTCCTCTCTTCTTCACTCGTTCGGGAGTGAGGACACTATCTTTGACCCCGGAATTTTCATTTATCATCTGTGAGACGGATCTGTGTATATCTCATCGGTGTGGAACTTTCACGTACTTCAATGTTTATCCAAACATCTTGAACGAAAGTCCGATGGAGATTGTTTTCCACTTTGCTTCCCCAAGAACAAATGAATTCGGGGTCGAGTCAAGCTAGCGACTCGGTAATCAAAAACAGTAGTTAAACATGGGTTTTCACCCGTGTGTGCCACCTTAGTGTGGGGGAGATGCCCCACATGTTGTATATATATATATATATATATATATATATATATATATATATATATATATATATATCTTATAAAAAAAAAAAAATTCTTTCTAAATAATGGCCGTAGTATTTCCCTTTTACGTTCTATGTTTCGGCATAACCGCCGGTACTTTGAATATTGAGGGCAATATTCATTTCTAGTGTGAGGGGAATTCTCACGAATTTTATCATGTAATTATACCACCCTATTCCCCCATTTTTGGCCAAAATTTTTTTTGGAGTAAGTGTTTTTCACTTACTCAGCTTATGGTTATCAGTCCGCCATGTCTAATAAACAAAAGGATTGGCTAATCCAGGAGCAAACGGCTCTTGGTAAAGATTTATCAAATCCGTTGACGGCTTGCAATTTGCCCAAAATTGTATGGTATTCGACTCACCATATCCTTAAAAGTGAAGAGTTGGCTAGCCCGCAAGTTTATGGCTTGTGGTAAAGGCAGTTGGAAAACCATAATTGGTAATCGACTCACCAAAGATAGTATATATTATCTAAGAGTTGGCTAGTCCAGAAGCAAACGGCTTCTGGTAAAGACAAATCAAATCCGTTGGAAGCTGGTGATTTGCTCAAAATCATTTGGTTATCATTGTACCAAGGTTCTTACTTGAACTGAAACATTTGGCTACTCCAGAAGTAATGGCTTTTGGTAAAGAGATTCAAATCCATTAAGTTTTCTCAAAAGATTGCTAGGGACTAGCAATGGTTTAGTGTGGGGGATTGATGAGTGTCTAAATACTCATCATTTTTGTTCCTTCTACACTGCAAAAACAGTCAAAAACACTTTGAAAAGTCTCAAAAAGACAGAAAAAAATATTTAGACTGTATTTTATGCAATAATTGTCAAAATCTAGTCCCTGGGTATTCAAAACATGTAATTTTTCATAAAAGGCCCTCAGGAATTTTTAAGTTGTCAAAATTAGCCTTATAAAGCTCAGTTTTGCAAAATGGCAACTTTAATCCCTGAAATTTCAAAGATTGACAGAATTTACCCCTGGACATTTTAAATTGGAAAATTAACATTTTTAGTCCTTTGGTAATTCTAACTTGTCAAAATTGGTCCTTGTAATACTTTTGGAAAATTGCAGTTTAGGTCCTTGGATTTTTGGTATTTTACAAAAATAGTCCTTGGAAATGAAAAAAAAATGGAAAATAATTATTTTTGTCCTTGTACTATCGAAGATTGGCAAGATTGGTCCATGTGATAAATTTTGGAAGTTGGCAAGATCAACCCTTGAAGAATTGGGAAATGACAATTATGGTCCTTGTGATTAATACAACCGGACCTATCTTTTAAATACCCAAAACATAAACCAATCCACCATATACCACAAAGCCCAACCAAAACCTGACAAACCCCTTTCTCTACCCTTTTTCCTCCTCTTTTCCTGCTTTCTCTAAAACTGAAACACTCAACCTCCCATCACCATACCTCCACATCACCATCCCACACCCTATCACTTCCACCTCCACAAAACACCAAGAAGCATTTAATGCTCCTTCCTCCTTTGCACTCAATCAGGTCCAATTGGCGCCAAAAATCCATCAACAGCCAATATCTATTCGAGGCATCCAAGGCTCTTTTGTCTGACAAAAACAAGCACACCTCAAGCATTGGAAGACCTCTCCCTTTAGTATAAATAGAAGTAACTTGTAGCCTTGAAAGGCAGTAGGAGTTTAGTTTTAAAATAGTTTTTAGTTTTATTTCAGTATTGTAATTTCTAATTTCAGTTAATGCAAAAGTTTTTTTAGTTAATTTCAGTTTCAGTTTTACATTAGTACAAGTTAAGTTTCAAAAAAAAAGTGCTTATCTAGTGTTAACATTGTTTATTTATAAGCTAAGTTAAGTTGTTAAGTAGTTCTTGTCAAAAAAAAATTCCAAGTATTCTTTTCAAAAATCTGTTTTTTTTACAAAAACCTTTTTTAAAGGAGTGTTTGGGGTAATGGGTGAAACTGGGTCAAATCAGTTTTGACCCACTTTGGGGTTTCAAAGTCAGTTGTCTTTAGGTTTGAGTACGTCAAATTAGTAGTCTTATTAGTAGTTTCTTAGTCGGATTAAGTTCCAAAAGATTTTTCAAGTTCAAAGAATAATTTTTTTGTTTCATCGATTGTGCGCAGCCTTCTGCTGCTGTTCACAAGTACTTTAAATCAGCTCATTTGTAGTCGAAAAGTGTCAACAAATGTCCTTTTTGCATCCTCACATACCCACCTCAATATGTATTTAGCTTATTTGCACTTAGGAAGCCTTTAGCTTAGCTTAATCTGCTCTAAAAAACTGTCCATTGCCCATTTTCGTTCCTGTTTCAGCATCCATCATGTCCAAGTGGCTTCACTTTTAGATTTTTATTTTGCTTATTATTAAGTCTTGGGTCCTGAAATTTGGTACGCATAGTATTCAGTTGGTTACCTATCTAATAGTATTGTTTATAATTTTTAGATCTAGCTTATAAGTAGCTTAATTAGCCTTTGAATCTGCCCCCTTAAGCCATTTCTGTTGTATCAGTAGCCTAGTGCAATCTATAGTTTTAGCTTATTTAGGTATCTCACTTTAGCTTATTTAGTGTACCTTAGTGCTTTTTAGGTATTATAGATTAGGAGCACTATCTTTTAGCTTATTCTATGCTCACTGTTGCTTATTGTCCATTATATGCCCATTTACCATATTAGATTAGGACTCCCTCAAAACTGCTTATTTCCCTCATTATTGTCCCTTATCCTTTGTAGCTTAACTTATTAGAGAATTCAGTTTGTATGCTCATGATTGTTAGCTTATTTCTCATTTTACACTTGCTTATTGATAGTTCTTTTGTGCCTTAAAATCTTAAAAGGGGTGAGTTTGGTTAACTGTTGGAAATAAGCAGTTCCAACTGCTTATTCTTCTAGTTTGATAAGAAAAGTTTTTACAAAAAGTTGTTATTTGAAAATCCCTTTTAAGTTTCAAAAGAAAAAATTGAAATCAAGAAAAAAAATAATAATTTTGCAAAAGGGAGAGGCAGGGGTCGAACCTGAGACCTCTCCCCTAGATAGGATGATAGAAGGGTACCTGGATACCATGCGCCCTTGGGACTTCTATTGGTTTTAGTTTACCAAGTTTAATACTTAAGGTAGTTTGGTAGTTTAGGCTTATTAGTTTTAGCTTAATTTTCACAGCTTATCCGTATAAGCTGTTGATCCCATTTCATTTTTCTTAGGTCCCCCATAGTGTAAAGTAATTTCTGTGATTTTTGCTCATTTTTATAAATTAGTTTACTATTTTTAATCATTTAATTAGAGTAAATTAGTTTTTAATTCATAATAAAAAATATAAAAGTCAAAAAAATATAAATCTTTTTTTCTAAAATTTTCTTTTGTCATTCAGTAAGTAAGAAAATTGTTTTTACATTAGTAGGACTTTTATTTCACAAATTTTACGTTTTTTCTTGCGCACTCGCGTAATTTTTATATACAACGCACGTTTTCATTTTAAGTCACGTTTTTAGATAATTTAAGTTTAAGCCTTAATTAAAATAGTTTATTTAAGTTATTTTGTTTTATAAAATCAAGAAAAACATCATTTTAAAAATAGTGATAGCGTTTATTTAATATAATTTAGCTTTTTAATTTTCTTTCATTTTTCCTTTGTCATCTAGTATCAATCACAAACCTTTTCCCGTTCAATATCACCCGATCACTTATCGTTGGTTATTCAGTCGCACACTCGTTGGGACTTAACGACTGGGGAAACACTATGCTCCTCTAGATCTTCATTGCATTGTTTCTGAGCTATTTGAAGTTTATTACGGTTGACCATTCACAAGTGGTTAGCTTGTGTGATAAAACTTGACGGTTCGGACCCGATCACGCTGCAACGGTTATTATTTTTTTGGTCTGAATTTAAGTTTAAGCGATTTTCGATGTTAGTGTATTCGACGCTTAAGTTACACACGAAACAGGAATTATTAACTTTATTCCAGCGCAACTACAAAGTTTACACAAAGTTTTGGTGATGTTTTGCATTAGTTGTCAATTTACACGAAAGTTGTCCACCATAAAGTAAACCAAAAGAATTCAACTGATTGCGAAATGTATGTGAGACATAATGTGGTGTATGCGAGGCATAATGTAGCTCGATTTAACGTTAAGAAAAAGTAATTAAAGTCCGGAACAAACGCTGGCTCGAATCAAACTAATTTATTTAACAAATTTAGCAGTAAGTTACCCAATTCAATTTGTCAGTACAAACTATCATCTTCAACAACAACAAACCAATCTATTTAAGTGGCGGTTGCCTTGATAGGAACTGCTCAAATATAATATAACACCTAGTGCGTCCAGCTTGTTCTTTTAGTTGTCTTAGAGAAGGGCTTTGATGATATCCCAATCACGCAGATCGACAACGGTAAGGCATGGCACTCCAAAACATTTTCCCTAACTGTTCCGCGATGTACGCTAAAGTCAGAAAAAGATGCGTAAAAGTCAATCTAGTTGCATCTGAAATCTAAAGTACAACATTTAACCACCAACTTAAATACATTGAACGCAACCTAATTTCTCTATGCATGTACAATTCTCCGCAAAGGAACAATAACAAATACTGCATAATCATTTTTTCCAGCCTATAACTCAAAGAAGCAGCTTGTTAACTTACACAAATCACTGAATGACTGGTGCTAAACGCATCTGGACCGGTACTTTTTGTCACACCCTACAGAAATCACTGAACCGATATCAGATTAATACTAACATCATATGTTAAATCAAAATCCAGCTTATAACTCAAAGAAGAAGCTTGTTAAGCTACCCGTGTCCATTAAGTTGCTGGTCATTGGCACTAAATGCAGCAGAATTTTGGTTTCTGGTATTACTATGGACTCTTAAAAGCGTCACAAATAGGTTTCTCATGTCTTGATGGCAACACCACCTATTTTTACCTTTTATACCACTGCGTATACCACCATTTGCAACAGCTGCAGTGTCAATCAATAAAGAACCAACCGAACATCCTTAACCTTCTGCATGAACACCTACTAATGTTACATGCTCGGTTTCCATACCAACAATATTTACAGAATTATCAGCAGGCCCACTGTCAGATATAAAATATGTGTCACAAACCTTACAATGTCCTATGATATCTAAAACTCGCTTTGTTAAACGTTGCTTCTCAAATATCAGTTTTTGATGAATAGATGATGCCGAGCATTCATCTGCATCACCGCAGTTCATAAAAACGTAGCAATTTTCAGTTATAAAAATCAATCACATTAAAACGCAACAAACCAAATATAACGTATACGAAAAAAAAGATACAAAATACAACTGACTTTGAACTTACCTCTTCACTTCCCAAACCATTGCACAAAAGGCGTCTTCTAGCACCTTGTTTCTCCTACGCAAACCACCCATTACAGCCCCCACCTCATCCCAAAGACACCCATTTCAGTCTCATTTTGGCATCCAATTGCACCCACTTCAGCCCGATTCCAGCACCCAAGGCCATTCTTTTCAGCCCCCGGTGTAGCACTTACAGACTCCAACTTGACCCCCCAAACCCACCCATTTTAGCCTACAAACCCACACCCATTTGAGCCCCCAAGGTCACCCATTTCAGCCTCCAAACCTACCCATTTCATCCCCTAAACCCACATGTTCCAGGCCCCATTTGAGCATCCAAACGCACAAAATTTCTGCCCATGTTTCGCCATGATTCATGACACCTATATAAAATGCCTAGATAAGTAGATAGATCTGAAGATAAGCCAACGTTTAAGCCAAAATAAAATAAGGTTAAACAAACACCCCTGGCTTATTATAAATAAGGCGTATAGGAAATAGTTCGTAAACAGATGGTACCATAAAATGAGTGTTTGGGAAGTACTTATATCGAAAAACCCTAAGTGTATAAAATATTTTCTAGAACCGTTTTTTTGAAAAACTACGGTTATCAACATGCCAGTGATAGCGAAATACAAACAAAAATCCAAAACAAAACCATTAAAATTGTTAGCACCGGGATCGTCTTCATATCAGGTTTACAAAAACTAAATAAGTTTATATAAAACACGCGATTTCAAAACATACGGTATGTTTTATATAAGCTTATTTAGTTTTTGTAAACCTTATAAGCTTATTTAGTTTATGAGAATTTGCCTTCGGGTTATAAATAATATGAATTATTGAGCAATCAAACCCCGAGTACCTGCAACTGAAGTTCCGACTTCATGTTCGAACATTTCTCTAGATACCTAAAAACACAAAACCAAACATGACGTAGAATTCATAAACTGCAATTTATAGAAAAAGTATACTTACATCATGGTTCCGCAATTAAATCCAATCCAATAAGCCGGAAAAATAAGCAGTCCCAAACATCCTCCACAATCCCACTTTCTAATTCATCTTCATGAACAATTCTCGTATCAACTTCTTTAACTATATAAACTCTTGACCCACGTTCCTGAAAAAGTGTACACACGCAAAAACAAACAATTTACTATTAGTCGACAACCTTACCTCTAAAAAACATACCGCTAGCGAGGTTGGCGGCAAAAACATTTGAGTATAAAATATCGAGCTGAGAAAGGTGGTGGGACCATTTAATCTAATAGCACGCACAACATGTCTAGTCAAATATTGTTTGCAGTATGTTTTATACTTAAATGCCTTTCTCAGCTGATTAAATGGCCGTACACCAATAGAAAAAATAACCATAAAAGACATACCTCCAAACCAGCAACCTTCATACTGAACTCACAATCTGTTTCTGCTGCAAATTAGTAGATAACTAAGACGCCGCCTCCTTTTTCCCCATCTTGAAGTCATCGTGAAGCTGCGATTCTGCTGATCTGTTAATTACACAATGACTTCAGTTAATGAAACATAGCAAAAAGTTGACGAATTAAAGTATGCGAAGCAAACATTTGAACTCAGTAAAAGGTTCACAATTAATGAAATACCTGTTCTTGACCATGTATATATGGAACTTTACCTCGACATGGAAACGTATAACAAACACGTTACCATCATATTCAAAACACCATTTATTTTGTTTCTTAGAACCAATGGTCGGGCTCATTTTATTGGCAGATGCATAAAGCTTTCTTCACAAAGCTGATGAATAACAAAATATTTATATAAATTGACTTATAACAAAAATACCTTGACAAAAAAAAATGGGTAAAAAGAATTATAAATATGTGAAATAGAACTCACCGGAACATCCAGTGGCCAAATTTGCATCCCTTTTGAACCTCTTCTGGCCGCGCATTACGGAGAGGTGATGCGAGTCAACAACCTTTCTGATGCAACTATTGCTAATGACTTCAGGTGCACTGACAGCATCAGTAGCCTTCGATGTAGCTTCAGTATCAACGTCAGCTACTCCGGAACCCTGGGCAACAATCTGTTCCACCCCACCTAAAGCACCAACAACCCCAGAAGCAGATGATGGAAAGCATGCGCGTCTAATTACAACCTTTTTTTGGATCTCATATTCGAAAGCAGCAAAAGACGGCCTGATATTGAAGTAAGTCATACTCATAAGTTTTACTCTTTATTGTCTACAACTTATTTAAAACTAAGCAAATCAAATAACTATAGTAGAACTGACTCATAACCCATGTTCTTGAACTGACCCGTTGTCGTATCACACATGTTGTCCCGCTTGATACGTTGTTTTTGATTACCGTTAACTGACCCGTGGTCGTACACATGCGCTGCAACATAGTAAAAGATTCAGATTTAAATATATTCCTGCAAGATGCAAACATAAATCAGACATTCCAAAAGCATATAATATCCTTGTGCCTGCAATGTCTAGTGACAAATGAAACAGACAATAACAATGACTTCTAAAGCTTTAACTGATTTTAGCGAACTAACAATATGGAAACATCAGCTAAAAAAATTAATAAGCATACGTAGCTTTTCTTATTTTAAATACAATAGTGAACATAAAAAATAAGCAATCTACACACTCATACCAAACAAACTTAACTAAATAATCAATTAATAAGCTTATATACCTTGTTGATTTTCCAACAAATCTTTCGGCAAAAAATTGAAAGCAAAAGAAGCCCCAAAATTTGAGACCCTAAAAATTTGAGACCCTAACTGTTAAACAAAGATGTCATTAAAAAATAAATCTTTATAAACATGGATAAATTAAAACCTTACCCAACAATTAAGTTGAAGCTGAAGATTTGAACTCACTTAAGATTTCAGATTTATTGTCGCAACCTTCTTGTTCCAAGCATTTGAACTCCAAGGATACCATGATCACATACACCAAATAGGCATAATCTTAACGTTTTGGGTTTATGCCTAGTTAGCAACTTCTATTAAAAAAATTGAAAGATCAAAGTTTTGTTTTCTTTTTTTTCTTTTTTTTTTGGGATCAACCTGAATACCAGGTTACATATTTTTTGGATCATGATTTAAAAAAACGAAAGATCAAATGCTTAGATACAAAGGCTGAATCGGAAGATGAGGGTAGAATGGATTTGGTGGATGAGTCGGCGTAGATCATAGTTATCCAATCTTCAGAAGGCGGTAGAAGTTGATATATCGTTAAGACCAAACGGGCCGTTCACAAACTCTTGGTCACATGGGCTAACACATCCAAGCCCAACAGAAAGGGAATATTCAGAGGAATATTGCAAGATGCTTTCGCGTTTTGTATGTTAGATATAACGAGTGTGGGAACCCGCGCGATGCAGCGGGATTGGCTTCAAAGGACTTACTTTGTAGCGACACTTAAACCTTAGAGACTAATTTTGCCAAGTTGCTATAGTTAGCAATTAATTCTACAGGACTTACCTTGCAACGCCCCTTAAACCTTAGGGACTATTTTTGCCAGATTGCTATAGTTAGCAATTAATGATCCAGGACTTATTTTGCAGCGCCACTTGAACCTCAGGGACTGTTTTTGCCAAGTTGGGAAAGTTTGCATTTAATGCGTGCTTGTTACTGTTTTCTTCCCCGACATTTAGTATATACGAGTGTGGAAACCCGCGCGATGCAGCGGGATTAGCTTCAAAGGACTTACTTTGTAGCGACACTTAAACCTTAGGGACTAATTTTGCCAAGTTGCTATAGTTAGCAATTAATTCTACAGGACTTACCTTGCAACGCCCCTTAAACTTTAGGGACTATTTTTGCCAAGTTGTAAAACTTTGCATTTAATGTTTGGACTTACTTTGCAGCGTCACTTGAACCTCAGGGACTATTTCTGCCAACTTGAGAAACTTTGCATTTAATGCATGGCTTGTTACTGTTTTCTTCCCCAACAATTAGTATATATATATAATAACCGAGATATATAATATGCCCAAAAAGTTAAAATAATAATTTGTTAGTAACCAATCAGATTTCGACCTTTTCGTGTGCTTTAGTATATATAGTAATGTAACGCAAGCCTAAGAAATATGTAGGCATCTCCTCCGATTTTTGGGTTGGCCATGGCCTACGTCGAGATTATATACCTTGTCGCTATCTTTCCAATCAACTTGAAGCGATAAAGTCTTCAATGTTGGAATTCCTTGAATAAGTCTAAAAGCGTTTTGCTAAACTCCTCAATATGCACTTGGATGTCCGTATAAATAAGATTCAGGAGTAATACCGGAGATTGTGCATTCCAAACTAGTAGAAAGACAAAGCGCAACTTAAGCATTGCGAGTGTTCTTCAAGATGCAAAACTATGTGGCACGCGTAGAGACAACCTCTAAATCTAGCTCCTTTGTGTTGCACTAAATTGCTTCAAGGACAAGATACAAAAAATCGAATTTTTGTAACAACAAATGAGAGACATAATGATTAAGATTCGTTGTAAAAGAAACTTGAAAACGGATGATTCATGTAATGAGTAAATTGCATGAATATTATGTTGTTGATCGTTCCATTACATAATTTAATCCTATGAAAAATAGTAACTTTTTTTTTCTTAAATATAACATTTATGATTTTTTTTATAACCTTAATTAACCTCCATTTGTTGTCAATTTTTTTTTTCTTGAAATTTTGCGAAGTTTTCTACATTATCCTTTTTAGCAGTCTAAATTCCAGGGAATAAATGATTAATGGAGTTTTATGATCGAAGTCATACTTTGGGTGCCCCACTTCTAACTCATTTATTACCTTTTAAGGAACTCTTCTTAAATCGACCGATCCACGGAGGAGTTTTTAAGGTGACCATTGTAATTTTGAAAATTATTTATCAAAATGTGTATTTTCATAAATAATTATTAAGATAATACGTATTGTAACTATTTTCTTTTTCTTAATATATAATAATCATACAAGGTTAAAAAACCATGAATATGTGACAGATGAGTATTTTTAGTAGCCATCATCCATATCTCCATAGATGTCCTCGGTCTCCTTCATTCTCGTCATTTACGACTACTTCATTGGTGATGGGATGATGTAACGCCTGATTCCAATGTCATCCTTCGGAGAAATTTTATGTCATCCTTCGGAGGAATTTTATGTCTTCATTTGATAATCCCTACATCAACATGATTTTGGCATCATTGCCTCGCTTAAAGGAACGACGTAAACAAACAACAGACTACCCCCGCTATCACTACAACCAAAATAATATACCAAAACCTAATTACAGTAACAAATTAAGGAGTAATATGAAAGTATCACAAAGTTGTATACGTAAGTTTATGATGATGCATATTGTAACACGAAGTATATGCTTCTTCAACATTTTCCTGTGTTTGTATGGATTCGCTCAATTGCATCGGAAATGGCATGAACTAACAAATCAAACTGACATCAAATAACATTCGTAATCCATATTTTATGTTTTCTTTTGATCGTGTTTTTTGTAGCTCCGATTGGTGAATGGCCGAATCATGCTGTAGCAATAAATAATTGGTTAGTCGACCAATAACTCGAAATCCATGATTAACGAAAGGAAAAAGGATGCGGATGTCGTACAAGGACTATGTAAACAACTGTGTATTCCATATCACTTTTGTGAGTCTCTTATAAATTTATGAATTGTTGATAGAATAAATAATAATACTACGTAATAATCAAATATTATGTTAATTACTTTCAAGAGTACGTATTTTATTAAATACTTTTCCCAACTACTATTGTTATCTAAAAAACTCATCCACGGAGAATGAGTTGAAACAATAAGTAGTTAACACTTAATAATTAGAAAGAGCATATTAAAGTAGAGATGTTGACTTTAATATGGAAGTGAAAATGGGTTGAAGTTTACATGAGAGGTGTTTGAGTTGTAGCCTTGTAGGTTGTTCTTGTTGGAATTATATAATACATAGTATGACTAATCATAAATATAAACAATAAACATTAAAGTAATCATGCAGAAGCGTATAGAAACGTATAGTTAATAATTAACTAACATAAACATAAAGTATGCGTACCTTTTTTATTCTAGCCGAACAAGAATCAATTTCACAAAATTAGCAATTGAGATGAACCCTAATTAGGGTTTATAGGATTATAAGAATTACCCCTTATCGTTTTGTAATTCAATCCAAGATACAATCAATAGTGTGATTGTACCACGTTCTTGTACACACGTACTATTAACGAATTAAAGTAAATGCTAGTTTAATTAACACAAAATAATTTGTTTAGGAAAAACAATTGTGTCGACATCCTATGGGAGTGGTCGACCGGTTTCTAACACAAAAAAAACACACAAACACTTTTTGGTTTTTAGATTATGAGTACAAGAGATGAAAAACTAAAAGACCCTAGGCCTTGTATTTATACCCTATATAACTTGGTGACCATGTTAGACTTGGATTGGGCTTGAGGAACCCTTGGCCGATCGGTTTACTATCCCAAGGGGTTTCCGGAACTTTCCCAATCTCTATTTTCACATCTAGTCCTTCCATTTAACATTTAACGATTGTTAGTCCATTACACTTAATTAACTTAACGTCCGATATATTATTTCGTGTAAATAATAACTAAATATAACATTTTATATTTAATTATTATAACTTTAATTCTCATACGTAAAGTGTGCAATTCCGTGGTCTCGAGTTTAATCCTAACACACATCTATTAATATTATGTCCATTAAACCAACAACTCCCACTTGGACATATCTTAATAGTGTGATCACATCGGTTAGCGTCTAGCAACACTTCGATGCCTCTAGTACAACTCAAGTAAGGTTTCCTGAAAAAACCTTTCAATGATTCATCATTATTATTATCCTTTTGTTTCTAATACCATGTTAAATAAAGATATGAATTTAAGTCATTCTTTATTCAACCATTCTGTTTCTCGTTATAAGTGATTGAGCAAGATTACCAAATCTTCTGAACATATTCAGGGGAGATCTTGGGCATGGCCATGCAAACATCTTGTCAACCATACGAGGAGCCCAGCAATATTAAACTCCACAAAAAAATAAATAAATAAAAAAATTGAAGGAACAAATTCTATCTTGACTACAAGAATAACCCATGAACTTTGCAACACTTCAGGAAACAACCCTTATGACTACCAGTTACGTATAGCGTTAAGTTGTTCCACAGAAGTGCACTACATTCATGACACTTATCTGGTATCTCAAGTCTGAGGATAACTATTCATGATTTACTTAATGACAATATCCATAAAGTAAAATCATGTAGTTGGGATAAGTCCTACATTCAATTCATTGAATATCATCTGAAATTGGTATGCATTCTCATCAATATACTTTCAAGTATATATTCTACCATATCTCTCAGATTTGTCTTATTTTAATGATACTCCCATATCATTAATTGACAACGGACGATTTAAAATAATTAAATTTATTAATGGATTAAACATGCAAATATATGATACAATATATTATAAAATCAAACATACCAAGTATTTGATTTATTATAATAATTGTTTAACATCCTTTATCCAAATACTAAATAGATTAAAGCATGAAAATTTCAGTTGATGAATTATGCCTCAAGTAATGATAATCATACTTGTTGACAAAGCATAAATCAACCAACTTGATCTATCATAATTTTGAGAATACTTATTTCAATAATTCAATTAGTGAAATCCTTGTATGTGTGCATTCACCTATCCACATAATAATTCATAAAGTGTGTGACATCCTCTATCACCAATTTATGACAATTTAAACTTTTAAACATTTTAAAGTTTAAAGTATTCTTATTCTTTTAATGTATAATGCAACTGCGATCTTAGTAGCACAACTAGTTCACATGGCCATTAACAAGGATGAAATCCTACCATGACTAGTATTGAGTGTCATCTCAATTAAACCAGCATCATTGTATACAAACAACAATATGCTCATTAAAACTCCGTAAAGTTTAATATCTTATTGTGTAATGTTTGATGTCTTCCAAACTTTCAAGTTTGAAGCTGATGACAATTTGTACAACAATTGACATATTGTTCATCCATAGAATCTAGGAGCAATTCAAGGCCGAGGATGTAATTCTATTAGAATATTCATTACACAAGTTATCTAATAACTTTTAGTTAGATATCAATGTTGTCAAATCACTTCTTATTCAAGAATGATACAACAATTTTAATACACAACATGATGTACATGATGAATCAATAGGTCAAACTTATATTTCATTCATGTTCTAGCTTGTCAAAAGATATTTATCCATTTCCCAAATGATATATCATGTTTTATTAGAATCATTTATTTTACTGCACATATTTATTAGTAATAAACAGATATTCCAAGATTGTATGTTTTAATTCTTAAATCTTACAAGTGAAGTTTTATTCCAAATTAAGACTTAACATTTAACTGACAAGGAATGTTACTTCCCATATGTTACACAACATATAAGATTTAAGAAACTTCACATAATACTCCCACTAGCTTTCAGGAACACTTAAAATTGATCTTATTTCAATTATAAATAAAAACCAAGATTTAATAATTAAACATAAGAATAATTTCATAGATGCATGCATTTATCCATTCATGAATTATTGCACTTCGCACACTTCCAAAGATTATATGAATTCAAAAAACCTTTCTATTACTTACCGTCCTCGCTCAAGTAATTTCTCAAGAAAGAGTTTTGATATTCCATTGTCATATTTCATATTAATGAAAACGAGTATGACAATTATCATCTTTATATATTTAATGTGTATAGGAAATAATATTCAATCATAATTAATTGCTTAAGTATGATTAATAATCTTGTCATAAAACATGCATTAAATATGTGTACAATTTTGTCCATATGATTTCTACACAGAGATTCAAACCACTAGAGTTTTCCATCTCTTTGAAGAAACTCATCTTCATTCTCTAGTCTAACTATTAAGATAAACCAAATTTCCAAAATTGATTACCTTTATGGACAATATCTTTAACATTCATAGTATGAGTAATTTACCCAATTCAACATTTGGTAATCCATCATAATGATTATCAGGTTTACTATAATCCTGTAACTCATGTTCTTCTCAACATATAAATCAAATATCTGAGATATCATTGCAGATCTATGAATGAAAATTCCATCATCGTGAGGTCTATCATTTACATGTCTAACCTCATCATTGTCACACCCCCAAATTACCTGTTTTGCAGCGGAATGGAATTCCTGGGGGTTGACTGTCATAGCATCAAAGTTACAGTTATATCGAACGACCTAAAATGTCGTTTTGAAAATATCGTTTGATTCTGTAAAATAATCAGGGTTTACAAAACATAAGTCCCAATAGATTTCCAAGGTACCAAAATAAGTTTGTTACAATCAAACGATAGTTAAGTGCATAAAATATAGGTGAGACGCGTCGACACCGCGACTCTATGATGAATCCACATGCATGCCATGAAGTGAATGCCTTAGATACCTGAGATAAAACATGCTAAAAGTGTCAACACAATGGTTGAGTGAGTTCATAGAGTTTGGTTAACAAGTAAAGCTTTTAAAGAGCGATCGTGCAACGAAGGAAAAGTTTTTGGTCATATAGAATAGTCCACAAAGCAAAGGCATCGTAAATCCACTCAGTTCCAAGTTCCGCCCATACAAAACTTGCAACCTGTGTGTTCACAACCCATTGCAAAAAATATAGTATGTCTAGTTTATGTTCATGCACATGTTGTCAAATGAGGTCACAAAGCAAAGGCATTGTAAATCCACTCAGTTCCAAGTCCCGCCCATACAAAACTTGCAACCTGTGTGTTCACAACCCACTGCTAAAAATAGTATGTCAATTATGTATGCATGTATCATAGTAGTTAAAAGTATAAATGTTTTAAGTATGTAACTAGCATATTGATCACGTAAACGTGCATCAAAACTTATGCATTTAGCCATGAGTCTCCATTCCATCTCCAGAAACCTCAGGTGGGTATGATGCTCACAAGGAAAGTAATAGCATTGGTTCTACTTCATCTCCGAAACCCAATGCATGTGTTATCGAAGGAGACTTTGTGTTGCTCATAAGGAAAGTAATAGCATTAGTTTTACTTCATCTCCGAAACCCAATGCGTGTGTTATCCAAAGAGACTTATCATGCGAACGAGGGGACTGCTCCATGTATGTTGGGAGACTTTCAAGTTTAGTATAACACAATCAAGTATAACGCATTCAAGTATATAACGCAATCAAGTATAATGCAATCAAGTGTAATGAAATCAAGTATAATGCAATCAAGTGTAATGAAATCAAGTATAATACAATCAAGTGTAATGTAATCAAGTATAATGCAATCAAGTGTAATGCAATCAAGTGTAATGAAATCAAGTATAATGCAATCAAGTGTAATGAAATCAAGTATAATACAATCAAGTGTAATGTAATCAAGTATAATGCAATCAAGTGTAATGTTTTGAGTATTTATACAAGTAAAAGCAAGTAGTTGAGCATGTATCTCCCCAAAAGAGTTTAAAACAAGTATTAAAATGAGTGAAGTGGGCTATGAATACTAACCTGGTGCAATGTTTATGATGACAAAAGTAGATACACTGAAATGAGGTGCGATCTCTATCCGCAACCTAGTATGAATGATGTGTTCTAATATAAGTCATGAATCAATGTCGTGCATGCAAACTCATATAATATCCATACCACTTGTACACTTTTGAAAATAAAGTTTATTGTCGAAAAATAATCTTATAACGTCTTGTCAATTTATAAATTACTTTACAAGTATTTACGTTGAAACGATATCCCACGATAGTCATTTAGTGATTTATTATGAAATTATAGCTTTTCGTCATAGAACAATGTCATATGACAATTTCATGAAAGTGACTAAACGGCCTTGAAATGCTAGTCGTAAAATGGTGCACGTCGAGTGTTAGGAAACGAACTCAATGGTTTTGGAAAGCTTGTATCATTATCTCAAAATTTTAGCATTAAAGTTTTCATCGTAGAGGTCTCGATCATGGAGAAAAACATAGGTAAAGTATGGTACTTGTATCCAAAATATTGTTTAAGGGTGGTTTTCGGCAAAGTTTGAGTGACCACATTTAATTCATTACAACTCCGTTTGACGAACGGTTGGACATTTTGGAAAATATGCTAGGCGAACTTACTTTTACTAGAAGACATCACGTTATAAAAAGTATCACATCCTTGTTAAAAACGACCCTCAACATGGTCACTTGTTGCCGTAAGGTTTGCCTAATAGAAATATATTAGTTTTTCTTATATAATAAAGTTACGGAAACTTTGTGTAAACGTGTATAATTTAATCGTTACAAGTCCGTTTTCTACGTTTTCTACATCCTTAGATTCGTATTAAAGTATACTAATATATTTTTGATAAGTCGACACATTTCATAATGCTTAAGCCTCATTTTTGACTCGTAAAAAGTGGTATTAACATGCTGAAATTTCTGAAATTAATAGTTTTCGTCGTCAAACTTCAAAATAGCATAACTTCTTCGTTATAACTCCGTTTTAACCCGTTCAAGCGGCCACGTTTCCGTTTTAAAGTGTATTTTCCAAATATTTAGCCCAAAATATTTTACCAACTGTCGAATTTTCCCAGATTTCACAGAACCAACAGACCCTTTTTTATAATTGTCGAAATGGATTTTTCTCGCGTAAAACTTATTCTAACCAATTCAAACCAACGCCGAAGCTATTCTAAACCTACCATATACCTTCTTAGGGTGTCATGGGTTCCTAGGCATCACCAAAAGTGATATGTTTCAAGGAGTAATTATAGGATAACATATATAAATTTATATAGCTTATAAACAATTTAAGTGGTATAGACATCATATAACTTGTATGTTTTACCCAAACATGATAATATGAACATAACATGAGTATGAAAGATAAAAAAAGGAATATGTGATGCTTACTTGAATGATTATATGAAAAGATGATGAAAACCTTATTAATCTATAGGTTTTTATTTCAAAACCTTGAAATAGATTACTAGTTGAGCTTGATAATACTTGATCTTGAAATTTTTTTGGATTCCTCCATGTTTCTATGTATGGCCGGTTTGTATGAGAGCAAAAGAGAGAGTGATATTTATTTTCACCTTTTATTGTGTGATATGTATGTGTTTTGGATGGATAACCCTTTTGTAAATTGCAAATATCTAATGAATTATGTATATGTGTAAAGCTAAAGAAGATTTTTATGTAAAGGTAGTGTTGAGTCATACATGTTGGTCGACTATGAGTAAAACAAATAGACTAGATGCATTTAGTAGTAATTAAGTATATTAATGTAGAATAAATGTGTAGTTAATTAAGGATAATTAATAACTTGTGTATTTATTTAAGCATTTAAGGTAGCGTTAGCTAAAAGTAAATTTTAACGGAGCAAAATAAAATATATTAAAGTCATAAAAATTATAAAAACACATTTCTTACAAGAATTGAGTGAATAATTAATTATCGAGTTGAATTTACGAAACCGTCGTAAATATATATATGTAACAATATATATACAAAATAAATTTAAAACACCGAGTAAACTAATAATATTATTTTTATAATCTTAATATGAGTATAAAAATATATCGGGATAATATTTGGAAGTATCGGATCAAATGTTCAAAATAATTAATTACGCGATAGCGTTTATTTAATAAGAATTTATGCGTTTAACGTGAAATGCAAAACCATGCATGAACTAATATGATGATAATGATGCTAATAATATGTAGACTAAACCTAGTCTATATGAAATGTCCTTGATGATTGTTTATGAATTCGCAGCTAAACCCCTAAGGTTAAGCGAATTTGATACTTGTAAACCTAGTTTATGATAAACGATGAAATAGAAAATATGAGAAATGACCGGAAATTGAGAATTGTGACATTCTTCCCCGGTTAGAGGAATCACGTCCTCGTGATTCTATTAATGATACTATGGTCCGGACCTCGACAGGAGTTCTAAAAGTTCATGCTCGCATATGGTCTAAATGGTTATGTCAATGCTCATGCATATGGGTTCCTCATTCTACTAAAATACGTTCTCGTGCTATCGTGAGCATTTCCCGTCCTAAATACATGCGCTCTTATGATTAGGCTTGGTGAGGCAGGCTTTCCCATTCTCGAGCGAAACCCTCAAAAGATTTTTAGGTAACCGATTTTTACTTAATCTCACAACTCATCAAACAAGAACTGTCATGAGCTTAGGCTAAATCGGTTTGAGCAACAACTTGTTTCTAGCTTGATCTTTGCAACTCATCAAACAAGAACTGTCGCTCGGATCAAACTGGAAACAAGTGGTTTGAAGAAAATCTTTTGAAAATTTGGCTTGATTACGGAATTGCTTACACATATGAGACTACTACTCCCTTCATTGCATGATTCTTCCTGAATTAGACATAGGTGATCAGGCTATGTATAATTTAGGAGTAACTACGCAATGCTTGGACTAATCGTCTCATATGATGTTTGGTGTTGAGTCATAAGTCAGCATGTATAAGGAGTATGCACTTATAATTATATGATGAGATGCTATGATGATGTGGTTATAGTCTAGGGTCAATGATGCAACCTAGTTCTCTATAACCGATTCTCTGATACCAATCTGTCACACCCCTAAATTACCTGTTTTGCAGCGGAATGGAATTCCTGGGGGTTGACTGTCATAGCATCAAAGTTACAGTTATATCGAACGACCTAAAATGTCGTTTTGAAAATATCGTTTGATTCTGTAAAATAATCAGGGTTTACAAAAAATAAGTCCCAATAGATTTCCAAGGTACCAAAATAAGTTTGTTACAATCAAACGATAGTTAAGTGCATAAAATATAGGTGAGACGCGTCGACACCGCGACTCTATGATAAATCCACATGCATGCCATGAAGTGAATGCCTTAGATACCTGAGATAAAACATGCTAAAAGTGTCAACACAATGGTTGAGTGAGTTCATAGAGTTTGGTTAACAAGTAAAGCTTTTAAAGAGCGATCGTGCAACGAAGGCAAAGTTTTTGGTCATATAGAATAGTCCACAAAGCAAAGGCATCGTAAATCCACTCAGTTCCAAGTTCCGCCCATACAAAACTTGCAACCTGTGTGTTCACAACCCATTGCACAAAATATAGTATGTCTAGTTTATGTTCATGCACATGTTGTCAAATGAGGTCACAAAGCAAAGGCATTGTAAATCCACTCAGTTCCAAGTCCCGCCCATACAAAACTGGCAACCTGTGTGTTCACAACCCACTGCTAAAAATAGTATGTCAATTATGTATGCATGTATCATAGTAGTTAAAAGTATAAATGTTTTAAGTATGTAACTAGCATATTGATCACGTAAACGTGCATCAAAACTTATGCATTTAGCCATGAGTCTCCATTCCATCTCCGAAACCTCGGTGGGTATGATGCTCAAAAGGAAAGTAATAGCATTGGTTCTACTTCATCTCCGAAACCCAATGCATGTGTTATCGAAGGAGACTTTGTGTTGCTCATAAGGAAAGTAATAGCATTAGTTTTACTTCATCTCCGAAACCCAATGCGTGTGTTATCCAAAGAGACTTATCATGCGAACGAGGGGACTGCTCCGTGTATGTTGGGAGACTTTCAAGTTTAGTATAACACAATCAAGTATAACGCATTCAAGTATATAACGCAATCAAGTATAATGCAATCAAGTGTAATGAAATCAAGTATAATGCAATCAAGTGTAATGAAATCAAGTATAATACAATCAAGTGTAATGTAATCAAGTATAATGCAATCAAGTGTAATGCAATCAAGTGTAATGAAATCAAGTATAATGCAATCAAGTGTAATGAAATCAAGTATAATACAATCAAGTGTAATGTAATCAAGTATAATGCAATCAAGTGTAATGTTTTGAGTATTTATACAAGTAAAAGCAAGTAGTTGAGCATGTATCTCCCCCAAAGAGTTTAAAACAAGTATTAAAATGAGTGAAAGTGGGGCTATGAATACTCACCTGGTGCAATGTTTATGATGACAAAAGTAGATACACTGAAATGAGGTGCGATCTCTATCCGCAACCTAGTATGAATGATGTGTTCTAATATAAGTCATGAATCAATGTCGTGCATGCAAACTCATATAATATCCATACCACTTATACACTTTTGAAAATAAAGTTTATTGTCGAAAAATAATCTTATAACGTCTTGTCAATTTATAAATTACTTTACAAGTATTTACGTTGAAACGATATCCCACGATAGTCATTTAGTGATTTATTATGAAATTATAGCTTTTCGTCGTAGAACAATGTCATTTGACAATTTCATGAAAGTGACTAAACGACCTTGAAATGCTAGTCGTAAAATGGTGCACGTCGAGTGTTAGGAAACGTACTCAATGGTTTTGGAAAGCTTGTATCATTATCTCAAAGTTTTAGCATTAAAGTTTTCATCGTAGAGGTCTCGATCATGGAGAAAAACATAGGTAAAGTATGGTACTTGTATCCAAAATATTGTTTAAGGGTGGTTTTCGGCAAAGTTTGAGTGACCACATTTAATTCATTACAACTCCGTTTGACGAACGGTTGGACATTTTGGAAAATATGCTAGGCGAACTTACTTTTACTAAAAGACATCACGTTATAAAAAGTATCACATCCTTGTTAAAAACGACCCTCAACATGGTCACTTGTTGCCGTAAGGTTTGCCTAATAGAAATATATTAGTTTTTCTTATATAATAAAGTTACGGCAACTTTGTGTAAACGTGTATAATTTAATCGTTACAAGTCCGTTTTCTACGTTTTCTACATCCTTAGATTCGTATTAAAGTATACTAATATATTTTTGATAAGTCGACACATTTCATAATGCTTAAGCCTCATTTTTGACTCGTAAAAAGTGGTATTAACATGCTGAAATTTCTGAAATTAATAGTTTTCGTCGTCAAACTTCAAAATAGCATAACTTCTTTGTTATAACTCCGTTTTAACCCGTCCAAGCGGCCACGTTTCCGTTTTAAAGTGTATTTTCTAAATATTTAGCCCAAAATATTTTACCAACTGTCGAATTTTCCCAGATTTCACAGAACCAACAGACCCTGTTTTATAATTGTCGAAATGGATTTTTCTCGCGTAAAACTTATTCTAACCAATTCAAACCAACGCCGAAGCTATTCTAAACCTACCATACACCTTCTTAGGGTGTCATGGGTTCCTAGGCATCACCAAAAGTGATATGTTTCAAGGAGTAATTATAGGATAACATATATAAATTTATATAGCTTATAAACAATTTAAGTGGTATAGACATCATATAACGTGTATGTTTTACCCAAACATGATAATATGAACATAACATGAGTATGAAAGATAAAAAAAGGAATATGTGATGCTTACTTGAATGATTATATGAAAAGATGATGAAAACCTTATTAATCTATAGGTTTTTATTTCAAAACCTTGAAATAGATTACTAGTTGAGCTTGATAATACTTGATCTTGAAAAATTTTTGGATTCCTCCATGTTTCTATGTATGGCCAGTTTGTATGAGAGCAAAACAGAGAGTGATATTTATTTTCACCTTTTATTGTGTGATATGTATGTGTTTTGGATGGATAACCCTTTTGTAAATTGCAAATATCTAATGAATTATGTATATGTGTAAAGCTAAAGAAGATTTTTATGTAAAGGTAGTGTTGAGTCATACATGTTGGTCGACTATGAGTAAAACAAATAGACTAGATGCATTTAGTAGTAATTAAGTATATTAATGTAGAATAAATGTGTAGTTAATTAAGGATAATTAATAACTTGTGTATTTATTTAAGCATTTAAGGTAGCGTTAGCTAAAAGTAAATTTTAACGGAGCAAAATAAAATATATTAAAGTCATAAAAAATATAAAAACACATTTCTTACAAGAATTGAGTGAATAATTAATTATCGAGTTGAATTTACGAAACCGTCGTAAATATATATATGTAACAATTTATATACAAAATAAATTTAAAACACCGGGTAAACTAATTATATTATTTTTATAATCTTAATATGAGTATAAAAATATATCTGGATAATATTTGGAAGTATCGGATCAAATGTTCAAAATAATTAATTACGCGATAGCGTTTATTTAATAAGAATTTATGCGTTTAACGTGAAATGCAAAACCATGCATGAACTAATATGATGATAATGATGCTAATGATATGTAGACTAAACCTAGTCTATATGAAATGTCCTTGATGATTGTTTATGAATTCGCAGCTAAACTCCTAAGGTTAAGCGAATTTGATACTTGTAAACCTAGTTTATGATAAACGATGAAATAAAAAATATGAGAAATGACCGGAAATTGAGAATTGTGAAAATCATGATATTTACTAGTGTGTTTTAGAAGATTATGTATCTTGTAATTTTATCTTTCAAGATTAAAAAAACTCCCACTTGCCTTTTGTAATATATAGACTATCTATATATACTTAGTAGTTAGTGCAAAACTACATTATTCTCTTTTTGGGACATTACAAATACACATTAATAATTCCTGACTTTAGTTTGTTAATAACCTATTTATAAGTAGTTTAACAAATTTAGAATCTTCAATTTTAAAACCTAATGTGATTCATCACATTCCATAATAAAATGGTGTTTTATCAATCTTCTAGATTGGAGTCATATTGAGTATATTTAATCCATACTCAATTTTCTAACCTTGTTACTTTTTAAGAAAGAAGTTATGGTTATCTTGAATCAAACAAATCAAATAGAGTTTGATTCTCCTAACTGAACATACCATCAACTTGTGGTATTCATTAGAATTAATATTGTAAGACAATATAACAATATATAAGATAAACATATTCCTTTTGCCTTACCTATTTACCAACTAAGTCAACTTAATGGTATAATAGACTTTCCAAGCCAATTGCATGCTTTATAACACAAGTACTTTTTAACCAAGTCACTTCATATCCATGTCTCATCAAGAAAACATAAATTGTTATAATCCCATTATACGTTATAAATCATTGATCAACTCAATGACTTCTTGTATATGTCTTAATTAAAAAAACATAACAAGCTAATGTCTTACTTTATTATAAGTCTTAAAAGACTTTATGTTTATGTCTCTACAATGAGAGCATAAAGAGCTTACTTATAAGGTACGAGCTTAGAGCCTTGCGTCACTCTGGTATGCTAATCACTTCGTTGTACGACTCTGGAACGGTAGTCGCTTAGTGCGACAGCACTATGGGATGCAAAGAAGCTTCGTCACCCTTCTTTAGTTGCTTCTCCTTTTTTCATCGAGATTGGGGCGATAGTGCATTGCAAATTCAAATCTTTTCTTTTTCTAAATAGCTATAGCTCGCCGCTTCATAAACATGTGTAACTAAAGTAATTATGAACAGAACTCTTGGTTTCAATAGTAATTTCATGTTAATTTATTTTCTTCACAATAATGTAGGACTACATTATTTTTCATTTATGTCATTCCAAAATACATAAATAAATAAATTGAAGTAGTATTAGATTACTTCATTTATGTCATTTTAATAATACATAAATATCTAATTTGAAGTAGTCTTATATATCATTTTGACACATGTTCTAAATACTTGTCTAATTTAGAAACTGCAAATATGTCCATGCAAGGTTTGACTTCACATGGAGATTTACTTTGTTGTTGCAATCTCGCCAAGTTCTCATATGACGTAAATTGCAACACCAAGTTTTTCTTGAATTAGATATGTACAAGTCATATTAGAACGTTAGTCTCTTACCTTGCAGTCAAGAGAATCCGTTAAATCATATACCAATATGTTGTACCTTGCACCCAATATAGATTTCTCCCACTTGTGCCTGGAACAACAGCATGTAGCAGATAAACAACACGACATATGTTTGTTTATGTGACCTATATGATTGTGTCATTGATATTAGCATAACTAGTAGGTGTAGAACCACTTCATTGTCTAATAAGGAAACGTACATGACTATCCTTGAAAACAGAAGTGTCTACAAGTGGAAAATAATTATCTTAAGACATTTTAGAGATAATCTGGGTTACTACCAAGATGACAAAGCTTGTAACTCCCACTGAATTAGAGATCATTACATTAATTCCTTATTCAGTAATAAGAACACAATACTCCCAATAGATTTGACAACATTGTAAGTGTTTCATTAACCAGTAAAAGAAAATAGTGTTCTATTTACTTCCCTACACCTTTGAGAAATTCCATACATAACAATTACTTATGTACTAAAAGAGTGTATTCTACTATGTAGATGATGAATTATCCATCAATGCTATTAACTTGAAAATTTGGGCATGCAGTTTCTTTCTTAATAGTTCTACCATTCCAACAATTGTAAGTAGTACTTTTAAATGGTCAAAGCACAGCAACTAGATAAAATATGCTAGTTTGTCTTTTACCAATTTTGCAGTAAATTAGTCTAGCTTCTAATTAATAACTCGGAAAATATGCAATTTTCTTAACTATTAAAATTTGCTTACGAGTTATGTATTTAGAATTTAGACAATTCTAATTTGTCCTATTATACCTTTCTTCATTCATGAAAAGGAATAGGATTTAATCTCGCTATTTCTTATGAAAAGAGGACTAGGTTTATTCTTTTAGCAAAGTTGACTCTATCAAAAAACCCTTACAGGTGTAGATCAATTTACCAATACAGGAATAACCTACGTTTACGGTTTAATGTTGCATTAAAACATTTAAAGAATTTTTAAAATTCGATTTTAGTATTTTCGATAATTAAACTTTTCAAGAAAATAAAATACCCAAGGTAATATTCATATAACCATAGAATTTTCTCAAAAACTAGGATCCAAATTATCATAGTTCCATTACATCAGTTGATCTGCTAGTAACGAAAGCACATAATAAGGTAATCTGTCGAACAATAATTGACAAACATTTTCCAATTCCTAGATCATTATGGGATTTACATTTTCCAACGCTATTGCAAATGTAAACATGTTTTATCTCATCTTGTGCCTTGAGTCCAGGTCTCACTTACTACTCAATTTAAGTCGTCTAACTTAAAGAACTGCAAATATGTTCATGTAAGGTCTGACTTTACATAAAGATTTACCTTTCCATTACAATCTCGCCAAGTTCTGACATGACGTAAATTGCAACTTCAAGTGTTCCTTTAACTAGATGGCACAAACTTAATTTATAAAGGGTACTAGTTTTGATTTTATGGTGTCAAATCAAATATGTACAAAGATGTCATGCATTCATCTTGTAGCATAAATTTTAATAAATAAAACTTTTTATTAACCAATTCATAAAGATCAAATTATCAAAGTTTTGATTGAGGTATTGGTTTCGCCAATCAAGAAATTTACCTTTGATTATCATCCATTATACCGTACTTTTGCATAAGTCTAAAGACTTAGTGTTTCAGGTATTACCACCGAAGTGGCGCATGGAATTAAAGCTAATTCGCTCTTAAGATGATTTTATATATTTATGACTTTTACTATTTGACTCGCAATTCGGTCAGCTCCAATTTGACTCGCAAGCAAGCGGAGAATTCGGTCAGCGCTGAAGCAATAACCTCCTTCTTTAGGGTCACAATTTAATGCGCTCCCCTCCTAGTACTTCCCACATAGTCCGTCAAATTGGGTGAGACGTTCAGACCATTTGTGTAGCAACTCGTAAAATTTCATAAGGCAAAATGACTAATTTGCCCTTTGACTTTAACTTTTGACTATTTGACTTTTACTATAACGTAAAATCAAATACTGTAACTGGTAATTTTTCAAGTTAAATAATTCACTCTGGTTCGAATTATTACACTCTGAATATTTATTTGTTCACCTATGGCTATAAATAATTATTTAAAGTTGTTACTTTAATAATTACGAAAGTTTAAATGTGTAAACTTTTCTCGTGGTTAACACAAGACTACGATAAATCTAGGTGTTCAAAATACTCTACTTTCACCAATAGTCATATTTTATATGAACTATTAGCACTTTGTTATTTTTACGTAAATATTTTACTCTTTACGTAATACGCGTGCTCAAACCTACGTTATTAGGTTTTAACAACATAGACGCACCCAAATAGACTTACCACACCATTAATATACTTAGTTGGAGTATATTGATAAGTTATGATATTCTTATAAGTACTATATTTTTATGTTACCCAATTTTAAGTTTCGTGACTTAAGGGCTTAACGTTAGTAATTATCGGAACCAAACTACACCTCATAAACCAAGACTTATTACAAAAACAATGCACATTCACCACCTCAAGCATGAGGTGTGCGTGAATAAGCCATCACAAGGGACACATGGCTTTGTTTAAACCTTTATGTCTTAGACTAAGACACATATGTTATCCACCTCCATGTAAAAATCACATACATATCTTCTTGGATAAGAAAGTAAGCAAATATCTCTTTGGCTCTCCTATCCCACCGTACACCTTAAACCATCAAACCACCATGATCTTGATTTTCTAGCTACAATTTTATATACAAAATATGAAGGCCTAAGTGAGCTCTACAAAGTCCAATCATTGTTTTGGTGATCACGTGGCTGAATTTGGAGATACGTAAGGTGTTTAGGGGCTGAGATAAATGGGTATTTACAAGGTTCACATAAAGATTTACAAGGCTTGGTATAAAGATTCAAGACAAGGGTGAATATTAGAAAGGGTTTAGGATTGATTATTAGTAACTTTTCATCCTATCCTTTGTAAGGTTTGAGTTTATTTTCATATTCATTCAATATGGTTGTAATAATCTTTATTGGATGTAATTTGGTATAAGTAGTATATGTAATATGGCATGATTGATGTTGTACATGAAGTTTGTAACATGAAAAGAAGCTAGAACAAGCCTTAGGTAGGTTTTATGAACCTGCAATTTACAACAGTCACAAAGATTGATTAAACTAATCATCTCAGTAAACCTTAAGTTTAATGTAATAAGATAGACTTGTAGAGCTATGTCTTATGGTCGTTTCGCCGGGTGGCGCACCTCATAACTCATCCCGATGAGTAAATGAGAGCCAAAATGGCAAAACATGTCAAAATCTGCACACCAGATTTCATTTGGGAAAATACCATGGTTCTAGTAATTTCTGAAAGTCGACTCAGTTTTATGAAATGTATCCAAGACCTAAACTTGAAGTTTTCCGAAAGCTGCGTGTCAAAACAAGTTGTAGAACTCAACTTATGGTCGTTTTGGCAGGACTGAATGTGCAGCCAAACTTTCTGCAATGAAATATAAGTAATTACTTGTAATTAGACTATTGATATAAGTAAATTTTAGACTTTGGACTTGATTAAGCTTGAGAAGCTGTTAGAGAAAGTAAAAACTAAAACTTGAGCTTTTGAATCACTTAAAAATGACTTGTGGTTAAAAAGTTATGCCTAGTTAAGTGTTACTAGAGGTAAATATAGTGCTGGAACAAGAAAGCTTGCTGATACGATTTTAAAACGAGGTTTTGACCCTTTTCTGGTCCGAATCAGCAAAAGTGTAAAACACGAAGGTTGCTCAGAATGACATTTTCTACAAAAGTAGAAAGTGAACGACAAATCCTAAAAACTACAAAAACTAACCGGACCTGTTGTATACCGGAAAACAGCCATGGCTAAGAAACCTTAGTGTATTTTGATTCTTTGAGGCCAAAACAAAGCCAAGGTTAAGCCAAGGCTGATGTCTCAAGGTATTTTGACTTAAAAATAGCCATTTCGTATGGCCTTATTGTTGTCTCAAGTTGCTTAACCATAACTTAGTCGCAAGGCTAGTTTGGGCTTAATGACCCGAAACTTGTTTTTAAAACTTAGTTCATTGGATTAGACTATGCTAGACTTTGACAAACTAAGTAAATGACCATTAGGGGTGTCATAAAAGTCGACCCGACCCGAACCCGAACCCGAACCCGAATAAGGCAATTCGGGTCGGGTTAATCGGGTCCAAAATCATATTCGGGTCAACCCGATTGACCCGAAATACAAACAAGGTCGGGTTTCGGGTTAATATATATTTCTTATTCGGGTTGAATCGACCGTGACCCGATTTTTTCATAAGTAGACTAAAGCCCATGTTATACTTACCATACAACAAACTTGCAATCTGATGACATTCTACCTCCTAACAGCTATAATCTTAATATCCTATTAGAAGAAAATTTGGGTGACTTTGACAGTAATATTAAGTCTCAAACCAAAACTTGATTTTAGTCAAATGCTAGATGCATGTTTTCCAAAAAGATTATCTTAAAATAAACATAGGCAGTGGCGGACCCAGGATTTCGTAATAGGGTATGCACTTGTTAACGATGCTATCTCTTAATAAAAAATACTTATAAAAAACTAGTTTTCGGGTCGGATTTTTTTTAAATCGGGTCATTAGAGAGTTTAACTAGATATTTGGTTTATATGAGTGTATTTTGTATCTTAGTTTAATGACTAAGTGACATAAATAACCTAGTGAATAACTGGGAGTAATGTAGATCCTTTTCTAAGTTCTTTTGAGTTAGGCAGTTTTTGCATATAACGGAAAAGGGTTAGTGCACTAGATGATTTACGTGAGAGTTATTGCACTAGATGATTTTACAAGCGTAGTGACCAAATATTTTTAATCGTTTATGAACATGGTCGTTGTAGAATATAGATTGTTGTCGACAAATATATTAAAAAGAAAGATTATGATGTTTTAATATTCAAATGAACATGAAACATCATGTTGACCAATCAAAGAAATGATAAAAGAAAATGGATCCACTCCAAGTAAAAAGTATAAGATTCATTATTTTGTTTACGCTCACAATAGTTCACAACATGACCTATCGTATTGAACTACATGTCATTTGATGCTAACAAAACTCCTTGTTATTAATATAAATATGATTAAAGTTGGGCAATATACCATGCATGATGCTACAAATCTTATATGATATAAAACCGAAACTTATAAACCATGAAATATAATGCAACATGAAAATAACATGTAATCAAAGTACCTAAAATTGTATTTATAGAATTTTAAAAGAAAATAGCCCAATTAAATATACTAGAATTTATGTGGTACTGGTGGGACATAATGTGGACATAGGGAGGTGAGAACTTGTGTTAGAGTAATTAATTTCACATATTATGAAGGAATATCTTCTCACTCATCAATCATTTCATCTTCTTTTACTCTCCTCCATCTTCTTCAAAAGAAAGTAAGGTGTGCACTTTGTTTTTTCACTTGTTTTACAGGGTATGCACAGTTAAGAAAACAACTAGAAAATTACGAAATATTTTTTCATTTACACTACGTAAGCCGACAGGGTATGCAAGTGCATACCCACCTTTGTGTGTAGATCCGCCCCTGAACATAGGTCTACCATTTCTTTAGCAGCTTGTACATCAAAGATTGAGGGATGATGTTATCGTCGAGCTAAACACAGTATCTTTCAAGTATTTAGATGTGCATTCAGATTGATTATTATTACTAAAAGAATTATAACTACAATATCAGAATATAAAGTGTCTTAAACTCACTTCCTATTAGCTTCTCCAAAAACCAAATACGACTAATTTGAGCCTTCTAATCAGAAAAAATATAATCACTATTTTATCAAGTTTTCAGATCTACTTATTTTCGTTTTCACGAGATGGAGCAACTATATCCAATTCGTTCAAAACTTGAACCAAAGAGTAAAAAGCTACTTTCATTAATCAATGCTTCCATCAGTATTGTAAGCAATAATCTGTTGGAAAATTTAGTGCACTTGTGGGAATAGTTCACACCTTGTAATGGGTTAGGAGGTACGGAGTGTACACCCATAAGGTCCATGAACACCATGACTCTTGTAGTGGTTTGTATTGGTAGTGCTTGGTGAAAGTACTGTTGTGGTTACCACTGATTATCGGTGTTTCCACGAGCAGTACTTCCACTGGATCATGTTTCCACGAAGTGGTGTTTACTGGTAGTGTTTACATGAAGCGGTGGTGTTTCCACTGGCGGTGTAACCACTGATAGCACTATGAAAGTTCTGATGAAAGTACTGCTTGTAACGGTTTTGACCTATTCAAGTGGCAGTTTCAACGGCTTAATGACCACGTTTAATTGGTCATGTAACCACTAACGGCTATCATGGGGATAATTATGAGGCTATTAATGGGCCGATTAATACTCATAATTCCATTGAATTAGCCAAGAGTATTATCCTATAAATAGGATATCTGATTATGCATGATGTATACACAGAAAACACTAAACACTTATAAGCGCAAGGGTTATTGAATTGTGCCTAATTCCATAACTGCATTTGGTATTATCCCAAGTAGATATTCGTGCAACCCAGGCATTAGGGTCGAATAGTTTACTTTGGAAAGTGATCACATGATTCCAAGTGATATCCGGTAACCACTGAAGTGGTATATGTTACTGCTGACTCTTTGTTGTTTCTGCTGAACAGTTATTGATTTTCTACACCCTGCTTTGGGACGAATACACACCAACAATCAAAGTAAACTATTTTGTGATAATCAATGGCAACTGCTGCAATGAAACACATGGCTTCAAACTTTGCTAAGCTAGATAAGTTTGAAGGGGTGGACTTTAGGAGGTGGCAGAAGAAGATGCACTTCTTGCGGTCAAGCATGAGTGTGGTGTATGTGCTAACCACACCTTTCTGATGATGGGGATGATGCTACATTGGGCGATTAGGAGGAGGAGAAAATGGGAGAATGATGACTACATATGCAGAGGCTTAATTCTCAATGGTATGTCTGATTCTCTGTTTGATATTTATCGAACTTTCAATCTTCAAAGAACTGGGATTCCTTGGATGACAAATATATGGCTGAGGATGCATCAAGTAAGAAGTTCCTTGTTAGTAATTTCACAAATTACAAAATGACTGATTCAAGACCAGTTATGGAACAATACAATGAACTTCTTGGAATACTTGGAAGGTTTACACAACACAATATGAACATGGATGAGGCCATTAAAGTCTCATGTGTCATTGACAAACTCCCTCCTTCTTGGAAAGATTTCAAGCATACCTTGAAACATAAGAAGAGGAGTTAACTCTGGTTGAGTTGGGCAGTCATCTGCGCATTGAGGAAGCTCTCAAGGTGCAGGATAATGACAAGCCAAAGAGTAGCAATGCTACCGGTGCATTTGTTGTCAATATGGTGGAGCATAATAACTCCACCAGGTACAATGACAACAAAGGCAAACGCAAATATCATGACAACACAAAGGCAGATCCCAACAAGAAGGCAACACCTACTTGTTGGAAATGTGGCAAGACTGGTCACATCAAAAGGATGCAAAGGGTTTAAGGTTGGTGGTAAAGCCAATGGATCGGGCACTAATGGTTCAGAGGTGGTGGTTCTTCCTACTCTGAAAGGTCGAATATGGTTAATAAATCTTTTCAGATTTATTATGTTACATATGTATCTGAATCTCATTATGTGCAGGATGATGATGTTGCGTGGTGGGTTGACTCGGTGCAACAATTCATGTGTGCAAAGATAGAAGTTGGTTCAAGACTTATGAGTCACTGAATGATGGTTCTATTCTTCACATGGGAAATGAGTCAACACCTTGGTGCATGGTGGTGGTTGTGTAGATCTTAATTTTAGTTCGTAAGATTGTAACTTTGTTTAATGTTATTCATGTTCACGATATAAGGAAGAACTTGGTTTCAAGTAGTGTATTGAATAATCATGGATATAAACAAGTTATTGAGTCTGATAAATTTGTGCTTTCTAAGAATGGTGTTTTTATTGGTTTGGGTTATTTATGTAATCAAATGTTCAGGCTTAATATTACCACTGACAGTGTTATTTCAGCTTTTGTGACCACATATAACCGGACTGACTCTATCCTATGGCATGCAAGACTTGGACATGTACACTATAAAAGAATGCAATATATGTCTAAGGATGGGTTGATCCCAACTTTTGACATGGACACTGAAAAGTGTAAAACTTGCATGTTGACCAAGATAACAAGAAACCCTTCAGGTGTTAGTCAGTGAGACTAAGGTCTTGGAGCTTATTCACAGTGATCTGTGTGATTTGCATGCCACTCCTTCTTTGGGAAATAAGAAGTACTTTGTGACGTTTATTGATAATGCTTCTAGGTTTTGTTATGTTTATTTGTTACATACAAAGGATGAAGCATTAGATAAATTCAAAGTGTTTAAAACGGAAGTTGAATTACAACTTGGGTCTTTGATCAAAAGATTAAGGACTGATAGGGGAGGTGAGTACATGGATACTCGGTACTTTCAGTCTGTTGGAATAATCCATGAAACGACTGCCCCTTATACTCCTCACAAAATGGTATTTCGAAAGGAAAAAGGGTGGTGGAAATGAGATGGTCCATGTTGTCCTTTTTAGGACTGAGTCAAGGGTTCTGGGGTGAAGCTATGTTAACAACTTGCTATTTATTAAATAGGGTTCCCAACAAAAGGAACAAGGTTACCCCTTATGAACTCGGACTAAAGGAAACCTAACTGAACTATCTCAGGGTCTGGGGTTGTAGGGCTGTTGTAAGACTCCATGATCCAAAGTTGAAAACTTTGGGTGAAAGAGAGGCTGCATCTCTTTGTTGGATATGCTGAGCATTCCAAGGCTTATAGGTTCTATGTTATTGAACCTAATTAATATGTTTCAGTTAACTCCATAATTGAATCAAGGGATGCAAACTTTGATGAGAATAGATTCTCATCAGTCCCTAGACCAAGTCAGAGGATTCCTAATGGAACTCATGACACTGGTGTATCGAGAGGTCCACGATGATGAACCATCATGGTCCCGATGAGGTTGTGGTTCAACAACCTGAACCGTGCTCGAGAGGAAAAGGGGGAGTCAGGAATCCAAAGTCATTTGGACCTGAGTTTCAACTATACTTAGTTGAAGGAACAAGGATGAGGTCTCAGACCAATACTCCTATTGCTTCATTGTTGAGGATGATCCCAAGACATTTGAAGAAGCAATGAAGTCAGGATATTGCTTTCTAGAAAGAAGCAATCAATGATGAGATGGATTCCATCATGGGAAACAACACTTGGGTGTTGGTTGATCTACCTCCTGGTTGCAAACCTCTAGGTTGCAAATGGATTTTCAAAAGAAAATGAAGGTAGATGGAACTATTGAAAAGTTCAAGGCTAGATTAGTTATTCAGGGCTTTAAACAAAAGTCGGGGATAGACTATTTTGATACTTATGCCCTGTGGCTCGTATCGATTACCATAAGACTGTTGATTGCTATAGCATCTATTCACAATCTGATTATTCATCGATGGATGTGAAACGACTTTCTTGAATGGTGAATTGGAAGAGGAGGTTTATATGAACCAACCTAAGGGCTTCATCTTGCCTGGTAATGAAAACAAGGTGTGTAAACTGATTAAGTCTCTTTATGGACTTAAGCAGGCACCTAAGCAATGGCATCAAAAATTTGATGAAGTGGTTTTGTCTAGTGGTTATGTTCTTAACCAAGCGGACAAATGTGTATATAGCAAATTTGATGAATCTGGTAAAGGAGTCATCATTTGTCTATATGTTGATGACATGTTGATCTTTGGCACGACCAAAATCAGTTGACTTGACAAAAGAATTTTTGTTATCAAGGTTCTCCATGAAAGACATGGGGGAGGCTGATGTTATCCTTGGTATAAGGATTAAACATGAAAGTAATAGAATTTCTATCTCTCGGTCTCATTATATTGAGAAGGTGCTGAGGAAATTCAATTACTTTGATTGTACTCCGGTGAGTACACCTATGGATACTTGTGAGAAGCTGATGCCTAATCATGGCAAGGTTGTATCTCAACTTGAGTATTCTAGGGTGATTTGCGATGTATGCCATGACTTGTACAAGGCCTGATATTGGTTTTGCAGTGGGAAAATTGGCGGGTATACTAGTAATCCTAGTGCTCATCACTGGCAAGCAGTTCAAAGGGTGCTGAAGTATTTGAAGAGAACTATGGATTATAGTCTCTCATATACTGGTTACCCATCATGTTGGAAGGTTACACAGATGCAAGTTGGATCAGTAACACTGAAGACAATTCGTCTACCAGTGGCTGGGTATTCCTACTTGGTAGAGGTGCAATTTCTTGGGCATCCAAGAAACAAACTTGCATCACCAGTTCAACAATGGAATCGGAATTTGTGGCTTTAGCAGCTGCTGGTAAAGAAGCTGAATGGTTGAAAAACTTGCTCCTTGAGATTCCATAATGGCCTAAACCTATAGCACCTATTTCTATCCGATGTGATAGTGCAACTACATTGGCTAAGGCTTATAGCCAGATGTACAATGGTAAGTCTAGACACTTAGGTGTCGGACATAGCATGATTCGTGAGCTTATCATGAATGGGGTGGTATCTATAGAGTTTGTGAGATCTCAACAAAACTTAGCTGATCACTTGACGAAGGGTGCGGCTAGAGACTTGGTTATAAAGTCGCTAAAGGGATGGGTTTAAGTCCAACTTAGTCACTGAATGCTAGGACACCCAACTCCCTCCTATGGAAACTTGGGAGCTGAGTTCAATGTGGAAAGTTGAACATTCAGTGGACTGGAGCACATGTTTTTTATTACATCCCAAGGTTGTGCTCGAACCTGCGGGAGGATGAAGTCTTTGCTTCTCAATGGTTAATTTTCTTTGAAAAAGTGCTTGGCAGGAGCATGAATAAAGAGGAACCACCTATGTAAATGTTGAAGTTTTGCTTCAGGAAGCTTTTGGATTTTTAGCTTTTACAACATTTATGAATTTGGATATGGACACATGGCTTGTATAGTGTCGGGAGCTTTTAAGTGTTTGAAAACTTGTGTGTATTTTATCTTCAGTATTCAAATGGGTTGAAGGGTTCAATTCTTAGAACACCCTGATTCTCGAATATTTGAAACGTGTAATTTACTAAGATGAAAATTCAATCCTCGGGACATTTTCATTTATGCACATGTTTTGCTTGATGTTTATTTTTCATGCAAAAGAAGTGAACTAAATTTGGGGAGGATTGTTGGAAAATTTAGTGCACTTGTGGGAATAGTTCACACCTTGTAATGGGTTAGGAGGTGCGGAGTGTACACCCATAAGGTCCATGAACACCCTGACTCTTGTAGTGGTTTGTATTGGTAGCTTGGTGTTGAAAGTACTTTGTGGTTACCACGATTATCGGTGTTTCCAGGATGATTGTTTCCAGAAGTGGTGTTGTTTCCACGAAGTAGTGTTTACTTGAAGCAGGTGGTGTTTCCATGGCAGTGTAACCACGATAGCACTATGAAAGTACGCTTGTAACGGTTTTAACCTATTCAAGTGGCAGTTTCAACTGCTTAATGACCACGTTTAATTGGTCATGTAACCACTAACTGCTATAATGGGGATAATTATGAGGCTATTAATGGGCCGATTAATACTCATAATTCCATTGAATTAGCCAAGAGTATTATCCTATAAATAGGATATCGATTATGCATGATGTATACACAGAAAACACTAAACACTTATAAGCCAAGAGGTTATTGAATTGTGCCTAATTCCATAACGCATTTGGTCTTATCCCAAGTAGATATTAAGTGCAACCCAGGGCATTAGGGTCGAATAGCTTACTTTGGAAAGTGATAACACGATTCCAAGTGATATCCGGTAACCGAAGTGGTATATGTTCTGCTGACTCTTTGTTGTTTCTTTGAACAGTTATGATTGTCTACACCACCTTTGGGACGAATACACACCAACATAATCAACAAATATCCTAAGATTATTCTGTAATAATTGTTGGAATCTTACAGTTATGTATCAAATTTTGATGTACCGATCTGAGCCATACAAACATAACTAGAAGAAATTAAACAACCAATAGGGCTAATAGTATGTAGTTGAATCACATAGTTAAAAAATCAAGCAAACATCAAATTAAAGTCATATATATGCAAAAGCCATAACATACAATCACGTATAATATCGGATGTCAAAATTCTTAAAAATAATATACTAGTTCTTTTTGGCTTTTACATAATGTAAAATACAAATCTGAGTATATCAATTTTCTTTAAAAAATGTATAATTCTTAAACAGCTTTGACCCGAACCCGACTTGACCCGACCCGAATTGACCCAAACCCGAATAACCCGAGTTCTAAACAAGGTCGGGTTCGGGTATGTTTTTTTTGAACCTTGACCCGAGTTGACCCGACCCGACTGACCCGAACCCGACAGGTCAACCCCTAATGACCATATGACATGTTAAACTACTTATCGTCACACAAGTCAATCAGTCTTTGACGCGACACATGTTTTATATAACATTTGTCTCGTCAAATACTTTACTTATAAATTACAAGTACAATAATAGTAAGGAATTTCATTATCATAAGAGGCCACCGAGGTGTCGTATCGACGAGTTGTGGATTTGATTTAAAGTGTCACGGCTCCTCATACGTTCACTACACGACCTCTTGATTTTGATAGCCCGAACGATGGTACGAGGTTATTTATAAAAGGGCTATAAGCCAAACAACGCTTAAGGGATACATCAACTTAAGATTTATGTACAACATCATATTGAAAGCCAACAAGCTACATATACTTGTACACTTATATCGTACACTATACTAAAACGCGATTACTATGCTTTCGTAGGTAATCGTTAAAGATCGTGATCTTGGCATACTCTATTGTTGTGACAATCCGTACTTTCAGGTCATTTCTCGACACCGTTCATGTCTCATTATTTCAACATTTTAGTAAACTTGGTTTACTTGTTTCAAATTCGCGTAACCTTGGAGGTTTAGCGGCGAATTCATGATCATGACATCACGTACATTTCATATGGACTATGATTAGTCTACATTTCATTGACATCATGTGCATCTCATTAGTACATTCACGACATTTCATTTCACGTTCAACGCGTAATTTTTATATTTAATAATCTTTATCGCGTGAGTTTTATTTTAAATATTTAATCCATTACTTTCAAAAATGATCCGAGGTATTTTAAACTTACTTTTAGTTTATAAAAACTATATTTTTAGTTTTCCTAGTGTTTCAAATTTATTTGGTACATAAATAGTTAAAGTTAAATTATTCCGTCGTTTTTCTTAAAAATTATACGATAATTATTTTATCACTCAAATTTCACAAGGAATGTATTTTTACAATTTTATTATTTCATTACATTCTATTTTGACCTATTAAAAACTTACTTATACCAAAAATTTCCATTTACCCTTACTTGTACATTTTCTACACAACTACTTACACTTTTGTCAAATTTTATACAAATTATATACAAGTAAAAAAAAAAAAAAAGATATTTTGAGGGACAACTTCCCCCCAAAAACCGGCCTATGGGGGAGGGAAGTCATTAATGTGATATGGTCTTGATTGTTTATGTTTATACATTACATAAAAGTCTTGTTTGTACACTTTCTCATTCATTCTCTTCATTTTTCTCAAGTGTTAGTAAAAATTGTTTCTCTCCTTTGTTTTCTCTCCAACAAAACCGGCCACATAAGGGTTCTCCAAGAGATCACAAGTTTTGCAAGTCCAAGTGTTTACAATCTAGTATATATCCTTTATATGGTTTTGAAATAAAAACCAAGGATATTTAAGTTAATCCTTGTTACTTTCACTTCATCACTATCATTTGTAAGCTTGTTTTTATCATTTTCAAGTTTCCTTGTCATTTTCATATGTTTCTTTTCATTTTTGGAGATATTATGCAAGTTATGTGATTTATACCATTTATTACATGATTTTAGAGTATATATATATATGGTCATCCTATAATTATCCCCTTGGTATTGGTTGGTCTTGATGGTGATTAGGAACCCATGACACCCTAAGAAGGTGTATGGTAGGATTAGATTAGCTTTGGAGTTGATTTGAAGGGATTAGAATAGGTTTTGTCCGAGAAAAACTATTTTCGATAACTATATTTAAGGTTCTGTCCTTGTTTCAATTTTCTGGAAAATCCGACATTTGGTAGAAAACTTTGGCCTTGATATTTAGAAAATATACTTTAAAACAAATCCGTGGCCGCTTGAACGGATAAAAGCGGACTTATAACGAAGAAGTTATGGATTTTACAAGTTTGACGACGGAAAATATTATTTTCAGTTTCAACATGTTTTTATTTGGTTCGAGTCAAAAATGAGCCTTAAGCTTCTCAAATTATTTCGACTTGTCAAAAATATATTAGTTTACTTTGATCTGAAGCTAAGGACGTACAAAACGTAGAAAACGGATTTGAAACGACAAAGATATGCACTTTTTCATAAACTTGCCGTAACTAATTTTCTGCACACAATTAGCCAAAAACCACCATCTTTAACCCTTATTATCTTTATGTTCGAGACCTTTTGGACGAAAACTCCCGAACTGAAACTTTTAGATATCGATGCAAACTTTCCAAAACCGTTGAGTTCGTTCTCTAACGATCGACGTACACTGTTTTACGACTATTTTTCCGAAGCCATTTTTGTTAATTTCAAGAAAATTCCGTCGACATTGTTTTACGACTAAAAGTGGAAATTTCATCAAAATCATTATAAAACCATTATAGGATGACATTTTGACGTAAAAACATGTAAAGTCATTTTGATTGGTCGAGGCGTCAAGAGTATTTTTCGGACGAGTAATATTTTCAAAACCAGTAAATGGTATAAATAACATACGAAGTGCATGCATAACATTACATTGCAACTCATGACATATCATATCATTGATAATAGGTCGGTTGGCGCATTACATTATAAACCTCGAGTGTACTCACTTTTGCCATTCTTCGGTTTATCCAGTGAGTTCGTAGCCCCTACTTTTACTTGTTTTCATAACTGTTTTGGGGGAGATACATGCTCAATCTGTTTTCATTTGCGTTCATAAGTACTTTAAATTTATCATGAGTACCATTGTTTCTAAATCAAAGGTTATACTATATAAATTGTTCTTGTTTTTGCGTGCTATGGTATCACGTCATTATAGCGTTCTAAATCATTGACTATGATAAATTGAGTTAAGTGCTATTGATTATGTGCTATTGTTCTACATCGAGTTAAGTGCTATTGATTATGTGCTATTGTTCTACGTCGAGTTAAGTGCTATTGATTATGTGCTATTGTTCTACGTCGAGTTAGGTACTAGTGTGAATTCATTTGACATCATATGTTTGGAACATAAACTACATACATTCCGGCAGTGGATTGTGAACACACAGGTTGCAAGTTTTGTATGGCGGGACTTGGGCCGAGTGGATTTACAATGCCTTTGCTACATAAACGATTTCGATACATTGAGTCATGCACTATTTTCGTGAATTCATTTGACATCATATGTTTGGAACATAAACTACACACATTTTGGCAGTGGGTTGTGAACACACAGGTTGCAAGTTTTGTATGGGCGGGACTTGGAACTGAGTGGATTTGCAATGCCTTTGCTACATAAACGATTTTGAAAGTCTTTACATTTCTATGATTTACAATGCCTTTGCTGCATAAACGATTCTTAAAGGCTTTACATTTCAAAACAAACTCTATGAACTCACTCAACCTTTGTGTTGACACTTTTAGCATGTTTTTATCTCAGGTATCTAAGGCATTCACTTCATGGCATGTATTTGGACACCTCATGGAGTCGTGGTGACGACGCGTCTTTCTTGGGATTTATATTCTTTAAAAACATCGTTTGAATTACTAAACTTATTTTCACTACAATTGATTTTCATTTGGGACCTACTTTGTAAACTCTGATTGTTTTATTAAATTAAACGATGTGTTTTCAAAACGACACTTTAGGTCGTTCAATATATCTGTATTGTGATGCTATGACGTCAATCCCGGAATTCCATTCATGCAAAAAGGTAATTTGGGGGTATGACAGATTGGCATCAGAGCTTCAGTTATAGAGAACTAGGTTGCATCATTGACCCTAGACTATAACTACATTATCATAGCATCTCATCATTTCATCACAAGTACATGTTCACTTCACATGCGGTCATTATGTACATTTTTCGAGTTATTCACTTTCATTTCACATCGATTGTCTCATGGATGCCCTTAAATGCCCATCCCATTATCTTTTCCCATACTCTCGTGGAGAATTTCTTGTCATTCCCTATCACAATTTTTATATCGTGATTCATCATCGATATAGACGAATGCCGAGATAAACTTTTAAATAGGGCGAAGTCGCTCTCACTCCTTCGTTTCACCACTAACATGTCGAGTTACACTTTATTCACACATTAAGTCTCTAAACCATCATACATTGAAGCACTTACAACACCTCATAACCCATCTTTTCGGAACCCGTCGATCATTTTGAAATATAACATCAAACTTATCATCACTTATCACATTTCTTTGGAGAGTTTATTATTAACCTCGGATTTTGCTACGTCTCACCCTTCCTCTTGTTTTGAAGATATATTAGAAGAAAGCAGCGGTTGAAATGAACCAAGCGACAATTCAAAAGTTGGTGAATGATAGCATAGCGGATGCTTTAAAATGTAAGGAAGCGGTGGGCTGCTGCTGGCTGCCGAGGCAGCGGCTAGCTGTTGTAGCGCAAGGCTTGCTACTACTACTTGGAAATACCGGAGGATCCGGTTAAGAAATGTTCGTACAAAGATTTCAAAGTGGTGAACCCACTAAGTTCCGAGGTACCGAGAGCTACGCTATGGTTAGATGGTTTGAAAAGTTGGAATCGGTATTTTTGCTTTGTAACTGTCCGGATGATAGTAAAGTTAAGTTTGCTACGAGCACTTTACTCGATGGAGCGTTGTCATGGTGGAATTCATACGCTCACCGATTGGTATGGAAAATGCTTCTAAGCTTACGTGGGAGGAATTTAAGAGCTTGGTGACTAAGAAGTTTTGTCCTCGAACATAAATCAAAAAGTTGGAGACGGAGTTCTATGAATTGGTCACGCGATTAGATGCGACATTGACACATACATTCGGAGATTCCAGAATTAGCCGCGTATATGCGTCGATGGTTTCGATAATGAAAAGTTGCTAGAGGCTTTTATTGGAGGACTTACCGAGGTCATTCAAGGAGATGTGACATCTTTTGATCCACAAACAATCGAGGAAGCTATTGAGTTACTCGAGAAGTTGATGGCACAAGTGGTGAAGCGAGGTAAGTACACCAACACCAACCGAAACAACAACAACCCCAACAACCGCACCAACTACAACAATGACCAAAACAACAACAACAACGACGATAACCAAATCAACAACAACAAAAGAAAATGGGAAAATGACCAGGAAGGTTATGATAGACAACGAAACCATAACACTAACCATCACCAACAACATAATAGAGACAAGAAGTCGCCCGGGTCTATGTTCTTTGCACCAACCAGGGAAGAGCTTATGCGGAAACTTACATGATGCCACCAATGCACGCTACATCATAATGGTCCATGTGGTATATGCTTTATCTGTCACAAAGTAGGACACCTTGCTAAGGACTGTAAGGGCAAAGCGTAGTCACATGCCGGATGTGGGGGCGAGGACACTATCGAATCAATGTCCTCAAAACAAAAGGTCAACAAGTCGAAGGTGCTCATGGGAATGTATATATGTTAAAAGGAACTCGTCAAGGTATCAACGGCGGAAGGCTGAAGGAGTTAGGAAACTAACAGTCTTATTTCTTCTTATGTGCTATGTTGTACTAAGTATATGTTTTCCATCGTACCCGAATCTTTATAACTTAACGATGTACTACTTTTGCTAAACCACTCGTTGTAAAATATTCTCATCTATCGTACTTCATTTTTATTCCGATTTGTTATTATTTACGAGGATTTTAATTCTTTTTACTTTAACTATCATTTTAACGACACTTCTCCATGTCTTCTCTCCTCGATGTTCATCACAATTTTAACATCAGTTGACTCAACACCAAACAACTTATGAGTCGATTAGTCCAAGCATTGCATAGTTACTCCTAAATTATACATAGCCTGATCACCTATGTCTAATTCAGGAAGAATCATGCAATGAAGGGAGTAGTAGTCTTATATGAGTAAGCAATTCTGTAATCGAGCCAAATTTTCAAAAGATTTTCTTCAAACCACTTGTTTCGGTTGATCCGCGTGGCGGTTCTTGTTTGATGAAGTTGCAAAGATCGAGCTAGAAACAAGTTGTTACCTAAACCGATTTAGCCTAATCTCAGGACAGTTCTTGTTTGATGAGTTGTGAGATTAAGTAAAAATCGGTTACCAAAAAAGTCTTTTGAGGGTTTTGCTCGGGAATGGGAAAGTTTGCTACATCAACCCTAAACCCGTTAGACCTAACAACGCGATTGAATCGGGACTGAATTCCTTATTGGATGGGCGAATGTGACAATCCGTACTTTCAGGTCATTTCTCGACACCGTTCATGTCTCATTATTTCAACATTTTAGTAAACTTGGTTTACTTGTTTCAAATGCGTAACCTTGGGTTTAGCGGCGAATTAATGATCATGACATCACGTACATTTCATATGGACTATGATTAGTCTACATTTCATTGACATCATGTGCATCTCATTAGTACATTCACGACATTTCATTTCACGTTCAACGCGTAATTTTTATATTTAATAATCTTTATCGCGTGAGTTTTTAGTTTAAATATTTAACCCGTTACTTTCAAAAATGATCCCGAGGTATTTTAAACTTACTTTTAGTTTATAAAAACTATATTTTTAGTTTTCCTAGTGTTTCAAATTTATTTGGTACATAAATAGTTAAAGTTAAATTATTCCGTCGTTTTTCTTAAAAATTATACGATAATTATTTTATCACTCAAATTTCACAAGGAATGTATTTTTACAATTTTTATTATTTCATTACATTCTATTTTGACCTATTAAAAACTTACTTATACCAAAAATTTCCATTTACCCTTACTTGTACATTTTCTACACAACTACTTACACTTTTGTCAAATTTTATACAAATTATATACAAGTAAAGTTAAAAAAAATATTTTTTGAGGGACAACTTCCCCCAAACCGCCTATGGGGAGGGAAGTCATTAATGTGATATGGTCTTGATTGTTTATGTTTATACATTACATAAAAGTCTTGTTTGTACACTTTCTCATTCATTCTCTTCATTTTTCTCAAGTGTTAGTAAAAATTGTTTCTCTCCTTTGTTTTCTCTCCAACAAAACCGGCCACATAAGGGTTCTCCAAGAGATCACAAGTTTTGCAAGTCCAAGTGTTTACAATCTAGTATATATCCTTTATATGGTTTTGAAATAAAAACCAAGGATATTTAAGTTAATCCTTGTTACTTTCACTTCATCACTATCATTTGTAAGCTTGTTTTTATCATTTTCAAGTTTCCTTGTCATTTTCATATGTTTCTTTTCATTTTTGGAGATATTATGCAAGTTATGTGATTTATACCATTTATTACATGATTTTAGAGTATATATATATATATGGTCATCCTATAATTATCCCTTTGGTATTGGTTGGTCTTGATGGTGATTAGGAACCCATGACACCCTAAGAAGGTGTATGGTAGGATTAGATTAGCTTTGGAGTTGATTTGAAGGGATTAGAATAGGTTTTGTCCGAGAAAAACTATTTTCGATAACTATATTTTAAGGTTCTGTCCTTGTTTCAATTTTCTGGAAAATCCGACATTTGGTACAAAACTTTGGCCTTGATATTTAGAAAATATACTTTAAAACAAATCCGTGGCGGCTTGAGCGGATAAAGCGGACTTATAACGAAAAAAGTTATGGATTTTACAAGTTTGGCGGACGGAAAAATATTATTTTCAGAAATTTCAGCAACATGTTTTTTATTTGGTCCGAGTCAAAAATGAGCCTTAAGCTTCTCAAATTATTTCGACTTGTCAAAATATGTTTACTTTGATACGAAGCTAAGGCGTATAAACGCGTAGAAAGCAGTTTGAAGCGACAAAGATATGCACTTTTTCATAAACTTGCCGTAACAAATTTTACGCACACAATTAGCCAAAAAACCACCATCTTTAACCCTTATTATCTTTATGTTCGAGACCTTTTGGGAGAAACTCCGAGCTGAAAAACTTTTAGATATCGATGCAAACTTTCCAAAACCGTTGAGTTCGTTTCTCTAACGATCGGCGTACCTTTGTTTTACGACTATTTTTTCCGAAGCCATTTTTGTTAATTTCAAGAAAATTCCGTCGACATTGTTTTACGACTAAAAGTGGAAATTTCATCAAAATCATTATAAAACCATTATAGGATGACATTTTGGCGTAAAAACATGTAAAGTCATTTTTGATTGGTCGAGGCGTCAAAGAGTATTTTTCGACGGCAGTAATATTTTCAAAAAACCCGTAAATGGTATAAATAACATACGAAGTGCATGCATAACATTACATTGCAACTCATGACATATCATATCATTGATAATAGGTCGGTTGGCGCATTACATTATAAACCTCGGTGTACTCACTTTTGCCATTCTTCCAGTTTATCCAGTGAGTTAGTAGCCCTACTTTTACTTGTTTTCATAACATTTTGGGAGATACATGCTCAATCTGTTTTCATTTGAGTTCATAAGTACTTTAAATTTATCATGAGTACCATTGTTTCTAAATCAAAGGTTATACTATATAAATTGTTCTTGTTTGCGTGCTATATGTATCACGTCGTATAACGTTCTATCACAGTTGACTACTGATACATCGAGTTAAGTGCTATTGATTATGTGCTATTGTTCTACGTCGAGTTAAGTGCTATTGATTATGTGCTATTGTTCTACGTCGAGTTAAGTGCTATTGATTATGTGCTATTGTTCTACGTCGAGTTAGGTACTAGTGTGAATTCATTTGACATCATATGTTTGGAACATAAACTACATACATTCCGGCAGTGGATTGTGAACACACAGGTTGCAAGTTTTGTATGGGGACTTGGGCGAGTGGATTTACAATGCCTTTGCTACATAAACGATTTCGATACATTGAGTCATGCACTATTTTTGTGAATTCATTTGACATCATATGTTTGGAACATAAACTACACACATTTTGGCAGTGGGTTGTGAACACACAGGTTGCAAGTTTTGTATGGGGGACTTGGGCTGAGTGGATTTGCAATGCCTTTGCTACATAAACGATTTTGAAAGTCTTTACATTTCTATGATTTACAATGCCTTTGCTGCATAAACGATTCTTAAAGGCTTTACATTTCAAAACAAACTCTATGAACTCACTCAACCTTTGTGTTGACACTTTTAGCATGTTTTTATCTCAGGTATCTAAGGCATTCACTTCATGGCATGTATTTGGACACCTCATGGAGTCGTGGTGACGACGCGTCTTTCTTGGGATTTATATTCTTTAAAAACATCGTTTGACTGTACTAAACTTATTTTCCGCACAAGTTGATTTTCATTTGGGACCTACTTTGTAAACTCTGATTGTTTTATTAAATTAAACGATGTGTTTTCAAAACGACACTTTAGGTCGTTCAATATATCTGTAACTGTGATGCTATGACAGTCAATCCCCAGGAATTCCATTCCGCTGCAAAACAGGTAATTTGGGGGTGTGACAATTGTTGACATACAATATATCGTTACACTCATTTGCATTGATCCTCTGATGAGTTTCATAGCCCACTTTTGTTTAAGCTGTTTTATAAACTCTTTTGGGGAGATGCATCTTTGATTTTACTACATGCTAAAATGCTTTATTATGGACAATTACTTGCAAAATGAATGCCTTACTTGTATTATTGCATGCCTAAGCGTTTTATGCCAAAAGTCTCCAACATCATGGACCACTAATCACTGGGAGTGAGCGCAAATATTGTGGATAGGCCTATCGGAATTGTGAACCGTCTCGTTGTCGGAAATAACAAGGTGCACTATATTTGAGGTTATCTAGGTAAGGGCAAAATACCTACGGGGCAAGTTATTTCTGTATATATCGTCGGTGATATACAACGGTCGGTCGTGAGTGCCATGAGCTTAGAGCAAAATAACTATCAAGATAATTGTACACATTGCAATTATACTACAAACTATATTGTCCACTCTTTGTTTTCAAACCTATATGGCTTTTATGGTTTGTATTGACGGTTAGGCAATCAAGCGCACTATGGAGTATAACAACGTAGCCTAGTACTTTCATAAACTTGATATCTTGTGATCAACTGTTTTGCTTACAAACCTATGAACTCACTCAACCTTTGTGTTGACACTTTTTAGCATGTTTATCTCAGGTTTGAAAAAGAAATTAGTGGCATGGCATGTGAAGGCACAAAATATTTTGAGAAGACGATGCATATATTTTCATTCGAAAAACATTACAACTTTTATGTTGTACTTTTTATGATTGTACAAACTTGTGGGACCTCTGTTTGTAAACTCTGATATTTTAATCGAATGATAATTTATTTCAAAACGTCTCATTTAGAGTCGTTTTCGTAACTTGTCTGTGAACTATGAAGTAAAACCCCAGTGACACAATCTTCCGCTGCGATAATTTTGGGGGTGTTACAATTTGTACCAAAATCATCAATCAATTAAACTATTGAAAACTTAACTCTTCAAAACAAATCAAATTTCACCATTGTTTAGTCCAATTTATTTTTCTATTCAAAATTACCTTTTGGTTAAAACTTGTCACACATAATAAACAAACAAGTAAACAAATAAAAAATAAATAACTAAAAACAATGCGCACATAACTAACAATTAATACCTGTAAACAAGTAGGCACATGCAACTTATTAGATAAAACCTATTAATAATCAATGTCTAGGTTAATTAACGTATATATTAACTAGGGCTTTCACTCGCACAATTGAAAGTGAGCCACATACAGCGACGAATCGATTGCGTAAGCCATAATTAAAATATACCAAATTGCACATAATTGATTCATTAATATTATTGAGGTAATTCCCAATTCAAAATTTTATCAAAATAATAAACATGTGTATAAAACTTAACAATTATTTTTCGCATAACCAATCTTAACAATTAAATATATATCGACAATAATCCATGCCAAACATGCACGTTTTCATGGATTTAACATAACAATTTATTTACGTTGTCACAAGATCGCATACAATTTCATGTCACATAACACTTTATTCACGAATTTATCACGTAACAAATATATTAATTCTAGGTTTCGATATTGATAACAAAACGATTTTATAAACCCTAAAAATATTTTTAAACAAATCGACTAAAAAAAATTTTAGGGTTTCGACCCATAAAAATTTTCGATCCATAAAAAAAATTTAAAACCAAATTAGGGCAAAAGCCCTAACCCTAAAAATAGGGTTTACATAATCATAACCAAAACCCTAGAATGATCATATAAAACAACATACAATATTCGTTTTTTACGTGTTTAGTAATTAATTACTCATTAAACCAAGCTCGTGATGCCACTGTTGGAATTATATAGCATGACTAATCATAAATATAAACAATAAATATCAAAGTAATCATGCGGAAGCGTATAAGAACGTATAATGAATAATTAACTAACATAAACATAAAGTATGCATACCTTTTTTATTCTAGCCGAACAAGAATCAATTCCACAAAACTAGCAATTGAGATGAACCCTAATTAGGGTTTATAGGATTATAAGAATTACCCCTTACCGTTTTGTAATTCAATCCAAGATACAATCAATAGTGTGATTGTACCGCGTTCTCGATTACGCGTACTATTAACATTAGTAAATGCTAGTTTAATTAACAAAAAATAATTTGTTTTGGAAAAACAATGTGTCGACACCCTATGGGAGTGGTCGATCGATTCTAACACAAAAAACACACAAACACTTTTGGTTTTAGGTTATGAGTACAAGAGATGAAAAACTAAGACCCTAGGCCTTGTATTTATACCCAATATAACTTGGTGACCAAGTTAGACTTGGATTGGGCTTGAGGAACCCTTGGCCGATCGGTTTAGCTATCCCAAGGGGTTTCCGGAACTTTCCCAATCTCTATTTTCACATCTAGTCCTTCCATTTAACATTTAACGATCGTTAGTCCATTACACTTAATTAACTTAACGTCCGATATATTATTTCATGTAAATAATAACTAAATATAACATTTTATATTTAATTATTATAACTTTAATTCTCATACTTAAAGTGTGCAATCCTCGTAGTCTCGAGTTCGATCCTAACACACTATTAATATTTTGTCCATTAAACCAACAATTGTCACGTATTAGTCTTTATAAGATCCTAATCCAATCTTACTCGAATACATAGCAACCTAAGTAACTAAATAAAACACAAAAATAGCAAGTGAGACAAGTATATAATTATATCACTTAGAGAATATTACAAGA